>CM052801.1:60834643-60882093 GCA_028533885.1 Nasua narica | reverse complement strand
AATTGGCGCACAAGTTTGGCGGGTAAAAGATGGGGTTTATATTCTTTCCCAGGCAGGGGTTCCGTGTTCCTATTGGCTAACCCAAACCCAACCCCTAGGCCATCTGGGCTAATTAGCTCAAGGGAGGGCTGAGCCACACTCTGACCCTCCCAGAGGCAGGTCCTGCGGGGCGGGAGGGGGCGGGGGGGGCGGCGGGCCACACACAAGAAGGTGGGTGTAAGCAAAAGGAGCCAGCCCTGCTCTGCTCCTTCATGATAATTAAGGCTATCGGTCTAAGACAGGATTGGCAAACTTTTTTTTTTTTTTTGTAAAGGGCTACGTTATAAATTTTATATATGGCTTTATGGACCATATATTCTCTGTGGCAAAAACCCAGCTATTAAATTATGGTATTAAAATAAACAATGACAGTATGTAAACAAATAAGCATGGCCGTATTCCAATAAAATTTTATTTATTGACATTGAAATTCTAGTTTCATATAATTTTCATGCCATGAAATATTCTTCTTTTGATTTTTTTAACCATTTAAACATGTAAAAATCATTCTTAGCCCATAAGCTATTTACAAAAACATCTAAAAATCATTCTTAACCCATAAGCTATATACAAAAACAGGCAACAGGCTGGATTTGACCTTTGGTTTGTGGCTTGTTGATCTCTGCCTAAGGAACTTGTTATCCATCTATACTAGCTATTTTAAATTTTAACTTGGTAGTTGTTTAATCACTGGAAATTTTCGTACTTTGATATCATTACCTTAAATTCTAAGAAAAAGTCTTACTGAATTACATGAATATATTGACCATATAGAAAAACTGAGAAAGAGCCCTTAAAAAGAAGTTTCTGTATGTTCTATAAAATATAAAGATGGCACTCTTGTGATGGCCCTTGTAAGAATAAAGATATAATTAAATAGTATGAAAATCTAGTATGTAAAGGAGTTTAATAGTATCATTAAAATGTAATATTGATTTTTATCAAATAATGATTATTAGTTATTCTGCCATGTTTTCAATTTTTGACCTTGGCTTCCAGATTTGAATTTAATATTCAAAATCACTAATTATATTTATGCAGATTTTGTTAGACTTATTGTTCTATATATCTTTATTTATATTTTAATGATTCTATTATATATCCATATTTTATTTTGAAGCTCTTCATCTCTGTTTTGGAGGTAATTGGGGTAACTATTTTTAAAGCCATGAAAAAAAAATTACTGTTACTTTAAAATTTGGTAACTGCATTCTTTGGGAAGAGAATGTTTTTTTATTTAATAAAATATCTTAATAGATTGTTTGATATTAAAAATCTGATTCCAGAGCATGGCCTAAGTGGGGATGTGGGGGAGGGGTAAGTAACTAGCGAAATTTCTTTGGACAGAATTTATCAACAGGGGAGAGATACATGGGGATAAAAACGATGAGAGGCAGAATAAAGCAGAGAAAGAGGCTGAGTAAATGGTAATAAACCAGTGAGAACTTTCTAGAAGCAAGAATGGCCAAAGAATGCCTGCTATTTCATTTTAAGTGTGCTGTTCTGTTATATTGCCTTGCCCCCAATGACTTCAAACCTTTAATAAAAGGCTGCTACAACCAAATTTTGCATCAGTACTACACTGAGGGAGTGCTAGAGTAAATTTAATGTTTAGCATAGGTTGTATGGTGACTGATGAGGAGAACAAAGGCAAAAGGAAATGTAGATAAAATTAAATTTCCTTACAACTTGCAACCCATTAACAAACACTTGAGACAAGCAGAGTATGACATTTCTCCAGGAGCTCACAAGTGTCCTAATGTTAATGCCTTGCTAGAGGCAAAAAACAACCTTAGTTTGACAACAGCCAGACCTCTGGGATCCTGTAAGTCTTCTTTAACATGTGAAAATCTTTTTTGAAACTTCCTTTATCTCTTCTCCTCCCAACTTAAAAGTATATAATCAATAGCAACTCACAATCTCAGGGCAATTCTTTTTGTCCATGGGTCCTGTGCTTTAATAAAACCACCTTTTTTGCACCAAAAACATCTCAAGAATTCTTTCTTGCCTTTCACTCCCAGACCCCACAACATGTCACATCAGAGACTACACATTTCAAATATGTGAAAAATATAATGGGGATGAAGAATATGGCAGTACCAAGAAATCAAGGACAAAAGGGACAATAAGTGCCCATTAGAGATATTAGGAAAGACCCTGGGCTTCCCATCACATGTAGGTGGGTATTTGAGTCAATTTTATTTAAATATTTTTCCCAAGTGTAATGAAAGGTACTTATTGTTTTTTCCAGCTTTAAGTATAAGTGACAAATAAAATTGTATTTACATATAGGGTGTACATGATAATTTTATATATGTATAGCATTGTGAAATGATTACCACAATCAAGTTAATTAACATAGCTAGCACTTCACATTATTATTATTATTTTTTTGGTTCAGTGAGAACACTTAATATTTACTCTCAGCAAATTTCAAGTATTAATACAGGTATTGTTAATTATAGTCAACATGCTGTACATTAGATTCCCAGAACTTATTCATGCTATACTGAAAGTTTGTACCTTTTGACCAACATCTCATTTTCCTCATTCCTCCACCTAGCCCTTGGTAACCACCATTCTACTGTCTGGTTCTATGATTACATTGTTAATAATAACATAAGATTGTACAGTATTTGTCTTTCTCTTTCTGCGTTATTTCACTTACCATAATGTCCTGCACATTCATTCATGTTGCCACAAACTGAAGGAGCAGAGCAGGGCTGGCTCCTTTTGCTTACACCCGCCTTCTTGTGTGTGGCCACCCCGCAGGACCTGCCTCTGGGAGGGTCTGAGTGTGGCTCAGCCCTCCCTTGAGCTAATTAGCCCAGATGGCCTAGGGGTTGGGTTTGGGTTAGCCAATAGGAACACGGAACCCCTGCCTGGGAAAGAATATAAACCCCGTCTTTTACCCACCAAACTTGTGCGCCAATTCTGGCCAGGGTGATAGGCTAGTTCAAACAGTTACTAAGCGACTTTCTGTGTGTTACAAACTCATTGGCCACTGGCCCCTCTAAAACTGTTGCACTTTTTGAAACTCGCTCTCTTTCTCTACACAACGCTGCTGTGTCGGTGAGTGTGAGACAGAGCTCAAGCTAGCTTGAATAAAGGGCTCTTTTGCTTTTGCATCAGACTTGGCTCCCTGGTGGTATTTGGGGATCTCAAAATCTGGGCATAACAAAACAATATTTCCTTGTTTTTTTACGGCCAAATAATATTCCATTATATATTCCATTATATATATTATATATATATATAATATATATAATTGTGGTTTTGATTAGCATTTCCCTGATGATTATTGATTCCCTGATGAATATTGAGCACCTTTTCATATGCATGTTGGCCATTTGTATGTCTTCTTTGGAAAAAAAATATCTATTCAGGTACTTTGTTTATTGTTTAATCAGGCTATTTAGTGTTTGTTTGTCTTGCTGTTAAGTTGCATGTATAAGGTGACCTGCAGAATGTGGGGAAAAAATTGCAAACCATATATCTGATAAGGGGCTAATATCCAAAATGTATAAGGAGCTCAATTTTTAAAAAAATAAGATTTTATTTAAATCTTAGAAGACAGATTGACTTTAGTAAATCTAGATTGCCCTATTAGTTTGTTTTTTTAATAGCATATGTTTAGTCAATGGCAGAACCAAAATTAGAACATTAGACTCCTAATTTCTATCTAATATTCTATTATTTGTTACATATTTTCAAGGAAGGAGGAAAGAAATCCCATCATTGGGGCATTCTGAAATTTAGAAGTCTAAAAAGTAGAAATCTATAAAAATTTACATGCACAAACTTCTGAATTTTAAATCATTTCTCATAATAACTTCATCTTTGTTACAGAAATTTTCTGAAAAATCTAGTCACTGCTTTTATTTCTTACTAGTCATTTCTGTGAAACATAATAAGCACGCTGTCAAATAGCAGACAAAAAAAGATTACTCTCTCCCCTTTGTTCCTATTCCCTGACTGGAAAGCACTAGCAAGACTGAATGCTGATAAGTTCAGGAAAAGGCTGTGTGGATTTGGTGACTTGACAAGTTTTACTAGAACTAGTGTTGTTGACCCTAGAGGAAGCAATGGTTAAATCTAGCTGGTTCACTGTCTGATAAAGTAACCATGTTAATAAAAAGGAAAGCTAAAAGATTTAGGGGTGCCTTGGTGGCTCAGTTGGTTGAGTATCTGCCATTTGCTCAGGTCATGATCCTGGGGTCCTGGGATTAAGTCCTGCATTGGGCTCCTGCTTCTCACTCTATATCTGCCCCTCCCCCTGACTTGTTCACGCTCTCTCCCTCTCTCAAATAAATAAAATCTAAAAAAAAATGCTAAACAATATAGGTGCTCCTTCTTCTAATCTCCTTTAGTAATAAGGATGGGAGGAGGGATTGTCATTTGTCTCAATGCCATCACTGATTTTAGTACATGATTTTCAAAATTGGTGTTCAGGGGCACCTGGGTGGCTCAGTGGGTTGAGCTTTTTGCCTTCGGCTGGGGTTGTGGTCTCAGGGTCCTGGGATGGAGCCCCGCATTGGGCTCTCTGCTCAGCGGGGAGCCTGCTTCCCCCTCTCTCTCTGCCTGCCTCTCTGCCTACTTGTGATCTCTCTGTCAAATAAATAAATAAAAACTTTAAAAAAATTGATTTTCAGAGGAACATAGTTAGCATGCCTTAATAAAGAGGGTCCACTTACGAATAAGTTTGGGAAATCTGGATTTTTGTTTTATTTTGTTTTATTCCTGCAGAACATCTCAGTGCCTTGAATGGTATATTATACATTATGAATTTCCAATGGGAAAGAGAAGATTCTGCATTTCTCATATATTATTAGAAAAGTGTTTTAAGAGATGCATTTATCAAATCACAGCTTTGAAATCTAATCATTTTTTCTCTCACAAATTCTCAATAATCTCTTCCCATTGAAATGCCACAATATCTATTGGCGTAGCACATTCCATAATAACACTTGCCTAATATTTTACAATTTAGAAAGTACCTTCACTTCCTAATCCTTTCCAATTGACTTGGCACTTTTTAATATAATCTGAGTTTATAGATTCATAATTTTGCATTATCACAGCATTCATATTTTTTAAACAGAAAACTCCAAGAGTATTTTCACCCTTTGTCTCAATTTTCTTTCTATACATATTTTGAGCTATGATATCTTGCTATTAATGATTATTTCTACTTAATTCCGTATATTTAATTTCAAAATGCATTTCCAATGTGAGTATACCACAATGTTGACATTTCTGAATTCTTGATTTATATTTCACTCTTAGTTGTTTGTTTCACCTAATACCTGTTAAACTTTTTTAGGTTGGGCATAGGAATAACATATTTCTAAACCCTTACATACATGAAAATACTTTTATTGCATTATTAGTATTAATATCAGTATATTTATTAGTTCCTGAAGCTGTTGTCAAAGAATGCTACAAACATAGTTGCTTAAACAACATAAATTTATTCCATCACAGTTCTGGAGGCCATAAGTCTGAAATCAAGGTGAATGTAGGGCTGTGTTTTAGGGAAGATCTGTTCCTTGACAACTCTAGCTTCTGGTGGTTCTAGGTATTTTTTTGCCTCCATCGCTTTAATCTCTGCCTCCATCTTCATATCACCTTTTCTTCTATGTCTGCTTCGCACAGCTTCTTGCGCCTTTTTGATAAAGACATGTGATTGCAATTAGGGCCCACCTGGATAATGCAGGATAAATCCACTTCTCAATATTCTTAACCACATCTTCTGCCACATAAGGTAACATTCTTAGGTCCCAGGGATTTGATGTAGATATTTGGGGTGAGTTCACCTTTCAGTTTAATACAGTCTTCATGTTTGATTTATTTTGGAGAGTCAATTCTAAGTCTTTCTTCCTTCAAGGTAAGTTTTAATTTTACCGTTGTATTTTTTTACATTAGTCTACTCCCATATATCCTTTTTTAAATCTGTTTTTTAAAAGATTTTATTTATTTATTTGGTGAGGAGCGAGAGATCACAAGTAGGCAGAGAGGCAGGCAGAGAGAGAGAGGGAAGCAGGATCCCTGCTGAGCAGAGAGCCCGATGCGGGACTCAATCCCAGAACCCTGAGATCATGACCTGAGCCAAAGGCAGAGGCTTTAACCCACTGAGCCACCCAGGTGCCCCTAATCTGTTTTTTTTTTTTTTAACATCAAACTATTTTTGTCCTGCAATCATCAGGTTTTATAGCATAGAAAAATTCATTCGTGAATAAATGAGAATGTGAAACAGGTAGTTTCTAAATTGTTCTTCTGTATCCTTTAGCAATTTTTTTTCAGAGATGTACTTTTTATTTATAGGCTTCTCTTGGGCTACAACATTTTTTTTTCCATAAACCTCAAATATGTTTCTTTTTAAAACTTTGCCAAGGTACAGAAATATAGGCCTTGACTTTAGCTCTCCTCATTGTCTATTGAAATGCTATTAAAATCCTGGGGAACCAGAGTGACTGAGTTGGTTGAATGTCCATCTCTTGTTTTGGTTCAGATCATGATCTCAGGGCTGTGAGATTGAGCCCTGCATAGGGCTCCATGCTCAATGTGAAGCCTGCTTGAGATTCTCACTCTCACTCTCCTTCTACCCCTCTCCCTGTTCATGGTCTCTTTCTCTCTAAAATAAATAAATAAAATCCTTAAAAAAATAAGAAATGCTATAGAAATTCTTTCACATCTAAAGCTGGAAAGGGGGGTAGTATGAGAAGGTCTTAGTCTCACTTTTAGAAAATTGTGTGTTGTGCTCTCTCTTCCTTTCAACCATTTGTACATATTGCTTCTTTTGGATTATTGAGCCTCCTTTGCTTCTCTTCAATTACTATCATTTATTCTTCACATTTAACCTTAAATAACATTTTTTTTCAACAAGTCTTTCTTGGTCTCCCAATATTGAGTAAGATGCCTTACCTATACATATGTACCTAGGTTACCTTGTACTTAAATATAGCATTTGTCATACTACATTATAATTGTCCCTACATTTAGGGACAATTATATAGGGACATTACATTTAGGGACAGTTATAATGTATAACTACATCATAATCTGTCCCTAGTAGACAGCAAGCAACTTTAAGGGAAAAATTGTGGTCAGTTTGCATTATATTCTCAAAACTGAGCACAATACTTAGCACAGTAGGCAAATAATAAGAAATTGTTGAATTGTGACCTTAAAATATGTCATCTACTAAAGTTCCTCTCTAAACCGTCAAGGTTTAGTTTGTTACCTTTATTCTGGCTTCACATTCTGGGTTCACCCTGTACTGACCTTTATCATAAAACATATCGCAATATGTGACTCTGTAATAACAATAATGACAATTTATTACATATTTACTGCATGCTAGACATTGTATTATGCAATTGACCTATACAATCTCCTTTAATTTAGCCCTCACAATAACCCTGTAAATTAGTACTATTATTCCATTTTTAGATGAAGAAATGGGTATAAAAAGTCACACAATTAGCAAGTGGAAACACTTGATTTTTAACCATACAATTTAACTCCAGAGATCATTCTATTGACCAGTACAATATACTTCTCCCATGTTTGCTGCTGTCTCTAACAGCAAACTGTCACAAAATTCTTAAGTATCATATCTTCTTTCCATTGCTTACCATGGCATATAATGCTTAGTAGCTGCTCAATAAATTTTCTGTATGAATAAATGAATGGCATAAAGTGAAGTTCAGATTACTATTCTGTGTGAGTTCCAATTTATTATTATTTCAGAGAAAGAAAATATAGCCTATAACTTTTACATTCCATACTCAAGAATTTAAAAGAAAATATATATGTCTAGGTAAGAATCATTTAAAAATGTAGTTCAGATATGCAACTTAGATCCCTAGAGATATTAAATATGCTTATTTCCATCCAGTGTATGAATAATATTTACAGGGCACCTGGGTGGTTGGTTAAATGTCCAACTCTTGATTTTGGCTCATGATCATCATCTCATGGTAAAGAGAAAGAGCCTCAAGTCGGGCTCCATGCTGTGTGGAGCCTACTTAAGACTCTCTCTCCCTCTGCCCCTTCTCTCTCTCTCTCTCTCTCACTCCCTCTCAAAAAAAAAAAAGAACATTTATTACTTCTACATATATTTTGATTAAATTTACTAAAAATGGGCCAAAACTTTTCACAATTTGAATAATCAAAAATTTTATCAGTTAGACCCTGTAACTTTCAGAACTGGATTTTCCTAGTCTTTGGTAGTCTTTTTATCCTTTTCATAAATTTTCAATCGTTTTCCTACCAGCTCATCATAGTAAGGGCCTGACATTCAGATGACCAATACTTTTGCCTTCAAATGTTTAATTATTACAATTAGGTGCTATTTGATCCATTCACTTCTTTCACAGAACATCAACACAACTTTGGCCTTCCTTGTACCCCCAAGCAGTTACTATCCCCCAACAAAGGTAATCATTATCTAGATTTCTAACATCATGAAGTAGATTTGTCACACTGTTTTTCCATTGTATAAAAATGTAATCTTGTAGTAATTACTCCCTGTTTCTAGCACTTTCAGCCAATGTTGTTTCTGAGATTCATCCTTAATGTTACATGTAATAGTGATTTTTTTTCCATTTTTATTGCTGTGTAGTAATACTAGCATTAACACATTTATCCATGCTACCATATATAAATATTTGGGTTATTTTTAATTGGGAGATACTTCGTACAAAGCTGTTATGGACATTCTTCTATATTACACTGGTGGATATATGCACTCATTTCTCTTGGATAAGTACCTAGGAGTAAAAATTGTTGGGTTACATAATTAGAATATGTTCAGCTTTTAAAGATACTGAAATTCTTTCCACAGTGTTTGTACCTATTTACACTTCAGTTAACAGTGTATGAAAATTCCAATTATTCTATATGCTTTTTAGAATGTAGTAATGTCAGGATTTTAAAAGTATTCATTCTAGTGAATGTGTAACAGTATCTCATTGTGGCTTTAACTTGCATTGTTTTAAGGACTTTTTTAATATGTGTATTGGCCATATGGTATATCTGGATCTATCTGGATCTATCTATCATCTATCTATCTATCTAGCTAGCTAGCTATCATCTATCTAGATATATTTAGATAGATAGATTAAGAGCTTATTCAAGTTTTTTGCCCACTTTTTTTCTCTGGGCCATTTTTTATTTTACTTATTTTTTAGGACACATGTCCTTTGTTATATATAATAATTAAAAATATATTTTTTTAATCTATGGTTTTCTTTTTTCTCTTTTCTATGTTCTGATGAAAATAGATTTTCAAAAAAAAAAAAAAAGTCTTGATATCTGGTGGTGTGAATCCTCCTGCTTTGTTCTTGTTCTTTAAGATTATCTTGGTTATTCTGGGCTTTTACAGTTCTTTACTTTTATTAACTATGTTCAATTAGCCAACATACAGAATAACTAACAGTTTTTGATTCAGTGTTCAATGATTCCTTAGTTGTATATAACACCCAGAGCTCATCACCACACATGCTTTCATTAATATCCATCACCTGGTTACCCCATTCACCCATCCCCCTTCCCTTCAATAACCCTCAGTTTGTTTCTTGGAGTCCATAGTCTCTCATGGTTTGGCTCAGTCTCTGATTTCTTCCCATTCAGTTTTCCCTCTCTTCCCCTGTGGTCCTCCATACTATTACTTATGTTCCACATATGAGGGAAATCATATGATAATTTTCTTTCACTGCTTGACTTATTTAACTTAGCATAACAACCTCCAGTTCCATCCATGTTGATACAAAAGTTGTGTATTCATTCTTTCTGATGGCTAAGTAATATTCCACTGTATATATGGACCACATCATCTTTATCCAATCATCTGTTGAAAGCCATCTTGGCTCCTTCCACAGTTTGGTTACTGTAGACATTGTTGCTATGAACATAGGGGTGCATATGTTTTTTCTTTTCACTACATCTGTATCTTTGGGGTAAATACCTAGTAGTGCAATTGCTGGATCATAGGGTAGCTTTATTTTTAATGTCTTGAGGAACCTCCATACTGTTTTCCAGAGTGGCTGGACCAGCTTGCATTCCCACCAAGAGTGTAAGAGGGTTCCCCTTTCTCCACATTCTTGCCAACAAGTGATGTTTCCTGTCCTGTTAATTTTTGCCATTCTAACTGGTGGAAGGTGTTATCTCTTTGTCATTTTGATTTATAATTAACTGATGACTAGTGATGTTGAACATTTTTTCATGTGTCTGTTAGCCATTTGTATGTCTTTGGAGAAGTGTCTGTTCATGTCTTTTGCCCATTTATTGACTGGACTACTTGTTTTTTGGGTGTTAAGTTTAAGAAGTTCCTTATAGGGGCGCCTGGGTGGCTCAGTTGGTTGAGCAACTGCCTTCAGCTCAGGTCATGATCCCGGAGTCCCGGGATCGAGTCCCATATTGGACTCCCAGCTCTGCAGGAAGTCTGCTTCTCCCTCTGACCTTCTCCCCTCTCATTCTCAGTCTCTCTGTCTCTAATAAATAAATAAAAAATCTTTAAAAAAAAAAGTTCCTTATAGATCTTGGATACCAGCCCTTTATCTGATATACCATTTGCAAATATCTTCTCCCATTCTGTGGGTTGCCTCTTAGTTTTGTTGACAGTTTTTTTTGTTGTTGTTGTTGTTGTTATGCAGAAGCTTTTTATCTTGATAAAGTCCCCAAAAAATTCATTTTTGTTTTTGTTTCCCTTGCCATAAGAGACATGTCTTGAAAGAATTCACTGTGGCCAGTGTGGAAGAGTTTACTGCCTATATTCTCCTCTAAGATTTTGATGGATTCCTGTCTCACGTTGAGGTCTTTCATCCATTTTAATTTTATCATTGTGTATGGTGTAAGAGAATGGTCCAGGTTCATTCTTCTGCATGTGACTGTTTAATTTTCCCAGCGCCACTTATTGAAGGACTCTCTTTTTTGCATTAGATGTTCTTTCTTGATTTGTCAGAGATTAGTTGACCTTAGAGTTGAGGGTCTATTTCTGGGTTCTCTACGATGTTCCATTGATCTATGAGTCTGTTTTTGTGCCAGTACCATGCTGTCTTGATGACCACAGCTTTGTAATAGAGCTTAAAGTCAGGCATTGTGATGCCCCCAGCTTTGGTTTTCCTTGCCAACATTCCTCTGGTGAATCTAGGTCATTTCTGGTTCCATACAAATTTTAGGATTCTTTGTTCCAGCTCTGTGAAAAATGTTGATGGTATTTTGATAGGGATTGGATTAAAAGTGTAGATTGCTTTGGGCAGCATACACATTTTCACAATGTTTATTTTTCCAATCCAGGAGCATAAAATGTTTTTTCCATCTCTTTGTGTCTTCCTCAATTTCTTGCAGAAGGGTACTGTAGTATATAGAGTATAGATCCTTTAACTCTTTGGTTAGGTTTATTCCTACGTATGTTATGACTTTTGGTGCAATTGTAAATGGGATTGAGTAGATAACTTCTCTTTATTCAGTCGTATTGTTAGTGTATATAAATGTAACTGATTTCTTTGCATTGATTTTGTATCTTTCCATGTTGCTGAATTGCTGTATGAGTTCTAGTAATTTGGGGGTGGAGTCTTTTTGATTTTCCATATAAAGTATCATGTCATCTGCAAAGAGAGAGAGTTTGAATTCTTCATTGCCAAATTGAATGCCTTCTTTTTCTTTTAGTTGTCTGATTGCTGAGGCTAGGACACCTATTACTATGTTGAACAATAATGTGAGAGTGGGCATCCATGTTGTGTTCCTAATCTTAAGGGAAAATCTCTCAGTTTTTCCCCATTGAGAATGAAATTTGCTGTGGGCTTTTCATAGATGGTGTTTATGATATTGAGTTATGTTCCCTCGATCCCTACACTCTGAAGAGTTTTAATCAGGAAAGGATGCTGTATTTTTTTTCTGATGCTTTTTCTGCATCAATTGAGAGGATCCTATGGTTCTTGTCTCTTCTTTTGTTAATGTGATCTATCACATTGATTGATTTCCAATCAATGTTGAACAACCTTTGCATCCCAGGAATAAATCCCACCTGGTTATGGTGAATAATCTTTTTAATGTACTGTTGGATCCTTTTGGCTAGAATCTTGTTGATTATTTTGGCATCCATATCATTGATATTAATCTGTAATTCTCCTTTCTGATGGGGTCCTTGTCTGGTTTTGGAACTAGGTTGGGATATAAGAATCTATTTGAAATGGGAGCATTCAGCCCATTCATGTTAAGAGTAACTATTGAAAGATATGAATTCAGTGCTATTTAATTGCCTGTAAAGTTCCCATTTCTATGGATTGTCTCTTAATTTGTGGCCTTTACTCTTGGAGTATTTCTTCTTTTATAGAATCTCCCTTAATATTTCCTCTAGGGCTGACTTGGTGGTCACATATTCTTTCAGTTTCTGCCTGTCCTGAAAGCTTCTCTGTTCTGAATGACAGCCTTGCTGAATAAAATATTCTTGGCTGCATGTTCTTCTCTTTTATTACCCTGAATATGACTTGTCATCTCTTTCTCACTTGCCAGGTCTCTGTGGATAGTTCTGATGTTATTCTGATGTTCCCCCCTCCATACATAAGAAATCTCTTCCCCCCAGTTGCTCTCAATATTGGTTCTAAGATTTGCAAGCTTCACTATCATATGTCTGGGTGTTGGTCTATTTCTATTGATTTTGGGAGGAGTCCTCTCTACCTCTTGGACACAAGTGCTTGCTTCCTTCCTCAGATTAGGGAAGTTCTCAGTTATGATTTGCTCAAATATATCTTTTAGTCTTCTCTATCTACCCTCTTGGGAATCCCAGTACTTTTGACATTGGAAAGTTCTTTGGTGTCATTGATCTTTCTAAGCCTATTTTCTTGGGCCACTAGCTGCCTATCCCTATCATCCTTAGATTCCTTCCTTTATACGACCTTATCTTCTAGATTCCTGACTCATTCTTCTGCTTCATATACCCTGGCTGTTAGAATATCCAGTTTAGACTCCATCTCATTCATAGCGTTTGTAAGTTTGGCCTGATTAGATCTCATTTCTGCCTTTAGAGATTTTATATTGTCACTGTGCATTTTTCAAGCCTACCTATTGACTTCGTGATTTCTATCTTATGGGAAACAAGCTTATCATTCACCTATTCTTCCAGTCTGTCTTCTGGGGAAGGGGCCTGTTGCTGGGCTTCTCAGGGATCTTTGACTGGGTGGAGTTGCCCTACCCCTTGTCAGGGGGATAGTCTTAATGTGAGCTGGTTGGCTGAGTGGCTTTTTCCCCTGGCATTTTTCTACTTCTCTTTGGAGGGTGAGAGAAAATATGGCCATGTGGAAATCTCCAGCTGAGACTTGCAATGTCGTGGTCCCCCTGCCAACCAATCCTCCAGACTAAATCTGTCTCTAGCTCTGTATGTACCAAATGCCACAGACTTGCTCAATTTGTTCTGCTGCACCTCTCCTGGGGACCTCTCCCAGAGGAGTTATGGGGACCCATGAGTGTCTCTGTGCTTTGTGACTTTTTAATTGTGGGGTCTAGTATGCAGCCTCTTCCACAGCTCCCAGGTCATGCTGGGTGCTTCCCCAGTGTCCCTTCATGGGCAATACCATCCTGTGAGCTGTTCCTGTCATAGACACAAGCCATTTTATATCTCCCCTAAGATGTTAGAAAGCCCACACCTTCTAGTCCTTTTCAGGGCGGTCAGGCAGAGGGCAGTCTCCCTACCACCTTGGCTCATGGTTTATGGTGACCAGACCTGAAAGTCCCCTCTGGTCTTGCTGACCATAACCAGTATCCCCACTCCATCACTTGGTCACACTATTGGTTCATGCTCTCTCATTCTTTCTGAGTCTTCTGGAATCCTGAGACCACAATGATCCATCTAGAATTCTGCCCTTTGCCCCCCCATGCACTTTGCAGAAGGGGATGTCTCTCACTAAAGCACATTTCCAAGAGTACCATTTTTTTTTTTTTTTTGCTCTGGTGTTATATCACTTTCTGGCAGCTGGCTTATGGAGGCTTCTTCCCCCCTCAACTTATCTTCAGATATTTCCCCTGAAGATTCAAGATTACACACCTCCTACCTTGCAAAAAGTAGTCATTTTTCTGTTTATGGAGATCCAGATACATCTTCTTACATCTCAGGTTGAATTCATGGATGTTCAGAATGGTTTGGTAGATATCCAGCTAAATTCAAGGGACCAGATGAAACGAGGTCCCTTACTCTGCAGCCATTTTGCCCCCTTTCAGTTCTTTATAAATTTTATAATGAGCTTGCCAAATTACACACACACACACACGCACACACACACACACAAACTGGCTGATGATTTTATTGGGATTACACTAAATCTAAAAATAAATTTGGGGAGAACTAATATAATTACAATATAAAGTCTTTCAAATAATTAGCTGGATTAATCCCTTTAGTTATTTAGTTTTCTTTAATTACTCATAGTAGTCCTTTGCAGTTTTTATTTTTATTTTTTTAAGATTTTCTTTCTTTATTTGAGAGAAAGAGAAAGAGAGAGAACTGGGTGAGGGGCAGAGGGAGAGGGAGAGAGAGAGAGAATATCAAGCACACTCCATGCTGAGCAAAGAGCCTGTCATGGGACTCAATTTCATGAACCTGAGATCATGACCATGAAGTCATGACCTGAGCTGAAATAAAAAGTTGGAGATATGGGGCTCCTGGGTGGCTCAGTTGGTTAAGCAACTGCTTTCAGCAGTTTCAGTTTCAGGTCATGATCCTGGAGGCCCAGGATTGAATCCCACATCAGGCTCCTTGCTCAGCAAGGAGTCTGCTTCTCTTGTGCTCTCTCTCTCTCATTCTCTCTCTTTCAAATAAATAAAATTAAATTAAAAAAAAAAAGAATTGAAGTCTTACCTGACTGAACCACCCAGGTGCCCCTGCAGTTTATTTAAATGCTGCTGTTTTGAAGGTGGTGAGTCTTCCTTAGTAAATGTTTTTAAGATTTTCTCTTTGACATTAATTTTCTACAGTTTCACTATAATGTGTGGGTGTGGCTTTCTTTACATTATGCTACTTAGGGTTTCTGATAATTTTTTAATTGCTTAACATCTTCCACTCATTTAGGAAAATTCAAAGCTAGTCTTTTGCTATGTATTTGGTAAAGATATTAATAATCACAATAATTTTAAAGTCACAGTTTGACTATTGAATAACTGGACTCCCAGCATGTCTTCCTCTGTTGTTCATATTGTTCTCTTGGAAGTGATTTTTCTTATGTTGGTTAATGCCGGCCATAGTCTATGAAAATTTATGGAAGCTCTACATGAGATTATCTTTCTCCAAAGAAGATTTATTTCAACTCTTATCCAGTATGCAAAGAAGCAGACCACTCAATCCACTCCTGGACTAAAATCACCCAAGTCTACTTTGCAGTCTTTATAAACTCCTCTTTTTGTTTTGCCTGCAGTTTTACAGTTTAATCCATCATGGATTCCAACTGAGAGTGTTTAGAGTCTTTTAGTGATGCTACCTAATGAGGAATTCTGAACTCCATTTTTTTTTTTTTGCTCCCAACACATAAAACTCCACTTTTTACACAGTAAAAGTTCAATAAATGTTAGCTATTACTATTTTAGGAGGTAAAAGAGGGATGGAGGGAAGGAGGGAAAAGAATGTGCTTCATTGGTAAGAGAACACTCATAGTTTGGATTATTTTGTATGAGATGACAAATACAAGTAATTACGCACTATTGCTTATAAGATATAAAAGTAATCCAATCCTTTTTTTTTGTCTTTTCTGAGCCCCTTCTTCTGTTTTCCTAAGCAATAGTGCTTAGTCCACAGCTGCATTACTATTCCCAGCTGAAATGGAACAGTTTCATCTACCACATTTCATGCTCAGTCTCTGAGGCTCCATCTCTAAGGCTCAAGTCTCAGTCTCTGAGTCTTATGTCTTCTCAGTGGCATCCACACAGTTCTCATCGGGGATCCATAACTTCTCCTTGAATACTAAGAATCAATTACATATATGAAAACTCATAATTCTCAGGATGTACTTCTACATGGATTCTTTCCATTTCCATTTCTACATCAGTGATTTGTCAGAATTACATTTCCCAATATGCCTTTTAGTCTTTCCACTTCTATTCCTGCTTTCTACCCAATTGTATTGTGGGACTGGCTATCTTATATAGATGTAGACAAGCATAGGGGCAGAGATGCTTTCAAAAGATTAGCCAAGACTTCTGCTTCTGACCAACATAGAATAAAAGGGACCAAATAAACTCTCTCACCTGCAAACAAACCAGACAAAATACTTGAAATAATGGGTTTCAAAACACTGAATACCAGACAATGAAGGACAAGGATACCTGAGAGCCAGAAAACAATGACGTCTACAATTGTCCCACACCACTGCCTTGAGAGAGTTCTCAGGTCATTGCACAGAGAGGGGGAACATAGGCAGAGCCTGGAGGAGTGCCTGAGTTGAGAGATGGAGAAACCAAGGGGGTTAGAAGTCACAAGGTAGAATACCAGAAAGGAAAGAACCACACAGAAAGAAAACACCAGGGATCTACAGAAGGGTATTAAGTAGTAATAAGAGTATTAAGTAGTAATAAGAAGAATTACCCAAGGCCTGGGAAAGAACAATAATAAGAGTATTAAGTAGTAATAAGAAGAATTACCCAAGGCCTGGGAAAGAACAAACCCAGAAATAGTGCCTGTTTATACAAGCCAGACTGGAATACCTCATTATTTGCAGGTCACTGGGGGAGAGTTCTGACTTATTTGTGGGAAATAATTAGCTCTAGATTAAATAATGCCTCAGTTTCACCCAATAAATCTAAATAGCAAGTCCAAAAAGGATCAGTCTATTTCCAAACAAATCAACTGCATCCCAGAAACAAACTCAAAAATATTTTTAGAAACAAAAAAATAGGGATACCTGGGTGGCTCAGTTGGTTAAGCATCTGCCTTTGGTTTGGGTCATGATCCCAGGGTCCTGGGATCAAGTCCCACATTGGCTCATTGCTCAGCAAGGAGCCTGCTTTTCCCTCTGCCTGCTGCTCCCTCTGCTTGTGCCCTGTCTCCCTCTCCCTCTGTCTCAAATAAAAATGAAATCTAAAAAAAAAAAAAAAAAGGAACAGAAAAATATGCAGCACTCAACAAGATGAAATTCACAATATCTGATATTCAATCAGAAATTTAGAGTCGTTCAAAGAGGCAGGAAAATACAACCAATAGTAAAAAGAAAAAAAAAACAATAAATCATAATGGACTCAGAACTTACACAAATGTTAAAATTAACAGTCAAGGGCGCCTGGGTGGCTCAGTTGATTGAGCAACTGCCTTCGGCTCAGGTCATGATCCTTGAATTCCGGGATCGAGTCCCACATCGGGCTCCCAGCTCCGTGGGCAGTCTGCTTCTTCCTCTAACCTTCTCTCCTCTCATGCTCTCTCTCACCTTCTCTGTCTCTCAAATAAATAAATAAAATCTTTTAAAAAAATTAACAGTCAAGGTCCTTGAAACACTTAATATAATTATATAATATATGCCTAAAACTTAGGTAGAAACATGAAAAAAATAAAATTAACCCAAATCAAATATCTAATTATAAGATGAAAAATGCACTATATGACAGAATAGATCCTGCAAAAGAAAATACTGGGTAAAATATTTCAAGTAAAAAATATTTGAAAATATGATTATGTGGAGTGAAATAAGTCAAGCGCAGAGAGTCAATTATCTTATGGTCTCACTTATGTGTGGAGCATAAAGAAAATCATGGAGGGCATTGTGAGAAGGAAGGGAATGGTGAATGGGGGGAAATCGGAGGGGGTGATGAACCAGGAGAGACTGTGGACTCTGAGTAACAAACTGAGGGTTTTAGAGGGGAGGGGATGGGGGGGTTGGGCAAGCCTGGTGGTGGGTATTGAGAAGGGCACGTATTGCATGGAACACTGGGTGTGGTGCATGAACAATCAATCTTGTAACACTGAAAAAATAAAATAAACATAATTGGGGAAAAAAAAGAAAATATTGCAATAAGGACTAATCAAAATAAAATATGTAGAGAAACAAGGAAGGAAGGAAGGGAGGAAGGAAAAAAGGAAGGAAGGAAGGAAGGAAGGAAGGAAGGAAGGAAGGAAGGAAGAAAAAAGAGAGAAGAGAAGAACAGGGCATCATTGAGCTATGAGACAATTTTAAGAAACTTAATAACTGTGTCATTGGAGTCCCTGAAAAATGCAGGGGGAAAGAGCATACACATTACAGTATCAGGAAAAAGAGAGATGACCTCCCCAGAGACTCTGTGAATACTAAAAGAGTAATAAAAGAATAATATAAACAATTGTATGTCAATAAACTTTACAACACAAATAAAATGGGAAAAGTCCTTGGAAGACATAAATTACCAAAGCTCATTTGGAAAGAAAAAAAATTCTTCTAGTAACTAAGTCTGAAAGCTAGGAGCCATTCTAGATTTGTTATTCTTTTGCATTACTAATATTTCATCTCTAAGTCATTTATTTTGAGTCCAACTCTGAAATTCATCTTGAAATAATCTTCTACTTTTCACTTCCTACTACCATTGCCTTATTCTCAGCACTAAAAATCTTTTACTTGAAGTACCACAACATCCTCTATTGTTGCTTTCTGAAACAAAATCTGTGGCACACATTTTCCAGTGTGAAATATTGGATAAATTCCAGTTCATTCAAATTAACCACATGATAAAATCTACGTTATTATCATATGACCCTTGGTGATCTAGCTCATTTCCTGTCCCTCCTCACTTCTCATTCTAAGCCCCAGCGTCATGAAACCAGATAAAATTCCTCAAACACACCAGACTTATTCACACTTCCATGAATTTGCATAAGCCTGTCCCTTGACATGGACTGTTCTTTCTCTTCTTAGCTGTCTGGTGATAACTAGTCACTGTCTAAAACCCTGCTTCACCAAAACTCAACAGGTAGTAAAGCCCACAACTTAGTTGTGATTGGAAATCTGAAACTGTTCTTGAAATCTGACTTCAGTGGCCTGAAGCTGAATTATGTAATGTGAACACAGACTTAGGGTATAGAGAACAATGATGGCATGATAACTTTACTGCTTTGCCAGGCAAAAGAGGCTGCAGCAGGTTAAGCTTAACCCTCAAAACCGTAAACCTGCCAGGAAGAAGGGGCTAGGGTTTTTATAGGGAAATAAAGGCTCTAGCCAATTTTGACAGGACTTGTGTAAGTGCTGTCAGCCTCTCAGTCATATCCTCAGGGTGGTACCAGGTTCCTGAAACAAAAGGATAAGAAGGGAGGAGAGGAGGTTTGCAAAAGACAGAAAAAAGGTTACTTAGTTTAAGATCAACCTTTGCTGAAGCATTAGTGCAGCTATTTTGATTTCTGTTCAACTTTATGCTTTTAAGTGGTTTCAAAACCATATCAATGAACTCTCTGTACTCTGTTACACTAAAAGCTATTGATATGTCTTGTACTTACAATGGGTCTTTTAACCATGCATGATTTTATACCATCAGGTGTTGATCATTTAGAAAATATTCAGCCAGACCTTCCAAATATTGACATATGTCATTATACAATATCACAAAATTATCTTCATTTATCAGGAAGCTATCAATCTCATGGTGGTAATAATAATAACTAGTTTCTAAAATTCTAATTTACACTTGAAATCTTAAATACTATCATTATTGGCAAAAATAAAAAAAAATACCTTCAGTTATTTTCCTTGAAGTAACAGATTCACTTTACTTTTTTTTGAGAAAATATCTGCCAAATATCCAAGTCTGAATAACAATACTTTACCTATCATTCATTTTAAAATGATGTTCCATGAATAAAGTGGCCTGTTGAGAACATACCTTAAGCAATTACAAAATTGCTTTTCTTTGAGATAGCTAATGTACTTCACTATGCAGAAATACTGTATGGACACTCTCATTTTATCAGAGACTATTTAAAAAGACATGTGAACAAGTGTCAAGCTTTAATGAAATGTATAAATTTTACTACTTTAAAGAGGATATTAATAAGTAAAGCTTGCTTTTTTGTTTCTAACTGCAAATGCATGGTGCTAACTATATAATGATTAATCTTACCGTTTGGTCCCACTGCCTTGTTTCATGGCAAAACTCCTGCAGTTTCACCTATCATTGCTTTTGTACCATCAATGTAAATGTCAATACAATAAAAAAAGGGCCAACATTTTAAGATTATTACAAAAAGAGGGTTAACACTACAGACCCTGTGAAAGGATCTTGCAGACCACATTTTGAGAACCTCTGAGACAGAAAACCATAGCAAAGAAATATGGTACCTGCCAGGGCCACAGTCATTGGGATTTGGGGAAATTTCTAAAAATTATGCAGCTGAGATTTATTGAGTGCCCGCTATGTTCTAGTTACTATGCTAAGCATTGAGGATGTACCAGTCTACAAAACAGAAATTTCCAACTATAATTTAGCTACTATTTATCCCTGTCTTGATGGAGTTTACATACTAATGGGGATAAGTCAATTGAGAGAATAGAGGCATATGTAAAATTAAGCCATACAGTAACTTAGAACAAATAATGCAGTTCTCCCTACTGTAACTCTTATTTGAGATTCAAACAAATGATATATTAGATAAAACTTTTAATTCATTGTAATTCAATGATACTTGTATAGTAAGTCACAAGTAAGCGACTGTAAATCTTTTTGAACTGTTTTCTGTTCTTACTTATATTCACTGTAGCCTTTCATATCTAGATTTCAGGATGCAATATTGCTTATATATTCATTTCCTTCTTTTACTTCTCGTTTTTCTTTGAGACTGGAAGGATGATTTCTAACAGAAGATTAAGGAGAGATATAGGGATCTACAGAGACAAGCAAGCCATCATCCTCACCAGGATCAAATGGTAAAGGTCCTATAGAACTTGCTGATAACCTGAGGCCATAAATGTCTCCCATTGTCATCTATGGCAGTTTGTCAGTATCACTCTCATCTCTACACTGCCAAGGTCTTTTTTCAGATTCAGTTATAGTTAGGAACTCAGTGCTCTACTAACTTTTCTCTCCTCTGCTGTCAAAATCTAAGGAAATGACACCCACAAATGGATATGATTTTAGCAGAGGTTCTGGGAAGACTTATCAGTAAGAAAAAGCTTCAAATGGAAAAGAATGTCACTGAAACACATCACCAGATTGATTCTATCTAAATTGATTTGCCTTATCCAGATTGTATAAGTCATTGAGACTATTGCCAAGAACAAGTAAATGATTTTAAAGGTCATTTGAAGAGGTGTGGTTGACAATGGCAAAGGAGCTGAGCTTTGGTCTTGAAGGGTAAGAATCTCTGTTCTGAATTACCTTCAACTCTACTATTGAAGTCATTTAATAAAATTCTACAGGCCTTTGTTTTCTCATCTAATAAAATGGGACTATGAACACTTCCACTTCCAGAGTTTCATAATGGAAGAATACAATGCAAAGTACATTGTACATATGAAACTTTTTAAAAAGTTTTTTGTACATATGAAATTTTTAAATGTTTTAAAACAATAATTACTGGGTAAAGAAGCACTGTAAAATTGAGTGTTCTTCAAAAGAGTTATCATTCTCAGAAGTAAATGTTGATCTTTAAAGAGCTATTAAGTTATCTTTTAATTCATTAGTGGTAGAAAAAGATGTATTTTCAAATTTTCCCTAAATTAAAGAAGTGTTCCTACTTTCACCTTTATTCATTCTTCCCCAACAACCCATAACCATAAAGTAGTAAATAGTCTAGTTATGCAGAACTTTCTTCTAGAACACACACACACAAAGATGTTCTTTTGTGCTTCTGAGTTTTTGCACCTTCTGTAAAACTTTCTTCCTGATTTTTTCTCACCTATAAAAACCCAATTGAAAGACCATTTCTTCAAAGCCTTTCCTAACTCTGCAAGACAGAGCTACTAGAAACCCCTCTCTCTTTTCATTACATTGTATACTAATATTGTACAAATAATTACAGAATAGATATACCACCACTCATTACATTGATTTTTTATCATTCTCCTCCACTAAATTGAGAGATCATTGAAGGTATCAATGATGTCTTCTTCCCACCCTCTGCACCCAGCACAGTTCCAGTCACATAACTGTTAAATAGAAATAAATAGGGGCCCCTGGGTGGCTCAGTGGGTTAAAGTCTCTGCTTTAACCCTCAGCTAAAGCCTCAGCTCAGGTCATGATCTCAGGGTCCTGGGATCAAACCCCGCATCGGGCTCTCTGCTCAGCAGGGAGCCTGCTTACCTCTCTCTCTGCCTGCCTATCTGCCTACTTGTGATCTATCTCTGTCAAATAAATAAATAAAAATCTTTAAAAAAAGGGAGAAAGAAAGAAAACCATGAATATGCCCTTCCAGATAAACTTGCTTTTGTGTATACATATGTGACAGACACAGACAGCTTTGTGCCATCTCTGTTCTGACCAATCACTGCCTATTAATCTCTATGTGACTTGTATAGTTGTGTTTCTATCATCATTGCATCTCTGTTTGCCCTGTGCTCCACAGACTATGTTAAATGTTCCTCAGATATTCTTTATCTGTAAGAAAAACATATTTAAATAATATGTTTTATTTACTCTGTATTTAAATAATGTATAATTTCTCATTTAAAAATATCATATAAGCAAGCCTGAAGTCAGTCATGTAAAATGAAAGCTGAAGTTTCTTTTTCTTTGAAATCTGAACTTTCTATACTGACAAAATCTACATCAAAACCCAAGCATGGAGGAAACAATGAAGATACTTTGTTTGTTTTTTGCTTTGGGGGTCTGTTTGCTTGTTTGGTTACTATTCTCATAGAAGAACTCCATTATGGATATCAGCTCCAAAATTTTTTTAATTTAATTTAATTTTTTCAGTGTTCTAAGATTCATTGTTCATGCACCACACCCAGTGCTCCATGCAGTATGTGCCCTCCTCAATACCCACCACCAGGCTCGCCTGATCCCCCACCACCCTCCCCTCCAGAGCCTTTAGTTTGTTTCTCAGACTCCACAATCTCTCATGGTTCACCTTCCCCTCTGATTTCCCCCAATTCACCCTTCCTTTCTTTCTCCCAATGTCCTCCATGCTTTCCCTTATGCTCCACATGTAAGTGAAACTATATGAAAACTGATTTTTTCTGCTTGACTTATTTCACTCAGCATAATCTCTTCCAGTTCCGTCCATGGTGATACAAAAGTTGGGTATTCATCCTTTCTGATGGAGGCATAATATTCCATTGTATATATGGACCATATCTTCTTTATTAATTCATCTATTGAAAGGTATCTTGGCTCTTTCCACAGTTTGGTGACTGCGGCCATTACTGCTATGAGCATTGGTGTACAGGTGGCCCTTCTTTGCACTACATCTGTATCTTTGGGATAAATGCCCAGTAGTGCAATGGCAGGGTAATGGGGTAGCTCTATTTTTAATTTCTTGAAGAATCTCCACACTGTTTTCCAAAGTGGCTGCACCAACTTGCATCCCCACCAACAGTGGAAGAGGGTTTCCCTTTTTCCACACCCTCTCCAACATTTGTTGTTTACCGTCTTGTTGATTTTGGCCATTCTAACTGGTATAAGGTGTTATCTCAGTGTGGTTTTGATTTGAACCTCCCTGATGGCTAATGATGATGAATATTTTTTTCATGTGTCTGTTAGCCATTTGTATGTCTTCTTTGGAGAAGTGTCTGTTCATGTCTTCTGCCCATTTTTTGACATGATTACCTGTTTTTTGAGTGTTGAGTTTGAGGAGTTCTTTCTAGATCTTAGATATCAGACCTTTGCCTGTAGTGTCATTTGCAAATATCTTTTCCCATTCTGCAGGTTGCCTGTTTGTTTTGTTGACTGTTTCTTTCGCTGTACAGAAGCTTTTTATCTTGATGAAGTCCCAAATGGTCATTTTCACTTTTGTTTCCTTTGCTTTTGGAGACATGTCCTGAAAGAACTTGCTGTGGCTGATGTCAAAGAGGTTACTGTCCATGTTCTTCACTACGGTTTTGATAGATTCCTGCCTCATGTTGAGGTCTTTTATCCATTGCAAATTTATCTTTGTGTATGGTGTAAGAGAATGGTCAAGTATCATTCTTCAATATATGGCTGTCCAATTTTCCTGGCACCATTTTTTGAAGAGACTGTCTTTTTTCCACTGGATATTTTTTCCTGTTTTATCAAAGATTATATGACCATAGAGTTGCAGATGCATACCTGGACTCTTTACTCTGTTCCACTGGTCTATGTCTCGGCTTTTGGGCCAGGACCATGCTGTCTTGGTGATCAAAGCTTTGTAGTAAAGATTGACATCGGGCAATGTGATGCCTCCAGCTTTGTTTTTCTTTTTCAACAATTCCTTAGCAACTTGGGGTCTTTTCTAGTTCCATACAAATTTTAGGATAGTTTGTTCCAGTCCTTTGAAAAAACCGGTGGAATTTTGATCAGGATGGCATTGAAAGTATAGATAGCTTTGGGCAGTATAGACAATTTAACATTGTTTATTCTTCAGATCCATGAGCATGGAATGCTTTTCAACCTTTTTGTGCCTTCTTCAATTTCTTTCATGACTGTTCTGTAGTTCCTCGAGTACACATCCTTTACTTTTTTGGTTAGGTTTATTCCCAGGTATCTTATGGTTCTTGGTGCTCTAATAAATAGAATAAATTCTCTAATTTCCTTTCCATACTTTTGTTGTTAGTGTATAAGAAAGCAAATGATTTTTGTGCATTGATTTTCTATCCTGCCATATTACTGAGTTATTATATGAGTTTTAGTAATTTGGGGGTAGAGTCTTTTGGGTTTTCCATACAAAGTATCATGTCATCTGTGAACAGAAAGAATTTGACTTCTTCATTGGCAATTTGAGTATTTTATTTCTTTTTGTTGTCTGATTGCTGTCGCTAGGACTTCTACTACTATGTTGAACAAGAGTGGTGAGAGTGGACATCCTTGATGTGCTCCTGATCTCAAAGGGAAGGCTGTTCACTTTTCCACATTGAGAATGATATTTTCTGTGGGCTTTTCATAGATAGACTTTATGATGTTGGGGAATGTTCCTTCTATCCCTATACTTTGAAGAGTTTTAATCAGGAACGGATGCTGAATTTTGTCAAATGCTTTTTCTGCATCCATTGAGAGGACCATGAGCTTCTTCTCTCTTCTCTTGTTGATTTGTTCCATCACATGGATTGATTTGTGAATGTTGAACCACCCCTGCAAACCAGGGATAAATCCCACCTGGTCATGATGAATAATCTTTTTAATGTGCTGTTGGATCCTATTAGCTAGGATCTTGTTGAGAATCTTGGCATCCATATTCATCAGGGATATTGGTCTGAAATTCTCCTTTTTGATGGGATCTTTGCCTGGCTTAGGGATCAGGGTAATGCTGCTTCATAGAAAGAGTCTGGAAGTTTTCCTTCTGTTTATATTTTTTGAAACAGTTTCAGGAGAATAGGTATTATTTCTTCCTTGAATGTTTGGTAGAATTCCCCAGGGAATCCATCAGGCCCTGGACTCTTGCTTTTGGGAGGTTTTTGATCACTGCTTCAATCTCATTACTAGATATTGGTCTATTCAGGTTGTCAATGTCTTCCTCCTTCAGTCTGGCAAGATTATGGGTTTTCAGGAATGCATCCATTGCTTCTAGGTTGTTTAGCTTATTGGCATATAGCTGTTGATAATAGTTGTTGTTGATTGTTTCTATTTCCTTTGAACTAGTCGTGATCTCCCCCCTTTCATTCATAATTTTGTTAATTAGGGTCCTCTCTCTTTTCTTCTGTATGAGTTTGGCCAGTGGCTTATCGATCTTATTGATTCTTTCAAAAAACCAACTTCTGGATTCATTGATGCATTCTACTGTTTCTTTAGTTTCTAACTAGTTGATCTCTGCTCTAATCTTGATATTTTCCCTTCTTGTGTGTCGGGTTGGCTCGATTTGTTGCTGATTATACAGTTCTTTAAGGTGTAAAGAGAGCTGGCATATTTGGGGTTTTTCAATTTTTTTGAGTGGGGCTCGGATGGCTATGTATTTCCTCTTAAGGACCGCCTTTGCCATATCCCATCAGTTTTGGATCGATGTGTCTTCATTCTCATTGGTCTCCATGAATTGCTTAAGCTCATCTTTGATTGCCTGGTTGATCCCAGCATTCTTGAGCAGGTTGGTCTTTAGTCTCCAAGTGTTTGAATTCCTTCCAAACTTTTTCTTGTGGTTGAGTTCCAGTTTTAAAGCATTGTGGTCTGAGAAAATGCAGGGGATCATCTCTACCTTTTGGTATCAGTTGAGACCTGATTTGTGGCCCAGTATGTGGTCTATTCTGGAGAAAGTTTCATGTGCGCTCAAGAAGAATGTGTATTCCGTTGTTTTAGGGTGGAATGTTCTGTATATATCGATGAGG
The DNA here is from genome assembly GCA_028533885.1 of Nasua narica. Lineage (NCBI taxonomy): Eukaryota > Metazoa > Chordata > Mammalia > Carnivora > Procyonidae > Nasua > Nasua narica. The sequence continues at coordinate 60,855,688 of CM052801.1, read as the reverse complement.
TCCATGTGGTCCAATGTGTCCTTCAAAGCTCTTGTTTCTTTATTGATTTTCTGTTTAGGTGATCTGTCAGTTACTGAGGATGGCGTGTTAAGATCTCCTACTATTAATGTATTCATGTCAATATGACTTTATTTTGATTAACAGTTGGTTTATGTAATTGGCTGCTCCTCTATTGGGGGCACAAATGTTTACAATTGTTAGATCTTATTGGGGACAGACCCTTTATGAATGATGTAGTGTCCTTCTGTGTCTGTGACTATAGTCTTTAGCTTAAAATCTAATTTATCTGATATGAGAATCACTAACCCAGCTTTCTTTTGAGGCCCGTTGGCATGAAAGATGGTTCTCCATCCTTTCACTTTCAGTCTGGATGTATCTGTAGGTTCCATATATGTCTCTTGTAGACAGCATATGGATGGGTCCTGTGGTTTATTTAGTCTGCAACCTTGTGCTGTTTTATGGGAGCATTTAAGCCATTCACACTGAGAGTAATTATTGAAAGATAAGTTTTTATTGCCATCATGTTGCCTGTGAAGTCCTTGTTTCTATAGATTGTAAGTTCTTGTTCTCTGTCACTCGTGAGTTCTTTCTTCTTTTATAGAACCCCCTTTAATATTTCTTGTAGTGTCGGCTTGGTGGTCACATACTCTTTTAATCCTTGCCATTCTTGGAAGCTCTTATCTCTCCATCCATTTTGAATATCAGCCTTGCTGGATAAAGTATTCTTGACTGCATGTTTTTCACATTTAGTGTCCTGCACATATCATGCAAGCCCTTTCTGGCTTGTCAGGTTTCTGTGGACAGTTCTGATTTTGTTCTGATGGGTCTTCCTTTGTATGTAAGGAATCTCTTTCCCCTAGCTGTCCTCAGTACCTCTTCTCTAAAATTATGATTTGCAAATTTCACAATGATGTGTCTAGATGTTTCTCTAGACTCATCGATCTTTGGGGGTATCTTTTCTGCCTCTAGGATATGAACACTTGTTCCATTCCCCAGATTGGGGAAATTTTCATCAAGAATTTTTCAGCTATATCTTCTAGTTTTCTCTTTCTCCACTCCCTCAGAGATTCAAATAATTGTGACGTTGGAATGTTTCATAGTGTCATTTATTTCCCTAAGTATGTTCTCATGGTTTCTAATCAGTTCCTTCCAGCCCTCCTCCTGACCTTTCTTCTCTAGCACCTTGTCCTCTAGATCACTAATTCTATCCTCTGTCTCAGTTACCTTAGCTGTTAGACTATTTAGATTAGATTGGATCTCTTTGACAGCATTTTTAACATAAACCGTATTGGGTCTCAGTTCTGCCCTTTCAGACTCTATGTTGTCACTAATGTTTTTCTGCAACCTAGCCATTGCCTTGATTATTGTTACCCTGAATTCAATACCGTTTATGTCCATATCCAGTAGTTCCAAGGGATAGGGTGCTGTCTCTGGGTTTTTCCTCTCTGGGTGTTCCTCCTCCTAGTCATTCTGATGAGAAATTATTGAGGGCATGTATAACTGTATATATCAACCACGATCCAGGCAAGGTGCACCCTAAAAAGTTTCAGAGCAATTGGAATTCACTACCAAAAAGAAAGAAAAAGAGAGAGAGAGAGAGAAAGAGATAAAAGGAAAAAAAAAGAAATCCCAGCCAAAATGAGTCCCCAAAATAAGATTTATAAGGTATATAAACAAACATGAAGAAATATAAAGACTGACAAATGTAAATGACAAGTAATAAAAGAACCCAACCAGAATGAAGCCCAGGAATCAGATTTATATAATGTCAGAAAAAAAACAAATACACGCAACACTCACAGAAGGATAAGATGGGGGCAAGGTGGTTATAAATCCTCAATGTGGGCGAGGGAGGTTATTTCAGATCTTCCTGGGTGTATAGTTGTATTGACTCTAGTTGTAATGTTAAGTAGTTTAAAAAAACTAAAATACCAAGAATCGTGAGAATGAATAAAAAATAAAAAAATAAAAGGAAAAGGAAAGAAAAAAACTTGTATCTATGAAATATACAGGTTTTAGGACAATATCAGGAGCTTAATATACTGTTTTCCCCTGATGTTGGGGTTTAACAGTTTTGTGAGGAACCCTATGGTTATTGTCCACTTGCTTTTGGTTTGTCTTCTGGGGCAGGGGCCTGCCACTTGTTTTCCAGTCATTCTTGCTTGGGTTGAGTAGCCCTGCAGGCTATCAAGGGGCTGGGCTCTGTGGAAACTGGTTTTTCAGGCCTTTGTTCTCTGGAGGTTTTTGTTCTGTTGCGGCTTCTTGCGGCTTTTTGGAGGTCCGAGCAAAGAATCTGTCTGCATGCAGACATCTGCCTCAGAGAGAAGCCTCAGTTTGCTCCCCTGCTGCTCACACTGCAGCCTCCCACAGGTGGTGCACACCCCCAGCCACCATCCCAGTGGTTCCCTGAGACCCTCGCTCTCCTCTGCACCCCTGCCCCACCAAAACTGTGAGAGATATTGGTCTGAGAAACTTGCTTCTGGTGGTTGCCATCGCTGGGACTGCTCTCTGGGTTCTTGGCCCATGCTAGGTGTGCTCAGATTCCTCCCTGAGATCGGACTGTGTTCTCTCAGAAATGGGCTGGAAGCACTCAGACCCCTGGGTGGGACACAGACAGACTGAGGTCCTAGAGATTGCTGGCTGGGGACCACACCAAGCTCTCTTAGGCACTTGTGGGAATATGCCCAGCCCAAGCAGTGGTGCAACCAGTGGAAAGCCACAAGCTCATGTACCATGAACTGGATCCCAGCAGGTCTCTCTCTGATGTAGGTTGTTGCCTGTGGTAGTGTCCTTCCTGGGAACGTGAGCTTAGGCCTGTGCCCATGACCACTCAATTTCATTAGTTGCTCTTTATGATCTTTTGCTCTTTTTGAGTGTTTTTATCCAGACTCTAAGTTAATGGTGGTCCCCAACCCTGGGCACTTTTGTTTAGGATATTCCTTTCCTTGGGTCACTCCTGGTGGCTCCCTCTCCCTTCTAATTATCCTCCATTATCAGTCTGAGTGTTCCCACTCTGCTTTACCTCTCCACTGTTGCCTTATGCTCCCGTAGAGATTCAGAAATGAATAATCTTACATCTCAGGCTGATTTCACTGGTGTTCAGAGTGTTCTGGTAGATATTTAGCTCACTTTAGGGTACCGGTTGAAACAGGGTCTCCTACTTTTCTGCCATCTTGCCCACAGCTGCAAACTTTAAATGAGTTAGATATTTGAATCTTTCATACTTTTTTTTTTTATTGCTTGGCCAATTGAGTTTTTTTTTTCTTTTTTAAATTTATAGCACATGATTCCTAAAATTTTAGGACGCAATGATTAAGAAGCAAATAGGGAAAACACAAAACAAAAGAAAAAAATCTCTAGTTAAGTTTTTAGTTTGTAGTTTCTAGTTTTGCTTTCTAATTCTTTTTTTTTAAAGATTTATTTATTTATTTGACAGAGAGAGATCACAAGTAGAGAGGCAGGCAGAGAGAGAGAGGGGGAAGCAGACTCCCTGCTGAGCAGAGAGCCCAATGTGGGGCTCAATCCCAGGACCCTGAGATCATGACCAGAGCTGAAGGCAGAGGCTTTAACCCACTGAACCACCCAGGCGCCCCTACTACCAATATTTCTTGATTCTGTTTCCAAGTAAGCTCCCAATGCTCTATGGCCAGGATTGACAATTTTATTTTTCTGAAAAGAGGCAGATAATAACCATTTATAGCTTTGTAGGTCAAGAGACAAAATTAAGGATATTATGGAAAGGACATTCATAAAAAAAGAGAAAACAAACTTCCTCAATTTTTGTATTGACAAAACTCAAAATGTACTACTAATAATAATTCAGAACAAGTTTTTTGCAATACCAGTGTACTAATGAGAGTAATTTTTTTTAAAGGAGCAATAACATTTCATGCAATTTGGGTTTAAAGTTAGCATTTCTTATGATTAAAATTGATTACAAATTTCATTTGCTAATGCTTATCTGTAATAAGATTTTAATTATTTCATTTTTGAAAATGTCTTTTCAGGGTGCCTGTGTGACTTATCTGGTTAAACTACTGCCTTTGGCTCAGGTCATAATCCTGGAGTCCCAGGAGGGAGTCCTGCATTGGGCTTCCTGCTCAGCAAGGAGTCTGCTTTTTCATCTGATCCTCCCCCCTCTCATGCTCTCTCTCTCCCTCTCTCATTCTATCTTTATAAATAAATAAATAAATAAAATTTAAAAAAAGAAAACGTCTTTTCATAGATAGGTAATACATGTGGCATTCAAAATGCTGATAACTGTTTTCTTGTGATTTATAATAGCAGTGACAAATTATCACAGCAATTTATACAATTCTGTTGCAACTACTCAACTCTGCTGTTATAGCACAAAATCATCCATACAGAATGGATGAACAAGTGTGGCTATGTTTCAATAAAGCTTTATTTATAAAACTGATATTCAAATTTCATAGAATTTTCACATGTCACAAAATATTAAGTTTCTTTTGAAATTTTTAGCCATTTAAAAAATATAAAAACAATTCTCAGCTCATGGACTGAACAAAAGTAGGTGGCAGCCTAGATTTGGACCACTGACTGTTGTTTACTTACATTCTACTAAGCCCCTGTATTACAGCCATAATTATAAGTTATTTGCTATTGGTGGCAGAATATTTAGGACGACAAGAAGCAGATTAACAAAATGGGGGGTGGTATATAGCTTTTCCTTTCTATTAGGCTGCTTCTTAACTGCCCTGTTCCCATATTTCCATTCCCAGATTCCCATTCTCCTTCCCTTTTATCACTATTCCCAGACTGGATAGACTTATCACGCTGCAATGTAATGAATATGCTATCACTGTCTGGCAGGCAGTTCATTACTTCATAATGCAGCATTTCCAATGTTTCAAATTTCACTGACTCTACACACTCAGGCAAGCTAAGAGCCCTGCAAAATGACCCCTAGGCTTCTCATGAGGGAGATATGAATGTGTGTATGCGTGTGTGTGTGTGTGTGTTTTGAAAAGGGATGAGAGTGCAGGCAACTGAGCATGAATATGGCAGTGAATAGACTAGTGAGTACACATGAGAAGAAAACAGGGAACCATAGTTTTGGTGCATGCAAGAAGAGAACCGTGACCTTTCATTATGAATAGGTGAATATCAATGTGTCTCTATATAGTGATTAAGACATAAGATGTTTAAATCTTCCCTGATACCTGTGGGAACTATTAGAATTTGTGTTTTTTTTTTCTCCTGTTGGAAAACTAATGATAAGAATGAAAGTTTTTTTGGGGGGAAGGGGGTAACATTTCACTTAAATTGGAGTTCAAAGTCAGTATTCTCTAGCATTCAAATTGATTGCAAATTTTATTTATTGATGGTCTGTTTTGAGATTTTGTGTATTTCTAAGTTAGTAAAAGAAAACTGAAAAGGTGGCTTATATGTGTAAAAATTCAATGATTTTTTAAGCATATACATAAACTGCTAAATATTTTAGCCTATTTTTACCATGAAGCACAGTAGAAGAAGCCATAGCTAAGCAAAAACAGATCTATTTAGTAATCACATTACCTAGGTTGTAAACTCCATTTCTGTCCCTTACTAATTAAATGATCTCAAGTAAGTTATTCAATCTCTTTAAGCATCATGTTTTCCTATGTGAATCCTCAAAAAGTAGGCGTAATTATCTGTAAGTTCATAGATGAACAAGTTATGTAATACATGTGGTCCCATAACTGTAACTCAAAAAGAACCATTTTAATCTTTATAAATGATATACATCATTAAATGTGTTCTATTAATTTTGCACTGACAACTGTTCATAACAACATATTAATCATATATGATCACTTATTCTCCTCAAAATACCTTTCACCCAACTCCTAATATTCTATACTATCCTGGAAGGAACCAATAAAATGCTGCAAAATGCCATAAAAACTTCCAGATAGTCCTAGACCAAAATAATGCCTCTCTCCTCTGAAGTCTCACAGTTCATACATCTTTTCTTTTGCTATTTATTTCCTATTTTCAATCAAACCTACATTTATTGAAGTTATTCATGTGTTTGGAATTACATGGATGTTGGAAATGGAAAAAACATAAGATACTCTCATCCAATCTCATGTAACATAAGGGGAAAGAGATACAAAGGTGAAATGAATTGTCAAGAATCACACAGAGCTTTATGACAAGTAGGGTTTCTGAACTCTGAATTTAATACTTTTCCCACTATCTTATTTGTCTCCCATTTCTGATTATTTTTCCACCTCCCCTGCCTTCGCTAGGACAGTCAACTAGCCTCCTCACCCTTACTAGCTTTACTTTCCTTTCAAATCCTTTTTATAACAATATATCTCATTATAATATATTATAATAACTCCAGACTTGTGCTTATTATTTTTAAATCTTCAAGTTTATCTTCTCATTGCAAGTCTCTTTCTGGTTCAAGTAACACTACGGTTTGCTGCCAGATTAACCTTTAGAAACCATCATTTGGGGCACCTGGGTGGCTCAGTGGGTTAAGGCCTCTGCATTTGGCACAGGTCATGATCTCAGCATCCTGGGATCGAGCCACTCATCAGGCTATCTGCTCAGCAGGAAACCTGCTTCCCCCTTTCCCTCTGCCTGCCTCTCTGCCTACTTGTGATCTCTCTCTCTCTCTCTGTCAAATAAATACAATCTTTTTTAAAAAAAGATTGTATTTATTTATTTAACAGAGAGAGAACGCAAGTGGGCAGAGAGGCAGGCAGAGGCAGAGAGAGGAGCAGGCTCCCCGCCGAGCAAGGAGCCCGATGCAGGACTCGATCCCAGGACGCTGGGATCATGACCCAAGCTGAAGGCAGCTGCTTAACCAACTGAGCCACCCAGGCATCCCGAAATAAATAAAATCTTAAAAAAAAAATAGAAAGAAACCATCATTGGTCATTCTACTACTCTAAATTGCACACAATACTTCTTGGAATTGGTGGCTTTCCACAACCTATACTTGCTTTGTTGCTGTATAGAAATACTGGAGAACTTAGGAAAAAATGAAAAATTCAAATTCCTATCTTTCCATTTTTCTGCAGGTGATTCCTCTGTCCCAGAGATGTAATCTCTTCATCTGTGTTTTTTTTTTTTTTCTTATTTGATCTTCTTTGCTTTGAGTGCCTTCCTTCATTTTTACTCATTTAATAACCATTTATTCTTCTAATTCTGGCTTTAATTCCAGTTTACTGAGGAAGAATTTCCTTACCACCACAGCCTATGGGTATTACATATTCCTTTGTCTTCCTAGATATATTTTTCATTGTATATTTTACTTTGTATTATTGTTAAATTTTAAGAAGAATTATATATATTATATTATATATATTTTTATCTCAGTATTTGACGATCAATAATGTTTGTTTATTTTTTTGACTTTTTTAAGAGATTTTATTTATTTATTTGACAGAGAGAAGGACAGCAAGAGAAGGAACACAAGCAGGCTTCCTGCTGAGCAGGGAGCCCAGAGCGGGGCTTGATTCCAGGACCTTGGGATCATGACCTGAGCCAAAAGCAGACACTTAATGGCTGAGCCACCCAGGCACCCCAATGAATAATGTTTATTGATTATGATAATTACACATCCTTGGTAAGTAAAAAAAAAAAGTCTCCCCAATGCAATATGACTCCTGCTTTGACTTATAAGGATTTCCCATAGACAGATGTAATTTATTTCTTCTGATGGATTCTTAGAACTTGATTGTGTCAGGTAACTGTGTCAGCTTTAGTTTATTTATAATTAAGAAATAATTTTGAAAAAAAAAGAAAAATTTTGTTTACACAGTTTGTTTCCAAAATTATAGTTTTCAAAACTATAATGAAAATGTGCTTGAATTACTTCTATATTTCAGCAAGTTGTTGGCATAATGTAACTCTCATTCTGGTTTTCATAAACTTTGAATATAATATACTGTTTGTTCATAAAAAATGACAGGAATAATCAGCTTGTGAGATATATAAAAAGGATATTATATAGTGAGTAATTATGGCCTGATTCACATTTGGCAACTGAATTTGACTAAAAGAGTTCAGCTATAATATCCAGACAGATTTAAATAAATAAAATCAGCTCCTAGAAACTTGGTTAAATAGCCAAAAGTTTACACAGGGGATTTTGTACTTTCATTGCAAAACACACTGCATAGGTAGTAAAATAAATTGATAAAATAAAATACAGTTTAATGTAAATTGAACTTGTGGATTTTCTAAATGAAAGGCATAGTGTGGATTTCAGGTGTATGATATAGAACTAAATTTCCTTAATTTTAAGAAAATAAAAAAATTGTTAAATATAAAATGATGTCTCATGTCTTATTTTCTCTTTGAGAAGTAAATTCTGTGGTATCAACATGTGAGTCAGTAATATTTTTAAATTGCATATTCAAAGTGGAACACAAATATCAGAGGGATTCACTGCCAGGGAGCACACATTCTAATTCCATCCCCACTGTGGACATGCTTTTTGATTTTGGAAAATGTCATTTTAAAGCAAGACTCTTGGGGCCTGAGCTGACCTCAAAGCATTGCACATTTACATAAAGATGAACATCTGGACCAGGATGACAGAGTGCCATCTTCCCTTCCATGCCACTAGACCCAAGATTTATGTCTAAGTTCAAAAGTCATCCAATAGGCCAGTTATGTCAAGGTATTTTCAATAAAGTATTTGGAAACACTAAAGAGAAAAGGTGGAAATTGAAATTATTTTCTGCATAGTATGTCTTTGTCAAAAATCACAAATAAGAAAGCTGTTATATAAAGTACTATTTTATTAAATGTCACTCAGCATTCATGATTTCATTACTCTGGTGGTAAAGAGATGGTATGAAGTGGCCAATAGTCCAAGAATAAGTATACATACCCAGAACAGAACAGTGTGAAAGTTACGGAAAACTTGAGGATAGAAAATAAAAATAGAGAAAGAAATGAATCCACATACAGAAAGCAAGCAGTTTTACCACCTCAATCATCCTTGAAATGTTCTTGCAATTTAGATAAATTATATTTTTCACACAGAGAGTCTAAAATTACCTGTTTACTTTTCTGTTTAACTTTATATGTGTGTGTCTCTGTGTGTATGTCTTTCCCTCTGTGTGTGTGTGTGTGTGTGTGTGTGTGTGTGTGTGTGTAATGAGAGAGAGAGAAAGAGACATAACTAAATTAAACAAAATTCTAATGTATGTACTTGATAAAAGGAAGTGCTTGATTTAAGTCTGTGTTAGTAGAGGGTGAAATGAGTCAAGGAAAAATTTTAATGTAATACCTCCAATTTAGCATGACACATTTACAAAAGTTGAATCTGGTGAAAGGTCTTAAGAACTGATGACATTGAACATAAAGAAACCAACACAGACACATACATTCACAATTTTGTATATATATTGGAAGAACCAATTTAGCTTTAAGATTCAAGAAACAGGATTTGCTGTAAGATTTTGTTCTGTCCTCAGGAGGGATAGAAAGAAATCTATGATTAGAGCTGGGAGGATACAGATAATTTCTTGTTACCACTATATATGTATGATTTAGAAAGTGGCATTTCAATATAGAATCTGAGTTAATATGTGGATTTGGGTTTTTTGCTTGTTTGTCATGTCAAAATATTCAACTAGAATTACATCTCCACTTATAATGGAATAAGGGCTTGATTTATTTGCCCTCTTATCTTAAACAACTAAAAATCAAGCAAAAAAAATTTTAAAGATTTTATTTATTTATTTGACACAGAATGAGAAACCACAAGTAGGCAGAGAGGCAGACAGAGAGAGAGGGGGAAGCAGGCTCCCCACTGAGCAGAGAGCTGGCTGCTGGGCTCAATCCTAGGGCCCTGAGATCATGACCTGAGCCAAAGGCAGTGGCTTTAACCCATTGAGCCATCCAGGCGCCCCTCAAGCAAAATATTTAAATATTGGTTTTTAGACATTGAACAAAAGAAAGTGCAGAATAGTTATATCTGAAAGCAAGAAGAAAAGTGAGGTAATTCCCAATATGAGTAGCCTAGCTTACTCTCTGGACATATTTTAGGCTATAGCACAAGGAAGAGGTACACAAACAGAGACTGATAGTTTTCCAAAGTTGAGGCAAAATCCAGCATTCAAAGAAAGTACAGAAAGCAGAATCCACAGGGCAGAGTTACGTAAAAGAGAAAGCTGACCAAAAAGAGAAGGTTCTGAGTATCTACATAAGGTTTCTCTTGAGTTTTTGGCTATGTACTTATCTGCATATGTGTTTCAGGAAACTATTGAGATCAAAGGGAACACCATCCAAAAGGAGCAAGCAGAAAAGTCCCTGGGTTTCACATATGGCTAGCATAGTCATGTTTCATTAAGCCAGGCGGCAACTCCTTCTAAAATTTGGAAAATCAGATGAAATCCTCAGAAAGGTTTCTGTATCAGGAGTGGGGCCAAATTAGCCCTAAGCTGAAGGCTATCTGGACCTGCTTGACAAAGCTTAAAAGAAAGAAACAAAAGGACCAAATTGTTTCCTGGTAACTTACTTACATCCCAGAACAAAGTTCTAAATTTATTTAAAGGTATACCAAAAATCCTGGCAGCAGTGATGTAAATTTTACAATGTTTAGCATCCTATCAAAAATTAGTAAGCATGCCAAGAAGCAGGAAAATATGATTCTTAATGCTGAAAATAATCAGTGAAAGGAAAAGAAAAAGACCAATAAGTGAGTCAGATAATATACTTAGTAGGAAAAGACATTGAAATAACTATTATAAATACAAATAAATAAATTATAAATACAACACATATCTTCAAGAAGATAAAGGAAAGCATATAAATAATAAAAATGGACATGAATGATATAAAATGACCCAAACTGAACATATATATATGTGTGTGTGTGTGTGTGTGTGTGTGTGTGTGTGTGTATGAGATCTGAATTGAAAAATACACTTCATGGTATTAATGGCAAAATAGACACTACAAAAGAAAATACTGAAGATATTAGCAGTAGAAACTACCAAAACTGAAAAATAAAGAGGTAAAATAACTGCAAAAATGCCCAGAACCTCAGAGAACTGTGGAACAATATCTAGTATGACAAAAGAATGACTTTCTACTCTTATCATTTCTATTTACCATTCTACTGGAGGTCTTCAGTAGTATGATAATGAAAGAAAAACAAATAAAAGGATACAGGTTGAAAAGAAGTGTTATCCACATATGCCATGGTCACCAATGTAGAAAACCATGAGTATACGAAAATGACTAGGCTGTTGATATTTATTTTGTCAACATAGTTTGGCAGTTTCTTTTTTTAAAAAGATTTTATTTATTTATTCATGAGAGAGAGAGAGAGAGAGAGAGAGGCAGAGGAGCAGGGAGCCCAATGCGGGACTCAGTCCCAGGACCCCAGGATCATGACCTGAGCTGAGGGCAGATGCTTAACCATCTGAGCCACTCAGGCAGTTTCTTTAAAAATTTAAACATACACCTACTAACTGACCCAGTCATTCCATTTCTAGGTATTTTCTAAGAGACAAAAATATTTGCATAAAAACCTGTCCATGGATGTTCACTTGTAGTACAGAAAAGAAGGAAGGAAGAAGGAAGGAAGGAAAGCAGGAAGGAAAGAAAGAAGGAAGAAGAGACATGCACACGAGAAAGAGAGAAATGAGGAAGGAAGGAAGGAAGGAAGGAAGGAAGGAAGGAAGGAAGGAAGGAAGGAGAAAGAAAAAGAAAGAAAGAAAGAAAGAAAGAAAGAAAGAAAGAAAGAAAGAAAGAAAGAATAAGAAAGAAAGAAAAAGGGCGCCTGGGTGGCTCAGTTGGTTAAGTGACTGCCTTCGGCTCAGGTCATGATACCGGAGTCCCGGGATCAAGTCCCATATCGGACTCCTGGCTCTGCAGGAAGTCTGCTTCTCCCTCTGACCTTCTCCCCTCTCATTCTCAATCTCTCTCTCTCTCTAATAAATAAATAAAATCTTAAAAAAAAGAAAGAAAAAGAAAGAAAGAAAGAGAAAGAAAGAAAGAAACCCACCTAAATTTCCATCAATATGTGAATGGATAAACCCTTTCAGTATATCCATACACTGGAATACTACACAGCCACTAAAACAACTTAGAAGAATCTCAAATAATAATGTTGAAAACAGAAGTCACACAAAAGAAGTGTACATACAGTATAAAGTCATTTATTTGAAATTTCAGAAAATTTAAAATAATATATGACTGAAAACAGACCAGTGGTAATCTGTAGATGGGAGATCAAGGAGAGAGCGATTGTAAAGAGGCATGAAGAAACTTTTGAATGTGATATATTTGTACATCATCTTGATTTTGGTGATAGTTTCATGGGTGTATACATAAGTCAAAACTCATCAAATTGTTGAGGGTATTATGCTAAGTGAAGTAAGTCAGACTGTTAAAGAAAAATATCATATGGGGGCATCTGGGTGACTCAGTCCTTAGGTGTTTGCCTTCAGCTCAAGTCCTGATCCCCGGGTCCTGGGACCGAGCCCCACATCGGACTCCCGACTTGGCAGGATTCCTGCTTCTCCCTCTCCCACTCTCCCTGCTTGTGTTCCCTCTCTCGCTGTGTCTCTCTCTGTCAAATAAATCAATAAAATCTAAAAAAAAAAAAGAAAAATATCATATAGTTTTACTTATAAGTGGACTCAATTTTTTTAAATGAATAAATAAACAAAAGCTGAAGCTGATCCGTAAATACAGAGAACAGACTGATGGTTGTCAGAGGGTGAAGGACATTAGGAGATATATGTTCCCAGTTATGGAATGAATAAGTCATAGGAATAAAAGTCACAGTGTAAAGAATATATATAGTCAATGATATCATAATAGCAATGTATCAGGACAGATAGTAGCTACACTTGTGGTGAACATAACAAAATTTGTAAACTTGAATCACTGCACTGTATATCTGAAAATAATGTAACATTGTGTGTGAACTGTACTCAGATAAAAAAAAATAAAAATATTCATCAAACTGCACAATTTTAATACCTGTAGTTTATTTTTCATATGTTAATAAGGCTATAAAAATAAAAATTAAAAATTTCAATTATAATTCTATATTGTTGGACTCAAATTGCTCTCCTAAGCTGTGAATGAAAGGGATGAGACATGTTGATTTGGCCTTGTCATTAAAGAGTCACTTGCATTTCTATACACTAACAATGAAGCAGAAAGAAGAAAAATCAAGGAATCAAACCCATTTTCAATTGCATCTAAAACCATAAGATACTTAGGAATAAACCTAACCAAAGAGGTAAAGGATCTGTACTCTGAAAACTATAGAACATTTATGAAAGAAATTGGGGAAGACACAGAGAAATGGAGAAACATTCCATGGATTGCAAGAACAAATATTGTTAAAACGTCTATGCTACCCAAAGCAATCTACACATTCAAGGCAATCTCTATCAAGATATCACCAGCATTTTTCACAGAGCTGGAACAAACAATTCTAAAATTTGTGTAGACCCAGAAAAGACCCCAAATAGCCAAAGAAATGTAGAAAAAGAAAACCAAAGCTGAAGGCATCACAATTTTGGACTTCAAGTTGCATTACAAAGCTGCAATCGTCAAGACAGTATGGTATTGGCACAAAAACAGACACATAGATCAATGGAACAGAGCAGAAAACCTAAAAAGGGACCCTCAACTATATGATCAACTAATCTTTGACAAAGCATATCCAATGGAAAGAATATCCAATGGAAAAATGACAGTCTCTTTAAAAAATGGTGCTGGGAAATTAGGACAGCCACATGCAGAAGAATGAAATTGGACCACTTTCTTACACCATACACAAAAATAAATTCAAAATGGATGAAAAACCTAAATATGAGATAGGAAACCATCAAAATCCTAGAGGAGAACACAGGTAGCAAGTTCTCTGACCTCGGTTACAGCAACATTTTGCTACACATATCTCCAAGGGCAAGAGAAATAAAAGCAAAAATGAACTATTGGGATTTCATCAAGATAAAAAGCTTTTGCACAGTGAAGGAAACAACAAAACTAAAAGTCAGCTTATGGAATGAGAGAAGATATTTGCAAATATCCTATCATATAAAGAACTAGTATCCCAAATCTAGAAAGAACTTACCAAACTCAACACTCAAAAAAACAACAACAACAAAAATCCAGTCTAGAAATGGGCAGAAGACATGGACAGACATTTCTCCAAAGAAGACATACAAATGGCCAACAGACATATGAAAAAAAAAAATACTGAATATCACTTGGCATCAAGGAAATACAAATCAAAACCACAATGAGATTGCATCTCAACCAGTCAGCATGGCTAAAATTAACAACTCAGGAAACAACACATGTTGGCAAGGATGCAGAGAAAGGGGAACCCTTACACTTTTGGTAGGAATGTAAGCTGGTGCAGCCACTCTAGAAGTTCCTCAAAAAGTTAAAAATGGAACTATCTTATGACCCAGCAACTGCAGTACTAAGCATTTATCCAAAGGATACAAACATAGTGATTCAAAAGGGTACATGAATCCCAATGTTTACAGCAGCACTATCATCAATAGCTAAAATATGGAAAAAGCCCACAGATTAATGGATAAAGAACATTAGGGGTGTGTGTGTGTGTATAATATTCCATTATATTTATAATGGAATATTACTCAGCCATCAAAAAGAATGAAATCTTGCCATTTGCAACAACTTGGATGGAACTAGAGGATATTATGCTAAGCAAAAACAGTCAGTTTGAGAAAAAAATACTATGATCTCTTTCACATGTGGAATTTTATAAACAAAACAGATGAACATAGGGAAAGGAAAGAAAAAATAAAATTAGATGAAAATATAGTGGCACCTGGGTGGCTCAGTTGGTTAAGCAGCTGCTTTTGGCTCAGGTCATGATCCCAAGGGTCCTGGAATTGAGCCTTGCATCAGGCTCCCTGCTTAGTGGAAAGCCTGCTTCCCTCTCCCTCTGCCTGCCACTCTGCCTACTTGGGCTCTCTATCTCTCCGTCAAATAAATAAATAACATCTTTTAAAAAAAGAAAGATGAAAATAAAGAGGGAGCAAACCATAAGAGATGCTGAATTCTAGGAAAAAACTGAGGGTTGCTGGAGGGAAGGTGGGTGAGGGTAAGGGGTAATTGGGTGATGATCAATAAGAAAGGCACCGGATATGATGAGTACTGGGTGTTATATGCAATTGATAAATCACTAAATTTTATCCCTGAAACTAATATTGCAATATATGTTAACTACAATGAATTTCAATAAATAATTTTTAAATAAATAAATTAATTAATAGTATCACCTACTTTTCTTTTCAGCAACAGTTAGATATTAGTCTCAGTGATTAGACTATTGGCCTCACTCAGTTCTTTGAAGCCCTCATCCTATTCCTTCTCTGCTGGCTTTTCTTCCAACACTGGATATAGGTATTATTTCAGTCATATCTGTTGTGTCCAAGGCTAACACCAAATAAGTTGAGTGGGAAGCTGCCAGGTTTAGTAAGATTTTGGAGCAATATCATTTTCCCCCTACACAGAAATATCTTCCTTTTTGAATTTTGTCTTTTCTTCCTTCCTTCGGTGAAAGTCTCAGTATTCTAACACTTGCAATTAAAACACAAATGGGAGCATTTGCTTAAAAACAAAACAAAAAAAACCCAACAACAACAACAAAAAACACTGTTAAAATTCTTTTGATGTACTTACTTCTTCCAAGTCCCATTAGCACAAGATAGTTAAATAGATAATCAGTCCTCTTGGAAAGTACAGAGGATTTCCTTTAGAGAATGAGGTACAGTATCCAGAGTTTCAAGGAGGAAAACCACAGATATGACAAGTACAAGGTAGAAGCAGTGGTGGATAGGGGAAGACTGCCTTGAGAATACGATGTGTCACTGAGACATCTGGGCCTCAGGGTTGTTTAGATAAAGGGATGCTTTTGCCAAAGGGAAATTGTGTGCTATTCATGTATTTGTTTGGAGTAGGTCTTAACAAGATCTTTTTTTTTTTTTCTTTTTGAGAGAGAGCTGAAGAAAATTAGAGCAGAAAGTAGAACTAACTTAAAGTGCCAGCATCAATGAGGATGGCTTAACATCGCCTGAAACTAGATCTTTTCTGCTATACACTTTGCATGTGAATTTTGCATATGTAATACCCTCTCTGAACTTCTGGACTCAAGGGCTTAGAGAATGAATTACATAGATAGAATTCTAAGAAAAAGACTATAGTCTTCTAATCCCCTACATATGCATGTTCCTAAACATTGAAATTTAATAAATATTTGGAGAATAATTTTTGTATACCCTATAAGCTTGAATGCTTTTGTGCTTATATATCCCTTAGTATGCAAATACATGTATTTGTTTTTTTTTCTGGTTTTATTGAGATAAAACTAACATATGGAACTGGATAAGATATACAACATAATGATATGGCTTACAAATATTGTGAAATTACCACAGTAAGTTTAGTTAAAATCCACCATCTCATATAGATTTAAAAAAAAAGGAAAGATTGTTTCCCTTGTGTTAAAAACTCTTAAGACTTACACTCTTAACAACTTTCAAATATACCATAGAGCAGTGTTAACTATAATCATCATGTTATATGTTATATTCCTAGTACTTAAGTATCTTATAACTGGAAGTTTATACCTTTTGATCTTCCTCAAATTACTCCTACTTCTCCCTCTTGTTACTGGTAAACACAAATCGAATCTATTTTTCTATGTTTTGTTTTGTTTTTTTTTGTTGTTATAGTTGTTTTCATTTTTGTTTTTTTTAGATTCCAAATATAAGTGAGATCATGCAGTGTTTGTCTTTCTCTGACTTATTTCACTTACCATGATTCCTCAAGGTTCATCCATGTTGTTACAAATGGCAACATTTTCTTCTTTTTTATAGTTGAATAATATACACACATGGGCACATGTGCACAAGCACACACATTTCTCTATCCATTCACCCCTCAATGGACACTTAAGTTGTTTCCATGTCTTAGCTATTGTAAATAATGTTGCTATGAACATGGGGGTGCAGCTACCTCTTGAACATAGGATTTTTGTTTCCTTCAGATAGATTTCAAGAAACAAAATTCTATTTTTAATTTTTTGAGGAATCTCCATACTGTTTTCCATAGTGGCTTAGATACATATGATTGTAACATGAGTAGGAGAGACAGAGACAGTCTTGCCAAAAAACCCCACCCTTAACACAGCACCATACAATAGGCAGGGATGTCATCTGCCTGGAATTTCTCTTGGAAGAGCATTGGGTTGGTGTCCCACATTAGGCATCCCCACTCCTGGGATCTGAACCTGAGGGGCAAGACTTTAAAATGACTAGGTTAGAAAAGCCCAATGGGGCTGATGTACAAGGGACTTGAAGTGGTATAGAAAATAAATTCTTATTTTTAAAGGGCTCGTGTGTAGTAAGACTCTTCATAAGACCCAGAAAAACAAATAAATACCCTGCAATTTTGAAAAGCACCTAGACTATATGTGAAGAAAATTCATTTGCTGATCTAAAAGCATTTGCTGGAAGGGCAGGGTTCAGTTGAAACTCTTTCTAGAGATGGAAACACTGGAAGACACCACTTTTGCATTGCCCACCTACACTGCTAGCACAGGTGTGTTTTAACACATTGACCTCCTGCCACCTTGCTAAAACAGGCAAAGGTGAGTGTTCACAGCACTATCCTACTTACTTGCTGAAGACAGATAATGTGAGCAGTTATACCATTTCCCTACTCCCTGAATGGTGTTGGTATGGAAGTTGTGGCAGCATTCTCCTATGCATTCACAGACAAGGGACTTTACTGACGAATTCATGAAGCATATGGACATGCGCAGTAGAAACAATTTTCCACTGCCTTTCTGAAGCTATGGAGCATGCCCCATCTCCTACACTCTTCAGCTTCCCAGCTAAAACCTGTAAGCACACATGATTCACAAAAAGAGATGATCCTTAATCACCTGGTCTTGGTTGTCAAGGAGGCTGGCATTTCTGAGCTCCATAGGAATGTAACAAACAGAAAGACATTTCTTGGCAGGCCAACTCCCCCCAGGGTACTGCACATATAGCAAATTGAAAACCTCAGTCTTCCTATGAAAAATGCCCCTTTCCTTGACTTGAGCTTCAGCCTGAGGACAGACTATAGATTTTCCACATATCTAGAAGTGAAGGAGGTGTTTTCAGGGTACACAGCAGAGAGAAGACCCTAGCATCTCTCTGGCCTTACCAAGACTTGACAAGACCTCCCAGAAAGGAGGTTATACACTCCTCTAAAGAACCAATTTTTAAAATTTGTATGTCTTCTTTGGAGAAGTATCTGTTCATGTTTTCTGCCCATTTTTTGATGTGATTATCTGTTTTGTGAGGGTTGAGTTTGAGGAGTTCTTTCTAGATCTTAGATATCAGACCTTTGTCTGTAGTGTCATTTGCGAATATCTTCTCCCATTCTCTGGGTGCCTGTTTCTTTTGTTGACTGTTTCCTTTGATGTGCAGAAGCTTTTTATCTTGATGAAGTCCCAAAAGTTCATTTTCACTTTTGTTTCCTTTGCCTTTGAAGACATGTCCTGAAAGAAGTTGCTGTGGCTGATGTTGAAGAGGTTACTGCCTATGTTCTCCTCTAGGGTTTTGATAGATTCCTCCCTCACGTTGAGGTCTTTTATCCATTTTGAGTTTATCTTTGTGTATGGTGTAAGAGAATGGTCAAGTTTCATTCTTCTACATAGAGCTATCCAGTTTTCCCAGCACCATTTATTGAAGAGACTGTCTTTTTTCCACTGGATATTTTTGCCTGTTTTGTCAAAGATTATTTGACCATAGAGTAGCGGGTCCATCTCTGGGCTCTCTACACAGTTCCACTGGTCTCTGTGTCTGTTTTTGTGCCAGTACCATGCTGTCTTGGTGATCACAGCTTTGTAATAAAGTTTGAAATGAGGCAATGTGATGCCCCCAGCTTTGTTTTTCTTTTTCACCATTTCCTTAGCAATTTGGGGTCTTTTCTGGTTCCATACAAATTTTAGGATAGTTAGTTCCGGCCCTTTGAGAAAAACAGGTTGAATTTCGATCAGGATGGCATTGAAAGTAGAGATTGCTCTGGGCAGTATAGACATTTTAACAATGTTTATTCTTCTGATCCATGAGCATGGAATGCTTTTCCATCTTTCTGTGTCTTCTTCAATTTCTTTCATGAGTTCTTCGAGTAGTTCCTCGAGTACAGATCCTTTACCACTTTGGTTAGGTTTATTCCCAGGTATCTTATAGTTCTTGGTGCTACAGTAAATGAAATCGATTCTCTGACTTCCCTTTCCATATTTTCATTGTTAGTGTATAGGAAAGCAACTGACTTTTGTGCATTGATTTTTGTATCCTGCCACATTACTGAATTGCTGTATGAGTTCTAGTAGTTTAGGGGTGGAGTCTTTTGGGTTTTCCATAAAGTATCATGTCATCTGCGAAGAGAAAGAGTTTGACTTCTTAATTTCCAGTTTCAATACCTTTTACTTCTTTTTGTTGTCTGATTGCTGTTGCTAGCACATCTAGTACGATGTTGAACAAGAGTGGTGAGAGTACACATCCTTGCCGTGTTACTGATCTCAAAGGGAAGGCTGCCAGCTTTTCCCCATTGAGAATGATTTTTGCTGTGGGCTTTTCATAGATAGACTTTATGATGTTGAGGAATGTTCCTTCTATACCTATATTTTGAAGAGTTTTAATCAGGAACGGATGCTGAATTTTGTCAAATGCTTTTTCTACATCCATTGAGAGGACCATGAGCTTCTTCTCTCTTCTCTTGTTGTTTTATCACATGGATTTGTTCTATCACATGGATTGATTTGTGAATGTTGAACCACCCTTGCAAACCAGGGATAAATCCCACCTCGTCATGAAGAATAATCTTTTTAATGTGCTATTGGATCCTATTAGCTAGGATCTTGTTGAGAATCTTGGCATCCATATCCATGAGGGATATTGGTTTGAAATTCTCCTTTTTGATGGGATCTTTGCCTGGTTTGGGGATCAAGGTAATGCTGGCTTCATAGGAAGAGTCTGGAAGTTTTCCTTCTGTTTCTATTTTTTGAAACAGTTTCAGGAGAATAGGTATTATTTCTTCCTTGAATGTTTGGTAGAATTCCCCAGGGAATCCGTCAGGTCCTGGACTCTTGTTTTTTGGGAGGTTTTTGATCACTGCTTCAATCTCATTACTAGATATTGGTCTATTCAGGTTGTAAATGTCTTCCTGTTTCAGTCTTGGAAGATTATGGGTTTCCAGGAATGCATCCATTTCTTCTAGGTTATTTAGCTTATTGGCATATAGCTGTTGATAATAATTTTTGATGATTGTTTCTATTTCCTTTGAACTAGTCGTAATCTCTCCCCTTTCATACATAATTTTGTTAATTAGGGTCCTCTCTCTTTTCTTCTGGATTAGTATGGCCAGTGGCTTATCGACCTTATTGATTCTTTCAAAAAACCAACTTCTCGATTCATTGATGCATTCTACTGTTTCTTTAGTTTCTAACTCTTTGATCTCTGCTATAATCTTGATTCTTTCCCTTCTTGTGTGTGGGGTTGGCTTGATTTGTTGTTGATTTTCCAGTTCTTTAAGGTGTAAAGAGAGCTGGTGTATTGGGGATTTTTCAATTTTTTTAGTGAGGCTTGGATGGCTATGCATTTCCCCCTTTGGACTGCCTTTTCTGTATCCCCTATTTTGGATTGATGTGTCTTCATTCTCATTGGTCTCCATGAATTGCTTAAGCTCATCTTTGATTGCCTCGTTGATCCCAGCATTCTTGAGCAGGTTGGTCTTTAGCCTCCAAGTGTTTGAATTCCTTCCAAACTTTTTCTTGTGATTGAGTTCCAGTTTTAAAGCATTGTGGTCTGAGAAAATGCAGGGAATCATCTCTATCTTTTGGTATCGGTTGAGACCTGATTTGTGGCCCAGTATGTGGTCTATTCTGGAGAAAGTTCCTTGTGCGCTCGAGAAGAATGAGTATTCTGTGGATTTAGGGTGGAATGTTCTGTATATATCTATGAGGTCCATGTGGTCCAATGTGTCCTTGAAAGCTCTTGTTTCTTTATT
>CM052801.1:60743012-60825217 GCA_028533885.1 Nasua narica | reverse complement strand
CCTGCATTGGGCTCTCTGCTCAGCGAGGAGCCTGCTTCCCCTTCTCTCTCTGCCTGCCTCTCTGCCTACTTGTGATCTCTCTCTCTGTCAAATAAATAAATCAAATCTTTAAAAAAAAGACTAGATTTTTTGGAATAATGTAATAAAGGGATAAAGAAGTGCTGACATTAAAAAGGATGGCTTTTTAAAAAAGATTTTATCTATTTATTTTGAGATAGCGTGAGAGAGAACACAATCAGAGGGGAGGGGCAGAGGAAGAAAGAAGCGGACTCCCCACTGAGCAGAAAGCCTAATGTGATGTGGGACTCAATCCCCAGAGCCTTGTGATCATGACCTGAGCTAAAGGCAGATGCTTAACCAACTGAGCCCAAGAAGGGGTTTTGTTCTAACATACTCAAATATACACCAATCCATATGAAGATCAGAAAAATGTGTACTTTGACTACTCACTGAAAGTTGGGAATCAGACTGTAGTTAAGAGATGCTGAACTAGGAAAAGTTGAGATAAAACTGCTAGATAGGGTACGCCTGGGTGGCTCAGTTGGTTAATCAGCTGCCTTCGGCTTGGGTCATGATCCCGGGGTCCTGGGATCAAGTCCCGCATTGGGCTCTTTGCTCAGTGGGGAGCCTGCAGCCTGCTTCTCCCTCTGCCTCTGCCTGCCACTCTGCCTGCTTGTTCTCTCTCTCTCTCTCTCTCTGACAAATAAATAAATAAAATCTTAAAAAAAACCTGCTAGATAGGTAGAAGCATGAACAAGGCAACAGGTGCATTGGCAGGATTTAGGTACTACAAAACTACTATTCTAGGTAGTAAACCCAGTGATGGGGGAAACTGAGATAAAAGGTGTGTTAGAAGAGAACAAGAAGCAAGATTTATGGGTCTCATTATATTCTTCCTTTTCCTAACTCAGTCACCACCCTTACACACGTGCACACATACATGTATGTACTGACAATCTCTATAGTAGTCTGGAATCTGAGGTGTGGCAGATCCTAAAACAGGACAAGGTGGGAATAACTAAGAATCATAGACTCCCGTAACTATTAAGTGTCCTTGTGGTATCTAACCTCTTTTTCTAGGTGGAGAATATGAGGCTCAGAAAAGTTTCTCAACTATTTATCTTCTCTGAGGCTGTTTCCACCTATAAAACAAAACTTTTGAGAGGATTAAATATGGAAAAACAAGTGAAATTTCTTAACTATTAGATGCTTTCTATTTGCATCTGCTTCTTCCATAAAACCATTCTGATTTTTCCTATCTAGAATAGGAAGGCTCTTAACAGATGTTCAAGAATCCTGAAAAACATGTATACTATTACCTTCAGCCCCATTTACTTATTCTTCAATTGCATTACATTTTGGGAGGAAGAATTTTCTCAGGAATAAGTTTTGTCTCACCTCTGAAGTGTTATAGCAGACAAAACAATGACTAGAAAAACATAAGGCTGCATGCTAAGTTAACTCCCTCCTCCGGAGCAGTGTTACTGAATGCAATTATAAAATAAAAATTACCAAATAGCAGGGATTTTCAAAGTCATTTCTCATTAGTGAAATCACAATTGTTAAATCTGTATACCATAACACTTTTTTATCTATGAGGTACAAAACTAATCTGCAAGATTAGTTATATATGTATATCTAGGATAAGCATCTAGGTAATATAAACAATATGTCCAGAAGATCTCAAATTGATTACAGTTTAGGGTATTGCCATATTTGAAGACAGGATTGTATTTCCTCATTCTCAGTCTCACTATCTGATGTTAGAAATCACTCTAAGATCAAGATGTAATATAAGTGACATTGGGTCTTCTTAGACAAAACACAACCAATAATGATAAGTTTTTGTAGAACCATTTTTCTCCAGAAAGCTGAAGAGCTTTTCAATGGAAAAAAAGGGATGGGGGGCTGGTATTCATGACAATATGATAAGATATTTTGGTATTCCTGGAGTATAACTTTGGCTGGTATACAGGTGTCAGAACAACACATTTTTATGGCATTCACTAATGGAAGAAACATGATAAATGCCCTTGAGCATAGTGTAAGGAGGAGAGAAGAAGCAGAGCTTAGGGACAGATGGTGCTGATTTATTGCTTTGAAATGTCAGAGGGTAAGTGTTTTCTGCATATTGAGTTAGAGGTAATGCACAGGTAATGGTTGAGATTATTGTGTTGGCCTTGATATTTTGATACTGAATTTGAATCAAAATCATCTCATCTTTTAGGCAGGTTTAATGACAAAAGAGACGGCTGGATTTGAAAAAGCCTGACATCTTTTGAGATACACTCAGGTAAACAATGCACTGGGTCTATGGCTCATGAATACATTCGAAGTGAATCCAGGCTTTTTAAAAACTGTCTTTATTTTCTATGGCAATTACAATATGATTCAAAGACATAACCAAAATACTTTGTAAACAAAGCATCTGCTATATTGTGGCTTGCCAATGAGATTAAATCTAAAAGAAATTATTGTGGATAGAACATCCATAAGCATAAATACTCACTTGTCTGTTGCTTTACTGATCAGCTTTGTGTTACGTGAATTTGGTCTCAAAGTAATAACTACAAGAGGATTTATTTCATTACTTTGCTATTAAGATAATAGATGTTTTAAATTGATTAATTGGCTATTAAACCACATTAGGTATCTGAGACTTCCAAATTAAAAGGAGTTCATGTAAATTGCTTGATGATTAAATTTTAGAAATGAACTCTTAATTTTATATAATCTCTACCCTACTATCTGAAAAAGTGCAAGATTATGTAGTGTACCATATATTTAATCACATTTTATGGGTCCAGCATGCTTCTGCTGCACTACTCTGCTGTTATGTGATCACATTTTAAATTAACCATTTTCACTTAGGAAATCTGAACTGATATGCACACAGTTGGAAAAAATGTGTTTACCTCAGTGAAGTTACTGTTCAGTTATACATACTGTATTGCTGAACATTCTATAATCTCTTTCCATTTCATTATCTATTAAGACATTTTCATTGAAGTTTACAGTTTTCAAAAATAGATGAAAAGGAAGACACTGCAAATTAAATACTTCTTTTACTAACATTAGCTGTCCAGATTTAACCACAAATATGAGAGAAAATATTTGCATGTTTACTCATTAAAGGCATTCTCACTATGGTAAGCACAGGATGAGGACCACAAGTTAAAAAAATTTACCACATAAAAATATCAGATTGAGGAGACTAAAATTGTATTGTTTCTCTTCTTATCTTATTTCTCTTACTAAGGCCCCTCACTTATAAAAATGTAATCATTTATACTTATTGTACATCTATAAATATTATATAGAATGTTTACAAAGAACTTAGACCTCAGCATAAAATAAAATTTTTAGAAATAAATGAATGGCCAATATATTTAAATATAAAACATATTTGTATAGCACTTTAAAATCTCAACTTATTAAAATATTTTATATTTGTTATGGTAAAAATCCTATAAGGTATCAATGTCTTTATCATTCACTCCATTTTTGTATATAAGCTAAATGAGATTCAAAGGAAGTAAATTATTGATTTAGGGTCATTCAGCTGAAAGTAGAGCAGACTAGATAATAACATGGATATTTGAAGACAAGTGTTCATTATCCTATACCACACTGTTTTATGCACAATAGATATATGTGTGCCATCATATTTCTACATTATGAGTAATGACACATGTCTAGTCTGCTGTTCATAGAAAGGAAAAATAGTGAACAGAATATCAACTATACAGACAATATACTATTTGTTGAATTAAAATATCTTGAATTAAAAAATAAAATTAAATAGCATAAAGGACATTTTTCTCTCTAGAAGGTTAATCAGGAGACAAATGGGAAAATTTGTTGATTATCTAAGTGTCAGGCCCTGTAAAAAATTTTACATTTGCCAATTATTTCACTCTGTCTAGCTCCTCCAATGCAATACATTAATTCATTTTAAAGGTTAAAACAGCTTTAAATGATATGATAGTATGAGTTAAAAAAAAAAAAAAGAAATGGAATGGCACCATCTGTCTTTAACAGAGCTCTCCAAAATAAATATCTAAATTAGAAACACTTAGGTTTCCATGTCATGCCATAGAAAGATGTGGAAAAAAAAATAGCACAAAGGACCTGACCACTCATCATGCCAGCTGATTAGTAGCAGGGCAGAAAAGCAAAAATCAAAGAAACTGCTTCAGGTTCACATTCCGTTGACTGGCCAACTAATGTAGGAGTTTTCATGGATATGACTAACACTGAATTCACATTTACCCTGCAGAAATTTGATGAAGACTAATTAGGGTGTTCAGCTCCAAAAGATAATACTGAAAGAGGGAAAAGAAGATCATTCCTTGGGGATTTCTAAAGACACGGTACTTTTCTATCTGGCTATATATATATGAATCCAAAGCAGTCTTTATAAAATTTTCTACCAGTAACTACCATAGTATTCTTATCACCTACCTATCAATACTCTAAGCTGTTCCTCCAAAACTTTCTTATGTTTCTGTTTATAGGTCTCTTTACCATTTGATACAAAATTAACAAATCCAGCCAGATTCAGTCTCATTTTTCAAATACACTGATAATTAAATACTTCTTTTACTAACATTACTGTCCAGATTTAACCACAAATATGAGAGAAAATATTTGCATGTTTACTTATTAAAGGCATTCTCACTATGGTAAGCACAGGGTGAGGACCACAAGTTAAAAAAATAGCAAATTAATTAGTTATCATTCCATATAATGATTTATTCTCAAAGATAATGATTTGTTTAATTAAAAGTATTTCTGGAGGAGGAGCAAGATGGTGGAAAAATAGTAGGTTGAGATAGAGTTGGATCCCAGAAGATCATCTAGATAGTTATCAAATCATTCTAAAAGCCAGCATACTCAACAGGAGAGAGAAGAGAGGAAGAAGAGCAATTCTAGGAGCAGAAAATCGACCACTTTCCAAAAGGTAGGACATTTGGAAAAGTGAATCCAAAGCGATGGAAAGAAAGACTGCAGGGGGAGGAGCTGAGTCCCTGCAGCCACAGAGCCCCGGAGCACAAAATCAGAACTTTTAGAGTCTGCTCCACTGAGGGAAATCACTCCAGAGACTAAGCGGGAGGTTTAGCCCTCATGGGAACAGTGTGGGTCAGGACCCGTGAGGTCACAAAGGGACCAGGGGGTGTCTGAGTGCGGCAGAGCTCCCAGGTATCTGGGCAGAGAAGCCGGCAGCAAAGAGCCGCGCAGTGCACTTTCAGCTGGGGCTTACCCTAGACTGTGCCCATGGCTCTTCAAGTGGGGACTACACAAGGCATTCCGGAGAGACACCCTCCTTCCTCCTTGGGGAGGAATCTGCTGGGTTTGGAGACTCCAGAGAGGGCCATGCCAGAGATAAAGGCGCTCCATCACGGGCAGTTGAGCTCGGAGTTTGGGGGGACCCGGGAGACGGGAGTGATTGACTGATTTCCTCGGAGGGCATGCTGAGGAGCGGGGGCCCCCACCGCTCAACTCCTCCAGCCCGAGACTGGGAGCCACCATTTGTATTCCTGGCCTCCAGGATGGTACAGAGAGCGCTCAGGAAACAAAGACTCCAGAGACCAAACCTGAGCAAATTGCTTGGCCCATCCCCGGGCCAGAGCAGGGCAATTCTGCTTCAGGCAAGGACATTTGAGAATCAAGTCAAAAGGCCCCTCCCCCAGATGATCAGTGAGAATATCCAGCCAAGCCCAAGTTCATCAATCAGTGAAACTGATTGAAACTGTGGGTGAAACTGTGGAAATCCTGAGTACATTTCTCTCTCACTAATCTATTCTTGGCTTGATAAAATGGCAAGGTGGAAAACTCACCACAAAAAAAAAAGAACAAGAGATAGTATCAATGGCTAGAGACCTATTTAATACAGACATCAGTAATATGTCAGAAATAGAGTTCAAAATGACAGTTATCAAGGTGCTAGCTGGGCTCCAAAAAAGCATGGAAGAGATCAAAGAATCCCTTTTGGGAGAAATAAAATCCCTTTCTAGAGAAATAAAAGAATTGAAATCTAAACAAGTTGAAATAAAAAAAACTATTAATGAGGTTCAAACAAAATTGGAGGCTCTTAATGCTAGAATACATGAGGCAGAAGAAAGAATTAGTGATATAGAAGACCAAATGACAGAGAATAAAGAAGCTGAGAAAAAGAGAGACAAACAACTTTTGGATCACAAGGGAAGAATATGAGAGATAAGTGATACCATAAGACACAACAATATTAGAATAATTGGGATTCCAGAAGAAGAAGAAAGAGAGAAAGGAGTGGAAGATATATCAGAACAAATTATTGTAGAGAATTTCCCTAATCTGCTGAAGGGAACAAGCATCAAAATCCAGGAGGCACAAAGAACCCCCCACAAAATCAATAAAAATAAGTCTACACCCTGTCATCCAATAGTAAAACTTACAAGTCTTAGTGACAAAGAGAAAATCCTGAAAGCAGCTCGAGACAAGAAATCTGTAACATACAGAGGCAGGAATGGTAGATTGGCAGCAGACATATCCACAGAAACCTGGCAGACTGGAAAGGACTGGCATGATATATTCAGAGCACTAAATGAGAAAAATATGCAGCCAAGAATACTATACACAGCTAGGCTGTCACTGAAAATAGATGGAGAGATAAAAAGCTTCCAGGACAAACAAAAACTAAAAGAATTTGCAAACACCAAACCACCCTATATGAAATATTGAAAGGGTTCCTCAAAGCAAAGAGAGAGACTAAAAGGAACATAGACCAGAAAGAAAGAGAGACAATGCAGAGTTAACAGTCACCTTATAGGTAATACAATGGCACTAAATTCCTATCTATCAGTAGTTACCTTGAATGTAAATGGGCTAAATGCCCCAATCAAAAGGCACAGAGTATCAGAATGGATAAAAAAACAAGACCCATCAATATGCTATCTACAGGAAACTCATCTCAGACCCAAATACACATCCAGATTTAAAGTGAGGGGGTGGAAAACAAGTTACCATTCTAATGGACATCAAAAGAAAACCGGGGTGGCAACCCTTATAAAAGATAAATTAGATTTTAAGCCAAAGACTATAATAAGAGATGAGGAAGGACACTATATCATACTTAAAGGGACTGTCCAACAAGAAGATCAAACAATTGTAAATATCGATGCTGCTAACAAGGGAGCAGCCAATTATATAAACCAATTAATAACAAAATTAAAGAAACAGATAGAAAATAATACAATAATAGTAGGGGACCTTAACCCTCCCCTCCTCACCAAAATAGACAAATCATCTAAACAAAAGACCAACAAGGAAACAAAGGCTCTAAATGACACGCTGGACCACATGGACATCACAGATATATTTAGAACTTTCCATCCCAAAGCGACAGTACAGACATTCTTCTCTAGTGCACATGGAACATTCTCCAGAACAGATCACATCCTGGGACACAAATCAGGTCTCAATCAGTACCAAAAGATTTTGATCATTCCCTGCATATTTTCAGACCACAATGCCATGAAACTTGAACTCAATCAAAAGAGGAATGTTGGAATAAAATCAAATACATGGAGACTAAAGAGCGTCCTACTAAAGAATGAATGGGTTAACCAGGAAATTAAAGAAGAATTTTAAAAAAAATTCATGGAAACAAAAGAAAATGAAAACACAACTATTCAAAATCTTTGGGACACAGCAAAGTGAGTCCTAAGAGGAAAGTATATAGTAATACAAACTTTTCTCAAGAAACAAGAAAGATCTCAAATACATAACCTAACCCTACACCTAAAGGAGCTGGAGAAAGAACAGAAAATAAAGCCTAAACCCATTAGAAGAGAAATAATAAAGATCAGAGCAGAAATCAATGAAATAGAAACCAAAAGAACAGTAGAACAAATCAATGAAACTAGGAGCTGGTTCTTTGAAAGAATTAATAAGATTGATAAACCCTAAGCCAGACTTATCAAAAAGAAAAGAGAAGGGACCCAAATTAATAAAATCATGAATGAAAGAGGAGAAATCACAACCAACACCAAGGAAATACAAACAATTATAAGAACATATTATGAGCAGCTATATGCCAGCAAACTAGACAATCTGGAAGAAATGGATGCATCCTAGAGACACACAAGCCACCACAACTGAACCACTAAGAAATAGAAAACCTGAGTAGACCCATAACCAGTAAGAAGATTGAAACCGTCATCAAAAATCTCCCAATAAACAAGATCGCAGGGCCAGATGGCTTCCCAGGGGAATTCTAACAAACATTCAAAGAAGAATGAATACCTATACTCCTGAAATTGTTCCAAAAAATATAAATGGAAGGGAAACTTCCAAACTCATTTTATGAGGCCAACATTACCGTGATCCCAAAACCAGACAAGGACCCCATCAAAAAGGAGAATTACAGACCAATATCCTTGATGAACACGGATGTAAAAATTCTCACCAAAATACTAGCCAATAGGATCCAACAGTACATTAAAAGGATTATTCACCACGACCAAGTGGGATTTATTCCTGGGATGCAAGGTCGGTTCAACATTCACAAATCAATCAACGTAATACAATACATTAATAAAAGAAAGAACAAGAACCATATGATACTCTCAACTGATGCTGAAAAAGCATTTGACAAAGTACAACATCCTTTCCTGATCAAAACTCTTCACAGTGTAGGCATACAGGGAACATTTCTCAACATCACCAAAGCCATCTATGGAAAACCCACAGCGAATATCATTCTCAATGGGAAAAGCTGAGAGCTTTTCCCCTAAGATCAGGAACACAGCAGGCATGCCCACTATCTCCTCTGTTGTTCAACATAGTCCTAGAAGTCCTAGCCTCAGCAATCAGACAACAAAAAGAAATAAAAGGCATCCAAATTGACGAAGAAGTCAAACTCTCACTCTTTTTTTTTTAAAAGATTTATTTATTTATTTATTAGAGACAGAGACTGAGAATGAGAGGGGAGAAGGTCAGAGGGAGAAGCAGACTTCCTGCAGAGCTGGGAGTCCGATATGGGACTCGATCCTGGGACTCCAGGATCATGACCTGAGCCAAAGGCAGTCGCTTAACCAACTGAGCCACCCAAGCGCCCAAACTCTCACTCTTTAAAGATGATATGATACTTTATGTGGAAAACCCAAAAGACCTCACTCCAAGACTGCTAGAACTCATACAGGAATTCAGTAAAGTGACAGGATGTAAAGTTAATGCACAGTAATCAGTTGCATTCCTATACAACAACATCAAAACAGAAGAAAGAGAAATTAAGGAGTCGATTCCATTTACAATTGCACCCAAAACCATAAGATACCTAGGAATAAACCTAACCAAAGAGGAAAAGACTCTGTACTCAGAAAACTACAAAGTGCTCATGAAAGAAATTGAGGAAGACCCAAGGAAATATGAAAATGTTCTATGCTCATGGATGGGAAGAACAAATATTGTGAAAAAGTCTATGCTACCTAAAGCAACCTATACATTTAACACAATCCCTATCAAATACCATCAATTTATTTGAATGAAATGGAACAAATAATCATAAAATATATATGAAACCAGAAAAGACCAGGAATAGCCAGAGGAATGTTGAAAAATTAAACCAAAGTTGGCGGCATCACAATTCCAGACTTCGAGCTCTATTACAAAACTGTAATCATCAGGACAGTGTGGTACTGGCACAACTACAGACCCATAGATCAATGGAACAGAATAGAGAGCCCAGAAATGGAACCTCAACTCTATGGTCAACTAATCTTTGACAAAGCAGGAAAGAATATTCAATGGAAAAAAGACAGTCTCTTCAACAAATGGTGTTGGGAAAACTGGACAGCCACGTGCAAAAGAATGAAACCGGACCATTTCCTTACACTTCACTCAAAAGGGATCAAAGACCTCAATGTGAGACAAGACTCCATCAACATCCTCGAGGAGAACACAGGAACCAACCTCTTTGACATAGCTGAAGCAACTTCTTCCTAGAAACATTGCCAAAGGCAAGGGAAACAAGGGCAAAAATGAACCACTGGGACTTCATCAAGATCAAAAGCTTTTGCATAGCAAAGGAGACTGTCAACAAAACCAAAAGGCAACTGACAGAATGGGAGAAGATATTCACAAATGACATATCAGATAAAGGGTTAGTATCCAAAATCTATAAAGAACTTCTCAAACTCAACACTCAAAGAACAAATAATCCA
Source organism: Nasua narica (assembly GCA_028533885.1). Taxonomy (NCBI): domain Eukaryota; kingdom Metazoa; phylum Chordata; class Mammalia; order Carnivora; family Procyonidae; genus Nasua; species Nasua narica. The sequence continues at coordinate 60,815,012 of CM052801.1, read as the reverse complement.
GTCAAGAAATGGGCAGAAGATACAGACATTTCAGTAAAGAGGATATCCAAATGGCCAACAAACACATGAAAAAATGCTCAACATCACTGGGCATCAGAGAAATACAAATCAGAACCACAGTGAGATACCACCTCACACCAGTCAGAATGGCTAAAATTAGCAAGTCCGGGAACGACAGATGTTGGCGAGAATGCGGATAAAGGGGGACCCTCCTACACTGTTGGTGGGAATGCAAGCTGGTACAACCACTCTGGAAAACAGCATGGAGGTTCCTCAAAATGTTGAAAATAGAACTACCCAAGACCCAGCTATCACACTACTGGGTATTTACCCTAAAGATACAAATGTAGTGATTCACAGGGCTCACATGCAGCCAAATGTTTGTGGCTGCAATGTCCACAATAGCCAAACTATGGATAGAACCTAGATGTCCATCAACAGATGAATACCACACACAAAGAAGGTCTCGTATATATATACAATGGAATACTATGCCGCCATCAGAGTAACGAAATTTTGCCATTTGTAACGATGTGGATGGAACTAGAGGGTATTATGCTAAGTGAAATAAGTCAGTCAGAGAAAGACAATTATCTCATGATCGTTCTGATATGAAGAATTTGAGAGGCAGGACCGGGGTTTTGGGGGGGGGGGTGGGAAAGAGAAATGAAACAAGATGGGATGGGCAAGGAGACAAACCATAAGAGACTCCTAAACTCATGAATCAAACTAAGGGTGGCTGGGAGGTTGTGAGGGTAGGGTTATGGGCATTGGGGAGTGTATGTGGTATGGTAAATGCTATGAAATGTGTAAGCCTGATGATTCACAGACATGTACCCTGGGGCAAATAATACATTATATGTTAATAAAAAATGAAATTAAATAAATAAATAAATCTTAAAAAAAGTATTTTCACTTAATTGAGTGGATATCTGACATATTCGATAAGCCTCATTTTCTAGTAAGAAATATAAGTTTCAGAAGTAAGAGATTTATAGTTTTCTATAATGGTAGTTTATATGACAATTAATTGTCCATACTTATTGTAGGAAATTTGGAAAACAATAAAACATATAAAAAAGCAATATAACATTATCCATAATTTTATCCCTCAGACATGAGAATTTTTAACATTTTTGTGTAAATGAACCAAGCCTTTTTCTGAATGCACACACACACACAAACACACGCAAAGAAAATGTCATATCCTGGAAGGACCTGTCCTGAACCCCTTCAAGGTTCATCAACTATAATAAATGTACACTCTGATGGGGGATGTTGATAGTGTTGATAGATGGCTGTCCCATCTATTGAATTTCCTAAACTGATGACTATATATTATTTTTATCTCTACACTTCTAATTATTGGTTTTTTATCATTTACACAAAGATATTTCCAGATACGCAAGTACTTGAGATTCATATTCTCTAAGTGTTCTTACATGTTGCAGCATCAAATATTTCTACCACAATACTTTACTTCTTACTATTTTTAGAGGATGTTCTAAGTAAGTTTTATTGGACTTGATCTGCTGCTCAAAAATATCAACTTTAAAGATTGTATGGCAGTCATTCATTGCTACAATTTGATTTATTTGTATTCTAAAGCCTTTCCATCCAAGAGTTTATTTGAAAGGCAAATTCTATTATAGAAGGTCACTCCTTAAAAATCAGTTATATATATATATATATATATATATATATATATATATATATATATATATATATATTACAGGAATGCTACCGTGGTGGAAATTGAATATGGGAATGGCAAAAAGAAAATAGGGTCCTGACATGAGAGGTGAATGGATCATCAAAGGCAAATTCACATTTGTGTCCAATATCTAAATTATATCACCTAAAAATACATTAAATATCCCTGGAGCAAATAATAAATTATATGTTAATTTAAAAAAAAATTTAAAAATGCATTAAAATATGTCCCTACAATTATATGTAGATATTACATGGAATTTTCAGTGGAACCAAAGGAAATTTGTGTAACAGCATCAGTGCTATGATTCAATATATCTTAAATATAGCCTGAGTGATCTAAGTACAAAAAAGGATACCCTTAATGAAAACCACCTTTCATGCCTTTTTTGCACTTTCTTTTTTGCATATCCTGTATTTTAAGATGAAGGAACAATAAAAAAATTCTGTCCTGATTTAGTTACTCTACCTGTCATGTCTATAAATGGCATGACTGCAACACTTTGATAATTATCTAGACAATAGATGAATCTTCTGTTTTTCAAATTTATACCATTGGATATCTCTTATGGTCCGCTGTGTCTGACTGCTGAGATAATAAAATTAAAGAAAAAATGTGGGATTTGTGAAACTACGATATCTGAGATAAATTTTAAATAATGTTATTTCATTCTAAGGCACTCAATATTCATTCAATAAAATGTATATGCTATGCAATTTACTATGTACATCATGTCTGATAGTGAAGGGGAGCAGATTTTGCCACCTCAGAAATATGCCTTTTGGGAGTATCAGTTATTTTAAACTAGTTATTTTTAAGAAATAGCAGCACAGTGAAGCTCTGAAAACTGAGTAGAAGTTATACTTCTGTAGGAAACATTTATATTTATAAGGGAAATCTCCATTTTAAGGGTGTTTTCCATGCTGCACTGGAAAATGAGAGATGACCCAATCTTTAGAAACTCTTAGCAGTAGAGAAGGCAAGGATTTAAATCACATAAGAACCTTATACTTTTTTAAGGTGTTTTTCCGGGTAACCTCTCATAACTGACTCCCCACCCCCAACATCGTTTTTTGTCTTTAGCTAAGGGTGGTATTTAAGGTGATGGCTTTGGCCATTTCAGGGAGTTACTCAGTTTTCCTGGGTATCCCCGATGCATACAGGAAGTATACATGGCATTAAACTTTTGTTTGCTTTCTGTTAATCTGTTTTATATCAATTTAATTATTAGACTATCCAAAAAACCTAGAAAATTTTTCTGTCCCTACAGTAAGTTCTTGGGAATATGACAGCGAAAGAGAATTGGTACTGGCCTTCCTAGAAATTATATTCACATTTAAAAGGCAGTTAAAACTACTTCAGAACTTAACTGTTTTGTAACAATTTTGAGCAATACTCTGGAGTTGTTTAGAGAGTACTTAACATATATGTCTGCCCTAGGCTGAGAAATGAAAAGGGGAAAGAAAATTCTAAGCAGAGGGAAGAGCATGTGGGAAGCTTCTGAGGTGGGGAGAACAGAGTTCATTGCAGGAATTAAAAGTAAGTCAGTGTGGGTACACTTCAAAGAACGAATGGAAAGGGGGCTTGAAACGAGTTCATAAGGGCCACATTAAGATTTTTAGTCTTCACCCGAAAAACAGTAGAAAACAATTACAATTTTCTAAAAGAATAACAGCATCAAAAGGCATTTTTTTCTCCCCAAATTTGTATATTTTAATTTTTCAGTGTTACAAGATTGATTGTTCATGCACCACACCCAGTGCCCCATGCAGTACATTTTTAAAAGATCATTCCTATTAGAAAGAGAAAACTACTTAATTTAAGAGTATTTTTGTTGTTTAGGTAAGGAATTGTGGTAGCTAGGACTAAGGGTGTAACTGAGAATAAGAGAAACAGACATATTTGAAAGATTTGAGAGATATTTTAGATATAAAATTGACAAGATTTTTATGATTAACTGGCTATGTGTTGTGAGAGAAAAGAGAGGAATATAGGGGCCAAAGACAGGCTGCCCCAAGATGGGCCACTTTGGCATGAACATTACTTTGAGTTAAAAATAATCAAAACCCAGAAGATGCAGGAAAATCTCTCCCCCTGGTTCTCAACTATCTAAATTTACATTGGGAAGAAGAGCATATTCCAGGAAGAGAGCTATTAACCAAAACTCCCCTTTACCTAAGAAACTTATATGCATAATAGGGCAACCTTTGTTTTTCAAAACATGTCTTTGTGCCTTCCTGTTAATGGCCTTCCTTCTCTTTGTATCCTTAGAGCCTACCCTTCTCCTTGGCTCATGGAAGTTTCTTGTTTCTTATTGTCTTTGGAATTTCCATGTCTGTGCATTCTCCATACATACACCTGTTAACTTTGATTTTCTTCTATTAATTTGTCTCTTGTCAATTTGATTCTAAGTCCAACTAGAAGGAACTTGTAGGGCAGAGGAAGGTCTTCTTGTCTGACAGGAGTCAAGGATGACTCCTAGGTTTCTTGCTTGCATAATTAGATATATAAACCACTGAAGGAGGACAAAATTTGAGGGAAGAGATTTGTCCAATTTTGTCCATCCTGAATTTGAGTGGTTTGTGAAATGTACAGGTGAAAATGCTGAGGTGAGGCATACATATGAGTCTGAAGTTTACTGTGACTTTTCATAGTGGGTCTATGTTTAAATGGATTTAGTTTCCAATTAAATTATGCAAGTGAGGAGTTCTGTCCCCATTTTATAAGTATTATGTCACTGTATGTCTCCAATTAATGTTTTTTTTTAATTTTTATTACCAGTAACTTTTTACAAGAATATGCTCATGACATTCTGGGTAATCTAACATTTTTAGTTAATGTTATACATAAGAAACAATCACCTACAAATTTGAAGGCTAAAAATTAAAGAGCTGGCGAATAAATGATTTTGCATCTCCTTACCTACTGCTAGCTTGCCTATAATTTTCCATTTCTGGTTTGTCTTTTTCCAGCTGTTTTGAAGAAAATGTTGATTAAAAATATCTTTACTCAGTCAAATCACTTTAACATTCATATCCTATGAAGAAAATATATTAAGGGGGGATATAAATTTCCCATGCAGGGATTCATATTTTTGAAACTAATGAATAACTAACCTCATCATCCTCAAGTAGAAATAAAAGTCGCTCTTGAGCAAAACAAATTTTACAGATGTTGACTGGAATACATAGTTTTTCTATACATTTGTCAAAGGCAAATGTATTAGCCCTTTTCTATGCCTAAAATAGGTAGGACAACCTATCTTAGAATGCCAGTAGTACAGCTACAAACACACATGGACTGTGAGAAAGTCACATGAATCACATTTGTACATAACAAGTTAGCACTGTGACACAAGAAGGCGGGAATATGCTTGCTGAGTGTTCACTTTACTTGGTACTGTACTTCACAAAATGTTTTTCTCACATTCTCGATTATCTGATTGCTGATGTAGCATCCTCCAGGCCTTTAAAAAGCAATGTACAGTTAAAATAAAGAAGATATATTTTTAGAAAAATGAACACTTGGTGCTAAGTTTTTTTCATTTTCAAGAAGTTGCATTAAGAGAAAAAAAGTAGCATTAAGAGAGACTAAGAAGAGTAGAGGGCTGCAGAGATTCTGGATTGATGGAGATATCATTTAGCATGAGGTAGAATCAAGTTTGGTTTCCCAAAAGTTTCTTGTTTCTGAAAGCATTTTTTCATAATGAAAGGTGAACACTAAATAGGAAAAAACTTAACCTTAAAATACTTGAATGGAATATAAGTTTTCTCCATATAACTTCAAATGACAAATATTTTTACTTGCTTTTATTCTTCCTCATGATTATTCTTTTATATACTGTTAGAAAATTGATTTGGTACACATGGAATAAATACTATTATGAAGATTAGACATATTATTTTTATCTACATATAAAAGTCCAAAGAAACAGATAAAAAGAAATGGATGAACACAGAACCTAACACTGTCTTGTGGGTTCCCTCAGTTATCAATAAATTTGAGGAAGGGAAGATATGAATGCTTAGTCTTTGGATCAACTACTGTACCAGTCTACTGCTGATATCAATTCCCCACAGTTCTCATATTCTTTCAAATCTTTTTATCAAAAGCAGAGAGAAGGAGATAAGAGACAAACTGGGACAACTTTACATTTGCTAATGTAATCTCTCCAACTTAAGAAATTTGTTCACACATGGTCTTACTAATGATGAACTTAATTTGCATCAGCATATAGTAAATTTCCTCTTTAGTAGAGTTCATTCCTAATAGTATCCTGGAACACACTTGTCTCTGCTAACAAACATCTAGAAGGGAGAATGTTAGAATGTCATCTTGAGGACTGTTAGATTTTACACACTATCTTCAGCTAGGAAGTCCTCACAGTAGAAAAGGAAAGTAGTTTTATGATAGTTAAGATGGCATTCTGTTTCAATTTCACAGTCACTGACTCAGCTATACTGGCCTCTGTACTTTTTGTCTAACAGTAAGGTATGGGTGGGGTTTCATGAAGCCAATCCACATGATGGACTGGTACCCAAGGGAACAAGTCAGCCCCCAGCTTCTGCCCACAGCTGCAGGAACTTTGAGCTATGGCAAGTTATCTTAGCCTCTGGTGCTGTAATTGGGCCATGCTTTTCCTGGCCTCCAGCCAGTCCTGCTGTCCCTGCACAGTTGGACCCCACACCCACCCATCTGTTGGGCTGGCTGGGAAGTGCCAAATGACCCTCACATAGTATATAGGAACAGCCTCCCCATCACTGCCCTTGTCTCATGGGCTTCCTGACTATCCTCATGCACACTCACACTCAGTGACCAGTTCTCCTCCCTGGGACTCAGGCAGTGTAGAATGAGGAAGCTACTCATTGAAGAAGCACAGGAGCTGGTCCCAAGACCCTGCCCACCAGGCCCTGACACCCATGATGGGCAGGCTTAAGGAGCAAGTACACATCCAGAGGTGTTGGTAGTAGGAAACACCAAAAGGGGGGAAGGGGCACCCATGCCTGGTAGCATGCTTCACCCTCTACCTGCCCTATTAGTCAGGACTACCAGGACTGGTAGTGTTTTCCCTGTGGCTCCCTCTTCCCTCCACTCACCTTGCAGTCTCTAGTAGTGGAAAGGCAATGATCCCAGGAAGCTATTCTTGGAGTTCAGCTGTGTCCTCCAGGGCACTCCTTGGACTCTGGGGCTGGATAGCAGAGTGGAACCAAGCTTTCCTTGGGTGTGTGAACAAGCATCCCCTTGGGGTAGAGAGGAGATTGTACCTCTGAGAGAGGGGAGGGTTCACCTGTATGGTGGGGACAGATTTGATGCTTGGTTCAGTCTCTGTGGACAGGAGGTGGGTGGGGACAAGCATGGTTGGCAGACCAGGGGCAGGATCATCTAGGGGCTTAGGCCCCTAGGCATAAGGGGCTGGGTCTGGGTGCCAGCCAAGAGTGGGTTGAAAATGGTGTCCTGTAGCCTCTTATCAGTAGGCTTGACCTTGTTTGGCAAGGCCTGGATCTTAGAGTTGTGATTGTAGTTAGGACATGGGGTGGCCAATGGAAGGAGGATGTAGGCAGGCCAAGAGAAGCTCCAGCAAGCTCCTCTTTCTTATCTTGCCTCTTCTCTATTCAAGTGTCAACTTATTAGACAAGCCTTCTCTGGTCTCCCTTAAAGAGGTTTAAATAACCTGCAGACTCTTCTCCCTGGTCCCAACTCCCATTCCCTGCTTTATCTCACTTTGCAACACTTATCACTATATGTATTTGTTTCCTTTTATTTTTCTTATGGTACTAGAATACAAGCCCCATGAAGGCAAAAATTTTTATCTGTTTTACTCATTGGTATACCCTCAACACCTAGAACAGTAGAAACTCAAATATTTACTAAATAAATGAAACTGCAAATAAGTGATTAAGAAAATGAATATTGGGCTAAAAGAGCACTAGATATAAACTTCCACTCTAAGTATTATATACAAATGAAAATAATCAAATTATACCACAAATGACTCACCATCATCTTTAACATAGTCTCAATTTAACATACAGGCAACATTGTATATTTTGTGCTGGGCAATAATTTAAGTTATTCATTGACTTATTTGTCAGTGACATTATGAACAGTGAGGAATCTTCCTCACTGTTACAGGTTACCTAGGCATTGAAATGCTAACAGATTTGGCAGGCCCTAATCATGGTTATTGTGTTATTTCCTATCACCATTACATATTAATGGGTGTCCTGTCATTCCTTTTTGGTGCCATTAGATTTTCCATCTGCCATGTAGATAAAAGACAGCTCTTGAGCAGATGTTTCTGAAGTATCATTGATAACAATGTCATAAAGATTGTGTGGAATCAAAGGCCAACAAGCTTGACTGATAAGGAGGAGATTTGGGCAGCTGATCTATGCCTCAGTGAGGTAAATTTTATACTTATGACTCAACAGCTTCTGGAAGCAGCCAGTCATTTTTAAATAGAAGCCACAGCTGTGTAGCAATACCTAGTCTCTTGGTTTTTATCATTTTGACAACATTCATCATTCTCCAATTTACCTGTCTTGACATTATTTAGTTCCATGGCTGCTAAATTTGTGTCCTCTTATATTTTCTTCATAAAGTTGTTTCTCAGCATCTGTGGTCTATGATACAGAAATTACAATATCACATGACTAGGCTTATTTTGCTTTTATGTGCTGTCAAGTTTGACTACTAGCAGAATTCTTAAATAGAGCACTCTTCACTTATCAGAATAATCAGATCCCTGCCCCTCCACACCAAAAAACTATTACACTATTACAAAATACTCAGGGTTGCTGTTTTTGTTCTTATAACTGTTTTTGATGAGTATTGACATATCTGTGATTTTTTTTATTAAGTTTTTATTTTGATTGTCCTATTGTTAACATACATTGTATATTAGTTTAGGTCTACAATACAATGATTCAACAGTTCTCTACATTATGCAGTGCTCATCATGAAAACTGTGCTTTTTAATCCCCATCGACTATTTAACCCTCCACCCCACCCACCTCCCTTCTGGTAACCATTAGTTTGTTCTCTGTAGTTAAGTGTCTATTTCTTGATTTCTCTCTCTTTTTTTCCCTCGTTCCTTGTTTTCTTTCTTAAAATCCATATGTGAGTAAAATTATACGGTATTTGTCTTTGTCTGATTGATTTATTTCACTTAGCATTATACTTCTTAGCTCTATCCATCTTGTGGCAAATGATAAGATTTCATTCTTTTTTATGGCTGAGTAATAGTCCATTAGATGATAGATAGATGATAGATAGATAGATAGATAGATAGATGATAGATGATAGATAGATATCTACATCTTGTTTATACACTCATCTGTTAATGGACACTTGGGGTACTTCCACATTTTGGTTATTATAGATAATGCTGCTATAAACATAGGGGTACATGTATCACTTTGAATTAGTGTTTTTTCTATAAAAATTATAGTTTCATTATGGGGGCAAATACCCAGAAGTGTGATTACTAGATCATATAGTAGTTCTATTTTTAATTTTTTGAGGAACCTCCATATTTTTTTCCACAGCAGCTACATCATTTTGCATTCTTATTAACAGTACATGAGGGTTCCTATTTCTCCCCATCCTAACCAACACCTATTGTGTCTTGTGTTTTTGATTTTAGCCAACACGACTGCTGTGAGGTGATATCTTATTGGAGTTTTTTTTCTTGTAATTTTTATTTAAATTTTAGTTCTTTAACATACAGTGCAATATTGGTATCAAGAGTAGAATTCAGTGATTCATCACTTACATGCAACACCCAGTGCTCATCAGAACAAGTGCCCTCTTTAATACTGATGACCCATCTAAGTCTTCCCCATCCACCTCCCTCCATCAACCCTCAGTTTGTTCTCTATCCATAAAAGTCTCTTATGGCTTGTTTCCCTCTCTCTTTTCTCCCCCTTCCTCTATGTTCATATGTTTTGTTTCTTAAATTTCTCAGATGAGTGAAATCATATGGTATTTGTCTTTCTCTGACTTTTTGTTTAGCATAATACAAACTCCATCCATGTCATTGCAAATGGCAAGTGTTCATCCTTTTTAATGGCTGAGTAATATTCCATTGTGCATATATACCACATCTTCTTTACCTATTCATTGGCCAAAGGATATTTGGGCTCTCTCCATCGTTTGGTTATTGTCAATAATGCTGCTATAAACATTGGGGTTCATGTACCCCTTTGAATTTGTATTTTTGTATTTTTTTTTGTAAATACCTAGTAGTGCAATTGCTGGATCATAGGGTAGTTCTATATTTAACTTTTTGGGGAACCTTCATACTATTCTCCAGAGTAACTATACCGTTGGCATTCTCACCAATAGTGCAAAAGTGTTCCCATTTCTCTGCATTCTCATCAAGACCTGTTGTTTCTTATGTTGTTAATTTTAGCCATTTTGACACATATAAAGTGGTATCTCATCATGGTTTCGATTTGTACTTCCCTGGTGATGAGTGATGTTGAGCATCTTTTCATGTGTATGTTAGCCATGTGGATGTCTTCTTTCAAAAAATGTTCTATTTATATCTTGTTCCCATTTCTTAACTGGATTATTTAGTTTTTGGGTGTTGAGTTTGATAAACTCTTTATAGATTTTTGATACTAATGTTTTATGAGATATGTCATATGCAAATATCTTCTCCCATTCCATAAGCTGCGTTTTAGTTTTGTTGATTGATTCCTTTACTGTTCAGAAGCTTTTAATCTGATGAAGTCCCAATAGTTCAGTTTTGCTTTTATTTGCCTTGTCTCCGGCAACATGTCTAATAAGAAGTTGCTCTGGCCAAAGTCAAAGAGATTGCTGCCTGTGTTCTCCTCTAGAATGTTAATGGTTTCCTGTCTCACATTTAGGTATTTCATCCATTTTGAATTTATTTTTGTGAATGGTGTAAGAAAATGCTCCAGTTTCACTTTTCTGCATGTTGCTGTCTAGTTTTTCCAGCAACATATGTTGAAGAGACTGTATTTTTTTTCCATTGGATATTCTTTCCTGCTTTGTTGAAGATTAGTTGACCTTATAGTTGTGTGTTCATTTCTGGGTTTCCTATTCTTTTCCATTGATCTATGTGTCTGTTTTTGTGCCAATACCATACTGTCTTGATGACTACAGCTTTGTAACATAGCTTGAAATCTGGAATTGTGGTGCCTTTAGTTTTGTTTTTCTTTTTCAGGATTGCACTAGTAATTTGAGGTGTTTTGTGGTTTCATAGAAATTTTATGATTGTTCTAGCTCTATGAAAAATGTTGGTTGTATTTTGATAGGGATTGCATTGAATGTGTAGATTGCCTTGGGTAGTATACATCATGAAATGTTATTATAATACATGAGCATGAAATGCTTTTTCATTTTTTTGTGTCTTCAATTTATTTCATAAGCGTTCTATAGTTTTCAGTATATAGATCTTTTACCCCTTTGTTTAGGTTTATTTCCTGGTATCTTATGATTTTGGTACAATTATAAATGGAATTAATTCCTTGATTTCTTTCTACCACTTTACTATTGGTGTAGAGAAATGCAACAGGTTTCTGTATGTTGATTTTATATCCTGCAACTTTGTTGAATTCATGTTTCAGTTCTAGAAATGTTTTGCTGTAGTCTTTCAGGTTTTCTATATAGAGTTTCATGCCGTCTGCAAAAAGAGAAAATTTGACTTCTTCCTTGCCAACTTGGATGCCTTTTATTTCTTTTTGTTGTCTGATTCCTGAGGCTACTACTTTCAGTACTATGTTAAATAGTAATAGTGAGAGTGGACATCCCTGTCTTATTCCTGAAAAACTGAGTTTTTCTCCACCGAAGATGATATTAGCTGTGGGTCTTTCATATATGGCCTTTATGATGTTGAGGTATGTTCCATCTACCCCTACTTTGTTGAGAGTTTTTATCAAGAATGGATGCTATATTTTGCCAAGTGTTTTTTTTCTGCATCTATTGAGAGGAACATGTGGTTCCTATCCTTTCTTTTATTAATGTGGTGTATCACATTGATTGATTTATAAATTTTGAACCATACTTGCATCCCATGAATAAATCCCACTTGATTATAGGGAATAATTCTTTTAATATACTGTTGGATTTGGTTTGCTAATATTTTATTGAGAATTTTTTGCATCTATTTTCATCATGGATTTTGGCCTGTACTTCTCCTTTTTAGTGAGGTGTTTGGTTCTGGAATCAAGAGAATGTTGGGTTTTTAGAATGAGTTTGAAAGTTTTCCTTCCATTTCTATTTTTTTGGAACAGTTCAAAAAGAATAGATATTAAGACTTCTTTAAATGCCTGGTAGAATTTTCCTCAGAAGCCATCCTTCCTGTTTCACTCTTGGTAGTTTGTAAGTTTCTAAGAATTTATCCATTTCTTCCAGATTGTCCAGTTTGTTAGCATGTAATTGCTCATAATATTCTTATAATTGTCCTTCAGTGGTGTTGGTTGTGATTTCTCCTTTTTCATTCTTGATTTTACCTACCAGGGTCCTTTCTCTTTTCTTTTTGATAACTCTGGCTAAGGGTTTATCAGTTTTATTAATTCAATGAACCACTCTCAGTTTTGTTGATCTGTTTTGCAGGGTTTTTTTGTTTTGTTTTGTTTTAATCCATTCTGATACCCTATGTTTTCTGATTGGAGCATTCAGTCCATTTACAGTCAGAGTGATTATTAAAAAGTATGAATTTAGTGCTCTTGTGTTACCTTTAGGGTTGTTGTTTCTGGTGATCTCTGATCCTTTCTCATCTTTGTTGCTTTTGAACTTCCCTTTTCTACTCAGAATCCCCTTAATATTTCTTGCAGGGCTGTTTTACTGTTCACAAACTCCTTAATTTTTGTTTGTCTTAAAAACTCTCTCTCTCCTGCTACTCTGAATGACAGACTTGCTGAATAAACTATTCTTTGTTTCATATTTTTCCCATTCAGCACATTGAATATATCCTGCCATTCTCTTCCTGCCTGCTACATTTCTGTGGACAGCTGTGCTGTGAATCCTGTCTTCCTGTGTGTTAAGGACTTTTTTCCCTTGCTGTTTTTGGGATTCTTTCTTCATGCGTGTATTTTGTGAATTTGACTATGATATGCCTTGATAATTGTCAGCTTTTTTTTTTTTTATAAAAGCCCCTCTTTTTTATTATTTTTTATTTTTTTTAAAGATTTTATTTATTTATTTGAGAGAGGGAGAGCGAGAGACAACATGAGAGGGGAGAAGGTCAGAGGAAGAAGCAGACTCCCTGTGGAGCTGGGAGCCTGATGTGGGACTCGATCCTGGTACTCTGGGATCATGACCTGAGCCGAAGGCAGTCGCTTAACCAACTGAGCCACCCAGGCGCCCCTCAGCTTTTTTTTTTAATTTAAGGGGAATTCTCCATATTTCTTGGTTTTTGATATCTGTGTTCTTCCCTAGATTAAGAAAGCTTTGAACTATAACTTGCTTGAATAAACTTCCTGCCCCCCTTTCTCTCTCTTCATTTTCTGTGACTGCTGTAATACAAATGCTATTATGTTTTAATATGTCACTGAATTTCCTAAATATACCTTTGTGATCCATTATTTCTCTCTTCTTTTCAGCTTCATTATTTTCCATAATTATCTTCTATATTACTGATTTGTTCCTCTGCTTCATTTTCGTGGCATCCATTATGGATTGCATCTTTGTTATAGCATTTTTAATTTCACCTTGACTATATTTTAGGTCTTTTATCTCTGAAGTAAGGGATTCTCTAGTGTCTATGCTTTTTTTCAAGCCCAGATAGTCTCCTTATAATTATTGTTTTAAATTGTGATTCTAACATCTTACTTTTATCTGTATTGGTCAAATTGAGTTCTATTTCCTGTTCTTTCTTTTCTGGTGAATTTCTCTATCTTGTCATTTTGTCCAGAAAAAAAGAGGAAACAAAACAAAACAAAACACTTAGATCCTGAGTGTGTTTTGGTCTGCTTGTTTAAAAAGGTGAAAACAAAAGTAAAATAAAAATAAAAATAAAAAAGGGACGCCTGGGTGGCTCAGTGGGTTAAAGCCTCTGCCTTCAGCTCAGGTCATGATCTCAGCATCCTAGGATCAAGCCCAGCATCGGGCTCTCAACTCAGCAGGGAGCCTGCTTCCCCCCTCTCTGCCTGCCTGTCTGTCTACTTGTGATCCCTCTCTCTCTGTCAAGTAAATAAATAAAAAATTAATTAATTAATTAATTAATTAAAAATGGAAATTAAAAAATAAAAAATATATATAAATTAAAATCTAGAAATCTAATAAATTAAAAAGGAATTAAAATTAGAAAATGAAAGGATAGTAAAAAATAATAAAAGGAAGCTAGATCCCATTTCCCTTAGAGATGGAGGTTTGAAGCACTCTATGATCAATAGACTTGGTGCATGAGAGGTCTTTGTGCTGGTCTTCTGGGGGAGGGGACTGCTGCAGTGATTCTCACTCAGGCCAACTTGTTTTGGTAGAGATATGTGAGCAGGTTAAGGGGCAGGTGGGACTTGGTGTAAGTGGCTCTGGCCTCCACTAGGTGGTGGTGTTTTGTTCCCCGAAGACTTTCAGTGCTGATGGGTGGGCTGAAAATGGCTATATATTGCTTTCTAGTGGCAGAGCTGAGAGTTCATAGCACACACTCTTCAGGAAGATCTCACGGAAGAGCAATCAGCCACCCTTCTTTTGTCCCCAGCTTCTGTCAGTTCCCTGCTTTCACCCTGCCTGTGTCCAAGCTGTTTTATCTCAAATGAGTTTGGGGTTTCAAAACTCCAAATTTTAGGACTTCTGTGGCTTGGACCGGCACTGATACCCTGGGGGAAGGTCTTGCCCCACTTTTGCCATTTGCTGGCCAGTGCCAGAACAGTGGCAGCATGACTGTGTAGTAGTTCAGAGTTTATGGCCAGGCAGAACAGAGAGCTGACACCCAGGCTTGCTGTCCTCAACTTGAGTCCCCACCCTTATGTCTGGGACAGTGGAATACACATTGGCACCACCTGCTCTTCTTGTCACCCAGGGGATCCTCAAGCAATCCTGTCCACTCCTGGCTCTGCCCTTCTTCCCCTTTAAGCTAGGCATGACCCCAGCAATGGCAGATTTCTAAAATTTCAGATTTTCACTCCAATGCTTATAATACTTTGTGGTAGTCTCTGTATGTGTTTGTCTCCATAAGCAGGGCTACCTGCCCACCACCCTACCCCCAGTTATATCTCTCCCAAATCAACTTTCCACACCACTTACCTTCCAAAAGTGGTCACTTTTCTACTTGTAGACATGTAGTTTTGTTCTCTCTGACCTCAGATTGATTTCTTGGGTGTTCAGAATAATTTGATAATTATCTAGCTGTGTTCAAGGGACAGGCAAGTTTAGGGTCCCCCTACTCCTCCACCATCTTAACTCCCTGCCATTCATTGTAGCTTTGATTTGCATTTCCCTGATGATGAATGAGGTTGAACGTCTTTTCATGTATCTGTTGGCCATATGAATGTCTCTTTGGAGAAATGTCTGTTCCTGTCTTCTGCCCATATTTAATTGGATTATTCGTTTTTTGGTTGCTGAGTTGTATGTGTTTCTTAGATAGCTTGAATATTAACCTTTTCTTGGATATGTCATTTGTAAATATCTTCTCCCATTCAGTAGGTTGCCTTTTAGTTTTGTTGAATTTTTCCTTTACTGTTCAAAAAGTTTTTAGTTTGATGTATTCCAGTAGTTTATTTTTGGCTTTTATTTCCCTTGCCTTAGGAGACATATTCAGAACTATGTAACTATGACCAATGTCAGAGAAATTACTGCTAGTGCTCTCTTCTAGGATTTTTATGGTTTCAGGTCCCACAAATCTTTGATTCATTTTGAGTTTATTTTTGTGTATTGTGTAAGAAAGTGGTCCAGTTTCATTTCTTTGCATGTAGCTGTCCAGTTTCCTAATACCATTTGTTGAAGAGACTGTTTTTTTCCCCATCACATATTGTTGCCTACTTTATTGAAGATTGACCATGTTCTTATGACTTTATTTCTGGGCTACCATTTTGTTCTACTGATCTATGTGTCCATTTTATTCTAATACCATACTGTTTTACTACTACAGCATTGTAATATAACTTGAAGTCTGAAATTGTGACACTTCCAGTTTTGTTTTCCTTTTTTCAAGATTGCTTTGGTTGTTCGTGGTCTTTGGGGTTCCATAGAAACTTCAGGATTGTTTATTCTAGTTCTGTGAAAAATGTTGTTGGATTTTTAATTTTTTTTTTATTTGATAGCTAGAGAGAGAAAGAGAGCACAAGTAGGGGGAGGGCAGAGGGAGACAGATCAGCAGGTTCCCTGCTGAACACGGACCCCAACCTGGGGCTCAATCTCAGGACCCTGGGATCATGACCTGTGTCAAAGGCAGACACTTAACCAACTGAGCCACCCAGGTGCCCCGCTTTTGGAATTTTAGTAAGGATTGTAATAAATGTGTAGATTGCTTTGGGTAGTATAAAGACTTTAACAATATTTGTTCTTTCAATCCAAGAACATGGAATGTCTTTCCATTTCTTTGTGTCATCTTAAATTTCTTTCATCAATGTTTTATGTATATGTTTTTCATCTGCAAATAATGAAAGTTTTATTTCTTACATAACAATTTGGATGTCTTTTATTTCTTTTTGTTGTCTAATTGCTGTGTTCTTTACAGATATCTTCTTGTGGTTGATTTCTAGTTTTATGATGTTGTGGTCAGAAAAGATGCTGCTATAACTTCATTTTGAATTAGTTGAAACTTATTTTGTGTCCTAATGTGTGATCTACTATGAAACATGTTCCATGTTCACTTGAAAAGAATGTGTATTACACTGTTTTAAGATGGAATGTTCTGAATATATCTGTTAAGTCCACTGATCTAATGTGACATTCAAAGCCACTGTTTTCTGGTTGATTTTTTGTTTGGATTATCTGTCCATCAATGTAAGTGGAGTGTTAAAGTCCCTACTGTTATTGTATAACTATCAATTATGTTTGTTTTTAGCTGTTGTATGTATTTGGTGCTCTTATATTGGGTACATAAATATTTACTATTGTTATATCTTGTTGCATTGTCCCCTTTATCATTATATACTGTCCTTCTTTGTCTTTTGTTACAGTCTTTGTTTTAAAGTCAATTTTGTCTGATAGGAGTGTTGCTACTCTGGCTTTCTTTTGGCATCCATTTGCCTGACAACTGTTTCTTGATCCTGTCTTTTGATCTGCAGGTGACTGTAGATCTAAAATAAGACCCTTGTAAGCAGCATATTGATGTTTTGTTTTGTTTTTTATTTACTATGTCACTCTATGATTTTGATTAAAGCATTTGATCTGTTTAATTAAAACTGGGTTTTGATTTGTATTTACCATTTGTTTTATATATAATATCTTCTGCATATAGCAGTCTATATTAAGAATAATGTCAATTAATTTTGGACTTATTCTCTACTCCTCACCCCTGCATGTTTCAGATATTTGATATCATATTTTACACCCTTTTACACTGTGAAACCTTTGAATGATTTTTGTAGATATTCTTATTTTTACTGTTTTCTTGATTCCTACTTTTTGTACTGTCATTTATGGTCTTTCTTTTCTACTCAAAGATTCTCCTTTAATATTTCTTCTACGGCTGTTTGGTCATGAATTGCTTTAGTTTTTGTTTGTCTGAGAAACTCTATCTCTCCTGTTCTTAATGATAACATTGCTAGGATAGAGTATTTTTGGCTGTAGGTTTTCTACATTTTAGCATTTTGATTATATCACGCCAAGCCCACTGATTTTTAAAATTCGCCACTTAAGTCTCACTGGTTGTAGGAACTCATGAAATTTGGCCTCTCTTGCTTTCAAAGCCAAATGTTATCAGGATTCTTCTTCCATGTGTGGGGCTCCCCAGTGTGATGGTTTGTTTCTTGTCCTTTTCCATGCCACTGGCTTCTTTCCCACCATAGATAGTTATGGTCCATTTTGCTAGCAAAACGTGTCTTCAACCATCCTGCCTTCTTTAATGTGGCCTCTTCTCTAACTTTAATTGTGGAGCTTCTTCTTGCAGTCTTTGGGTCATTTTCTATGGGTTATTTATGCTAATGTGAGTGTTATCTAGTTGTATCCATGGAATAAGGTGAGCCTAGGGTCCTCTTACTCCAGCATCTTCCCAACCTCTCTATATTTGTGATTTTACATAATCATAGACCACATGGAACGTTAGAGATCATCCATTTTAATGATCTTATTTTTTCAGATGAGTTAAGTATCCTAAAAGATAAATACCTTGTGCAAGATCACCAAGATAATCTACATGTATATAGTTCTGTAGCCTGTGCAAATCTGATCTTTTGCTGTTTAGTTGTTGTTTTGTTTTGTTTTTAAATTGGATTTGTTAGTACCAGAGATAAGATACATGTAAAACATATCACTATAATTCTAATTTTCTTTACTTTTCTAAAACATAGTCATAAAAATATTACATTGAGAAAATTCCATTCAGTCAATATGTATTATGTATATACATTGTGCTTGGGACTGTCCTGGGATGCTAAGAATATGAGTTATCAAGAGTCATAATTCCTAAAATCACGAAATTTATAATTTAGTGAAAAATGCAGGTGGGTAAATTGGTATGGTATAATGAAAGTACAGTAAGTGGTAATATAGAGGAAATACAGCAAACTATGAGAGCATAGAAAAGTAGTACATAATCTAGACTGTGATAGCAGTGGGGATCAGGAAAATGTCTTTAAAAAAGTGATTTGAAATTGAGATATGAACAGTGAGTAAGAGTTGGCTAGGTGAAAAGTAGGTAGAGGATATTACAAACAGAGGAAGAGAAAATCATGAGTGAAAGCCATGAGGTGAAAGAATGTTAGCAGATGGAATAGAAGCTTAGTATGGCTGGAAAATTTAATGCCAGTAGGTTAAGGGAAAAGATGCAGATCAAGAAATAGAAATAGGAAAAGTCTAAAAAACCCCACAAAGAAATAGAAAAGGTCTTATAAATTCTACAAAAGAGTTATGGTTTTATCCTAGAATTGATAAAGAAAGCTTTCAAACAAGGGAGTACCATGATAAAATGTAGGGTTAAATAAGAAGACACTATTTAAAAAAAGAGAATGAATCAAAGAGGGTGAAACTAGAGTCAGGGAGAATAGAATGCTTTTTCAGTAATCTGAGTGAGAATGTTGGTGGCCTGAACTAGGGTAATTATAGTGGAGATGGAGAGACATGGATAAGGTCAACAGAGAATTCAGCAAATAGATCCTGTAGGGCTTGGATACTCACTTTATGTATTGGGGGAAAAATGGAGAAATCATTTATGACTACCAAGTTTCTAACTCAATAAGCTGAGTGGATGACAATGTCATTCATTGAGATGGAGAACACCAAAAAACAAATTTGAGTATAGAAGGCAAAGAGATCAATTTTAGACATATTTAAGGTGCTTATCAGACATCCATGTAAATTTATATGGTAGGTCATTGGATATACAGGTTCAAAGGTCAGAGAAGAAATTTGGGTTGGAGAAGTAGATTTGGGAATTGTCAGAACACTTGAATTGCATCAATGAGAGCAGATTCTATCATCCAGTGAGACAATATAAATTAGTAGTGAAGGACAAAAAAAAAAAAAAGAATCCTGTAGACCATGGATGTGATGTTTAAGTAATGAACAGAGAAAGAAGTGATAAATAAAGGTCCTGAAAATGAATATATATAAAATTCCAAGATATTTATTGCCTTGGAGAACAAAGTGAGAAAAATTTTCTGGAAACACAGGTTAAAAAAAATTTCATATGCTCCTGAGAAATGCAGTAAAATAAGAATTTTAAAATATCTATCAGATTTAGCAACAAGGTTCTTAGTATCTCTAAGATAAACAATTGCAGTGATGTAATGGGTGCATAATCCTGGTTGGCATCCATTCATCCTTTAGTCAACAGATACATTTTTTGAGTGCCTATTTTTAGCCTGGTACTGTGTTATCTGGTGCAGATACAATAGTAAACATGGACATCTTCCTCATTCTCATGGCATGTGCAACCTAGTGAAAGATAGAGATATTAATAAAACAGTCATGTAAATAAATATTAGGTTGCTGCTCTGACAAGAGAAAGTGTTATGTATGAGTATACATCAGATAGAGAGGCTGTGACCTGAAGGATTTCTCTGTAGAAATGACATAAAATAAAACATAAGAGATGTGAATAAATCAGCTAAACATAGTAAAGTGAGGATATTGTGATGAATAGGGTTCTGGGTATAGGAGAAACCATTTGTGAAGACGTGGAACAGGAAGAAACATGGCATATCCATGGAATTAAAAGGCAAACGTGAGCAGGATATAGAGAATAAGAGGGGTATGATAAAAAAATGAGGGTAAGAGAAGAGAAGGAAGAAAAGTGTATAAATACTAGAGAGAAGAAATAAAGAACATGTTCTCTGAAAACACAGAAGAAACACTAGACACTAAGTATCTAGAACACCTAAGAAAGAAGGAAATAATGAATGATGAGGCAAGTAAGTGATAGAGCTGCTGATGGGATGAGGGCACCCCTTTCTGATGGCTGCTATTTTCTATGTGAACTCATTTGCTGAAACTAAAATGGATGTTATGGTATCAAAATTTGTCACCACATTTTTATTAATGAAATATTAAGAGCAAGAAAATGCTTACCATGGGGGACTGGTAAAATATATTTAACTACACTATCCTAGTATGTAGTATTTTAAAATAATTTGTAGAAGAGTATTGTGGATAATAGGGAAATATTTAGTATATGTTCTACATGAAAATAGCAATTTATGGGGTGCCTGGGTGGCTTAGTCATTAAGCATCTGCCTTAGGTTCAGGTCATGATCCCAGGGTCCTGGGATCAAGTCCAGCATTGGGCTCCCTGCTCAGCGGGAAGCCTGCTTCTCCCTCTCTCAATCCCCTTGCTTGTGTTCCCTCTCTCACTGTGTCTTTCTGTGTTAATAAAAATAAATAAAATCTTTTTTTAAAAATAGCAATTTACAAAAGAATATGCATGGTGTATGCCCAATTAACAGAAATAAATATTGAATATATGCAAAATAGAAAAGACTAGAAAGATATGCACCAAAATATTAATTATATATTACAATATATATATACATACAGATAGAAAGATATATACATATGTTGTTTGTGTGTGTGTATAGTATATGTGTGTATGTGTATACACACACTTATACATACATATATATGTACGTGTATATACATAGATTGAGAGAGGCAGACTAAAAGTGATTTTCATCTTCACCCTTTTCTGGATGTTAGTAATTTTCTAAATAAATATGAATAGATGTGTGGAGATGTACATATAGTAATTAGAAAAAAATATTTTATAAATAAAACTGAGCTATTTCACTCAATAGTAACTCATTACATCATCAAGTTATATATAAGTTTTGTAGTTTATTTGTACTTTTTTTTGCTGCAACCCCAGTGACTGGCTCATTGTAAATGATCTATGATTGTTAAAACATTATAAACAAATGCTTTAACTTTATTTCAAAATAACAGCATATTGTATGATATTTATGAAAATTAAGAGAATAAGCCCTAAGAGTTCTCATCACAAGGAAAAATGGTATTTAGTATATATCTATAGAAATATATAGATATATATTTTTAATCAGTATGAAACGCTACCTGCTAACTATGTGGTGATCATTTCACCATATAAATCAAATCATTATGCTGTATACCCTAAACTTAAACAATGTTGCTTGTCAATTATATCTCAATAAAACTCAATAAAATAAAAAATTGTTATGATAAAATAATGCAAACTAATTTTTGTCTTCCCTTTAATATCTAGCTCCTTGGTAATATGGATTATCTTAATAAAGAGATAATGTTAATAAAAAACAAAATAGAGGGACGCCTGATGGCTCAGCCGGTTGAGCGTTTGCCTTCAGCTTAGGTCATGATCACAGGGTTCTGGGATCGAGTCCCACATCTGCTCCTTGCTCTGCAAGGATTCTGTTTCTCCTTCTGCCTGCCACTCCCCCTTCTTGTGCTTACTCTCTCTCTCTCTCCTTCTGACAAATAAATAAATAAATAAAATCTTTAAAAAAACACAAAAAACAAAAAACAAACAAACAAAAAAACAAATAGATGAAAAGGATTAAGAGTTACAAACCCCCAGTTCAAAAATAAGTCACAAGAGGGAAAATTACAACATAAAGAATATAGTCTGTAATATTTTAATAACTTTCTGTGATGACAGATGGTAACTACACTTATTGTGGTGAGCACTATATAATGTATGTTGTACACCTGAAACTAATAAAATACATGTCAACTATACTTCAATTAAATGTTTTTTTAAAACTGTTATACAGCAAAAACAAACAAACAAAAACAAAAAACAGCATAACTTATTCTATTGCTCAGTATAGAAAATGCAAAAAGATGGTCGTAGAATTATATTTTCATTGAAAAAGTACTAAGAGCTTAAAAACATGATTATTGATTATTTTGATTAGTACCAATTAGCTCTTCACCCTTACAGCAGTTTGGTGAGGACAGTTGTCAGTATCATCATTACTTTATGGATGAGAAACTGAGGCCTTGCTTGCCTCACAAACCTACACCTCTGCTGGCAAATATTAACATTTTAACTGAAATAAAACATCAAGTGAATCAATAAAAGAAAAAAATCATTTGGATTAATAAGTAAGCACTATTTATTACACAAGATATTTGGACAGTTTTTCTGGCAGGAAAATTAATATTGCCAATGCTACAGAAATAATCACAAGCCTTGTCTTATTCCTTAAATAATTAGCAATCATTAAAAAGGTTCTAAAGGGCAGGGGTAACTGGGTGGCTCAGTGGGTTAAAGCCTCTGTCTTCAGCTCAGCTTCATGATTTCAGGGTCCTGGGATCAAGCCCCGCATCGGGCTCTCTGCTCTGCAGGGAGCCAGCTTCCTCCTCTCTCTCTGCCTGCCTCTCTGCCTGCTTGTGATCTCTCTCTCTGTCAAATAAATTAAAAAATCTTAAAAAAAAAAGTTTCTAAAGGGCAAAAGTAAAAATCAAGTAAAAATTGAAAATGACACGAATGGCACTTTTTGGTCAAAAAGGCTTTCAACAGCTATATATTTAGTCTATGGATATTTGCTAATTGTGTTGCTTTTTCAACCATTACCATCACCAGCTTTTATTCACACTTAGGATGTGGAAAGTAAGCAAGCTTGAAACAATATTCTTTTCTACACATAAGCAAAGTCCTAAACCAGTTTTACTAATCCATCTCCTCTTCATACTTTCAACAAATATTTGTGGAACACTTACCCTGTTCTTATTTTCAGGACTGCAAAATGAGATGTATTCTGACAAAATTTGATTGAAGTAATGACAACTCCAAGTAGATAGTGAAGAGGTAAATTTATCTTTATCATTGAGATATTTGTAAAATAATATTCTTTTAATTAATGTTGTAGACTTTGTTTTAGTGTCTTTTAGGTCTTGTCCCCCACATCAACTAACTAAATAAGTAAGAAGAAGGGGCACCTGGGTGGTTCAGTGGGTTAAAGCCTCTGCCTTCAGCTCAGGTCATGATCTCAGGGTCCTGGGATCAAGCCCTGCATTGGGCTCTCTGCTCAGCCGGGAGCCTGCTTCCCCCTCTCTCTCTGCCTGCCTCTCTGCCTACTTGTGATCTCTCTCTCTCTGTCAAATAAATAAATAAAATATTTTAAAAAAAGAAGAAAAAAAGTGTAATAAATATTCAACAGCAGGAGGCAACAGATATCTTCTTGCTGTTAGATATTCTTAGCTGGTGATATATGAAAGGGTTTGTTTTTCTTGAATTCATCAAAAGAATATAAAAATATTTTAAATCTTTCTCTTTTCAGCTGAAAAGCTAAAAGGATTTACAAAGTTGAATTCATTCACACAACCTCTGTAAAAGCAAAGAAAAAATTAAAGAAAAATATCTATCATATTAAAACAGAACCCATGCTATAGCACTGTCATGAATGACAGTTTCTATTTTCTTTATTTACAGTTTCTATTTTAATACAGTACATCAAGTTATCCTGTATTTTTTAAGGATTTTATTTATTTATTTGACAGAGAGAAAGATCACAAGTAAGCAGAGAGGCAGGCAGAGAGAGGGGGAAGCAGGCTCCCTGCTGAGCAGAAAGTCCAATGCGGGGCTCCATCCCAGGACTCTGAGATCATGACCTGAGCCGAAGGCAGAGGCTTTAACCCACTGAGCCACCCAGGCACCCCAAGTTATGTTGTATTTAACTCTGATGGCAAATTAATTAATTAGAATTGTTTATTCAATAAGTTAGGGAGTTGAAATGCAGTTGCCTTGGTTAGCCATGCTGGATGTCTGATGTAGGATCCAACACTGATATTTCTGGTCCCTGTAAATACAGAATAAGAATGGGCTATTATCATTCCTTATTTTAGCTTGGGTTTTCCATAAAAGCAGAGCCTGAGACTGAGATAAAGGCTAATAGGAGATGTTCAATCTCAATGGGAGCAAGGGACAGAGAGAACAGGAAGGAGAGCCCATATAAGGTGATGTGGAGAACTGTGAAATTATCTGCTCTGAACTTCCACTGATTTCTTTGCTTTCTGACACCAAGAGACTACACTCCCTTTAAATCTCTTCTTTTAGTCAAAACTTTCAAGGCCAGAATTTAATGGACTGAAATGGATCACATTCACAAAGAAAAACAACTTCTATTGGTAAGATTTAGACACCTGCCTGACCAAATAAGGCCACCCACCAATCATGCAACTGCACTCTGCTATTTTTGTCTCTTTTTTCCTTGTAAAACCCTCCTTTTGGGTTCCCAGACCCGATTCCACCAGAGAGGTGGGGCCCTCCACACAACAACATCAAGCAATTTTCCGATACAAGCAGGATGTCTAAGAATTCAACTTTATTGTGACACTATCCATCGAGAGAGAGCATCAGATACCACAAATTAAGGGCTCAGTCCTGAAAGACTGTTCTTCATCCCCTAATTCAGATGTGGGTTGAAAGCCCCAGGGTGTTTCCTGTGCTTCTGACTGACGGGTTATAGACTGGAGGTTTCAAAGAGCTCCTTCTTAGGTTCTTCTCATTTGCTAGAGTGGTTCACAGAACTCAGGGAAACAGTTACTTACATTTGCCAGTTTATTAAAGGATATGATAAAGAGTACAAGTCAATAGCCAGATGAAGAGATATATAGGGTGAGTTTTGTGGAAAGGGCACAGAGCTTCCCTGCTCTCTGTTAGAGCACACCCTTCTCTTTAAGTCTTTTTGTGTTCACCAACTCTAAAGCTCTCCAAACCCAGTCCTGGGATTTTATGTAGGCTTCACTGCATAGCCATAATTGACTAAATTACTGGTCACCAGCCCCACCCTTGGATGTGGACCAAAAGCTACCTTCATTAACATAAAAAAAGAAGCCTTTATTGCCCTTATGGCAGGGAATTCCAAGGGTTTTAGGAGCTGTGAGCCAATACATAAAAAAAAATATATTTTGGTTATCTGTATAACCAAATGTATATTCCTTATAACTCAAAATATCACAACTTATATCACTCATATTCAGGGAGACATTTTCTTTGTCTTCCTGTTGCAAATGCCTGAATAAAGTATCAATTACCTTGCAGTTTGCCTGTAGGAAATATTTTTTTTTAATTCAACAGTTGTTACCCACAATTACAGGGTGAGTGCCTGATCTTGAAGAGAACTTCTGGGGAACCTTCTGAAATGCAACTCAGAATCATCTACCTATACCTATGGATAGATAAGGATAAACATTTATTCTTCATAAGTAAAAGTTGGCCTACAGGGCTTTAATTTTCCCACATAACTGGGTGGTGTAAGTGTGTGTATGAATAGGTTTCAACAAATGTTGAGACAGAGTGGGGACTGGACTCAAGTCCCCTCAACTCTGAACACAAAATTCAGCATTCTTTGCCTGACTCCATAAGGGGAAAAAAACCTCCTAAAACTTTATGCCTCTTGAGTAGTATTTCTTGTAGGAATGCAGAGGGAGGATGCTTACTGAAAGGAGGATGCTTATTACAAAGACTGGTGAATACCAGGACAAACCAGTCTGCACCAAGCTGATCCACAGTGCCAAACTTTCACTGACTTTTTATAGTCATTATAATGACTAAAGCCAGCCAGCCATTATAATACTAAAAATCATGCCCAGGAGTGGAGATTGTACATATTAATTAGACATGCAAGGCATGAAGAAGCATGACCCTTCAGTGCACAGATGCTAATAAATCCCCACCTCTATATGTTTAAATGTCACCCTCTCCCATGTTCCTAAATCTCCATGTCCCCAAAATCTCAGTTTCAATTTCCTATTATCTATCCACCACCTCCTATTTTTTTCATTTAATATCTTAAAACACCTTAATTCTAATAATCTTTGAACTGAAACTTCCATTCTATTGTTCCTATTTTATTTTATTTTTTTGTTTCACACTCCCTCCAATTTCTCTTTCCCCTTACCCATTTTAAATCCATGACCAATTAATAATATCATTGACTTGAATATAGCATAGGGTAATACTCCCTGATCTCTCTCACACCCTCTTCCTCTTTGGGCAAAGATGTAACTACCTGAGCACTGAGTAATGTATAGAATTGTTGAACTTCTATATTATACACCCAAAAGTACTGTAACACTGTATGTTAACTATACTGGTATTAAAAATTTTTTTTTTAAGTAAAGAGGTGTAATTACCTTTATCCAGCTGCTATAGATTGAATTGTGTCCCCCCCAAATTCATATGTTGAAGTACTAATCCCCAATGTGACTGTATTTGAAGATAGTGTCTTTAGGAGGTAATGAAGGTTAAATGAGGTCATATGAATGAGGCCTTAATCCAATAGGACTGGTGGCCTTAAAAGAAGAGGAAGAAAGATTCTCTTGTGCTAGTGCTTGTGCTTGTTCTCCCTTGCTCACTCCCATGTTCAGAGTAAAGACCATGTGAAGATAAAGTGGCTATCTATAATCCAGGAAGAGACAAGAGACTCCTCACCAAAAACTGGACCTGCTGGACCTTAGTCTGGGAATTTCAGGCTCCAGAACTGTGAGAAAATAAATTTGTTGTTTAAGCCACCCAGCCAGTGATATTTTGTTATGGTAGCCTGAGCAGACTAACGTATCAACTCTTTGCCTACTCTGCATCTGCACTTTTTTTTTTTTAAGATTTTATTTATTTGAGGGTGCCTGGGTGGCTCAGTTGGTTAAGCAACTGCCTTCAGCTCAGGCCATGATCCTGGAGTTCCAGGATCAAGTTCCGCATCGGGCTCCCAGCTCTGCGGGGAGTCCGCTTCTCCCTCTGACCTTCTCTCCTCTCATGCTCGCTCTCTCTCTCTCAAATAAATAAATAAAATCTTAAAAAAAAAAAGATTTTATTTATTTGAGAGACAGAGAGGACGAGTAGGGTGAGGGGCACAGGAAGAAGCAGACTCCTCGCCGAGCAGGGAGCCTGATGTGGGGCTTAATTCCAGGACTCCAGGATCATTACCTGAGTGGAACGCAGATGCTCAAATGACAGAGCCACCCAGGCGCCCCATGCATCTGCACTTTTGCAGATGCGAACTTGGCTAAAGAAAAATATCCAATCACACTAACAAGCTCTCTTTAAATTTATGACCATTAATCTCAAGTACATACTTAGTGATGCATGTCAATCATAATAAACTTCCCAACTTTAATTTGTTCCACTCTCTTAAATGAATATTTCACACTTTTTCTCTCAAACTCCTAAAACTTTACTACTCATTCTCATGAGAGCTGATGATTTTGTTTCTTCATTATTGAGAAAGTTAAAGTAACCAGAAAAGAATTCCATAGATCCACCAAAACTGTATTTACCAATATTTGCAACCATATTCCTTGCCTTCTCACTTGCTAACACAGATAAAATATCCTCTTGTGTACCAGATCACATGCTTTTTCTCTCCTATCAAGGGGATCCTTCCAACAGTTCTCTTCCACATTATTTATTTTTTCCCTCTCTCCTAGATAATTACATCAGCATACAAGCATGCTTTTATTTCTCTCATCTTAAAAAAAAAAACACCTTTGGGGTGCCTGGGTGGCTCAGCTGGTTACATGTCTGACTTTTGATTTCAGTTCAGATCATAATCTCAGGGTTTTGGGATTGAGCCTTGTGTCAGGCTCCCCACTTGGCATGGAACCTGCTTAAGATTCTTTCCTTCCTTCTCCCTTTGTCCCTCCCCATCCTACTCACTCACTCTCTCAAAAAAAAAAGTTTTTTTTAAATAAAGTCGATAAAAAAACACTTTAGCCCCCATCTCCTCACTAAATAATGGTCCATCAATTTGCTCCTCCTCTCAAGTAAAACTCTTTAAAAATCTGTTTATACATTGTTATTTCCAATTCCTCTCTTCCTATTCTCTTAAATCCATTCTATTTCAGCTTTTACCCTTCTGCTACTACACTGAAAGTGCTCAAGTTCATCAATGACCTCCATGTCATTAACTTGAGCAGTCAACTCCCAGTCCTCAGATTACTTGCTCTAACACAGTGATTCTCCAACAGAGGTGATTTTGCAACCCAGCTGCTAAATGTCTTCAGATATTTAGCAATATCTGGAGATATTTTTGATTGTCACAACTTAAGGGATACTTCTTTAAGTTTGGAGAGTCTCCTCTCTTCTCATGGAATTAAGTGCCATCTATGTGCTGTTAACTTCCAAGGTTGTGTATTTGTCAATCTTTTCTCCATATTTCTGTACTGGTTTTCTGTACAGATTTCTGTACAACTGCCTACTTATACCTCCATTTGTTAGCTTTTTTTTAAGAATTTATTTAAGCATTTGACAGAGAGAAACCGTGAGAGCAGGAACACAAGCAGGAGGAGTGGGAAAGGGAGAAGCAGGCTTCCCACTGAATAGGGATCCCAAAGTGGGGCTCGATCCCAGGACCCTGGGAACATGACCTGAGCTGTAGGCAGATGCTTAACAACAGAGCCATCCAGGCGCCCCTTTCCACTTAATATCTAATAGGCATTTGAAAACCTAATATGGTCAAAATGAAATTCCTTACCTTCCTCTGCACATCTGCTCCTCCTACAGTCTTCTCTATCTTAAAAAATGGAAATTCTATTCTTCTAGTCCCTTAGGCCCCAAATCAGAGTTATTTTTGACATTTCTTTTTCCCTCATACCCAACATCCAATCTCTCATCTGTGCCTATCTTCACAATATATCAAAATGTGACAACTTCTTACTACTACTTTTGCTTCCCTGATTCAAGCCATCATCCCCTCTCACCCGCATAGTTGAAATATTATCCTAATTGGTCTCTCTGTTTCTACTATTTTTTCTACTATAGTAGAAGTGATCTTTTCAAAAGTCATGTTATGCTACTTCTCTGTTTAAAGTGTTTTTTTAAAGATTTTATTTATTTATTTGACAGAGAGAGAGAGATCACAGGTAGTCAGAGAGACAGGCAGAGAGAGGGGGAAACAGGTTCCCTGCTGAGCAGAGAGCCTGATGTGGGACTCGATTCTAGGACCTTGAGATGACCTGAGCCGAAGGCAGAGAATTTAATCCACTGAGCCACCCAAGTGCCCTGCTACTACTCTGTTTAAAACATAATGGCTCTTTATTTTGCCTAGTGTAAAAATCAAAGTACTAATTATTGCCTATAAGGTCCTCTATGAATTCTTTGTTCTTTACCTCTCTGACCTCATCTCCTGCCACTCTATCCCTCACTTACTTTGCTCAAGTTAAAATGAACTCCTGCTCAGCTCCTAGGTGGCTGGCTCAGTTGGTTAAGTACCTGCCTTCAGCTCAGGTCATGATCCCAGGGTCTTGGGATCGAGTCCCACATTGGGCCCCTTGCTCAGTAGGGAGCCAGCTTCTCCCTCTGTCTGCTACTCCCCCTGTTTGTGCTTTCTATCTGACAAATAAATAAATAAATAAATAAATTTATTTTTTAAACAGAAAAGGAGAAAGAAATGAAATCCTGCTGTTCATCACATCCACCAGGAGTATTCTTTCTTTTTTTTTAATTATGTTCAGTTAGCCAACGTATAGTAAGTACAACATAAATTTTTGTAGTAGCGTTCATGATTTATTAGTTGTGTATAATACCCAGTGTTCATCCCAACACATGCTCTCCTTAATACCCATAAGAGTATTCTTTCTTTAGGGCCCTTGTGATGTAATACTGTTCTTAGCTATCCACATACTTTCTACCTTGTTCCCTTCAAGTCTTTGATCAAATATCACTTTTTCAATGAAGCTGGCTAAAATCACCCAATTGTAAATATACAATTCCAAATAATTTTCACCTGCCCTATAGTTCTTACTGCACTCTGTTTTCTCCCAATGCAATCATCACTTTCTAAAATACTATATAATTTTCATATTACTTATTGCCTATTGTCTTCTCCACTGAGAACAGAGATCATTGTCTATTTTATTCATCACCATATATCAAATGCCTAGAAGAATGTTTAGCACATAAGCTGTACCAAAAAAATATTTGTTGAATGAATGAATTTTGACTAGACAGAGATTCGGTACCAATTTCTGCCACTAACTTTCAGACAAATTAATTTTTCATGGCAGTAGAAAATTTCCTCCTGAGCTTTTCCTCCTTATTCCTTTCATAGGAATTGTAATTAGTTCAAAAAGTCTGTATTTTAAACCAAAAATCAACTCTCTATGTATGATGATTCTAGACACCAATTTTGCTCCTTTTGGGTTTGAGTGCTTCACTATTCTTTGTCTACTCCCAAGTGCCTTAAAATTTGAGAAGCATCAAATTTTTGTGTTTCTTTTGCAGTTTATAATACAGAATACACTTATTAAGTTCATTTGCATTCCTAATTAGTTTTGAAGGTGCACTTTAGCTCTAGTTCTGCAATCCCTGTCAACTCTCATTCCAAACTTATTTGTTTTAGAGAGAAGAAACCAGCTTTCTATACCTAGTTTCTTTGCAATATGCTCTTCCTTTTCCTTTCTTAATCAGAATATAGAAAAACCTTTGATTTTTCTCATCAAAGAGATGTATGTTCTCATATGTAAAGAACAAAAGAAAATCTTAGAAAGCACATTCCAGGACTCCAGGTACTGACCAACTCCCATGGACAGTTTCATTTGAATCTTGAGAGAGGGCAATTGAATACATTCACTGGTCTCAACCTTATCTTTCTTTCTTGTTAATATTTATTTTACATCAACTATTAAAGATAATTCTTTAGTTACCTAGCAAACCTCTAGCATTTTATTTATTTTTTTATTTCAGTTTTTAAAATTTATTAACATATAATATATTATTTGCCCCAGGGTACATGTCTGTGAATCATCAAGCTTACACATTTCACAGCATTACCATAGCACATACCCTCCCCAATGCCCATAACCCTATCCTCGCAACCTCCCAGCCACCTTTAGTTTGATTCATGAGTTTAGGAGTCTCTTATGGTTTGTCTCCTTTTCCATCCCATCTTGTGTCATTTCCCTCCCCCACCCCCTCAAGACCCCCTGCCCTGCCTCTCAAATTCTTCATATCGGAGAGATCATGTGATAATTGTCTTTCTCTGACTGACTTATTTTGCTTAGCATAATACCCTCTAGTTCCATCCACATTGTTACAAATGGCAAAATTTCATTTCTTTTGATGGCAGCATAGTATTCCATTGTATATATATACCACACCTTCTTTATCCATTCATCTGTTGATGGACATCTATGTTCTTTCCATAGTTTTACTAATGTGGACATTGATGCTATAAACATTCAGGTACATGTGCCCTTCAGATCACTACATTTGTATCTATAGGGTAAATACCCAGTAGTGCGATTGCTGGGTTGTAAGGTAGCTCTATTTTCAACATTTTGAGGAACCTCCATACAGTTTTCCAGCGTGGCTGTACCAGCTTGCATTCCCACCAACAGTGTAGGAGGGTTCCCCTTTCTCCACATCCTCGCCAACATCTGTTGTACCCTGACTTGCTAATTTTAGCTATTCTGACTGGTGTGAGGTGGTATCTCATTGTGCTTTTGGTTTGTATTTCTCTGATGCCAAGTGATGTTGAGCATTTTTTATATGTCTGTGGGCCATTTGGATGTCCTCTTGGCTGAAATGTCTATTCATATATTCTGCCCATTTCTTGATTGGATTATATGTTCTTTGTGTGTTGAGTTTGAGAAGTTCTTTATAGATTTTGGATACTAGTCCTTTATCTGATATGTCATTTATCTTCTCCCATTTGGTCAGTTGTCTTTTAGTTTTGTTGACAGTTTCCTTTGCTGTGCAAAAGATTTGGATCTTGATGAAGTCCCAATAGTTCATTTTTGCCCTTGCTTCCCTTGCCTTTGGAGATATTTCTAAGAAGAAGTTGCTGCGGCTGAGGTCGAAGAGGTTGCTGCCTGTATTCTCCTCCATGATTTTGATGGAGTCCTGTCTCACACTGAGGTCTTTGATCCATTTGCAGTCTCTTTTTGTGTGTGGTGTAAGGAAATGGTCCAGTTTCATTCTTTTGCATGTGGCTGTCCAGTTTTCCCAATACCATTTGTTGAAGAGACTGTCTTTTTTCCATTGGATATTCTTTCCTGCCTTGTCAAAGATTAGTTGACCATAGAACTGGGGGCCCATTTCTGGGCTCTCTATTCTGTTCCATTGATCTATGGGTCTGTTGTGCCATTACCACACTGTCTTGATGATTACAGCTCTTTAACAGAGCTTGAAGTCTGGAATTGTGATGCCGCCAACTTTGGTTTAATTTTTCAACATTACTCTGGCTATTCGTGGTCTTTTCTGGTTCCATATAAATTTTAGAATTATTTGTTCCATTTCTTTGAAATAAATTGATGGTATTTTGAAAGGGATTGCATTAAATGTATAGATTGCTTTAGGTAGCATAGACATTTTCACAATCTTTGTTCTTCCAATCCATGAGCATGGAACGTTTTTCCATTTCTTTGTGTCTTCCTCAATTTCTTTTTTTTTTTTTTAGCATTATTTGAAGATTTATTCAAATTCTATGTAATACTCATAGCTGAAATTGTGAGCATAAAACTTGCTTTATAATTCAATTTATATGAATGGAATATAGAAAAAAATGGGCTATGACATGCAAATTTTGAGAGGTAAGAGGAATGATTTTTATACAATGATGACCTCTAAAAGGATACTGTAGAAGACTATTACCAGTTTTTAGTGGTTTGAAGTTATATATTGTGTTAGGCATTTTTTTCTCCCCAAATATGTTTATTTTAATTTTTCAGTGTTACAAGATTGATTGTTCATACACCACACCCAGTGCTCCATGCAATACGAGCCCTTCTTGATACCCACCACCAGGCTCACCCACCCCCCCACTCCCTCCCCTCCAAAACCCTCAGTTTGTTGCTCAGAGTCCACAGTCTCTCCTGGTTCATCACCCCCTCCGATTTCCCCCCATTCGCCCTTCCCTTCCTTCTCATGATGCCCTCCATGATTTTCTTTATACTCCACATGTAAGTGAGACCATAAGATAATTGACTCTCTCCTCGATTTCTTTCATGAGCACTTTGTAGTTTTCTGAGGACAGAGTCTTTGCCTCTTTGTTTAGTTTAATTCCTAGGTATCTTATGGTTTTGGATGCAGTTGTAAATGGAATTGACTCCTTAATTTCTCTTTCTTCTGTTTTGCTGTTGTTGTATAGAAATGCAACTGATTTTTGTGCATTAACTTTATATCCTGTCACTTTACTGAATTCCTGTATGAGTTCTAGCAGTCTTGGAGTGAGGTCTTTTGGGTTTTCCACATAAAGTATCGTATCATCTGCAAAGAGTGAGGGTTTGACTTCTTCTTTGCCAATTTGGATGCCTTTTATTTCTTTTTGTTGTCTGATTGCTGAGGCTAGGACTTCTAGTACTATGTTGAACAGTAGTGGAGATAGTGGACATCCCTGCCATGCTCCTGATCTCAAGGGACAAGCTCTCAGTTTTTCCCCATTGAGAATGATATTTGCTGTGGGTTTTTCATAGATGGCTTTGATGATGTTGAGGCATATACCCTCTAAAGCCTACAGTGTGAAGAGTTTTGATCATGAAAGTATGTTGTACTTTGTCAAATGCTTTTTCAGCATCAATTGAGAATATCATATAGTTCTTGTTCTTTCTTTTATTAATGTATTGAATCACATTGATTGATTTGCAGATGTTGAACCAACCTTGTAGCCCAGGAATAAATCCCACTTGGTCATCGTGAATAATTCTTTTAATGTACTGTTGAATCCTTTTGGCTAGTATTTTGTTGAGAATTTTTACATCTATGTTCATCAAGCATATTGGTCTGTAAGTCTCTTTTTTGATGGGGTCTTTGTCTGGTTTTGGGATTAAGGTAATGCTGGCCTCATAAAATGAGTTTGGAAGTTTACCTTCCATTTCCATTTTTTGGAACAATTTCAGGAGTATAGGTATTCATTCTTCTTTAAATGTTTGGTAGAATTCCCCTGGGAAGCCATCTGGCCATGGGCTCTTGTTCGTTGGGAGATTTTTGATGACTGTTTCAATCTCCTTACTGGTTATGGGTCTGTTCAGGTTTTCTAGTTCTTCCTGGTTCAGTTTTGGTAGTTTGTGTGTCTCTAGGAATGCATCTATTTCTTCCTGATTGTCTACTTTGCTGGCGTATAGTTGCTCATAATATGTTCTTATAATTGTTTGTATCTCTTTGGTGTTGGTTGTGATCTCTCCTCTTTCATTCATTATTTTATTAATTGGAGTCCTTTTTCTTTTCTTTTTCATAAGTCTGGCCAAGGGTTTATCAATTTTATTAACTCTTTCAAAGAACCAGCTCCTAGTTTTGTTGATTCATTCTAGTGTTCTTTTGGTTTCTATTTCATTGATTTCTGCTCTGATCTTTATTATTTCTCTTTTTCTGCTGGGTTTAGGTTTTCTTTGCTGTTCTTTCTCCAGGTCCTTTAGTTGTAGGTTTAGGGTGTGTATTTGAGATCTTTCTTTTTTCTTGAGAAAAGCTTGTATTGCTATATATTTTCCTCTCATCCCATCTTTGCTGTATTCCAGAATTTTGAACAGTTGTGTTTTTATTTTCATTTGTTTCCATGAATTTTTAAAATTCTTCTTTAATTTCCTGGTTAATCCATTCACTCTTCAGTAGGATGCTCTTTAGCCTCCATGTATTTGAGTTCTTTACACTTTCCTGTTGTCATTGAGTTGTAGTTTCATGGAATTGTGGTCTGAAAATATGCAGGGAATGATCAAAATCTTTTGGTACTGATTGAGACCTGATTTGTGTCCCAGGATGTGATCTACTCTGGAGAATGTTCCATGTGCACTTGAGAAGAATGTGTATTCTGTTGCTTTGGGATGGAATGTTCTGAATATATCTGTGATGTTCATCTGGTCCAGTGTGTCATTTAGAGCCTTTATTTCTTTGTTGATCTTTTGCTTAGATGATCTGTCTATTTCAGTGAGGGGGTATTAAAGTCCCCTACTATTGTTGTATTATTGTTGATATGTTCCTCTGACTTTTGTTGATTGGTTTATATAATTGGCTGCTCCCACGTTAGGGGCATAGATATTTACAATTGTTAGATCTTCTTGTTGGACAGTCCCTTTAGGTATGATATAGTGTCCTTCCTCATCTCTTATTATAGTCTTTGGCTTAAAATCTAATTAGGGTTGCCACCCCAGCTTTCTTTTGATGTCCATTAGCATGGTAAATTGTTTTCCACCCCCTCACTTTAAAGCTGGAGGTGTCTTTGGGTCTAAGGTGAGTTTTTATAAATAGCATATCGATGGATCTTGTTTTTTTTATCCATTTTGATTTTCTGTGTCTTTTGATTAGGACATTTAGCTCATTTTCATTCAGGGTAACTATTGCCAGATATGAATTTAGTGCCATTGTATTGCTTACAGGTGACCGTTAACTGTATATTGCCTCTCTTCCATTCTGGTCTATGTTCCTTTTAGTCTCATATTACATATTACTAATGTCTGTATTAATTAGGTCTCTAGCCATTGGTACTGTCTCTTGTTCTTTTTTTCGTGGTGAGTTTTTCTGCCTTGTCATCTTCTTGAGATAAGAATAGTTGAGTGAGAGAGAAAAATACTCTGGAGTTCCACAGTTTTCATTGATTGTCGAGCTTGGTCTTGGCTGGATATTCCCACTTATCTTTTGGGGGAAGGGCCTTTTTCCTTAATTCTCAAATGTCTTTGCTCGAGGCAGACTTTCCCTGCCCTTACCAGAGGATGGGGCAAGCAATTTGCTCAGGTTCGCTCTCAGGAGTTTTTGTTCCCTCAGTGCTTTCCGTACTGCCCTTGAGGCTGGGAATGCAAATGGAAGCTCCCAGTCTGTGGCCAGAGGAGCTGAGTGCTCCGGGTCCTCTGTGCGCCCTCAGAGGAAGGCAGTCAATCACTCCTGTCTCCCTGGTCCCCACCCAAGCTCCAAGCCTAGCCGCCTGTTGTGGAGCACCTTTATCTCTGGTGTGGCCCCATCTGGAATCTCCAAATTCACCAGTTTCCTGCTGCGTGTTCCCGTTCCTCCCAGAGAGGAAGGAGGAGGTCTCTCTGGAGCTGCCTCCTGTGGGGTCCCTGCTCGAAGAGCCACAGCCAACTGTGCCTCGGATCACAGTCTAAGGTAAGCTTGAGCTGATAGCACACTGCACGGCTCCTTCTCTGCCACCAGCTTCTATGCCCTGATACCTGGGGGCTCTGCCACACTCAGACTCCCCTGGTCCCTTTGTGACCTCACGGGTCCTGAAACCACACTTTTCCCACAAGGGATAAACCCCCTGCTTACCCTCTGGAGTGAAGTCCCTCAGTGGACCAGACTCTAAAAGTTCCAATTTTGTGCTCCGTGGCTCTGCGGCTGCAGGGAGCCAGGCCCTCCCACCGTGGTCTCTCTTCCCCGTCGCTCTGGATTCACTTTTCCAAACGTCCTACCTTACAGAAAGTGGTCAATTTTCTGCTTCTAGAATTGCTCTTCTTCTCCTCTTCTCTCTCCTGTTGAGTATGCTGGCTTTTAGAATGGTTTGATAACTAGCTGAACTCCCGGGATCTGACTCTATCTCAACCTCCTCCTCCCCCTCCATCTTGCTCCTCCCCTCACATTTTATTTTTGATCTCATTTCTAGATACTTTTTATAGGTGACAACTTCCTTGCTTATTTTTTTTTTTTGGTTTTTCTCTTCTAAATATTTAAACAAAAATTAATGGGACTTAGCAAAACTTAAACAAAGATACAGTCATTTATTCCCAATGGATAAGCCAACTAAGACTGTAAAGCTAAGAATAGAAAAGCTAAATGACTTACTGAGTTCTTCATATGGAGCTCATAATAGAGCCAAGCATGAAGTAGGTGTCCTAAATCACAGGGCATGGGATGGCACCACAGTTCTGTTATATCTGTGCACAAAGAATGTTTGTACTTCCTGCCCTCCTGTGCCTTGAAGTTGTGTCTTTCTTGTTTGCTTACGTTCATTTTTATGTGTGCTTTCCTTTGTATAAATATATTATTACTTTTAAAGATTTTATTTATTGGGGCACCTGAGTGACTCAGTGGGTTAAAGCTTCTGCCTTTGGCTCAGGTCATGATCTCAGGGTCCTGGGATCGAGTCTACCATCTGGCTCTCTGCTCAGTGGAGTCTGCTTCCCCCCCCTCTCTCTGCCTATTTGTGATCTCTCTCTGTCAAAAAATTAAATTTTTAAAAATATTAATAATAAAAAACATGTCTTAGGAAGATGGAGTCTGGGTGGGATTTTATTTATTTATTTAACAGAATGAGAGAGAGATCACAAGTATGCAGAGAGGCAGGCAGAGGAGGGAAGCAAGCTCCCCACTGAGCAGAGAGCCTGATGCGGGGCTTGATCTCAGGACCCTGAGATTATGAGCTGAGCTGAAGGCAGAGGCTTTAACCCACTGAGCCACCCAGGCACCCCTTCTTTGTATAAATATATTATTAAAATCAAATGCATTCTGGTGACAATAGGTTTTATATTATGTTAAACTTTGAATTCTTGGAGTTTATGATGTGATAAATATTTTCTATGTATTGGCAGAAACCATTGTAGAGTTAGTGTTCTAAATTTCTTCCTAGCTGTCTTGATATGAATGGAAGCCATATGAAAACATTATGCATTGGCAACATCTATCTAAGATTTACAACTGACCAAACCTGTCCCAGTATCAGTTTACTTTAGTCACTACTCTTGTTTAGTGCATTAGGTAGTAGTGAGTGATTCTGTTGGCCCCAGTCAAGTGATATTCCTTCTCTGTTCTCCAACCTGAATCCAGATTGCTTGAGTTTAGAATTGGCAGTCAAAAAAAGGCTTATTCATACACATGCATATTTTGCTGATAGTAATTAAGAATTTCACTCAGCTTTCAATCTCTGAGGTATGTGGGTGGGAAAGGCAACAACAAAATAGTCAAGGGAACTGGAGGATCACTGGGATTTGGTGACACATTGGATGTGGGTGGTAGTCACTTGTAGAAAGTGAAACAGGAAGTGCCTCCTGAGTCATTGGGCTAACTATCAAGATGTATCATGTTTACAAACAAATAGTAGGATAATGGCAAACTTGTAATGTATTCTTCCTGCTGCAATATAAACAGGATAGAACTAATTTTAATTGTTCCATTTCTGGCCTCTCTCTCGATATTTGATGGTAATTTTTCAGGCGTTTTAACATCCCAGTTATAGCTTCATGAGAAACTAGCTTTGATTATTTCTGAATACTTCAAACTGAAATGGAGTTCAGAAATTATTTTGGTCATCCATCTGATTTATACAGATAGAAGACTGAGGCACAGGGACTTAAAGGACCTGTTCAATCTATATATCGAATTGGAGACAGAATAGAATCTAGAGGTCTTAACCCACATTTACCATGTTTTCTTCTACACTGCATTGCCTGACCTAGGAATTATTAATAACTTTAAAGTTTTTTTTTCCAGACACCGAAAATGTTTATCAGCTAGCCTCATAAGTATATTCGAGTTATGATAATCATAACTCACAAAATCGTTTTTAGATATCACTACAGTATTATGGGATTGGTAAAAGTTATTAGTGGTGCAAATTCTATTTTTTACCAAATAATAATCACAGAAAAATTTCCCCACTGCTAAGGTTTATGACATATTAACCTAAGAGTTCAAAATGGCTATTAAAATAACAGTGCCTGATTATAAGTCATGTGTATTTGTTTTTCCTAAGCATTCTACAAAAAGATTTGCTAGATAGTGCTAAAGCAACATCTGTAAGACTTTTCATGGATGAAATCAACTGACCTCACTAATTTGAAGACTCCATCAGGGGTCACACCAAAGAGCAAAGTGTTCTACACTGTTGTACCACATTAACCAGGTAGCTGATTTGCTTATCACCAGTTAGAGCAATAGCCCTGACTTTATTTAATGCACTCTCCATATTCTACTTCTACATTGCAATTAATATTTGCAAGAAACTGAAATGAAGACAAGAAAATAAGTCCCAGTATATCACATTTAACCAGCTTTCAATTTTGGGTTGCCATTGACTACTTTATCCCTCTCATCCCTCACAGCTTCCCAGGACTACTTTTGAAATAATACTTGATGTTGTTTCTTTCTATGGTTTATGATTGATTGGCAAGCTGTATAGCAGCACATTGTTCTGCTTTACCATTTTCCCAGTGGGCAGTGCTACACAATAGTGATAGAGAACTGTAATGACACTGCATCAAAAGTCACTAAAATATAAACATGACGTGAACTTCTTCATTGCATGAAGCTGGATCTCTTTATCAACTTACCTGCATCCTTTTTGTATGTAGCAGTTATGGAAGATGTTAACCCCCTGCTTTCCAAACCTACTCAAATATGATTTGTATCTAAATGCTCTTTGGAGACATACACTGTAATACAGTGTATTCTAGGACTTAAAGCACAGTCACTATATTTATGCAATCTCCCTTCTAAGCACTTCCTATCAGAGGAGATTTAAAGCAGATGGAAATTATTCAATGTAGTTATGAATTGAAAGCTCATAAGCTAGCTGTTCTTCAAAGTATTCAAACACCTGGCAACTTCAGAATTGCTAAAGTAGACAATGGTACTTATACTAAGATTACAGCATCATCTTATACCAAATGGTATTTTTTGTCTTTAGTGTTCATGAAGGATACCAGGACTTCTTCAGTGCTTAATTGTTTTTGTTTTTTTCCCTTGAGTTTAATTAAACTCATCCTAAGCTTGCAAAACCCCAAGCCTGCTGCTTAAGGGTTAGAAGCCCCAGTGTTTTCAGCTTTGAATACATTATGATAAAGAATCAATTGTACTGTTTGATTAACTGAATAGGCAATAATTTTACATTTTTAGACAGCAACATTGTTACATAATCAATAGCATTCTAAAAATTCTTCTATTATAGATGAAATGGCATAATTTTTATAAATATCCAATAATATTTTAGAAAATGTTTAATTTGCAAGCTGTAATGCATATGTTCTCTGCCTAACAATGCATCATTTATATTATGTCCAAATATAAAGCCTCATTATTTACTATTATGGCATTATCTAAGTATCATTTACATAATTAAAAAAAATCTCAGCTTTGTTATTTGTTTCATTTAATGGTATGGCAAAAATCAAGTTTTTAAGCATTCCAGACATAACTCAATTTCCATCTCTTTACTCGACCCTTTATTGGAAGGTCATTTAAATTGACTAAGTCAGTTGTTCCTGAACCTAGAACAAATCTACTATATTTTCTGGGATAAGTCAGCACTCAGTTTTAATATTGTACCTATTGTACCTATACCTAGGGATTAGACAATAGAAACATGAATAGAAGCATATATCTTTACAGTAGGTATCAGAATTATATAGTGCTGGGAGCCATTCATACAAACAAGCATAAATTAAATGCTGAGAAAAAGGGGGACAGGGTAGAAACTTATCTAATGTTATCCCACACTACGTATATAAATGACTGAAACTCTAGAGTAGCATTTCAGAATGAAGATAACCTGGTTATATATTTTCTTAATAATAAGGGCTAATATTTCTTTAAGACTTAATATGTATTAGGCACTCTTTTGGGTACTTCACATGTATTAGCTGATTTAATCTTTATCTTTTATGAAGTTATGGAGTAAAGAATATTATTATCCCCACCATTTAGATACAGAAACTGAAGCATAAAAATGTAAAGTAATACACCTAAGGTCATGTGGTTAGGAAGT
The DNA here is from genome assembly GCA_028533885.1 of Nasua narica. NCBI lineage: Eukaryota > Metazoa > Chordata > Mammalia > Carnivora > Procyonidae > Nasua > Nasua narica. The sequence goes on along the minus strand of CM052801.1, from coordinate 60,774,113 downwards.
GATGGGCCCAGAAGGAAAACCCTGGCAATCTGATGTCAAAGCTTCTGTTCTTAACTACCATGTTATAGTGAGACAGAGTCAGCAGCTGAACAAATCTCAGTATACTGACTTGCAGAGAAAAGTGAAGGATTGCAGTGAGGCTCAACGACCCTGAAGATTAAAAATCTATTCTAGGGACATGATTAATAATGTTTTAATAGCCCAATTAGAATTCAAGTAAATGTCCCCAGAAGCCACATAGACTGAAGACTGAGTTAATATTCTCATTATGTACAGTTCTCCCAAGAACATGACTAGGAAAAGACGCCACTAAATCAAAATTGAAGACCAAGTTAATCTTGTCAAAAATTAATTTCAAATAATTTATACATTCAGCAAATATATAGTTGGCTACTCACCATGTGCTAGGTACTGAGCAAGACAGTAAGATTTGCATTCTCCTCTTCTGAAAGGAAAACAAAATCACCCACTAGAAGTACAAGTTGAAACAGAATAAAAGTGCAGCATGGGAAATAAAACATTAGGTTATTTCAGAGTTATTAAGAGGAATAAAACCTGGTGGCTGCCTTTAGAAGGCTTTTATTTTAAGTAAGGAGACAAGGCATGGCCATGAAAAACTAACTAGTTTAATTTCATGAAAATGTCAAGTATTTATATAAGCAATAACTACTCTGGAAGTCTGAAATAAATATGAAATCATTATGGGCTGGAGAAGAGTTCTTAAATGTTAATTTACATGCAGAATCCTGGAGATTTTGTGAAAACACAGATTCCAATTCTGTAGGTCTGGGGAGGGGAGCCAGGAGTCTACATTTCTAACACACTCGCTAGCAATATTTTTGTTAATCCACAGATTACATTTGGAGTAAGTGAGATCCAAAAATATTAGAAAAATATTTATAGAGAAGGGGAGTCTTGAGCTGAATCTTGAAGGGTGGGTAGGGTATACATAAGTAGAACAATAGAGAGAGAACAGCGACAGTGGCACACAAGAACTGTATCAGACTAGATCAGAGAATTTATGTTGCCAAATATAGGCCACAGTGGTGGAAAATAGATTAGGACTAGATCTTGGGGAGTAGAGTAGACAAAAAGAATGCATTCCAGGCTCAGAAATTTGAGCCTAGAAAAGGGGGAATGACAAATGATATAGTTTTAGATATATTTTTTTTAATCTGTAAAATTAGCTGCAGAAGTTTCTACCTAATTTGAATACCTGGGCTTCAATTTATTTCCTTTAAAATTGTTCGAATTTATTTGTGACTCTAAAGCATTGAGTTCTTTATGGAAATGTATGTAACATAAAACATCTAGATATTAATTTTGTAAAAATTAATAAAATTGGTCCATTATTATATTGTTTTAAAAAATGTGAATCGTCATTGTAGTGATAGTGGCCTACTGAAGATGATTTGGAGAATTAATCTATTTATAATGCTTCATTGAGGCATTTCCTGAAATTCCTATAAGCAACTTTTTCTTTTATTTTAGTTGGTGTAGCCTTCTGTTTCAAATGAGACCTTACCTAACTACAGTTGGAATAGTTTATTGAGAAGGAATTGCACAAAGAAATCCTAAAAAAAGGGACGCCTGCATGGCTTAGTGGGTTAAGCAGCTGCCTTTGGCTCAGGTCATGATCCCAGGGTCCTGGGATATAGTCCCACATTAGGCTCCTTGCTAGGCAGGGAGCTTGATGCTCCCTCTGCCTCTGCTTGCCACTCTGCTTACTTTTGCTCTCTCTGCTTCTGACAAATAAATAAAATATCAAAAAAAAGAAATCTTAAAAAATGGAAAACACTGATGTAAAGATGATATAAACAATTGACTATGCCACAGAGCTTGAGAGGCCAGCCTGCTTCTTGTGCAAAATATCAGTGGTGATTAGATTCTAAAGAAAGTCATTGGGTATTTGGGTTTATTTCTCCTAAAAATAAAATGGATGAGTTAGTGTCTATACGATGACAAAATATGTCATCAATTCACTGAAAATGAGTCAATTTGATATTTTTTAAAGAAATTTACTTTCTCTTTTCAACCATGGTTTTGGCCTTGAAGACATAGCTTTATGGTATTTTTGAAACACAGAATATTGTGCTGTTTATCCATTATTAAATTGGTAAAATTCTATAGAATTAGAAGTAGTTATTACTTGACTGCAATCTAGAAATAAGTAGCACTGTAGAATATTGGATTTTCTTTATTGTAATCAATGAATAAATAACCATTCCTCCATGTAGAGAAGCTCAAGGATCTCAATACATTCTCCTCATCAGAAAAAATGCAGATTTTGTGAAAAGTCAGTATAAAACACAAACTCCTGCGGATGCCCTTGGATTCAGAATTCAGATCACATCAACTGTTAAATGAATAAGAACTATCCACTTCAGACACTGGGAACAGTAAGCAAAAAGTGAAATAAAACTTATCAAAATTGTAAACATGGTCAAATCCTAACTTTAGAACAACTGTAACAACCATAGCAAAAAAAGTTTATTTTAAAATTGTATGTATATATAGACACATTTCTCGGATAATTACTTCAAATGATAAGAGTTATAGTACTAAGCAGGTACCAATCAAAGCAGTCAGCCAGCAAGAGAGCAAACTTCATTAAAGATGCAAATTATAATTTAAACTTCAAAACACTAGAATTCTTGTGGTCCATTATAACATTGTAGATTGTTATTATAATTAAATGTCAGTTTTGGCTGCTTTGTTTACAAGTCTCAAGTGGAAAAGATGCTCAGGGAAACATCAAGTTAGTTGTTATTAAAATTTAAAATGAAATTATTCTTGTATGGATCTTAAGAGAGCTATTAGGTTTATCTTGATTTCAGTGGTTCTTGTAAGAATTTACTATGCATTTAAAGATATTAGGGATTTTAAGAATTTTTAACTTGATTTTATTTTCTGCATATACCTAACTACCAAATTGCCATGAAAATTATATTTCTTAGTGTATCTGGAACAAATTGGAAAATTTCCAGGTCCAGATCAATAGCAATAATTTTCCTTCCCATTGACAGTATTTTAATTTGGGGGTGCCTGGGTGGTTCAGTTGGTTAAGTGACTGCCTTCAGCTCAGGTCATGATCCCAGGGTCCTGGGATTGAACCCCATGTCAGGCTCCCTGCTCAGTGGGGAGCCTGCTTCTCCTTCTCCCTCTGCCTGCTGCTCTGCCTACTTGGGCTCTCTATCTTTCTGCCAAATAAATAAATAAAATCTTTTTTAAAACGTATTTTATTTATTTATTTATTTTTAAATATTTTATTTATTTATTTGATGGAGAGAGAGATCGCAAATAGGAAGAGAGGCAGACAGAGAGAGAGGGGGAAGCAGATTCCCTGCTGATCAGAGACCCCAATGTGGGGCTCAATCCCAGGACCCTGGGATCATGACCTGAGTGGAAGGCAGAGGCTTTTAACCCACTGAGCCACACAGGCACCCCTTAAATTATTAAAATAATAAAATAGATAAATTAATTAAATAATAATAATATAAAATTATAATAATAATTTTTATTATTAAAATATATAAATATGTTAAATATATTAAAACATATTAAAATAATAAAATAATTAAATTATTAAAATAGTAAAATAAAAAATAATAATTATTATTTTTTAAGATTTTATTTATTTGTGTGACAGAGAGAGAGAGATCACAAGTAGGCAGAGAGGCGGGCAGAGAAAGAGAGAGGGAAGCAGGCTCCCCGCTGAGCAGAGAGCCCGATGTGGGGCTCAATCCCAGGACCCTGAGATCATGACCCGAGCCAAAGGCAGAGGCTTTAACCCACTGAGCCACCCAGGTGGCCCTTTAAAAAATTATTTTAATTTGTACTAGCACAATAGTGTTTGCAACACAAGGTGAGAAGTATGAGAGTTTAGGTTTAGAGATTAGAAAAATATTGACCACCTTTTTGACTAGCTGAATCAGGAATATAAATTCTGTACCATGTTCAAAGTATAAACAAAGATTTTAACCTCTGGTCAAGATGGAGTAACAGGGACCAGATTTACTTTCCTGCCTGAAACATCAGAACGCTACACAAAATATATATGAAACAACAGTTAAGACCCTTTATATATATATATATATATATATATATATATATATATATATATATACACATAAAAAGGGTCATATATATATATATATATATATATATATACAAAGACCCTTTATATGAGACAAGAAAGGACAGTGATTGCTGATCGATGGGAAAGAAGCAAAATGAGCCATGTGACTGCTCTAGATTGCTGGTTTAAGAGAGTTTCTAGGCCACATAACAGGGAGAGGATAATCTAGCTGAATTTGATAGACAACCTGAGTTCAGAAGATGAAATTAGATCATGGCAGCTTGAGTTTGCAGGATACAGTACCGGAGAGGGGAAAGCTGCACAGAGAGAGAATCCCAGAGATCTACAGATCTCTCCTGGAGTTTTCAGCAAAGTCCTAATCTCTGTACCCTTGTGAAGAGACTCAGGAAGAGAACTGCTTGAAAAGATTACCAGGAACAGTATCCAGCATTTTCACAGGGCCAGGAATAGTGCCTATTTCCACCAGCTAGAGTGGCAAAACTTATAGTTTAGGAATAGAATACTCAGAAGAATGTTGCCTCAGTGGTGGGGAATAATTGGCTTTAGGTTAAACATGGCTCTGGTTCTGTATAACAAATCTTAATAGCCACCAGAAAGTATCAAACTATCCTCAGTTAAATGCATGCCAGAACATAGCTCAAAAATTTGAGTATTGAGGACCCAGCATTGAGATGTGTTACTTAGACTTCCTTCAAGAGAAACTGCCATGAAGTATCTGGTTAATTGATAGCCTCCAGATTATTCACTCATGAAAGATAATGCCACACATACACTTCGGCTTTCCCAGCCAATGGTGGAGCATGATAGGAGTGCTAGTGAAGACTTATTTCTGCCCAGTAGGGTATTCTTCTATCAGGTCACTATGGTTCAGGAACCCCCAGTTTACTTGGCCAAGGCTTTTCAAAATGAAGCTATAGTCTGAGTCTCTTCCTGCCTAACCCTTTTTCATTCCCCTCTTTTTTCCCATACTTGCATATGGGAAGTGTCATACTTGCACTGCATTGTGAGAACTCTTCTTGCCTACTCTATCTCCCTCTATCTTCATCTGTCATAGATGTTTTCTGCAGTTAATCTCTTACTTTTAATTTTTTAAAGATTTATTTATTTATTTGAGAAAGAGAGAGAGAGAGAAAGAGAGAGAGAGCAGGGGGGAAGGACAGAGAGAGAGAGATAGAAAGAGAGAGAATCTCAAGCAGACTCCCCACTGAGTACAGTGTATGATGCAGGGCTTGATTTCATGACCCTGAGCCCATGATCTGAGATGAAACCAAGAGTCAGATGCTCAACCAGCTGAGCCACCCAGGTGTCCTTCTTGGCATTTTTCATACATTATCTCTTATAATTCTCCATAATAATCCTATTACATACAAATTATTAATTATTCCTTTTATAGATGATGAAACAAGCTTAGAGAAATTAAACAACTTTCCCATGCTCATACAAGCAGCAAATAGTCAAACTAGGTTATAAATCCAGGCAGTCTGCCATTGGAGCCCATACTTTTCATCACTACATCTTTCAATCTTATATGCCTCAGTTGGTTTCTCCAACTCTATGACTCACACATCTCAGCCAATCTTCACACATAAGTCATCAGCTCTCCAGGCTGATTCTTGATCCAGGTATGCTCTAACCCAGATCCAGGGGCCTGTACAGCAAAATGTGTCTCTGTAGTAGCCTTCTAATCTCAAAGCTGAGAGAACCTCAGGATCCTACAAGACCAAAGATGTTACTCTCTATATGTCAAGGGAAGGAAGCTAGTACATTACAAAACATGGGTCCCAGGAATAATCACCCCCTTTGGAATGTTGTCTAAAGGAAAGAGTAACTTTAGTGCACAAAAAGAAAAAAAATGATTAGAATGACTTTTGTTATACTGCTAAAATCATAAATGTTCATGTAGATCAATTACTTCAAAAGGTATGTATGGGGGGCACCTGGGTGGCTCAGTCAGTTAAGGGTCTGCCTTAGCTCAAGTCATGGTCCCAGGGTCCTGGGACTGAGCCCCATGCCAGGCTCCCTGCTCATCATGGAGTCTGCTTTTCCTTCTCTTTCTGCCCCTCCCCTTGCTTGTGCTTGCATGCTACCTCTCTCTCTGAAATAAATAAATAAAATATATTTTTAAAAAGTATGAATGGAATTTGATGAGTTAAAATTAACTTTTTCATATTCTCTGAAGTTGTAGAAATCAGACACTCAGGTTGATCCAAAAAAGTTGGTTTCTAGGAACCATACATTTACCAACATTGGTATAAGATGGTAAATATTCACACTGAAATGTTTAGTAAGATGTGGTCAAATGATATTTGCTTTATACATACAATTACCAGAGTGTTTAGTAGAGGCTAAATGGAAAAAACCTGAACAAAAGCACTCTGGTAGTGTATATCCAAATAGTCCCTAGGGCTCTGAACTATGCAAAATTTAAAACAATGTTAGTCTTATGAAGTAACTGGAAGAAAGAAATCCTTAAAAAAAAATCCTTAAAAATTCACAGAATTGACTTTTGGGTTCTTTGCAAATTCATATGGAATCACAAATGGATTATGAATGCTGGGAAGCTATAAGACATCAGTGTAAATCCAAAAACAAAGATGGGCAATCCTGTTCAGATAAAATTGGAATGAGCAGTCTGAAACTTAGAAATCTTTAACCAAATCAGAATCTCATTAAATTTGGAAGTTTCATCGATATTTTTAGATATATGTTTCTCAACATTTTAAGTTTATTTCAAAGCAGGAATAAAATAAATAAGTTCATTTTAAATGGGCTAGATCTACTTTTACTTTTTCAAATGTTTGATGTTTAATTAATATTAAATAATAGTAATAGTTTAGGGAAGTCGGGTCTCAAAATAGTTCTTGATGAACAGAAATCAGGAAAGATTAACTAATCAAGATAAAATCAGAAATATTTTGAGCTTTTTTTTTTCACTTACATATAAATGGATGTGATAAATGTTATTCACTGTTACCATAGTTTCTAAACTGTACAACTAAGGCAGTAATAAACAAGTTGTCTTCAGTTTTATTTTTACTCTGTTCCTACATTGGAAATAATTTGAAGACTGATAACTTGGAAGAACTGAATACAGAAATGCAAGGATTTAGTAGTGTTAACCCATTTTTTGGATTTGCTAATCTTGAGCTCAGCTGCATTAACTAATTTGCATTAAAATTTATTTACTACACCACTTTAAATGGTGTCAATCATGGAACAAATTTGTATGGATAGAATATTTTCATATCTGATTCTAGTTTTTGTACCATTCATGGAATCATCTTTAAGTGTACATGAATTTCTCTGGGCAGCTAAATTTGTTTATTTTCTCTCACAGCTGAGACCCATTTCTGTATTAAAAATGCACTAGAGAAATTTTACACAGGAGGTTTTCATATAATTGTCAATAATTTTCTTTGGCAACATGAAATTTTACTAATATTAATTTCCTTGATGACCAAATGTCAATGGTGCCTTCAGTTTGTAACATGATTCACAAAGACCTTTAATGCATACTAAACTTGATTTTCTAATTAATAGATAAACAGAATAGATATCCTGTTTTACTGATGAAAAAACCAAGATTTGTAACTATCTGACATAATGTTCTCAATTCAAATGTTGTTCCAACAAATGACCTAAACAGCTAAGATTCAGCAAATATAAGGGAAATAATAGTGCATGAAAGCACAACTGGCAAATAGGAGAAAACACAGACAAAATCAAAGTACGGACAAAGAATGAGTTCTTTCTTCATAAGCAAAGATGTTTTGTAGTATGTCAAACATCTAAATATCTACTACAATACCATGGATATAGCAAGTGCTCAGTAGACATGGAGATAAAGGAAGTGTTATAAAATAGATAAAACATAGGCCTTATAAATAATTACTTCTGGGTCCAAATCCAGCCTGTGTAATTTAGTAGCTATTTGACATCAGCCGGCTACATCACCTCTCTACTCTGACTCCTCATCAGCAAAATAGGGATGCTGCTGCTTATCTTTTAAATGGTGATTTGGGGTGCCTGGGTGGCTCAGTTGATTAGGCAACTGACTTTGGCTCAGGTCATGATCCCGGAGTCCTGGGATCAAGTCCCAGGATGGAGTCCTGCGTCAGGCTCCAGGCTCTACTTGGGGAGTCTGCTTCATCCTCTGACCTTCTCCACTCTCATGCTCTCTCTCTTCCTCTCTCTCTTTCTCTTTCTCTCTCAAATAAATAAATAAAATCTTAAAAAAATAAACTGCTCCTAAAAAAAATAAAAGGTGATTTGAAAATAAAATAAAATTTAATTAAAAATTTTAAGTGGCCAACATTTAAGTGATCAAAAATGTTAGGTCTTCTTTCCATTTGGTGTATTTAAGTAAGGAAAATGCACAAAACAAAAGAATTTGTAAAGAGTAGACCATTGTAATCAACAAAAAAGGGGTCTCATATAACCAGAATGGATGAATTAGTTTTCTAAGCATCCTCTAGAATTTTCATCCATACATGAAAGGATTATAATGTTGTCAGAAACATTTCCTTTATTTTTAGAAGCATTTCTTTTAATACTGAGAAAGTAACTAATATTTGAAGAAAATATATTTCTGTTAACAGATCCTCACATATTTTCTAACTAACCTATTCAGTTGCCTTTGTTTCAGATTGTCCATAGGTAATGTTGTGTGGCTTCACTTTACCATTTATGTCATGCCTTAAAAGGAGTCATGCCTTAAAAAGAAGTCATTCAAATTTCTTCTTAATACGCAAACATAGCTAATTTTCCCTTCTGAAACATCATGGCTTATTATAAAAAATCATTAAAACTTGCATAATTTCAGAAAGTAATATACTTCCCCATCGTGTTTAAATTCCTATCTATAAAATGTAGAATATAGTTTCTATGTTATTTTTTCTGTATGGTTTTTCCAGTCATACAGTAATGAATAATAAACAGAGGTCAGAATGAGAAAGTATCAGAGATTATATATAAAAATCTTCTCTCTGGCCCAACATTCCCCTCCATTTGTTTTAATTTGATCAGTGGCCCAATTCAATTAAATAAGTTTACTTTAAATTGCAGAGTCATTTGGTTAGTCAGTAAAATTGGAAAGTGTGATGGTTTGAACTCCATATAAATCTGGTGATTTATGTCAAAAACTATATGGATTATAGATATACCCTATTAAATACCAATATGTCTAATAAGCAATTTACTTACCCCCTTATATAAAAAAAAAATGATCAGTCTGGCGAATAGCTTTCTTTTATAAATAGACTGAAGTTGATTTAGGTAAGTTGATGTGACATAGCACTATTGTATATTATTTGACTTTTAAAGCACCACATGATATAACTAAGATATTATTCTTCACACTCAAAAAAATTTTGACATTAAATGTGTAACCTTTGAGTGATTTTAAGGCATTAACTGCATAAAAAACAGAGTTTCAAAAAGTTTGCTTCAACATTCTAAACCATTTTAGTGCCTGGGTTGAATATATATTTCAATATAAATATATATAAATATACATATTTATTTGTTTATGATCTAAATTTTTAGATTAAAAAATTTTAAAGATTTTATTTATTTATTTGACAGAGAGAGACACAGCCAGAGAGTGAATACAAGTAGGAGGAGTGGGAGAGGGAGAAGCAGGCTTCCCACCAAGCAGGGAGCCCCATCTAGGGCTTGATCCCAAGACTATGATATCATGACTTGAGCTGAAGGCAGACACTTAATGACTGAGCCACCCAGGCACCCATAGTATCTAAATTTTTAAAGAACCACTTCATATATGCCTTGGTCAGGATATATATCTATATATATATATAGATATATATAATATAAATAATATATATATCATATATATAATATATAAACTATAAAATATAAATTTGTTTTTAATTTAAATTTATTAAAATTAAAATAAATTTAATTTAAATTAAAGTTCATGAGGAATATAAATTTCCTCATGAACACTTATTCTTGCTCTTCCTTACCATGAAGAAGAGAGTCCCTAATTTAATTGACCTTGACTTTCACAAGCAACAATCTGTGCCTACTAGAACTCAAGGTTAGATGGTCTAACATGGCTACACTGGTCTTACCATGCCAAACCTAGCCTGAAGACTAATTCGTTTAGTGGAAAAACTTTGTCTCTCATGTTCTAAAACCTCCAATCATTTTTCACAGTTACCTCAGGTGGGCAGCACTTTATAGTGATTAAAACATAAATATCTTGCTATTCACTTCTAACTTCAGATCTGTAACAATCAGAAATAAAAGGTAAAGTGAGGGAAGCTAAAATGGACCTTTGGCTGGTAAGTAGTAACTACTTTATAATGAGTTGTGATTTATCTATTTTTGGAGACCTGGTCTTCTCCTTATTTCCTAGACAAGGGTTAGTTTTGAAGGGTAAGTGCTTTTATTCTATTGCCTTCTAACATTATGACTGCTTTCTGTCTATCTTTGAAGGCATCCTCTCTATATAATGAAAGGATAAAATTATGTTTCTCAACTATTAAATTTTCACTGGGTCTGAAAACTGAAAAATAATCAAATCTGGGAATAGGAACTCCTGAGATTTATTTCCAGTTTCACTTCTGGTTATGACACTTAAGACAACTCATTTACATTTTTTATATTCTCATTTACAATGTGCTCATGCACTGCAGTCTCTGTCACCAAAGTACAGGCAGCAAGAGATTTCCAACTAAAGAAGATAAAAATTGGAAATGAATTATGTCACCAGAGACAAACACAAGTATCTTAAGGCAAAGACTAAGCTAGGTCTTTGGGTCTCCACAGAATATTCCACCCAGTTTATAATAATTCTTAAATTCTCTCAACCACCAAGTTGGCTCACTCTTGAGTTCATAGTGGAGATCAAGAACAAAGTAGTAATAATTAGCAATAGTTATGTTCTTTCTTAAAATCATCAATAAATATACTAACTCAAATATTAAAATAATAAACTATAATCTTTCCATCTGTGATGTACTTATTTGAGTGGGGTTCAAAGGTGCTGAATATTTTGTACCTTGTTTCAGTTGTCTTTTGTTGTCAGAGTGTACATGTATCTTATTCTTGTATAAAGATAAGAAATCAGCCATCCAGATAGATGCAATGGAGGTAACAGGCAAATCCACAAATGAAAAGCAACAAATAGAGGTTACAATTTGCAGCTTACCAGGCAATCAATCTTGCTTGCTTGCTTGCTTTCCAGCTTAATTGTAGTTCATAAAATCATGTCCATATACTACACATTTGTGTAAAAGAATAAAATAACTCCCCATTCAATAAGGAAGCAGGAAGACACCCCAGTTCTTCCTACCAAATGTACAATATCCTGTTCACCTGTCAACATATTTAGCACTTGTCATATGACAAATGCACTGTTGAGATTATCCTACTTGATCCTCATAAAAACCCTATTGAGCAGGCAATGTTATCATTCCCATTTTCCAGCTAAGGAAACTAAATCTAAGCTACATTAAAAAACTTGCTCAAGATAGATGAGCTAGGGCTATTTGTCTCTACACCCTCTCTTCTTAACCACACTATTTCCTCCTACCCCTTCTTGGCTTTCTTACCCCATTGCCATAGCTGAGGGATTGGCAAACCTTTTTTTTTTTTTTTTTCTGTGAAATGCTCGATAGTAAATACTTTAGGATTAACTACATGGTTTCTTTTGAAACTACTCAACTCTGTTGTTATAAAGTAAAATCAGCCATAGACAATACTGAAACAAATGGGCATTCTTATGTTCTAGTAGACTTTATTTATGGACACTGACATTCAAATTTTATACAATTTTCTATATAAAAAACATTTTTATTTTGACTTTTTTTTCAACAGTTTAAAAACATAAAAACCATGTTTAGTTTATAGGTCCTATAAAAGCAGGCAGGGGGCTGATGTGACCCAAAGACTGTAGTTTGTTGATCCCTGACTTAATCAATGCATAAATGGATTCTGTAATGTACACTTATAACTCTGTGTATTCCCTATGTGTTTTGAGACTTGCTTTCTTAACCCTTTGTCAAGGATGCCATTTGGGTTGTCTTCCAAAGGTATTTATTTCCCAAAGCTCCTTCTCTGACCAACCTCACCTCTTCGACACAAAAACCTTCAGTTTCTTAAATTAATCCCCTCCTTCTCATCAAAAACATCAGGAAATAGCTAAAACTTTTGATAATGAATTTTTCAAAGGATTTTACATGACTTTCTGTGTCAGAGTGGATAGTAACTCTATTAATTGGGTGATCAAAAGGGGAAAATCAGACCCAGCATTCCAACTTTGTGTTTCAATGTCGACATTACCATAGTCAACTTACCATCACTCTGCCACCAGTGCTTTTTGAGGCCCTTCAATATAATTAGGATCACAATATATTGAGCACAAAGAACTTTATTTTCAGTTTCAAGAATGAGATATATATATATATAATTGTATATATATGTAATCAGCATATATATAATTATAATTATTAATGTGGTGTGTTGTATATATATATATATACCCTGTGAGTAGTAATTTTATTTTATAAAAATAAGCCCAGGAAATTTTCATGATAAAGGCTATAAATAAGGGACATGAATGCGACTTGGAAAGAACTGGCTGGTACCACTGTCTTCATTCCTCATTATTATGAAGATCTATGTATTTTGCCTGCTATATTTTGTTCCCTTACTTTTTCTCTTTCTTTACATCTCTATTTTCTAATTTTCCTCTATTGTTTCCTGCTAGACTCAGCATGGGGTAGTGGAAGGAGTCCTAAATCCCTACTGAGAACAATGGATGTGTCAGTCAGAATATTTTCATTTTTAAGAAACAGAAACCAAACTAAAATTAGCTGAATTAAAGTAGGGGGAGAGAGTGATGGAGAAAGAGAGAGTCTGAGACAGAGAGAGAGAGAAATTAGAATTAATTGATTTATATAATTAAGAAGTCCAGGGGTGGAAATATTTTTATGCATAGTTAAATCCAGTGTAAATAATAGAATTAAGACTGTTTCATTTTCTTACTCTTGACTACAGTTCTGCTTGTTTCTACTTGCTTTCTTTCCCAGGAAGCTTTCTTTATGTGGCAACAAGACAGTTGTCAGTAGCCCCAAATCCGTGTCATTGTTACAGCTCCTAATTCCAGACAAAATGATACTGTATTTCCTAATAGCTCTTAAAAAATTTCAGGGTAGTTTTTTATTGAGCTGTTTTGGGTGGCATGGCTGTCACCAAACTAATTACTCTGGTCAGAGTCATGAAATATAATTTTTGTTCAGGCCTGGAGACTGTTCCCACCCCAAGGCCATGTGGGAGACCAATGTGAATGGAATTGCATAAACATAGTAAAATTATGATACAATGAAGAGTAGTTTTCCAAAGGAAGGTATATTGAGATGACTAATACATGTTCATGAATGACTCCTGTTAAAATAACTGTACAACATCAAATTACTCAAGGTCCACTATAAAATGAGGAAAACTCTATATATATGTAGTGGCCTGAAATATTTATATATATGAAATATATAAGGGATTACTGTGACTTAGGCTTGCCATTGAATTCTAAGGTTAGTCTAAGCATTCTTTCATCCCTAGTGAGTATAAGGATCTGATTTTTAGTGATTATTTTCTTAGACTATCTAAGTGGTATACTATCACCATCCACAAAAGTCTATCTAACTAGTAACCTTCTCTTATGTTACCTGTGCGATTGTTATAACATTAGTATCTCAAGTTTATAGATAAAGAAATGAGACTCAGAGAGCTAAGTGGGTAGTAAAGCCAGGATTCAAACTTATTTTTGTTGTTGTTGTTTTCCCTAGGTCTGTTTGATTCCAAAATCTATGTTCTTCCTTGCTACCATGCTATCCTGTAACCATCAGAGCTAAGGGGATTGGTTCCTATAGATGAATTAAAAATTATTTATTAATTTTAATTTTTAAAAGATTTTATTTATTTATTAGAGAGAGAGAGAAAGAGAGCGTGGGGGGCAGAAACAGATGTGGGCTCTATCTCAGGATCCTGAAATCATGACCTGAGCTAAAGGCAGACGCTTAACTAACTGAGCCACCAGAATGCCTCCTATACATGAATTCTTACAGTATTTACAGACATATAATGTGGTGTGTTGAATAGAGCAACTCCCACAAATATGTTCATATAGTTAATTTGGACAATAATGTAGACACCTCATTTGGACAATGATTTGTGGTTTAAAAGCTGGAGAAATTTCAAGGAGTAGGTTCTTATAGTTTACCAATAGTGTTTCTTTTATCCTATGTAGGGAAAGTTCTTTAAGAAAGTATAAATAATCAAAAAATCTCATGCAGCAAAAATATTTTGCTAGACGCCTATTGTAACCAGATAAGATGTGTGTGGCAATACTCTATTTACAATAATTCTAACCTGATTTCCAGTTAACTTAACTCAGTACCCAGAATTTTTTCTCATGGATTACCAGAGAAAACATTCCACATAAATTAGGTTGTTGACAAAGCAGAATATCCTGAAAAGATCTTCCTTGGCTTTAGAAACTGATGGCACTTTTAAAAGGTGCTTCTTTAGTTTAGACTTCTACAACTGGTATCCTTAAACCAAAAGAAAGTTCTTTTTAAGACTTCCTCTTGCAGCCTGTTAAGAATTTAATCATACTCTATTTGCAGAAAACATGATCTGTGCAGAAAATCATAATGAATCCTCTGAAAAACTACCAAAGCTAATAAACAAGTTCAGCAAGGTTGCAGTATACAAGATAAATATACAAAAAAATTATATTTCTGTACACTAGCAAAGTCTGTAAATGAAATTAAGAAAGCAATTCCAATTCTAATAGCATCAAAAATAACACAGTACTCTTTTTAAAAAAATAGCATAGTATGTAGGAGTAAATTGCACAAAAAAGTACAAGATTTTTACACTGAAAACTATAAAACACAATTGAAAGAAATAAAAGACAAGAATAAATTGAAACATACCACATGTTCATGGATTGAAAGACAATATTCTAAGATAGCAATACCGCCCCAAATTGACCTACAGAGTCAACACAATCTCTATCAAAATCCCAGTTGACTTTGTTTGCAGAAATTGATAATGTTAACCTAAAATTCATGTAGAAATACAAAGAACACAGAAGAGCCAAAATAATCTTAATAAAGAATAAAGTTGGAAAACTCACACATCCTTATTTCAAAATTTGTTACAAGGCTATAGTAATGAAGAATGTGTGGTACTGGCATAAAGTTAAACATAAAAATTGATGGAATAGATTTAGCAGTGCAGATATAAGCTCTCATATTTAGGATTAATTGATTTTTGACAAAAAGTGACAAGGCAATCCAATAGGGAAAGAACACTTAACAAATTGTTCTGAAATAACTGGATAACCAAATGCCAAAGAATGAAGGTAGAACCTTATACCATATATAAATCTTAACTCAAAATGAATCAAAGAAATAAACATAAGAAATACAAACCTGAAACCTTTAGAAGAAAACATAGCTGTAAATCATTGAGACCTTGAATTAGGTAATTTTTTTAAATATATACTATCTAAAACATAAGCAATAACAACAAAAAATAAATTGGGCTTCATTAAAATTAAAATATATATATATACATTAAGAAGTGAGATTACCAAAAAATGGTAAAATATTCATAAATCATCTATCTGATAAGGGAATTGTACTTAGATTGTAACAAGTCTCACAACTCAATAACAAAGATGAATAACCCAATTTTAAAATGGGCAAAGAAGCTGAATAGATATTTCTTCCAAAGTAGGTATACAAATGCCCAGTAAGCACATTAAAAGATACTAAACATCATTAGTCATCAGAGAAATGAAAATAAAAACCATGATGAGGGTTATACTACCTGCTTTAACAAATAAATTCTAAATTTCCAAAATTTTAGTGGCTTCACATATGTATTTCTGCTCATATGTAATCTAATACAACTTTTTATCTTCATATGATGATTCAGGTACTCTGGTACCTTTACTTTTGTAGCTTTAGTATCCTCTAGGGCCCTAGAATTATCTGTATGTAGCTGACAAAAGGGAAGTAAAAGCAAGCAGAGAAGGAACACCTGCTTCTTTACTTCCGTAGCCCTACTTAATTTCTCATTAACAATAACTGATCCCAAGGCCCCACCTAGATGCCAGAGTAGCTTGGAATTATAGTCTCTGGCTGGGCAGCCACTCCCAAGTGTTAACTGTATGCAATGAAAAAGTTTAATCCTGCTGAAAATAAAAAGAGAATTTACTAGCTTACATAACTAAAATTTATGAGAAAAAGTCTTGCTTAAGGCATGGATGAATCCCCGGTGCTCCAGCAATGAAATCAATATTCAGTGTCTGTGTTTTTCATCTCTGATTAACTCTGCATTAGATTCACTTTGACATAGTCTTCACAATATGGCAAAAATGTCCTCTTGCAGATCCTGACCTACATAGTTTTTAGTACTCACTATCTTGGAAATCTAGAGATCCATTTCAGAGACACATTTTTCTATCAAATCCATACCAATCCATATAAAGAACTCAGTTCTCCCTTGTATCACATGACCCACTGTGAGTTGATCACAATTTCTGTGGTGTTGAAGTGCTCTGATTGACTCGCTCTGACTCATGTGTCCAAACTCGTGTTAGGAAAGGAAAAGACCCCTGGACTGACAGTTCTACCGGGTAATTTTTAAAATAATTTTCTGTTCATAAAGATAAAAGGGTTTCTTTACCAGGAAAATGGAGGAAAGGATGAGGAAAAGAAAAAAAAAATTATATCCACTTTACATAGATATTCTTAAACTATATGTGAGGGGCTTGGCAAGATTAACTCAACGGAAATCTCTTTAAAACCCAAGCAAAATACAAAAGTATGACTTTAAAGATGTAGAGATTCACAAAGTAGACTGTGAAAAGGATTTGATATCGGCAAAATATAGATACCATCTAGACTTATTTTAAGGATATTATAAGGTCTCTTGCTCAGAGAGAACAATCATTGGGTTTTCTATGTAATAGTGGTCTCCAAAGTGAAGTGTGTAAAATAATTCTCTGGGGTGTGAGAAGAAAAATAATTTGTCTATAATTTGTAAGATGTCACTGACATAGGTAGTCTTACAAAAAAAAATTATACTGGAATCTCTTCAACACAGATATGGTGAGTGACCCAGAAACTATCCTGAGGTTCTTTGATTATCCTGTGACACAGTATTTAATGAGGTTTAAAACTTAAAGATGCATTAGACATTTTTCTTTCACTAAAAGATAAGTGTTCCAAGTGTTCCACCCTTACTCTGATGACAAAAGGCTCTCAGTAATGTGTTACCAAGAATGTGCTTAAAAAAAATTAACACTCCTTGAACACTACATCAGAAACTAATGATGTACTATATGTTGGCTAATTGAACATAATAATAAAAATTTTTAAAAAAAGAAAAAAGAAACACTCCATCAACAACCTCAAAGTAAAAGTGATATTTTAATGATAATGGAAAAAAATCTCTAGCTCCATTCATGTCATTGCAAATGGAAAGATTTCATTCTTCTTTATGGCTGAATAATATTCCCCTGCATATGTATACTACAACTTCTTTATCCATTCATCAATCAATGGACACTGGTGTCTTCCAAACCTTATTATAAATAATGCTGTTACAAACATAGGGGTGCATGTATCCCTTTTAATTAGTGTTTTCATATTCTGTGGTTAAGTACCCAGTACCATTGCTGAATCATGCAGTAGATTGATTTTTAACTTTTTGAGGAAACTCCATGCTGTTTTTCACAGTGGCTGTACCAGTCTGCATCCCCAACAACAGTGCATTAGGGTTCCTTCCTTTTTCTCTATATCCTCACAAATATCTGTTGTTTCTTCTGTTTTTGATGTTAGCCATCCTGACAGGTGTGAGGTGATATCTTACTGTATGTAGTTTAATTTGCATTTTCCTGATAATGAATGATGTTGAGGATCTTTTCATGCATCTATTGGCCATCTGTATGTCTTCTTTGGAGAAATGTCTATTCATGTTTTCTATCCATTTATAACAAGATTATTTGCTTTTGGGTGTTGAGTTAGAGAATATAATGCTAGGGGAAATAAATCAGTCAGAGAAAGACCATATATGATTTCACTCATATATGGAATTTAGGAAACAAAACAAATGAGCAAAGGGAAAAGAGAGAAAAAAATTAATAAATAGATTCTTAATTATAGAGAACAAACTGGTGATTACCAGAGGGCAGGTGGGTGGGTGGGATAAATAGTTGATGAGGACTGAGGGGTACACATGGGGTGGTGAGCACCAGGTGATGTATGGAAGTATTGAATCACTATATTATGCATCTGAAACTAAGATACCATGGTGTGTTAACTAACTGGAATTAAAATTTAAAAAAAAGGAAAAGAAAAAAATCTCATTTACAAAAGAAGTTTACAGAAAAGACTATAATCTTAAAATGGAATTCATGGAAATATCTACAATAGTGTGTGACTTTATGACTGAAATTCTATGTCATGTATAAAAGCAATAAAATGTTTATTTGTATCCTTAGAACATTAGGTTTTGTTTTTCTCTTTTTGTTTTTAATTCTATTAGTTAATATATACTGTTTTATTAGTTTCAAGTGTACGATATAGTAAATTAATAGTTCCATACATAACCCTATGCTCATCACAAGTGCACTCATTAATTGCCATCACCTGTTTAACTCATCCTCTCACCTATGTCCACTCTGGTAACCATCAGATTGTTCTCTGTAATTAAGAATCTTTTTCCTGTTTGACCTCCTCTCTCATTTTTTCCCTTTAATTACTTGTTTTATTTTTTAGATTCCACATATGAATGAAAGCATATGGTATTTGTCTTTCTCTGACTGACTTATTTTGGTTAGCATTCTACTCTCAAGCTCCCTCCATGTCTTTGCAAATGGCAAGACTTCATTTTTTTACGGCTGAATAATTTTTCCAATGTGTATATATGCCACATCATCTTTATCTAGTCATCAATTGATGGACACTTGGGCTGCTTCCATATCTTAGTTATTGTAAATAATGCTGCGATAAACATAGTGGTGCATGCCCTTTGAATTGTCATTTCTGTATTCTTTGGGTAAATACCCAGAAGTGATTCTTGGATCATAGGGTAGTTCTATTTTTAACTCTTTGAGGACTCTCCAGATTATTTTCCACAGTGGCTGCACTAATTTGCATTTTTGAAGTGTTAAGTTTATAAGTCCTTTATACATTTTGGATATTAGCCCTTTATTGGATATGTCAATTTCAAATATTTTCTTCCATTTTGTGGGTTACTTTTTAGTTTTATTGATTGTTTCTGAGGCTTTGCAGAAGCTTTTTATTTTGATGTAGTCCCAATAGTTTATTTTTGCTTTTGCTTCTCTTACCTCAGGCTAATGTCAAAGGAGTTACTGCTTGTGTTCTCCTCTAGGATTTTTATGGTTTTAGGTCTCACAATGGGGTTTAAACCATTTTTGAATTTATTTTTGTGTATGGTCTAAGAAAGCAGTCCAGTTTCATTTTTTTGCATGTGGCTGTCAGTTTCCCAGCACCATTTGTTAAACAGACTGTCTTTTTCTCATTGGATATTCTTTCTCTTTTTGTCAAAGATAAGCCGACCATATAATTCTGGGTTCATTTCTGGATTTTCTATTCTGTTATCTTAGCCTATGTGTCTATTTTTCTGCCAGGACCATACTGTTTTGATTACTACAGGTTTGGTTTTTTTCAAGTTTTCATTTAAATTCCAATTAGTTAACAGAGTCTAATATTAGTTTCAGATGTAGAATTTAGTGATTCAACATGCCAGGTGATCATCAAAACAAGTACACTTCCTAATCCCCATTACCTATGTAACCCATCCAGCCAGCCAGCTCCCCTCTGGTAGCCATTAGTTTGTTCTCGATAGTAGAGTCTATTTTTGATTTTCCTCTCCTTTTCCCCTGTTTGGGTTTTTGTTCGTTTGTTTCTTAAATTCTGCATATGAGTGAAATCATATGGTATCCGACTTCTCTGACTTATTTCACTTAGCATAATACCCTTTAGTTCCATCCATATCATTGTAAATGGCAAGATTTCATTCATTTTTATGGCTAATAGTCCATTTTTATGGCTAATAATACACATATATATAAAATTCCTTTATTTTTCTTTAAGTTCAATTGGCTAACATATAGAGCAACATTAGGTTCTGATGTAGTGGTCAGTGATTCATCAGTTGTGTATAACACCCGGTGCTCATCACATCATGTGCCCCCCTTGATTCCCATCACCAATTACCACATCCCCCCCCACCTCTCCTTCAGCAACCCTCAGTTTGTTTCACAGAGTCAAGAGTCTATCATGGCTTGGCTCCCTCTCCCTCTCCCTCCTTCTGCCCATTCAGTTTTTCCTCTGTTCCCTTATGATCCTCTACACTATTTTTTATGTTCCACATATGAGTAAAACCTTATGATAATTGTGTTTCTCTGACTGATTTATTTCACTCAGCATGATACTCTCCAGTTCCATCAATGTTGATGTAAGTGGTAGGTATTCATCCATTCTGATGGATGAGTAATATTCCATTATATATATGAACCACATCTTCTTTATCCATTCATCTGATGACAGACATATCAGCTCTTTCCATAGTTTGTCTATGGTGGACGTTGCTACTATGAACATTGGGGTGTATGTGCCCCCTTCTTTTCACTAATTATCTGTACTTTCGGGGTAAATACCAAGTAGTGCAATTGATGGATCATAGGGTAGCTCTATTTTTAACTTCTTGAGGAACCTCCATACCGTTTCCCTAGTGGTTGTACCAGCTTGCATTTCCACCAACAGTGTAAGAAGGTTCCCCTTTCTCCACATTCTTGTCAACATTTGCTGTTTCCTGTCTTGTTAATTTTTGCCATTCCAGCTGGTGTAAAGTGTATCTCATTGTGGTTTTGATTTGTATTTCCCTGACTGATGTGGAGCTTTTATTTTAATGTGTCTGTTGGATATTTGTATGTCTTCTTTGGAGAAATGTCCATTCATGTCTTCTACCCATTTATTTACTGGATTATTTGTTTTTTGGAAAGTTCTTTATAACAGTTTCTTGGATACCAGCCCTCATGGATACCTGACATGTCATCTACAAATATCTTCTCCCATTCTGTAGGTTGCTTTTAGTTTTGTTGATGGTTTCCTTGCAGCGCAGTTTTTTTTTTCTTGTTATTGTTGTTGTTTTGTTTTATCTTGAATTCCCAGTGGTTCATTTTTGCTTTTGTTTCCCTTGCCTTTAGAGATGTGTCTTGCAAGATGTCATGACAGATGAGATCAAAGAGGTTATTGCCCATGTTCTCCACTAAGATATTGATGGATTCCTATCTCACATCAAGGTCTTTCATCCATTTTGAATTTATCTTTGTGCTTTCATCCATTTTGAGTTTATCTTTGTGAATGGTGTAAGACAATGGTCCAGTTTCATTCTTCTGTAACTGGCTCTCCAATTTCCCTAGCGTCATTTGTTGAAGAGACTATCTTTTTTCCATTAGGTACTCTTCCCTGCTCTGTTGAAGATTAGTTAACCATAGAGGTAAGGACCCATTTCTGGGCTCTCTATTCTGTTCCTTGATCTAAGTGTCTGTTTTTGTTCCAATCCATGCTGTTTTGATGATTACACCTTCATAATGTAGCTTGAAGTCAGGCATTGTGATGCCCCCAGCTTTGGCTTTTCAACACTCCCCTAGAAATTTGGGGTCTTTTCTGGTTCCATACAAATTTAGGATTGTTTGTTCCAGCTCTGTGAAAAATATCAATGGCATTTTGATAAGGATTGCACTGAATGTGCAGATTGCTCTGTGCAATATAGACATTTTCACAATGTCTATTCTTTGAATCCATGAGCATGGAATGCTTTTCCTTCTCTTTGTGTCTTACTCAACTTCTCTTGTGTTTTATAATTTTCAGAGTACAGATCTTTTATCCCTTTCACTACATTTATTCCAGTTTTTGGTGAAATTGTAAATGGAATTGATTCCTTAATTTCTCTTTCTTTAGTCACATTGTTAGTGTATAGAAATGCAACTGATTTCAGTGCATTGATTTCATATCCTGGCACATTGCTGACTTGTTGTATGAGTTCTAGTAATTTGGGAGTGGAGTCTTTTGGGTTTTCCACATACAGTATCATGTCATCTGTGAAGAGTGAGAGTTTGACTTCTTCTTTGCCAATTTGAATGTCTTTTATTTCCTTTTGTTGCCTGATTGCTGAAGCTATGACTTCTAGTACTACATTGAGCGATAGTAGTGAAAGTGGGCATCCCTATCATGTTCCTTACCTTAAGGGAAAAGCTATGCTTTTCTCCACTGAGAATGATATTTTCAATTTGGGGACAAGATGGTGACAGAGAAGGAGACCTTATTTCATCTGGCCCCTGGAATTTAGCTGGATATCTATCAAAGAATTCTGAACACATACAATTTCAACCTGAGATGTAAGAAGATTTATCTGCATTTCCACAAGCAGAAAAATGACTATCTTTTGAAAGGTAGGATGTACAGAACCTTGAATCTTTGGGGAAAATGTCCAAAGATAAGTGGAGGGGAGATGGAACCTCCATAAGCCAGCCACCAGAAAAGAAACACAACACTGAGGCAAAAATTCGATACCCTTGGAAATCTGCTCTAGGGGGAGGCACCACCTTCTGAAAAGGGCACAGAGGGTGAATAGAGAAGAATTCTAGGTGGATCATTATTGTCTCAAGATACCAGGAGACTCAGAAAAAACAGGGGAGCCCAAACCGATATAGTGCCCAAGCAGTAGAGCAGGAAGAGTGGTTATTGTCAGCAACCCGAGAGGAGACTTTCAGCTCCAGTCATCATAAACTGGGAGTGGAGTCTGTAGGAAGACCATCCTATGACTGATCACCTTGAAAAGGACTAGAAAGTGCAGGTTGGGTCTAACATCTTAAGGAAGATAGATAATGGCTTGTGTTCAGAACAGGGGCAACTCACAGGGCTTTGTAGCCCATGAAGGGATACTGGGGCAGCATTCAGCATGACTTGGGAGCTGCAGAAAAGGGTGCATATGTGAGCCCATGGCTGTCAGCAGTTGTAGAGTCACAAGATGCAGAGATGCTATGCATCCCATAACTCCCTGGGGAGAAGTGCAGCTGGCAGGAGCCCTGAGTTTTGGTGGTTGGCAAACAAAGAGCCATGCCCACGACTGGGCAAAACTCTCAGCATTGTGACCCCCAAAGGTACAGAGGGACAGCACCCAGCATGACCTGGAAGCTGCAGAAGAGGGTACACATGTGAACCCACAGCCACTAATAATTACAAATAAACTCACAAAGCACAGAAAAGCTCACAAAGTTCCCGTGACTCCCCCAGAAAAAATGCTGTGGGCATGAATTGCAAAGTCTTTGAAGTTTGATATGCATAAAGGTGATGACAGATTGACCCAGAGGATTTTTTGAGTTGGAGTGGGGGGAGTGCAACATTGCAGCTTTACGCTGGAGATTCCCACAAAGCAAACTTTGCTCTGACCCTCTAAAGAGAATCAGAAAGGCACCAGGGAAGAAAAGCTACACAGCCAACCAGCTCACATTATGCCCATGCCCCTGACAAGGGGTGGGCAACTCCACCTAGGTAAAGATGTCTCAGAATCTCAGAAGCAGGCCCCTCCCCTAGAAAACAGACTGGAAGAACAGGTGAATGATAAGCTTATTTCCCACTGGACTGTAAAACTCCAACACCAGGGGGAGGGGAATATAGGGAGCTCCAGGTATTCCCTCATGATTCACTTATACCTCAGGCTAAAATTTTACATTTCTTTATTAGTTTCTTTTCTTTTTTGTTTTTTAACCCTGCTTCCATATCAAATAGATTTGTATTTCTCAACTTACATTTTTAAGTCACTTCTTAACTTTTACTTTCTTTTTCACATATGTTTTCTAAATTTATACCCCATACGAGCCCGTTTTCACTCTATTCCATTTTATCTTGATATATAGATAGATAGATAGATTATATATAGATAGATTTTCTATATAGATTTTATGTATATGATCTATATATAGATTATATATATTCAACCTGAGTTGAATGTGTCAACTAAATGTGTCTGAATGTATCAAATAAATATACATTATAGATTATATATATACTATAGATTATATATATAATATAATTTATATATATATAATATATATATATACTATATATATATATATATATAATATATATATATATATATATATATTCTTTGTAATTTTGGTATATAGTGCCTTCTAATACACAGGCCCAAAATCAAGCAGGAACATGCAGGTCATTCTGCTATGTCCACCCTGAGATATTATAATTTCTCTCACCATCCCCAATTTCTTTTTCTCTTTTCTCTTTCTTTTTCATTGTTTTGGATCATCTTGGCTTTGATGGCATATCTGTGGTAGCTTTTGACCACTTTAGATTTTCTTTGTAGGTGCATTTTGCTTGGGTCATGGTTGATATTTTGGACTCTGTGCATTCCCTCAACCATCCCTCAACAGAATGACTAGAAGGGGGAACTCCTATCAAAGAAAAGAACCAGAGGTTCTTTTGTGTCCTCTGCCACAAAACTAATGGATATGGATATAAGCAATAAGTCAGAGATACACTTCAGGGTAGGCATTATGAAGTCAATAGCTAGACTTGAGAAAAGAATTAGTGACAATATAGAATCTCTAAGGGCAAAAATGAGATATAATCATGCCTAACAAAAAATGCTATGTACGAGATCCCATCTAAACTGGATATTCCAACGGCCAGGGTGAGTGGGGCAGAAGAACAAATTAGTGATCTAGAAGATAAGCTCATAGAAAGGAAGGAAACTGAAGAGGATAGGGATAAACAGCTAGAAGGTCACGAGAACAGACTTAGAGAGATCAATGACACCATGAAACATTACAATGTCACAATAATTGGGATCCCAGAAGGGGTGGAGAGAGAGAGAGGACTAGAAGGTATATTTGAGTAAATCCCAGCTGAGAAATTCCCTAATCTGGGAAAGAAACAAACATTCATGTCCAAGAGGCAGAGAGGACCCCTCCCAAGATTAATAAAAATAGACTAACACCCGGACATATTATAGTGAAACTTGCAAATCTTAGAGCCAAGGAAGCTATCCTGAGAGCAACTAGAGGGAAGGGAAGAGGTTTCTTATGAATGGAGGGAGGAACATCAGAATAACATCAAATCTATCCACAGAGACCTGGCAAGCCAGAAAAGGATGGCAAGACATATTCAGGGTACTAAATGAGAAGAACATGTAGCCAAGAATACTTTATCTGGCAAGGCTGTCATTCAAAATGGATGGATAGAAAGAGCTTCTAGGACTGTGAGATACTGAAAAAAAATATATATATGACAACAAAGCCTACCCTACAAGAAATATTAAGGGGGAGTTTATAAAAGAAGAAAGACCCCAAGAGTAATATAGAACAGAAATTAATGGAGAGAATCTATAGAAATGGTGACTTTACAGGCAATATGATGGCACTAAGTTCAGAGCTTTCAAAAGTTACTCTTAACACGAACAGGCTGAATGCTCCCATCAAGAGACACAGGGTTTAAGACTGGATAAAAAAGCAGGATCCATCTATATGTTGCCTACAAAAGACTCATTTTGAACCTAAAGACACCTTCAGGTTGAAAGTGAGGGGATAGAGAACAATTAACTATGTCAATTGACCTCAAAAGAAAGCTGGGGTAACAATCCTCATATCAAATTAGATTTTAAACCAAAGACTGTAGTAAAAGATGTAGAGGGACACTATATCATACTTAAAGGATCTATCCAACAAGAAAATCTAACAATTGTAAATATCTATGCCCCCAGCATGGGAACAGCCAACTACGTAAGCCAACTAATAACCAAAATAAAGAATTACATAGTAGGTGACTTCAACACTCCACTCTCAGGAATGGACAGATCACCTTAGGAGAAGGTCAACAAAGAAACAAGAGCTTTGAAGGACACATTGGACCAGATGGACTTTGTAGATATATAAAGAGCATTACACCCTAAAACAACAGAATACTCATTCTTCTTGAGTGCACCTAGTACTGTCTCCAGAACAGACAAAATACTTGGTCACAAATCAGGTCTCAACTGATACCAAAAGACTGAGATTATTCCCTGCATGTTATCAGACAACAATGCTTTGAAACTGGAACTCAAACACAAGAGAAAATTTGGAAGAAGGACACACTTGGAGCTTAAAGAACACCCTGCTAAAGAATAATTGTGTCAACCAGGAAATTAAAGACCAATTTAAGCAATTCATAGAAACTAATGAGAATGAAAACACATTAGTCCAAAACCTATGTGATACTGAAAAGGCAGTCCTAAGTGTGGAAATACATAACCATCCAAGTATCTCTCAAAAAAGCAGAAAAATCCCAAATGTACAAGCTAACGTTATGCCTAAAGTAGCTGGAGAAAGAACAGTAAATAAAACCTAAACCAAGCAGAAGAAGAGACATAATAAAGATTAGAGCAGAAATCATGAAATAGAAACCAGAAAAACAATAGGACAAATCAACAAAACTAGAAGCTGTTTCTTTTTTTTTTAAGATTTTATTTATTTGACAGAAAAAGACACAGCAAGAGAGGGAACACAGGTAAGGGGAGTGGGAGAGGGAGCTTCCTGCTGAGCAGGGAGCCTCATGCAGGGCTCAATCCCAGGACCCTGGGATCGTAACCTGAGCCGAAGGTGGATGCTTAATGACTGAACCACCCAGGTGCCCCTGGAAGCTGGTTATTTTAAAGAATTAAGATTGATAAGCCTCTGGACAGACTTACTAAAAGAAAATGGAAAGGACCCAAATCAATAAAGTCATGAATGAAAGGGAAGAGATCATGACTAACACCAAGGAAATAAAAAGAATTATTAAGAAATTATTACCAGCAATTACATGGCAAAAATTAAGGAACCTGGAAGAAGTGTGTACATTCCTGGAACTTATTAAACTACCAAGAGTGAAACAGGAAGAAAGAAACAATTTGAACAGACCAATAACAAGCAAGGAAATTGAAGCAGTAATCAAAAACCTCCAAGAAACAAGAGTTCAGGACCAGATGGCTTCCCCGGGAAATTAAACCAAACATTTAAAGAAGAAATCACACCTATTCTACTGAAGCTGTTCCAAAAAATATAAACAGAAGGAAAACTCCCAAATCATTCTATGAAGCCAGCATTACCCTGATTCCAAAACCAGGTAAGGACCCCATGAAAAAGGAGAGTTATAGATCAATACCCTTGATGAACATGGATGCCAAAATACTCACCAAGATATAGCCAATAGGATCCAAAAATGCACTAAAATGATTATCCATCACGACCAGGTGGGATTTATTCCCGGGATGCAAAGGTGGTTCAACATTTGCAAATCAATCAAGGTGATATAGCACATTAATAAAAGAAAAGATAAGAACCATAGGATCCTGTCAATTGATACAGAAAAAGCATTTGACCAAATAAAGCATATATTCCTGATTAAAATACCTCTGAGTGTAGGCAAAGAGGAAACATACCTCAATATCATAAAAGCCATGTCTGAAAAGTCCACATTGAATATCATTCTCAATGGGGAATACTGAGAGCTTTTCTCTTAAGGTCAGGAACAAGAAATGGATGCCCACTCTCACCATTATTGTTCAACATAGTATAGAAATCCTAGCCTCAAGAATCAGACAACAAAAGAAATAAAAGACACTCAAAATGGCAAAGACAAAGTCAAATCGGGGGTTACAGAAGTGAAAGGGGTGAGTGAATGGGATAACTGGGTGATGGGTATTAAAGAGGGTATGTGTTGTGATGACCATTGTGTGTTATTCACAAAGAATCAATAAAAAAATAATGATGTTCTATATGTTGGCTAACTAAACTTAAAAATTAAAGGGAAAAAAAGGTTATGAACCAATCAAAATGGAGGCTCTAACTGCTAGGATATATGAGGAAGAAGAGAGAATTAGTGATATAGAAGACAAAATGATAAAGAAAAAAGAAGCTGAGAAAAAGAGACATAAACAATTAATCAATCATGGGGGGAGAGTTTGAGACATAAATAATACCATAAAGTGAAACAAGATTAGAATAATTGGGATCCCAGGGAAAGAAGAATGATAAAGAGAAGGGCAGAAAATATATTGGAACAAATTATGGCTGAGAACTTCCTTAATCTGGGGATGGAAACAGGCATTCAAGTCTAGGTGTCACAGAGAACCTGTCTCAAAATCTATAAAAATAGTTCAACACTTTGACATACGAGAATGAAGCTTGCAAATCTCAGAGAAAAAGAGAAAATCTGGAAAGCAGCTGAGGAAGAAAGGTCCCCAACCACCAATGGTGAAAATCTTGGAAGCCATTTAGGACAAAGGGTCCTCAACCTACAAGGGTAGAAACAGTATACTAGCAGCAGAACTATCCACAGAGACCTGGCAGGCCAGAAATGGCTGGTATGACATATTCAGGGTGCTAAATGAAAAAAAAAAAAATGCAGCCAAGAATACTTCATCCAGCAAGGCTATCGTTCAAAAGAGAAGGAGATTTAAAAAGCTTGCAGGACAAACAGAAACAAAAAGAATATTTGATCATTAAACCAACCCTGCAAGAAATATTGAAGAGGATCCTTTAACAAAAAGACAGACTGAAAGAAACATACACTAGAAAGGAACAAAGAAAATATACAGAAACAGTGACTTTATAGGTAATGCACTGGCACTAAATTCTTATCTTTTAATAGTGCTCTGATGTAAATGGGCTAAATGCCCCAGTCAAAAGACAAAAGGTATGACACTGGATTAAATAAGTAAGATCCATTCATATGCTGTCTGTAAGAGACTCATTTTAGACCAAAAGACACCTCCAGATTGAAAGAGAAGGAATGGAAAACAATTTATCATACTAATGGATATCAAAAGAAAGCTAGGGTAGCAATCCTTCTATCAAACAAATTAGGTTTTAAACCAGAGTGTAATTAGATAAGGAAGGACACTACATCATAATTAAAGTGTCTCTCCAACAAGAAGTTTTAACAATTGTAAATATTTTCCCTGTAGTATGGGAACAACCAGTTTTATAAACTAACAGCAAAATTAATGAAACACATTTATAAAGATACAATAATAGTAGAGGAGTTTAACATGCCACTCACTGCAATGGACAGATCATTGAAGCAATGGTCAACAAGGAAAGCAGGGCTTTGAAAGACATACTGGACCAGATGGACTTCACACATATATTCAGAGCATTCCATCCTAAAGCAACAGAATACATATTCTTCTGGAGTGCACAGGGAACATTCGCCAGAATAGATCACATACTGGGTCGCAGATCAGATCTCAGCCAGTACCGAAATATCAGCAACAGTCCCGCTGTATCTTTGGATTAAAATTCTTTGAAACATGAACCCAATCACGAGAGGAATTTGGGAAAGGACTCAAATACATGGATATTAAAGAGCATCCTTCCAAAAAATGCATGAGTCAAGCAGGAAATGAAAGACGAATTAAAAACTTTCATAGAAAAAATGAAAATGACAACACGACTGTTCAAAACCTTTAGGATGCAAGAAAGATGGTCCTAAGAAGGAAATATATAGCAATACAAGCCTTTCTCAAGAAACAAGAAAAGTTTCAAATTCACAGCCTAACATTACACCTAAAGATTTGGAGAAAGAACAGTTATTAAAGCATAAACCCATCAGTAGAAGAGAAATAATAAAGATTAGAACAGAAACCAATGAAAAATGTCCATCCCCCTCTGTGCCTCTCCCCTTCTCCTGCTCTACCTCTACCACTCTCTCTCTCTTTCTCATTAATAAATAAATTCTAAAAAAGGAAAAAGAAATTAATGAAACAGAAACCAAAAGAACAGTAGAACACATCAACAAAACTAGGAGCTTGTTCTTTGAAAGAATTAATGAGATTATTAATCCATGGCCAGACTTATCAAAAAGAAAAGAGTAAAAATCCAAATAAATAGAATCATGAATGAAAGAGGAGAGATCACATTCGACACCGAAGAAATAAGAACATATTATGAGCAATAATATGCCAACAAATTAGGCAATCTAGAAGAAAGGGATACATTCCTGGAGACATATATACTACCAAAACTGAAACAGTAAGAAATAGAAAACTTGAAAACACCCATATCCAGCAAGGAAATTTAATCATTAATCAAAAATCTCCCAACAAATAAGATTCCAGGGCCAGATGGGTTCCCATGAAAATTCTACCAAACATTTAAAGAATTAATACCTATTCTTTGAAGCTGGTTCAAAAATAGAAATGGAAAGAACCTCTCCAAACTCTTTCTATGAGGCCAGTATTACCTTGACCCTATAACCAGACAAAGGTTCCCAAAGGGAGAATTACAGACCAATATCCCTGATCAACATGGATGCCAAAATACTCAAGAAGATCCTATCCAATAAGATCTAACAGTACATTAAAAGTAGTATTCATGATGAAGAAGTGAGATTTATTCCTGGACTGCAAGGGTGGATCAACATCCACATATCAATCATTATACACTACATTCATGAAAGAAAAGACGAGAACCATATGATCATCTCAAAAGATACAGAAAAAGCATTATACAAAGTATAGCATCCTTTCTTGATTAAAAATCTTCACATTGGGGAGGCTATGTGCTACAGTGAGTGCTGCGCATTGGGTAAGACTGATGATTCACAGACCAGTACCTCTGAAACCAATAATACATAATATGCTAATTAAAAAAAAATTCTTCACAGTGTAGTGATAGAGGAAATATACCTCAATATCATAAACTCCATATATGAGAAACCCACAGTGAATATCATCCTCAATGGGAAAAATGGAGAGCTTTTCCCCTAAGGACAGGAATAAGACAGGGATGTCCACTCTCACCACTGTTGTTCAATATCGTACTGGAAGTCTTAGCCTCAACAATCAGACAACAAAAAAGAAACAAAAGGCATCTGAATCGGCAAAGT
>CM052801.1:60723491-60742512 GCA_028533885.1 Nasua narica | reverse complement strand
TTTTTTTTTTTTTTTATCCATTGTGATACTCTGTGCCTTTTGATTGGGGCATTTAGCCCATTTACATTCAGGGTAACTATTGACAGATAGAATTTAGTGCCATTGTATTGCCTGTATGGTGACTGTTAAGTGTATATTGTCTCTCCTTTTTTCTGGTCTATGTTCCTTTTAGGCTCTCTCTTTACTGAGAGGACCCCTTTCAAGATTTCCTATAGGGCTGGTTTGGTGTTTGCAAATTCCTTTAGTTTTTTTTTTTTTTTTTGTCCTGGAAGTTTTTTTATTTCTCCATCTATATTCAGTGACAGCCTAGCTGGGTATAGTATTCTTGGCTGCATATTTTTCTCATTTAGTGCTCTGAATATATAATGTCAGTGATTTCTGGCCTGCTAGGTCTATGTGGAGAGGTCTGCTGCCAATCTAACATTCCTTCCTCTGTATGTTACAGATTTCTTGTCTCAAGATGCTTTCAGGATTTTCTCTTTGTCACTAAGACTTGTAAACTTTAGTATTAGATGATGGGGTGTAGACCTATTTTTATTGATTTTGAGGGGTGTTCTCTGTGCCTCCTGGATTTTGATGCTTGTTCCCCTCAGCAGATTAGGGAAATTCTTTACAATAATTTGTTCCAATATACCATCCACTCCTTTCTCTTTTTCTTCCTTTTGTGGAATCCCAATTATTCTAATATTATTCCATCTTATGCTATCACTTTTCTCTCGAATTCTTCCCTCATGATCCAAAATTTGTTTGTCTCTCTTTTTCTCAGCTTCTTTATTCTTTGTCATTTGGTCTTCCATGTCACTAATTCTTTCTTCTGCCTCATTTATTCTAGCATCAAGAGCCTCCATTTTTGTTTGAACCTCATTAACACGTTTTTTATTTCATCTTGGTTAGATTTTATTTCTTTTATTTCTCCTGAAAGGTATTTTATTTCTTCCAAAAGGAATTCTTTGATCTCTTCCATGCTTTTTTTGAGCCCAGCTAGCATCTTGATAACTGTCATTTTGAACCATATTTCTGACATATTACTCATGTCTGTATTAACTAGGTCTCTAGCCATTGGTACTGTCTCTTGTTCTTTTTTTTGTGGTGAGTTTTTCTGCCTTGTCATTTTACCGAGTTAAGAATAGATGAGTGAGATGGGCGCCTGGGTGACTCAGTTGGTTGAGCAACTGCCTTTGGCTCAGGTCATGATCCCGGAGACCGGAGATCGAGTCCCACATCAGGCTCCCAGCTTCACAGGGAGTCCGCTTCTCACTCTGACTCTCTCCCTTCTCATGCTCTCTCTCATTCTCAATCTTTCTCTAATAAAAATAAATAAATAAAATCTTTAAAAAAAAAGAATAGATGAGTGAGAGAGAAGAGTACTCTGGAGTTCCACAGTTCTCACTGATTGATGAACTTGGGCTTGGCTGGATATTCTCACTGATCTTCTGGGGAGGGGCCTTTTCAACTTGTTTCTCAGATGTCTTTGCCTGAGGTGAAATTGCCCCGCCCTTGCCCAGGAAGGGGCCAAGCAATTCACTCAGGTTTGCTCTCGGGAGTCTTTGTTCCCTGAATGCTTTCCGTACCACCCTGGGGGCTGGGAATGCAAATGGCGGCTCCCAGTCTCTGGCCAGAGGAGCTGAGTGCTGGAGTCCCTGCTCCTCAGTGCGCCCTCTGAGGAAAGCAGTCAATCACTCCTGTCTCCTGGGTCCCCACCCAAGCTCCGAGCTCAGCCACCGGTGGCGGCGCGTTTCTATCTCTGGTGTGGCCCCGTCTGGAGTCTCCAAACCCTGGAGATTCCTGCTGTGTGCTCTCACGCTGCTTCTCACCGAGGAGGAATGAGGGGGTCTCTCCGGAATGCCTTGTGCAGTCCTGGCTCAAAGGGCTTCGGTCATGGTCTAGGGTAAGCCTCAGTTGAAAATGCACTGTGCAGCTCTTTCTCTGCTGCAGGCTTCTCGGCCCCAATACCTGGGAGCTCTGCCGCATCCGACACTCCCGGTCTCTGTGATCTTGCGGGTCATGAAGCCACTCTGTTTCTGCGAGGGCTAAACCTCCGGGTTAGCCTCTGGAGGAATGTCCCTCAGTGGAATAGACTCTGAAAGTTCCTATTTTGTGCTCCGCAGCTCTGAAGCTGCAGGGAGCTGGCCCCTTCCCCCGTAGTCTTTCTTCCCGTTGCTTTGGATTCACTTTTCCAAAAGTCCTACCTTTCGGAAAGTGGTCAATTTTCTGTTCCTGGAGTTGCTCTTCTTCCTCTCTTCTCTCTCCTGTTGGGTATGCTGGCTTTTAGAATGATTTGATAACTATCTAGAAGAACTTTTGGGATCCGACTCTATCTCAACCTCCTATTTCTCCACCATCTTGCTTCTCCCCCCCTCATCTAATTATTTGATGTGGTCTGTGGTTTGAAATAAAGCAGCATTATGTCATTCACATTTTGCAGAACTGAATTTTGGAAAGGGCTACTTCCTAAAGTTTCCTTTAATCCACTCCAGATTGTCCACCACTTCATCAGCAAATTATTTTCAATTCATTTGTTAATCATTAAAAGAAATAAGAAGAAAAGCCTGAAGGAATATGAAATTCAATACAATTTCACATTTAATGATTACCTATAATGCTTCACCCATGAGCACCAATGAGATACCATAGTGGATAAGTATCAAGGATTCAAAATTAAAAAAGATATAATTCCTCCCCATGTGAATCTTTTTTAAAAGATTTATTTATTTGAGAGAGAGAGAGAGAGAGAGAGAGAGAGCATGCATGAGTGAGGAGAGGGGTAGAGGGAGAATTTCAAGTAGACTCCCTGCTGAGCACAGAGACTGATTTAAGATTATGACCTCAGCTGATACCACCAGTCAAACACTTAACTGACTGAGCCACACCCAGGTGCCCCCCTGCATGAGCATTTTATAATCTCAAATTGGAAAGAGAAAACAGATTATAGAGTGCATATTTAAAGTATGCATATTGAAATAGATGAGAGAGAGAGAATTGACTTGTCCACTAATCCATTTAATAGCAAGGTCCTACCATTGGTATGATAATGGAAGATAGGAAACTGTAGTTTCCTCATTCTCTGTTCCCACTTAGTTCTCACAGCTGAACATCTCCCTGTGCTGCCTGTAATTCTCAAGTTTAAGGTTTATATTTTTTAATACAACTTGGTCCCTACATGCAAGGCAAATGTCTTGGAACAACCTCTGAATCTAAAGAATAACCTCTGAAGAAATGCACTTCCAATGTTAATTTGAAACTATGTGAGATTTTTACCTTGTATTTTTAGAACCTCATTTCCCATGTAAGGTATGATTTCACTGTATAACAAAGTAGGAATGTGATAATAAAAGAACATATAGAGTAATTTTTTTCCAGGGGTGGGGGCAATAAAGACTTAAGAAGATTTGGCCTATGAAGGAAACATCTCAAGAGCTTGATAAAAATAAAGCATATTAGAGGTTTTGGGGAGAAAACCCCCTTTACCTTCTTAGGATCCCTAGCTAGATCTGAAAATTAAACTGACAAAGATATATTAACAGGAGAAAAGCATATACATTATTTAAGTCTTATGTGACACAAGAGTCTTTATAAGGAAGTGAAGACCCAAAGAAACAGTTAACTTTGAGCAGTTTTATATTAGATTTGATGAATAAAAAGTCATGGAAAAACATGATAGGACAAAAGCATATGGGCTAAGAGTAGTAAAGTGGAGGAAACTTAGCAAGGCCTATTTGTTCAGTATCTTCTCAGAGTCCCTCTGTCTTCAGAGATAAAGATGCTTCTTTCTTCCAGGTACAGGGAGGGCAATTCTCACATGAGAGTCCTATCACCTGCTTCAGGGAAGGTAGGAATCCTTATACCTGCCATTTTTCAAATTCCTTCAGCTTAAAATATTCAATATGCCAAGGTGCCATATTTTGAGGTAGCATGTTATGAAACCCATCATAGGCAAAGTAAGTAGTCTCCTGCTGTACAAAAGTGTATAGCATCAAATGCATGACAAGTTTAAAGAATGTAAGTAGATCAGGGTAGGTAGTGAATAAAACATTTGTGGGGAATTATGAGAGGTAAGGTTGAAAAGCTATGTAGAGTTAGACTATGCTGGTCCTTGAGTGCCATGCTTACAAAATATAGCCTCTGCCCTATAGATGGTGGTAGTCATGAAGGGCTTTTAAACAATGGAGTGATATTACCATATTTCCATTTTAGAAAGATAATGCTTAGCTGCCACCTCATGCCCCTGGCCTGGCAGAAGCTCTTTCAGACAAGAAAGAAAACCACAAGAAGAGAGTATCTTCTGGAAACGGTGAAAATACAACTACCAGGGAATTCAAGGTCAAAAAGGATGTAGGTAAGCATAGGACAATTTAGATATTGTTATCACACTCCCTGGGGCAGGAGATAATGGTGCCATTGGTATTTAAATACTTTTGTGAAGGATGAGAACTTTCAGGGCAGAAGGAGTAGGAATCAGCTGCTAAAACCTAAACCTAGAATCATATATTAGCATAGTTGGATGGGGTCCTAGTGATCATCTAGTTGAAAGGTAGGCAAATTATGCCTGCAGGGCAAATCTGGTCTATATTTTTATGTGGTCTTTCAGCTAAGAATGATTTTTACATTTTAAAAGTGTGGTAAAAGGAGAAAAAAAATACACGACTAAGTATGTGGTCCACATGCCTAACATACTTTCTATTTGGTCCTTTACAGAAAAAGTTTGTGACAGTCTAAGTTAACTTCTTTATATTATAGGGGTGGAAATTAGGCCTATTTACTCATCATATACATACATATTTATATCTCTGAAAGTTAAACCTTATGACACTGAACTACTTTTATTTCCAAAGTATTTTAATTTTTTTTTAATTTTTTTTTTTGAGGAAATTAGGGAGTGCCAATTTGAATGCATTTTCATGTCAGGCATGTTCCATGGTACAGATTTGTTACATTTTGTCATGCATCACAACACCGCACCTACCCCTTTCCTATTCTTTGCTAAAGGTGTCTTAAAATACTTTTGGAGAATCATTCATCTTCACTGTAGTTTGGTTGGAGTTGGCCCCACCCAAGCCAGGGACAGGGATATACTATTGGCATGAGCCAAACAGGACATCCCATGCTTCTGATCATAGTGACAGACACATGGTCCAGTTCAAAGTGCTGATTATCAGTCTCAGTACTTTATGTTAACATTTTTAGAAACAAAAATACTTTTTTTTTTCCTACTGGATTTGAAAATAAAAGAAAAAAAGCCTAGAAATACGTGTAGCCATCTTGACACAATCAGAACATAAGAATAAAGTCAACATGAGGGAGAAGAGGATTGAGAAATTGAAAGACAGTCTAGTGACAGTGTTTGGAACTTTTGGATCAAGTTGTAGTGGAAGTCTATGTTCCTAGACTTTTGATTAGGTGAACCAATAAATTCCTTCTGATTAAGTTGGTTTGAGTTTGGTTTCCTGCTATTTACAACCAAAAGGGTCAAACTCAGTGATTAGTAGTTAGTGATTAATTTATGAATCATTTATGTCTGCTTTTGTGCTATAGTGGCAGAGTTGAATAGTTATGACAGATTGCATGGCTTACAAAGGCTAAAATATTTGCAATTTGTCGCTTTACAGAAAAAGTTTGCTGACCTCTGGTCTAACTAAAATGGTGACTACCAAGTTTTTTGTTTGGCTTTTTTCTATTGAACTCCTAGGGAGGTGGTAAAAGTCTCATTGAAATTTATGGTTCTAAGACTAGGAATTGAAGTCTAGACAGGAAGAGAACTATATAGGGATCACTTCTAACCATTCAGGGAATGATTCAGTGGATGAGGAATTTATTCACCATAGATAGGAGAAATTGCCCATTAGAAGATAGAATTTTGAATAAGTTGTTAATACGTTGTTAATTTTAAATAAGTTGAAATGTTTTCTGACCTAAACTCTCGAAAAGCTATTTTACATTTCCAGCTGCAGAGGGAGGGAGTGAAAGGGGGCCACTAACATTTATTAATCCTCTACAATATGTTAGATACTCTCCTAGATTTTGTTCTCATATTGTTTGATTCATCTTCAGATCAATCATATGTGTTAAATCATATTATTTTCCCCACTTTTTGATGAGAAGACTGAGATTTTCCCTTGCTCTATTCACCTAATAAGTACCAAAGCTGAAATTTGAACACAAATCAACTTGGTTCCCAAATTTATGCTCTTTCTGATATATCACAAGGTGGAAGAATCTAAAAGAACAAGACAAACAGAAGAAATCTAAAAGTATCCTAAAGTAAGAAACTGAATTAGACTGATCTATTTGGGAGCCTCATTAAACAAGAATTATAAACTAATGGAAGATAGTTCATATCCAATAAGAAGTAGCACTATAAAGAATTATGCTGGCTCAACAGAATCAGTTTGTGCTGGTCTTGAACTAACCAGGATGTAGAGTGACCCCAATTAGTAGTAACAAAAGCCATATAACTATGGGAGGAGTCATTAAAATGAGGTAACGATGAATGACCAGAATATATCAAAGTCACCTGACATCCCTGGAGCAGAGGATGCTTTGGGATGGAGCAAATAAATAAGCACTACCAGCTGCTCAAGACAATTATAGTGTTGATCTCTGAGAAGGTGTATGCTAGGTGGCAAGGGAAGGAATTAAAGGATGGAGTTGTAACAATTTTTACTAAGCTCAGAATCAGAAATTACTGTCAATATAACTCACCCTCCCTTAAAGACCCCCAAGCTAGGGAAATGCAGGTTAAACATACCACCAGGGATACTCCTTTTCTTTTATTTTCAAGAAGGATGATGAAAGAGACCAGTATAGGATTCCAGCTCTTAGCTACTTTGCAGGTAGCTATTTTGTGGATCCCTCTGAGACATACCTCGTAGAGCTTCTCTGAAGGAATAAGCTGAACATCAACAGCAATTCTCAACTTGCTATTCTTCCAGTCTCAGACTCACTTGTCTGTTCCAGTCCTGTGCCTTTAAACTAAATTACAGGCTCACCATCATCTCACATATTTTTCCAGCTGATCTTCGTTTCTTTTACTTCTTTCCTCCTCTGATGGTATCTTTTTTCCCCTTTATCTTTAGCCTCTGCCTCCATTCTTGTTTTGCCTTCTGATATCTAATAAAGCTGCTTTTTGAGGGGTGCCATTTTGAAGGTGAGAAAATGAGCTTTTCTATTTTTCTGATTATGTATTCATAATCAATTTAGATAGCAACAGGAATAAAGACATTCCTTTTCCTGTGTGTTTTCCACCCACTCCCCAGTATGTTTTGTCATCAGTAAACATTTCTTGTACTGTCAAAAACCATGATAAATTGTAGAACTTGACAGACACACATATATTGCTAAACACCACTTTGTAAGAATGTGTCTCTAGAAAATCAGTCTCAATAGTGTTCTTAAACAACATGCATTGAAACACGAGTACAGACATCAGTCAATGAGAGCAAATTTCTGTTCATGGATTGTGTTGATTCTGCACACCCATTCACCATGTATGCCCAATCATCATTTGGTTATTCATCCAAATTTCACCAGCCTGTGTACTCCTTCCCTGATGGATGGAAGATAGCATCTTATGTATTGACAACATCTTGTATAATGTACAGATTTGATAAGCTTTTACCCTTAGACTACACAACCTGAAATTTAAATCTTACAGTGTTATGTTATACTTTATCTTGAAAAACCACATACCTATGGCTATACAAGACAGGCATTCTGGTACCATGGGTATTTTTTCAAGCACATTATCAGAAGATACTGCAGGAAAAATGTAAAAAGCCAGAGCTGATAGGGATAGAAAGTCAGGCCTCTAGGCAAACAAAATTTCTTGTTCTTTACTACTGAACAATATTTTAAAAGAACACACTGAAAACAGCCAGAACAGACACACAGGAGACTTCTTTATATGCATCATAAAGGATGGGCAAGAGAAAAATCATGATTATGCAACTAACCTACTCCTTAAAGTAGAATGGAACAAAATGCTGCTAAACTTGATAAAACTCATATTTTGTTGGCTTTCTTTCTCAAAGCAATCACAGAGATTTCTGTTTCAGAAGCACTTGCTCTCCCTTTGCTTTACCATGCCTTAGTAATGTACAGTAAGGAAATTGTGTCCATTATGATGTTCTTATTTCCAGTCAAATTGTGGTTTCTATTTTAACACATATTTGTTGGTTATCAATTTGTGGTTTCTAGATTACTGACTCCTTCTAGTTTCCTCTAATTAAATGGCATCTATGCCGCTTAACAATTAGTTCTAAAAGCTTCAGAATGGTTCACAAGTTTGCCTGGCCTGAAGGGTAGAGTCAGAGTGCCTTATGCTATATCTCAGTACTTTTGTCTATATGCCAAATTAAACAAAGTTGAAAGCTCTGCATTATTAATGTGGAGAAAATGATTTTGTGATATAGTATACTCAGTGCCTGAAACATTTTAGATATATTAGTACCTACCATAAGCTATGCATATTGAAATCTAGCTATTGGGAAAAAATGAGAAAAAACACTTGAGTTTAAATGGTTTAAAGGGTCCAATAAAAAAATCCTATTTAGCTGTCTCTGATTTAATAGTTCAATAGGTGATGACATCTTCCTATCCATTAAACATCAGATTTACTTATCTTAGATGATAATTTCCCAAATATATTGAACCATCACTACTATTTTTAATGATGTATACATAATTTAGGGAATATTTTTAAAACAAAGTCAATTAATCTTCTGATAGACAGAAAATTATGTTGTGGTAAAATTAACAATTTTAACGTAAGTGGAGAATTTAATTTTAACTGCATCCTTTCACCACAACTCCTCTTAGTCTTTAGTTGTTATTTTCCATCAGTATGTATAAGTGGTTTGATATTCCAAAAGCATATATTTAAATGTGCTGGAGACCTTATTAAATGTTGTTCTCAGTTAACTGCAGTGGTTTGGAAAAGCAACAACAAATATCGAAACAAAAGTCTAAAACCAAAAACATTTTCTCATTTCTTAGAGTTTTGTTTGATAATGATGCTTTCAAAATTTATGAAACTGTCAGAAATAGTTATGCTTTCCTATACATGAGTTAAATTGCGGTTTAGTGTTAATCATTTTTCCTGGTTTGAAGAAACAAATACATTATTTAAATACAGGAAATGACTGTTTCCTTTGCTGTACAGAAGCTTTTTATCTTGATGAAGTCCCAAAAGTTCATTTTCACTTTTGTTTCCCTTGCATTTGGAGATGTATCTTGAAAGAAGTTGCTGTGGCCAATGTCACAGAGGTTACTGCCTATGTTTTCCTCTAGGATTTTGATGGATTCCTGACTTACACTGAGGTCTTCCATCCATTTTTTGTTTATCTTTGTGTATGGTGTAAGAGAATGGTTGAGCTTCATTCTTCGGTATATAGCTGCCCAATTTTCCCAGAACCACTTATTGAAGAGACTGTCTTTTTTCCATTGGATGTTTTTTCCTGCTTTATCAAAGATTAGTTGATCATAGCCTTGAGAATCCATATCTGGACTCTGTATTCAGTTCCATTGATCTATGTGTCTGTTTTTGTGCCAGTACCATGCTTCTTGGTGATCACAGCTTTGTAAAATATAGCTTGAAATCAGGCAATAAAACAAAGAAGTAACCCACAGAATGGGAGAAGATATTTGCAAATGACACTATACACAAAGAGCTGATATCCAAGATGTATAAAGAACTTCTCAAACTCAACACCCAAAAAACAAATAAGTCAAAAAATGGACAGAAGACATGAACAGACACTTCTCCAAAGAGGACATACAAATGGCTAACAGACACATGAAAAGATGTTCATTATCATTAGTCATCAGGGAAATTCAAATCAATTCCACATTGAGATACCACGTTACACCAGTTAGAATGGCGAAAATTGACAAGGCAAGAAACAACTAATGTTGGAGAAGTTGTGGAGAAAGGGGAACGCTCTTACACTGTTGGTGGGAATGCAAGTTGGTACAGCCATTTTGGAAAAGTGTGGCGCTTCCTCAAAAAATTAAAAATAGAGCTACCCTATGACCCAGCAATTGCATTACTGGTTATTCACCAAAAGATATAGATGTAGTGAAAAGAAAGGCCATATCCACCCCAATGTTCATAGCAGCAATGTCCACAATAAGCAAATTGTGGAAAGAGCTGAGATGCCTTTTGACAGATGAATGGATAAAGAAGATGTGGTCCATATACACATTGGAATATTACTCACCCATCAGAAAGGATGAATACCCAACTTTTGCAGCAACATGGATGAGAGTAAAGTAGATTATGCTAAGTGAAGTAAGTCAAGCAGAGAAAGTCAGTTATCATATGGTTTCATTTATTGGTGGAACATAAAGAATAGCATGAAGGACATTAGGAGAAGAAAGGGAAAAATAAAGGGGGGGCATAGGAGTGAGTGAAGAACCATGAGAGACTATGGACTCTGGGAAACAAACTGAGGGTTTTAGAAGGGACGGATTTGGGGAATGGGTGAGACTGGAGATGGGTATTAAGGAGGGCATGGATTGCAGGGAGCATTAGGTGTTAAATCCAAACAATAAATCAAGGAACACTACATCAAAATCTAATGATGTACTGTATGGTGTCTAACATAATATAATTTAAAAAAAATGAAAATAACAAAAACATAATCGAAAACAGCTTATCAGCAAAAAAAATGAATACAGGAAATGATATTTGTAAAGTCATGGGGAAATAAACTTCTAGAGACTCTATATTGGACACCTTTGCTTTCAATGATTAAACTTTTATTATGTCAAGGCCCTACATGAAAACCAAAACAGTCTGCAAAGTTCAGGAACTTCTTTTACATTACACCTGTTAGCTTAAGAATGTGTACTTGGAGGTCAGACTTTCTATGGTTACATCCAGATACTTTGTGTATATAGGAATGGTTCCCTGAGTAAATACAACCTTCTAGGTATTGCTCAGTATTTTCAGTTTTCATTGGGGTGTTTGGTACCAAATAAATCTAGCATGATTCTAAAAAGATTCTACTTTAGATCTTTATTTAAATAGTAACCACCAATATTTGAAAAACATAGTACCTTAACTTAAAATATCACCTGATCAACTTACTTCCAAACAAGTCATTGAATGTTATGGCTACAAATTATTTGACATTTGTGATTCTTATTTCTCAACAGTGCTGTAAAAAAGATCCTAGATAATCCACTTTACATTTAATATTTGAAGAGGCTAAGGCTCAAAAAGATAAAATTGCTGGATTCACTGGTTATTCAAATGATTTTTCTGCAAAAAAAAAAAACAGAACAAACATAAACACAGGAATAAAATTATGATTATTTTATTTACTCAACAGTTATCATTGATTATAACAGTTATAATTGATTGTTTACTATGGGTGAAGCACAGTAGTAATTGTGGATGATACAAGGAAGCAAAAGACATTCTTAAAACTCTGATAATGATTTCCTCAATGTTTCTTAGGGTGTCACAGATATGTCTTATTATACTTGTATAAAATTATTATTTTATGTAACAGTATATGTAAGTTAAATACATTTTTTTGTTTGGTTTTGTTTTTTTAAAAGATTTTATTCATTTATTTGACAGAGAGAAAGGCATCACAATTAGGCAGAGAGGCAGGCAGAGGGAGAGGGGGAAGCAGAGAGACCAGAGAGCCCAATGCTGGGCTCAATCCCAGGACTCTGAGATCATCACCTGAGCCGAAGGCAAAGGCTTAACCCACTGAGCCACTCAGGCACCCCTAAGCTAATGCATTTATAAATAATAATATATTAACATTTTAAGAGACGGGTGATTAAGTGCAAATGGAAGGTGCAGGCATTAGGTAAATAAGAATTTAGTCCTTAAGAGCATTCTCTAACTTCAGCTTCTGTTGCACAGGCCTGCTATAAAACCCCATCTCAAGAAAACTTAACCAGAATACCTCCCCATCCTCCTCATATGGCAAATGTACTCAAGAATGCCAAATATACTGGCTATAATAATAATAATTTATTATATCTCCAATCATGTAAATTCCCTGTGATTTTTGACTCTACTGTTTTTGTTTCCCTTGCTAACTGAATTGTCAAATGCTACTATTTAATATCTTTCTCTCTCTCCCTCTCCATCTCCCTCTCTTCCCCTTCTTTTTCTCTTTTTGTTTCTCTGTTCTCTCTCTCTCTCTCTCACACACACACACACACACACATCACTTTCAACCTCTGTTTTCTTTTTCTTCCCCTTCAGAGCAACTTACTTATTTTTTGGACATCTTCATTTATTTTTTTAAGATTTTATTTATTTATTTGACAGAGAGAGAGAGAGATCACAAGTAGGCAGAGAGGCAGGCAGAGAAAGAGAGGGGGAAGCAGGCTCCCTACTGAGCAGGGAGCCCAATGTGGGGCTCAATTCCAGGACCCTGAGATCATGACCTGAGCCAAAGGCAGAGGCTTTAACCCTCTGAGCCACCCAGGCACCCCAGACATCTTCATTTAAATATCATAACTTCTCAGGGCACCTGGGTGGCTCAGTTGGTTGAGCCACTGCCTTCGGCTCAGGTCATGATCCCGGAGTCCTGGGATCGAGTCCCTTATCGGGCTTCCTCTGCTCTGTGGGGAGCCTGCTTCTCCCTCTCCTTCTGCCTCTCCCTCTGCTTGTGCTCTCTCTCTCTCTCTGTCAAATAAATAAATAAAATCTTATAAATAAGTAAGTAAGTAAATAAATAAATATCATAACTTCTCAAGAGCTACCCTAAGACCCAGCAGTTACACTACTGGGTATTTACCCCAAGATATAGATGTAGTGAAATGAAGGGGCACCTGCTCCTCAATGTTCATAGCAGCAGTGTCCACAGTAGTCAAACTGTGAAATAAGCCAAGATGTCTTTCGACAAATGAATGGATAAAGAATATGTGGAGGTGCCTAGGTGGCTCAATCAGTTAAGCGTCTGCCTTTGGTTCAGATCATGATCTCAGGGCCCTGGGATTGAGCCCTGCATCAATCAGTTTTTCCCTGCTCAGCAGGGAACCTACTTCTCCCTTTCCCTTTGATAGTCCCCCTGCTTGTCTTGTGCTCTCTCACTATCTTTCTCTGCCAAATAAAATCTTTTTTTTTAAAAGAAGATGTGGTGTGTGTATGTATATATATATATATATATATATATATATGTACACAATGGAATATTACTCGGCCATCAGAATGAATGAATACCTACCATTTACATTGACAAAGATGGAACTAGAGAGTATTATGATCAATGAAATAAACTAATCAGAGAAAGATAATTATCATA
Organism: Nasua narica; assembly: GCA_028533885.1. Classification (NCBI taxonomy): domain Eukaryota; kingdom Metazoa; phylum Chordata; class Mammalia; order Carnivora; family Procyonidae; genus Nasua; species Nasua narica. The sequence goes on along the minus strand of CM052801.1, from coordinate 60,729,241 downwards.
TGATTTCATTCATATGTGGCATATAAAAAATAATGCAAAGGATCATAAGGGAAGGGAGGGAAAAGAAAATGGGAAGACATCAGCGAGGGAGACAAATGATGAGAAACTCTTAACTTGGGGAAAAAATACTGAGGGTTGCTGGAGGGGAGGTGAGTGGAGGGATGGGGTAACTGGGTGAAGGGCATTAAGGAGGTCACGTGATGTGATGAGCACTGGGTGTTATATGCAACTGATAAATTATTGAACACTACATCTGAAACTAATGATGTACTGTATGTTGGCTAATTTAACTTAAATTTAAAAAATCCTTAATCTCTTTTTTTAACTTTTATCAATATTATAGTAACTAAGACCTCAACCTCTCATTTCCCACTCAATCCTGGATGCATAATACAACTTTTAAGATCTATCTAAATTCATTGCTTCTTTTCATTTCTGTCAATGTAACTTCTTATTCATCAATTGTTTGCTCATTTTTATTTCCTGTAGTGTACCTAACATTATTTCTAAGTTTTAATCATTTTAGAAAATTTTATTGCTGATTCCTGTCTCATAGAGGCCATCATCCATGTACCAGAATAGAAAGGATTCATCTATTCTTTCTTTGATCATAGACAATAAAGTCCTGCTGTGATAAGTTGTATATACATCAAACATATTTTGGCTTTACCTGTGGGAACACTCCATGAAGGAGTTCCCTGGTCCATTGATACTAGGATTGACCATGTGATTTGCTTTGGCCAATAAAATAGAAGTGTCATCCAAGAAGATGTTTTAGGAGTTAACATGTACTGTTCTATTCTTACCTTCTCTCTTTACCATGAAATCAAACTTATCCCAGAAAGGGGCTGAAGTTCTAATCTCAGTCCCAGAAGAAGTACATCATGGACTATGGTCAGCTGAATCTGACCATCAGTAGACTTTAGTTCAAATGAGAAAATAAATTTTCCTTGTTTGAGATTTTATGATTTTTTATTACTGCAACATAAAGTAACCTAAACTGACTGATATACTTGGTTGCTGTGTTTATCATCTGTAATTTGCCAATGGTACACAGTGTACCATTGAACCTAATGAACCTCATGAACCTAAAAGTGAACAACATGCATGCCATATTACTTGCCCCTTCTCTTGATGTACCACTCTCTGTCTCTTTCATAAACCAGGTGTGAAATCTGAAGGCATTTTTTTTCTTTTTGTCCTGTGTCCACTCACTATTCCTTTATTAATTATAATTCTGTACCAATACACTGTTTTTTTAAAGATTTTATTTATTTATTTGAGAGACAGCAAAAAGGAGAGAGATCAGAGAGGGATAGGGAGAAGCAGATTTTCTGCTGAGCCAAGAGCCTGATGCAGGGCTCAGTCCCATGACCCTAAGATCATGACCCGAGTTGAAGGCAGCCACTCAACCAACTGAGCCACACAAGCACCCCTAAAGGCATATGTTCTGATTTTAAATTTTACTCAGCTCTCTTGCCACTGTCCCTTTCTAAGAAATATTGACTCCTGACATGGGTTAAATCCTAACAATTAGAAAAACAACAGCTGATTTACTATTAGAGTCCCCATTTTAAGACAAAGAAATGAAGGCAGAGAGACTTTTAAATATTTTGTCCAAAGTCCCACATAAGTATCAGAAACAGGATTTGAAACCAGTCAGGCTGATATCAGTGTCCCATAATTTTCATCATTTTTCCAAACTCTCTTAGTAGAAATAGTAGGAAATAGTGCTTTTCCTAGGATGAGTGGAGGGCATAGTAAAAGCTGTCTTTCCTGGGATCTATTCTCTCTTTCTCTCTTTCTCTCCTCCCAGAACTGGACAACCTAGAAGGCCCATTTTCTAATTTTCTGTGGAACTTGGCTACTTTTTCTATTGTGCAAAGGGCTGAATCCAGTTTGGGTGGGGCCCATGAGTAGGAGAGTAGGAAGTAGGTAGTTCTTCTCCAAACTATAGAAAAGAGGGATTTTTTTTTTTTTTTTGGTATGTTCCGTTTTCCCACAGGTGATGTGGTAAAATCTAGAAGACAAAGGTCAGATAGACTCTTAGAGCCAAAACCAAGCCTTTTAAGGACTCACATACACCTCATTCCTAACACCAGGGAAGGTGGTTTAGAGCCCAAACTCTTACTAGGAGATATGCATCATGCATTTGGTTGGAGTGTTCTTTGTACATTTAATCCTCAGGAAACTGGCTCCAGTAGAAAACTAGATGAAAGTTTAGGGGACTGAGGACCTTGTAAAATCTTTATCAAAGATTAATACAGTCAGTTTTTTGGTTTGTTTTCCTTTCCCATTTTCATTCTAGTCTGGGCCATTATCTTTTATCAGGTTATTGTAACAGTTCCCATTTTCTGGTCAGATAACTTCACATGCTGATGGTTGTATTTTTGCTTGGCTACCACCACCCCTTTCTGTCTTAGTGTTCATTTTGCCTTTTCAATATGCTACATTCCAAATGCAAACTCATCTCATCCATGAAGATTTTTCTGATTCCTTAACCTAATTTAATTTCTAAGTCCTCAGAAATACAATAGAAATGATGTTTTCTTCTTATGGTACATATCAATTATTACTTTACAGTTAATGAATTGTATTTTATATACTTCATAGTAAGACTATACACTTCTTGAGGACAGGGACTACTTGATGTTTATATTTACATTCCCATAGCTCCTAGTCTTTGTTCCTTCATTAGTCATGTATTTATTCTGTAGCAGTGAACAAAAGATAGTACCTGCATTTATAAAGGGAATGTAGAATACAGTAAGAACACATAGTTAAACTTCAAATATTGTTGAATGAAGGTTAATTATAATTGATGTATTTACTGGTCTCTATTGAAATGAATAGGCCAGTAAGCAAAAAGTAATAAATAAATAAATAACTTAAAAAATTAAAAAAATGATACTATATTTATATTTAAAAGTGCCTCAGAATAAATACAAAGGTCTGTAGGATGCATTTAATATTTGTAATCTACAAGGAAGCTTAAGATACCATAAATTGAATGAAAGTGATAATACATACTTTTTAAATTTTTATTTATTTTTTATTTCATCATGATAAGCGTACTCTTTAATCTCCATCCACTTTTTCACCCCATCCCCCCACCTACGTTCCCTATGGTAATCATCAGTTTGTTCTCTATAGTTAGGAGTCTATTTCTTGGTTTGTCTCTCTCTCTCACTCTCTTTTTTCCTTTGCTCATTTTTGTTTGTTTCTTATATTCCATATATGACTGAAATCCTATGGTATTTATTTTAGCTCTGTCCATGTTGTTGCAAATGACATCATTTCATTCTTTTTTAAGGCTGAATCATATTCCATTGTATGTATATACTGCTTTTTTATTCAATCATGTATTGATGGACACGGGCTGCTTCCAAAGCTTGGCTATTATAAATAATGTTGCAATAAACAGGAATGCATGCATCCCCTTAAATTGGTGTTTTTGTGTTCTTTGGGCAAATACCTATTAGTGTGATTCCTGGATTCTAGGGTAAGTTCTGTTTTTAACTTTTTTTTTTAAAGATTTATTTTTTATTTATTTGAGACAGAGAGAGAGAGCATGAGAGGGGAGAGATCAGAGGGAGAAGCAGGCTCCCCGTGGAGCAGAGAGCCTGATGTGGGACTCGATCCCGGGACTCCAGGACCATGACCCGAGCCAAAGGCAGTTGTTCAATCAACTGAGCCACCCAGGCACCCTATTTTTAACTTTTTTTGAGGAACCTCCATTTAATGTTTTCCAGAGTGAATGCACAAGATTATATTCCCACCAACAGTACAAGACGGTTCCTTTTACTCCATACCATCACCAACACTTGATTTTGTGTTTTTGATTTTAGCTATTCTCACAGGTGTGAGTTGATATCTCATTGAGATTTTTTTTAACATTTTATTTATTTATTTGAGAGAGAGAGTGAGCATGAGAGAGGAGAAGGTCAGAGGGAGAAGCAGACTCCCTGTGAAGCTGGGAGCCTGATGTGGGACTTGATCTGGTACTCTGGGATCATGACCTAAGCCAAAGGCAGTTGCTTAACCAACTGGGTCACCCAGGTGCTCTCTCATTGAGGTTTTGATTTGCATTTCCCTGGTGATAAGTGACGTTAGCATCTTGCATGTGTCTGTTGACCATGTGGATGTCTTCTTTGGAGAAATATCTGTTCATGTTTTCTGCCCAGGTTTTAATTGAAATATTTGGTTTTTGGGTATTGAGTTGTATCTGTTCTTTACATATTTGAGATACTAACCATGTATTGGATATTTCATTTGCAAATATCTTCTCCTTTCCTGAAGGTTGCTTCTAGTTTTTTTGATTGTTTCCTTCACTGTGCAGAAACTTTTTATTTTGATGTAGTTCCAATAGTTTATTTCCCTTGCCTCCGGAGAAATATCTAGAAAAATGTTGTTATGACCAATCTTAAAGCAATTACTGCCCATGTGTTCTCTTCAAGAATTTTTATGGTTTCAGGATGCACATTTAGGCCTTTAATCCACTTTGAGTTTATTTTTGTGTCTGATAAAAGAAAGTGGTCAAGTTTCATTCTTTTGCATGTGACTGTCCAGTTTTTCCATACCATTTGTTGAAGAGACTTTTTCCAATTGTTTATGCATTCTTCCTTTGTAGATTAACCATATAATTGAGGGCTTATTTTGGATTTTCTGTTATATTTTATTAATCTATGTGTCTATTTTTATGCCAGTACCATACTATGTTTATTACTACCACTTTGTAATATAACTTGATGTATGGAAATGTGATGCCTCCAGTTTTGTTTTTCTTTTTCAAGATTGTTTTGGCTCTTCAGGATCTTTTGAGATTCCATACAAATGTTAATATTGTTTGTCCTCTTTCTGTGAAAAATGCTTTTTGGAGGCACCTGGGTAACTCAGTCATTAAGTGTCTACCTTTAGCTCAGGTCATAATCCCAGCATCCTGGAATTGAGCCCCAATCAGGCTTCCTGCTGAGCAGGGAGACTGCTTCCCTCTCTCCAGCTTCCCTGTGCTTGTGTTCTCTCTTTCACTATCTCTTCTTATCTTAAATAAATAAAAAATTTAAAAAAATAATGCTATAGGTATTTTTTAAATTTTTTATTTAAATTCAATTTATTAACATATAGTATATTACTAGTTTCAGAGGTAGAGTTCAGTGATTCATCAGTCATATACTACTCTGTGTTCATTATATCACATGCTCTCCTTGAGGTTCATCACCCAATGCCCATCACCTATTGTCCCTCCCCTCCAGCAACACTCAGTTGCCTATGATTGAGAATCTCTTACGGTTTGTCCCTCTCTCTGATTTCATCTTGTTCTATTTTTCCCTCCCATCCCCTATGATCCTCTGTTTTGTTTCCTAAATTCCACATAAGTGAGATTATATGATAGTTGTCTTACTCTGACATATATTTCGCTTAGCATAATGCACTTTAGTTCCATTGACATCATTGCAAATGGAAAAAATCTCATTCTTTTTGATGACTGAGTAATATTCCATTGTGTATATATACATCTTCTTTTCTCATCTGTCAATGAACATCTGGGCTCATTCCATAGTTTGGTTATTATGGGCATTGCTTCTCTAAACATTTGGGTACATGTGCCCCTTTGGGTCGCTATGTTTGTATCTTTAGGGTAAATACCTAGTAGTGCAATTGCTGGGGTGTAGGGTAGCTCTGTTTTTAACGTTTTGAGAAACCTCCATACTGTTTTCAAGAGTGGCTGCACCAGCTTGCATTCCCACTAA
>CM052801.1:60698973-60722991 GCA_028533885.1 Nasua narica | reverse complement strand
GATAAGGAAGATGTGGTACATCTATACAATGGAATATTATGCCTCCATCAGAAAGGATGAATATCCAACTTTTGTATCAACATGGACAGGACTAGAAGAGATTATGTGGAGTGAAATAAGTCAAGCGGAGAGAGTCAATTATCTTATGGTCTCACTTACGTGTGGAGTATAAAGAAAATCATGGAGGGCATCGTGAGAATGAAGAGAAGGGCGAATGGGGGGAAATCTGAGGGGGTGATGAACCAGTAGAGACTGTGGACTCTGAGCAACAAACTGAGGGTTTTGGAGGGTAGTGGGTGGGGGCATGGGCGAACCTGGTGGTGGGTATCGAGAAGGGAACGTATTGCATGGAGCACTGGGTGTGGTACACAAACAATCAATCTTGTAACACTGAAAAAATAAAATAAACATATTTGGGGAGAAAAAAAAAGAATAATTATTTAGTGTTTTCTCCTGTTTTTCAAATACTGAAAAGTCAAATGTTAATTAAAATAGTTAAAGAAATAAAAGAAAGGAAGTTAAATTTATCTTTTGTAGCTGTCCTTGCCTTGAATTGTTCCAAGATATATTAAGAGCTCTCATATTAAAACCACTGAGGACAGTTTAAAGCAGTTTTCACAGCAAGAGGTTTTAACATTTTAGTAAAATTTTTGTGGAGAGTTTTCACATGAGGCAGAACTGAAGAGACAGAATGTTTTAAGATGGAACTATTAATTAACCAACAATTTTCTGTGTACTGATGTTTCTCTCTCAGTAACATTCCTTTCCTTCTAGAATCTGCAATAAGATCAAAATAAACTTTTTACTTATCTTACTATATTCTCTTTTTCTCAGTGTCCCAGTTTCTGAACATGATTTCACTATAGAATGGAATAAGAGATCAATTAGATCATGGATAATATTTTATTTATCAAAATACATTTGGACAAGAGCCAAATTCATAAGGAAAACTATAAAAATCTTGGCACTAAAAGAAGACTTTTAAATATAATCCTAAACATTTTCCAGTATTTCACACTATGGCTGTGTTTCTTTGGTTCTGAAAGTAATTTTATAAAAGAAACACATCTTAAGAATGTAGTTAATAATATCACAGATTTATTTATTCAGTAAATATATGGCCAGTAATGAAATAAATCCAAATTTTCTCAAAAATGAGAAATAAAACTTTGTAATTCAATGAAGGCAAATATATTCTCAAACAATGTTATTTTTTCCAATCACACGGAAATGCAAAATACATTACTAATTCTAGGGGCGCCTGAGTAGCTCAGTGGGTTAAAGCCTCTGCCTTTGGCTCAGGTCATGATCTCAGGGTCCTGCGATCAACCCCCACATCGGGCTCTCTGCTCAGTGGGGAGCCTGCTTCCCCCTCTCTCTCTGCCTGCCTCTTGCCTACTTGTGATCTCTCTCTCTCTCTCTGTCAAATAAATAAAATATTTAAAAAATACAATATTAATTCTAAAATAGTCATTAAATTGAACAACTAAAATATATTATAAGGCAGTGATCTGAATTGTAAATAACAAAAATCACTTTTGTCTAAATTAAACTATTTCTATTAAAAGATAATAAAAATAAAAATATATTATTTGTTCCGTGTCACCAGAAAGATGTGAAAAAAAAAATTGCTCTTAATCACACTGCAGAGTTGGCTGAATGAAGAATCAAAAGGGACCAGATAGCATCACATGTACCACTCACTGATGGAGGCACTGGGATTTTACTCTTAGAAGCACTCACTGCTCCTAGGCCTCTAGAGACTGACTTATCTGTCATTGCTGCTTCTATCCCTGCCAAAATAATTTCTACTCAGTTCCTTTTTTATATCACTTGTTTCCTATTCAAAAACTAGAGGAAGGATTATTTGTTATTTATTTATTTATTTGTTTGTTTATTTATTTATTTATTTAAAAGGTTTTATTTATCTGACAGAGAGAGACATAGCGAGAGAGAGAACATAAGCAGGAGGAGTGGCAGAGGGAGAAAGCAGGCTTCCTCCTGAGCAAGGAGCCTGATGCGGGGCTCGATCCCAGGACACTGGGATCATGACCTGAGCTTAAGGACTGAGCCACCCAGGCTCCTCTTATTTATTTATTTTTTAAAGGTGAGGAAGGATTATTTGATTAGCAAAGTCTATGTCCTCAAGTCATAGCTACTCTAAGGCTGAGGAAGTTAAGTACCTGGACTTTTCAGCTTGTCTCTCTAGCTGGGAAGTTACCTTCCCTTTCTATGGTGAAAGATTCCCCAAACATTGGAAAACAAGTTTAGATCCTGAGTGACCAAAACACAATGACAAATGACCACCATGGTTTACTCCTTCAACTATGTAACATCAGCATATGGTGTTCTTTACATAACTTATTTTATCTAGCATTGTAAAGCTCTTATTTTGTGTTAAGCATTTTTTTCTAAGCATTTCACATATATTTAGTTATTTAATCCTCACTAAACCCTCTGAAGTGAATACTATATGCTTCCCATTTTACCAGTGAGAAAGCAAAGATAAAGCAAAATTAAATAACATTCTCAAGGTCCCAACCCAATGCATAATAGACATTCTTATGTGATATAATCCAATTGCTCCTTATACAACAAAAAACTGCACTATCTCTACAAAAGGTATGCAATGGACTGAAATTTATATGTTGATATCTTAACCTCCAAGGTGATGGTATTAGGTTCTTGGGAGGTGATTAGGTCATAAAAGCAGAGCACTTATAAAAGGAGCCTAGAGAGTGCTGTAGTCCCTTCTACCATGTGAGGATACAGTGAGAAAATAGGCATCTCTGAGGAAGCTGGCTTTCAGCAAACAAATCTGCCAGTGCCTCAATTGAGTCCTTCTTTTGTTTTAAATCTCTCTGACTCCTGCTACATTTCTTCTGACTTCTTCCTCCATCCAGAAAACATTTTTCCACTTGATTAGTAGAAAACGTGATTAGTCTGTGCCCACCTGAATATCTGGTATCCAGAATAATTTTCGTATTTAAAAGTAACTAATTAGTAACCTTATATACATCTGTAAAATCCCATTTGTCTTGTTATGTAACATAGTCACAGGTACTAGGGATTAGGGCATGTACATTTTTAGGGATCTAGAAGTCCTGGTTTCTAAGAACATAGTAAAAACCTCATTGAACTTTAAGCTACAGCTGCCCTTTGGTTACTTTAGGGTTCCCGTACCAAGAGACCAGGAGGCGAGGAAATTAGTTACTGTTAGGTACTGGCAGGGAAATTCAATCATGATTATCTGGAGGAGATAGGGTTGCTGTTACTAATGCAACAGGGAATGATACATTTAGCACCCTGTTGATCCACTGCTTCATTGTAGTCTCCTAATAATTTTGGTACTAAATGGACAAAGGCAGAAACCATGGCCTAAGAAAGGCACAGTAGCGTGGAAACCCTTGGGGACAAGGTTGTATTAGTCTACTCAAGCTGCCATAACAAAATATCACAGGCTGAGGGCTTAAACAGCAGTGATTTATTTTTCATAGTTCTGGAAGTTAGAAGTTCTTCAGATCAAGTTCTGATAGGGTTTAGTGTCTGGCTAAAACTCTCTTCTTGACTTTAGACAGCCGCTTTGTCCTCATATAGTCTTTACTTGGTGTATGCACTGGGAGAGCTTTCTCAAACTCTCTTTCTTTCTCATCCTCTTCTTATAAGGCCACCAATATTATCAGATTAGGGCCCCATTCTATAACCTCATTTAATCTTAATTACCTCCTAAAGGCCCTAGTCTCCAAATATAGTCACATTGGGAATAAAAGGTTTAACATATAAATTTGTGGGGAACAAATTCAGTCCATATCAGCAGTTACAAGACATCTCTCCAATTATGGCCCCTCTACCAGAAAAGGAACTAGTTGAGGGTGAGGGGGCTCTAGTAAAGATAGAAAAGAAAGGGATAAGGAACACCAGTTTTGGTATCAAGATCAGCATCAAGAACTCATACCACCAAATTAACTCTTTTAAGTTTTTTGAGAAGAGATTTTGGTGGCATTTTCTTTGATACTACTTCTGAAACCAAATATGTGTCTTTTTTTTTTTTTTTTTCCCAACACCAGCAACCAATTCTCTGACAACCACTGGGTGTCTACCAATTCAATTCAATTCTGACACTGGCAACGGAAGGTAGCACAGATCCCCACAGATTAAGGGCCCAATCCCACAAGACAGCTCCCACTTTAGATACCATTCACAAGTCCTAGGGACCACCCATACTTTTAACAAACTGGCTGTAAATTTGAGGGTTTCCATGACCCCCCCCCTTAAGGTTCAATCATCTCCACACCAACTCACAGGACTCAGGGAAACACTTTCCTAATGTTTACCAGCTTATTATAAAGGATACAAATTGGGAACAACCAAATTGGAGAAATGTATTGGACAAGGACACAGTAGGGCAGTAGAGGACACAGAGGTTCCATACCTTCTCCATGCATGCCACTCCCCGAGCATTTCAGTGTGTTCTCCAATCCAGAGTTTCTCTTTATATCATTGTTCAAGAACTTTTATAGAATATAATCGGTAGCCTCCCTTCCCCTTTCCAGATGTCAGAGAATGGGGCTAAACGTTCCAACCCTTCAATCCTATATTTCATCTTTCTGACCATTTTGAAGAAATAAACCCCTCCCAGTCACTTTATTAGCATAAATACAGATGTCGTATGTGGTTAAAAAGGGTTCCTTATGAATAACAAAATATAGCCCTATTACTAAGAAAGTTTGTTTTAGAAACTCTGTGCCAGGAACTGGAGACAAAGACCAAATGTATATTATATTATATTAGGGAAACCAACTGAAATCCTGGAGGGGCTTTTCCTAGATAGGCAAACATCATATAAAACAAGTGAATTTAAGCAGCACAAGGGATAAACTGTAGTGGATTTTGTAGTGAGCCCCTGGACCCCTTCCCACTGATCCTACTAGCTGCCAGAAATGTTGCTACAAATGACCTACTGCTGAGTCCTTCTCTAAACATTGACCTCTGCCAAGAAGAGCTATAGTCTTTACCGGAGGGCAACGTGCATACAATGAGCAGTCCAAAACTGATCCTTTTTCTCCACTAGAAACAACTTTAGAGAACATTCTAGTTATAGAGTTCCCCAATAGAATCAACTCATACCTATAGGGAATCTGCATTATAGTTCTCTTTCTCTGACCAATTCTGTTCCTTTCACAATCTTATGGGTATCATTCCTGAGCACCCCCAAGAAATCTGCTGCACACACATCTTTGTCTCACAGTTGGTTTACTGAGGAACCCAATCCACAACAGGATGTGATCACAGGAAGTACCAGTTGAAAAGTGGAGAAATGAGACAGGGAAGAAAAGAAAGTCAATACAAGCTACATTAACTACCTCTGTGTGTAATTGAGTTACAATCCAGATAAAGGAGAATTCTAAGAAACTGTAGAATGTACTTTAATGTTCTTCTCTCTAAGAAGTGAGGAAGCTAGGGGTCTTTATCCACAAATTCCTATCAGTTGGTTAAAGGCTGCTCCCAGGGGTGCTAACTTATAAGGACAGTCTGATGAATTTACAGGTGAAACACTGCTGTGGCCAGAGAAAGTCTTCTAGTGGAATGTCACATTCCTTACTATGAGAAGACATAGGGAAGAAATTCTAAAACTGAGCTCTAGGGCGCTCTAACTCTTAAGATATCTGGAGATTAAGAATGATCCAGCAAACTATGCCAAGATAGGGCAACTAATAAAATAAGGAAATGTGAAGAAGGAAAAATCATCTTTCCTTCTACTCTTTTAGGCTCTTTGTTCAGTCTCTGTAGCAAGAGACATATTAACATAAGAAAAAGAAACATATATAATTCAGATATATGGGAGAAACTCAGGTATGAGTAATTTAAGGGAGTGCCTAGGGCCTGAGTTTATATAGCATCTTAACAAAGGAACAGTATGTTTTTAGAGAAATAATGAGACAAAGGAAAAGACCTTGAATCCCTAGGGAAGGTAAATTGTGGGAAGACAAATATTTGGGAAACTAATAGTAAATAAAGGCTATTGAGTGAAGTTTGCTACATAGATTGCTCTCATGTCTTCTCTACTCTAGGGATCTAAAAGTGATTAACTTTTTTCTCTTGATAAAGAGAGGGAAAAGGACATCCTTGTAAATTTATGTCCTCCTTTTTAGGCAAATAGAGGGAGGACAAAGAGCTTTTCCGATATTTGCTTCTTTTCAGTTACCTTCAGCTCAAAATAATCTTCATGCCAAAGTAGCATATTTGGGGGTGGCAAATTCTGCTACCATTCAGAGATAAGGAAGACAGAAAAATTTCCCAGAATCTGAGGAGGAAGTGATAAAATTATGACAAATATAGCTCATAGGTGAGTTATATGCAGATTGAGAATTGAGTGTAGGATTTAGGAATATGGAAATCATTGGTAAACTTCAGTGGAGTGATAGGAATGAAAATCTGACTGGAGAGATTTCAAGAGAGAATGGCACATGTTGAAGTGCCATCAGTGAGGATTGACAATTTTAAGGTAGTTTTGCTAAAGGGGAGGCAAAGCAAGGTAATGGTAGAATGAAGGGAATAGCACCAAGAGAGAGTGTCAAGGTGGGAAATATTGCCACTAAGTGCATACTGATAGGAAGAATCCAGCAGTGATGGAAAAATGGATAAAACAAATGAGAAAAGAGACACCTGCCGACTTTGAGCTGATAAGAAAAAATGAAAATGTGTGTACAAGTGAAGGGTCTGCTTATTCACATTTTTTTCATGAAATACCTGACAATGAAATCCAACAGATTAAAGCAACTTTTACTTGACTTTTGCTGAATTCTTGATGAGTGTTTCCTGGTTCTAATGTGAGACTTGGCTTCATCGCACTTTTTTTGACCGTAAATTCCCCACAACCACACAAATTGACCCTTATAGTCTGTAATAGAGGGCCAATGCTGTCGTTAGTCATGAGGTAATGAAGGTTCTTCAGTCCATAACTAGGCTTGAGTGATCTTCCTGCTAATCTGGGCTAAATCTGATGTCTCTGTTCTGAAAACAGGCTTCTACTGTTTCCTTGATTTCCTGTCTTGTTAATATTCCTAATACTTATACCTATATAGGGTTGGGATCTTCTTTTTCTTATCAGTAATGCCAATCCCTGGGATTTGTCGGTTGCCCCTTCACCCTGCATGGTAGCTAGAACCCTTCTACATTGTGGTAAATTTCCTAGAATGCTGCCGGCCTCCTAGCTTCTTTGATCTTCCAATAGAACTCACATCAATGTGCTTTGGTCATCCGTTGGTGTATCCTATTATTTCATGTTAGACTCTCCTCCCCATTTACATTCTCTCTCTCTCTCTCTCTCTCTCTCTCTCTCCATTACTGATTCCTTCTCTGGGCAGACAATATTGTATTCTATAGTTCTGTATTGTATAGATACCACTGCTTAGAGGTCTGGCAGAACTTGAAGCTAGCTCAGTTACCTGAAGGTCTAGGCTTCCCCAAATCTATCCTAACCTACTATAATTACCTGAGACATGCTTGGATCTAACCTGGAAAATTACAGTGAAATTATTATAATATACTAATATATTCACTGACACATTTTAGTAGGAAATTTAAGTCTGAAATTACCACTCAAATCTTTTTCATTTTTTCTGTCCAAATAGTTAAACTTAGCTCAAACTATTCTTTTACCATGAACCTGTTGGCTTTCTTCTATGCATATAAAATATATCCAGTAATCCCTGTCATCTTATTCGGTTGGAAATAAACACTGGCTGAGTAACTATACTAGGTAACTGTTAAGTAAACAGTGTGGGGCTTCCTGTGACTCTCTTCTCCCCTTGCCCTTTAATTGGACTATGTTTAAATTTGCCACTAGGAATCCAATTTAAAAGGTGAACACTATGCTTCTTGCACTTGACCATTATATTGAATAATTGAATAATTCCAGTTCCTATTTGTACTTTGAAATCACAAATTAGTGTCATTCTCCTTGCTTGTGAATCATTTACATTATTTCAGTTTTGACTACTTTCAAAAATAGGAATGTCTTTCTTTTTCTCCAAATTGAGATATTCCTTTTCTGTTTAGCAACAATGCTTTCATTTAACAATCGAAGTGTGAATGAACTGAGACTAGGAACAGTTGAGCAAAGTTGCTGCTATGCTCAAGATATTTTTAAAGTTTATAGACAGCAATAAAGGTCTTCACAATGAAAAAACTATGCAAATGTGATTAGCTCTCTAAAAAGGGAGCTGAAAGCCAGAATATCAACACACAAAGATCTTGCCTATAGCAAGTCATCTACATTGTTAATTACCAAGCTCACCCTGGAAACTGAGTCATGATATCAATGAGATCAATGAGCTTAGTAGGCTGTTAAATACTCAGCAAATAGTTCTTTACCTTAAATATAATCTTTGGGATTAATTTGAATAGTTTACCAAAGTATATAGTTAAGTGTGAGTCTATTCTACTGGGAAACATAGGAAATAAAACATAAATTTTATCTTTTGGGCTCACTTCTTAAATCCACAAATGATTGAAAAACATCTTCCACTGATTAAAAGAAACAACAAACTAGATCTCAAAACATAAATCTTCCAATTCTTTCCTTTGAGAATGACCAAGAATTTTGATGGAAATCCGAATGTGCCACTCCAAAATATGCCACTTTGGCAAAAATATTATTTTGAGCAGAAAGTAATTGAGAAACAGTGGATTCAGGAAAAACCATCTGTGTTCCTCCTATCTGTCCAAAAGCAAGGTATAAATTTCCCATGAAAAAATGTCCTCTCTGTGCTCCAGAGGTAGAATGACTCATCATCAGAGATGGGGAGCTGATGCCAAGATGAGTGTGGATAAATCTTGTTAAAATAACCACTATCATTTTTCAGTTACCCCCTATATTTCCTAGGTACTTTCCCACAATGATGCATCATTCCTAGAAACCCAAATACCCCTTTCTTTTATCTAGTCAATTCTCTGCAATGTATTGCCCTTTGTTAAAATGATATATAAGCCCCTGAGTCTAATAGATTTTGGAGTTCTCATTTCTTTTTTGTGAAAACCTCAAGCACATAAAAATATTAATATCAATAAAAATTATATGTTTTTGTCATGGTAATATCTGTTTTGGTCAGTTTAATTTGTAGGCCAAAAACACTACTAAATCTAAAAGTGTAGAAGAGAGTTCTTTTTTTTTTTTCTTGCAATAATGGGAAATTTCATATTTATTCAAAAAGGGAGTGGAAGATGATATTGTTAATCTCTGATCATCTTCAGTTACCTAAGGAGCTAAAGTTTCCTTTATTTCTTTCTTCCCTCCCTCCTTCCATCCCTCCTCCCTCTTTCTTTCTTTCTTTCTTTTTCTTTCTTTCTTTCTTTCTTTCTTCTTTCTTTGTTTCTTTCTTTCTTTCTTTCTTTCTTTCTTCTCTTTCTTCTTTCTTTCTTCTCTTTATTTCTTTCTTTCTTTCTTCTCTTTCTTTCTTCTTTCTTTCTTCTCTTTCTTTCTTTCTTTTTCTTTCTTTCTTTCTTCTTTCTTTTTAAAGATTTTATTTATTTGACAGAGGAGAGAGATCCTAAGTAGGCAGAGTGGCAAGCAGAGAGAGAGTGGGGGAAGCAGGCTCCCTGCTGAGCAGAGAGCCCGATGCGGGGCTCAATCCCAGGACCCCGAGATGACCTGAGCCGAGGCCAGAGGCTTTAACACACTGAGCCACCCAGGCGCCTCGTTCGTTCTTTCTTTTTCTTTCTTTCTTTCTTTCTTTCTTTCTTTCTTTCTTTCTTTCTTTCTTTCTTTCTTTCTTTCTTTCTTTCTTTCTATGAACCACACAAAGTGCTCCATGCAATACCATGCAACCCACAACCAGACTGACCCAACCCCCCACCCACCTCCCCTCCAAAACCACAGTTTGTTTCTCATAGTCCACAGTCTCTCATGCTTCGTCTCCCCTCTGATTTCCCCAATTCACTTTTCCTTTCCTTCTCCTAATGTCTTCCATGTTTTTCCTTATGCTCCACATGTAAGTGAAACCATATGATAATTGACTCTTTCTGCTTGACGTATTTCACTCAGCATAATATTATCTAGTCCCATCCATGTTGACACAAAAATTGGGTATTCATCCTTTCTGATGGAGGTGTAATATTACATTGTATATATGGACCATAACTTCTTTTTTCGTTCGTCTGTTGAAGGACATCTTGGCTCTTTCCACAGTTTGGCAATTGTGGCCTATGCTGCTATGAACAATGGGGTACATATGGCCCTTCTTTTCACTACATCTATATCTTTCAGGTAAATACCCAGTAGTGCAATTGCAGGGTCATATGGTAGCTTTATTTTTAATTTCTTCAGGAATCTCCACACTGTTTTCCAAAATGGATGCAACAAATTGCATTCCCACCAACAGTGTAAGAGGGTTTCCCTTTCTCCACATCCTCTCTAGCATTTGTTGTTTCTTGTCTTGTTATTTTTGCAACTCTAACTGGTGTAAGGTAGTATCTCAATGTGCTTTTGATTTGAAATTCCCTGATGACTAATGATGATGAACAATTTTTCACGTATCTGTTAGCCATTTGTATGTCTTCAGAGAAGTGTCTGTTCATGTCTTCTGCCCATTTTTTGGCGTGATTATGTTTTTTGAGTGTTGAGTTTAAGGAGTCCTTTCTAGATCTTAGACAACAGATCTTTGTCCTTAGTGTCATTTGCGAATATCTTCTCCCATTCGGTGGGTTGCCTGTTTGTTTTGTTTGCTGTTTCCTTGCTGAGCAGAAGTTTTTTATCTTGATGAAGTCCCAAAAGTTCATTTTCGATTTTGTTTCTTTGCCTTTGGAGACATGATTGAAAGTAGTTGCTGAAACTGATGTCAAAGAGGTTACTGCCTATGTTCTTCTCTAGGATTTTGATAGATTCCTGCCTCACATTGAAGTCTTCTATCCATTTCAAGTTTATCTTTGTGTATGGTGTGAGAGAATGTTTGAGTTTCATTCTTCTATATGTAGCTGTCCAATTTTCCCAGCACCATTTATTGAAGAGACTTTTTTTTTCTTCCCCACTGGGTATTCTTTCCTGCTTTGTTGAAGATTATTTGACCATAGAGTTGTGGATCCACATCTGGGCTCTCTATTCTGTTCCACTGGTCTATGTGTTTGTTTTGGTGCCAGTACCATGCTGTCTTGGTGATCACAGCTTTGTAGTAAAGCTTGAAATCAGGCAATGTGATGCCCCCAGCATGTTTTTCTTTTTCAACATTTCTTTAGCAATTCAGGGTCTTTTCTGGTTCCATACAAATTTTAGGATTGTTTGTTCCAGCCCTTTGAAAAAAGCCAGTGGAATTTTGATTGGGATGGCATTGAAAGTATAGATTGCTCTGGGCAGTATAGACATTTTAACAATGTTTATTCTTCTGATCCATGAGCATGGAATGCTTTTCCACCTTTTTGTGTCTTCTTCAATTTCTTTCATGAGCATTCTGTAGTTCCTCGAGTACAGATCCTTTACCTCTTTCTTTAGGTTTATTCCCAGGTATCTTATGGTTCTTGGTGCTACAGTAAATGGAATCAATTCTCTAATTTCCCTTTCCATATTTTCATTGTTAGTGTATAGGAAAGCAACTGATTTCTGTGCATTGATTTTGTGTCCAGCCACATTACTGAATTACTGTATGAGTTCTAGTAGTTTGGGGGTGGAGTCTTTTGGGTTTTCCATATAAGGTATCATGTCATCTGCAAAGAGAGAATTTGACTTCTTGTTTGCCAATTTGAATACCTTTTATTTCTTTTTGTTGTATGATTGCTGTTGCTAGGACTTCTAGTACTATGTTGAACAGTAGTGGTGAGAGTGGGCATCCTTGTCATGTTCCTCATCTCACGGGGAAGGCTGTCAGCTTTTCCCCTCTGAGAATGATACTAGTTGGGGGCTTTTCATAGATATATTTTATGATGTTGAGGTATGTTCCTTCTATCCTTATACTCTGAAGAGTTTTAATTAGGAACAGATGCTGTACTTTGTCAAATGCTTTTTCTGCATCAATTGAGAGGACAATGTAGTTCTTCTCTCTTCTCTTATTGTTTTGTTCTATCACATTGACTGATTTGTGAATGTTGAACCACCTGTGCATCCCAGAGATAAATCCCACCTGGTCATGATAAATAATCTTTTTAATGTGTTGTTGGATCCTCTTAGCTAGGATCTTGTTGAGAATCTTGGCATTAACATTCATCAGGGATATTGGTATGAAATTCTCATTTTTGATGGGGTTTTTGCCTGGTTTGAGCATCAGGGTAATGCTAGCTTCATAGAAAAGTCTGGAAGTTTTCCTTCTGTTTCCATTTTTTGAAACAGTTTCAGGAGAATAGGTATTATTTCTTCCTTGGATGTTTGGTAGAATTCCCCAGGGAATCTGAAAGGTCCTGGGCTTTTGTTTTTTGGGAGATTTTTGATCACTGCTTCAATCTCGTTAATAAATATTGGTCTATTGAGGTTGCCAGTTTCTTCTTGTTTCAGTCGTGGAGGTTTATAGGTTTCTAGGAATGCGTCCATTTCTTCTAAGATGCTTAACTTATTGGCATATAGCTGTTGATAATAATTTCAGGTTGTTTCTATTTCCTTGGTGTTAGTTGTTATCTCTCCTCTTTCATTCATAATTGTATTAATTTGGGTCCTCTCTCTTTTCTTTTGGATTAGTTTGGCCAGCGGTTTATCGATCTTATTGATTCTTTCAAAAAATGAACTTCTAGTGTCATTTATGTGTTCTACTGTATCTCTTTTTTCTAACTCATTGATCTCCGCTCTAATCTTGATTATTTCCCTTCTTGTGCATGGGGTTGGCTTTATTTGTTGTTGATTTTCCAGTTCTTTAATGTGTAAAGAGAGCTGGTGTATTCGGGATTTTTCAATTTTTTTTTTGAGTGAGGCTTGGATGGCTATGTATTTCCTCCTTAGGACTGCCTTTGCTGGATCCCGTAGGTTTTGGATCGATGTGTCTTCATTTTCATTAGTTTCCATGAATTGTTTAAGTTCTTCTTTGCTTTAGTGGTTGATCCAAACCTTCTTGAGCAGGATGGTCTTTAGCTTCCAAGTGTTTGCATTTCTTCAAATTTTTTCTTGTTGAGTTCCAGTTTCAAAGCACTGCGATCTGAGAATATGCAGGGAATAATCTCAGTCTTTGGTATCAGTTGAGCCTTGTTTTGTGAGCCAGTATGTCGTCAATTCTGGAAAAAGTTCCATGTGCACTCGAAGAGAATGAGTATTCAGTTGTTTCAGGGTGGAATGTTCTGTATATATCTACAAGGTCCATTTGGTCCAATGTATCATTCAATGGTCTTGTTTCTTTATTGATTTTCTGCCTGGATGATCTATCTATTACTGAGAGTGGTGTGTTAAGATCCCCTACAATTAATGTATTCATATCAATATGACTATTTTGTTTAGCAGTTGGCTTAGGTCGTTGGCTGTTCCCATATTGGGGGCATAAATATTTACAGTTTTTATATCTTCTTGGTGGATGGAGCCTTTCAGAATGATGTAGTGTCCTTCTGTATCTCTGACTACAGTCTTTAGCTTAAAATCTAAGTTATCTGGTTTGAGAATCGCTACCCCAGCTTTCTTTTGTAGCCCATTGGCCAGAAAGATGGTTCTCCTTCCCTTCACTTTCAGTCTGGATGTATCTTTACATTCCAAATGTGTCTCTTTTACACAGCATATAGATGAGTCATGTTGATTTATCCAGTCTGCAACTCTGTGCCATTTTATGGGAGCATTTAGGCCATTCACATTCATAGTGATTATTGAAAGAAATTTTTATTGACATCATGTTGCCTGTGAAGCCCTAGTTTCTATATATTGGCTCTGTAAATTTCTCTTCTATGTCACTCTTGGGTTCTTTCTTCTTTTATAGAACTCCCCTCAATATTTCTTGTAGTACCGACTTGGTGGTAATATAGTCTTGGAAGCTCTTGGAAGCTCTTTATCTTTCCATCCATTTTAAATATCAGCCTTGCTGGATATAGCATCCTTGGCTGCACGTTCTTCTCATTTAGTGCCCTGAATATGTCTTGCCAGCCCTTTCTGGCTTGCCAGTTTTTGGTAGACAGGTCTGATGTTACTGTAAACCTTCTTCTGTATGAAAGGAATCTCTTCCCCCTGGCTTTCCTTAGGACCTCTTGTATATGATTACGATATTAAAATTATATTTCCCAATTAAGTGTCTAGACGTTTTTCTAGACTCGTTGATCTTGAGAGGTGTCCTTTCTGCATCTAGGACATGAACACTTGTTCCATTCCGCAAACTGGGGAAATTTTCACCCAGAATTTGTTCGAGTATATCTTCTAGTCTTCTTTCTTTCTCCATCCCCTCAGGGAACCCAATAATTCTGACTTTGGAACATTTCATGGCATCATTTATTTCTCTAATTCTGTTTTCATGTCTTCTAAGGTGTTTGTTCCAGGCCTCCTCCTGATCCTTCTCTATCAGTTTGAACTCTAGATCACTAATTCTATCTTCTGCCTCAGGTACCCTTGCTGTTAGAGTATTTAGAGTAGATTGGATCTCTTTGATAGCATTTTTAACTTCTGTCAGATCAGCTCTCACTTCTGCCTTTAGAGGGTCTATGTAGTCACTAATGTTTTTCTCCAACCTAGCCATTGCCTGGACAGTTGCCACCCTGAATTCCCTTTCTGAAGTACTGTTTATGCCCATGTCCAATAGTTCTGAGGGAGAGGGTGCAGTCTCTGAATTTTTCCTCTGTTGGGTGTTCCTCCTCCTAGTCATTTCAGTGAGAGGTGGTTGAGGGTATGTATAGCTGAATATATCAACCATGGTCCAGGAAAGGTGTACCCTGGAAAATTTTGGAGCCATCAGAAGTCACCACCAAAAAGAAAGAAAAAAGAAAAAAGAGAGAGTGAGAGAGAGAGAAAAAAGAGAAAACTCAGCAAAATTGAGCCCCCAAAATAAGATTTATGAGGTATATAAACAAACATGAACAAACAAAAAGGCAACAAAAGTAAATGATAAGAAAAAAAAAAAAGAACCCAGCCAAAAGGAACACCAAGAATAAGATTTATATAATACCAGAACAAAAACAAATACACAGAAACACTGACAGAAGAATAAGTTGTGAGGATACTTATAATTGCCGATGGGTGAGGAAGGCTATTTTGATTCTTCCTGGGTATATCTTATCTTTGTTACAGGACTCAACTTTCAAGAGATACAGGGAAATTAAAACTGGTTTATATATAGGGATAGTATTGAATAGGGAAAAAGGATTGCCTTGAAGCTTATGTCTATATGTATATTATTAAAAAAAGAAAATAAAATGAAAAAGAGACAGAGGTATATGTATGAAAAAACTTCAGGTTAAAAAGTTATTATGAAATATGTTGTATTAAACCCCTAGTTGTAATGGTAGATAGGTTAAAAAATTAAAAGAACAAGAATCGTGAGAACTAATTAAAAAATATTTTATCTATGAAATATACAGGTTTTAGGGCAATACCAAGAGCTTAATATATTGTTTTCCCCTGATGTTGGGGTTTTACACTTTTATGGGGGACCCTGTGGTTATGTCCTCTTGCTTTTGGCTTGTCTTCTGGGGGAGAGGCCTGCTGCACTGTTTTCTAGTCAGTCTTGCTTGAGTTGAGTCGCCCTGCCCTCTATCAAGGGGCTCGACTCTGGGGAAACTGGTTTTTCAGGCTTTTGTTCTCTGGAGGTTTTTGTTCTTCAGAGGCTTTTTGTAGCCTTTCAGAGGGTCAGAGCAAAGAAATAATCTGTCTGCATGCAGCCCTCCACCTCAGAGAGAAGCCTCATTCTGTTCCTTTCTGGGTGGTCCAGAACACACAAACTCCTGCTCTGTAAACTCCACTGCACTGCACAACCTCCCACAGGTGGTGTACACCCCTAGCCAGTGTTCCAGTGGTCACCCGAAGCCCCTGCTTGTCTCTGAACCCCCATGCTACTAAAACCACAGGCGATATTCATCCAGGGAACCCAATTCTGGTGGCTGCCATTGCCAGGACTGCTTTTTGGGGTCCAGGTCCACACTGGATGCCCTCAGACCCTGCAGTCCTGCACATCATGGAAGGCTGCAGGTGGAGGAATTCTGACCTGAGATTGCACTGCATGGCATGGGCTGTGAGCACTCAGACCTCATAGTGGGTCGCAGAAGGCTACAGTCCTGGAGACTGCCAGCTGGCACCCACACCAGGCTCTTTCAGGTGCATGCAGGAGTGCACTCAGACCCAGTAGTCATGCAGGTAGTGGAAGGCTGTGGGCTGAAGGATCCAGAGTGGTATTCACACCAGGATCTTTAAGGCATGGGTGGGAGTGCACCCAGCCTGAGCAGTGGTGTAAGCAGCTGAAAGCTACAGGCTCAGGGACCACAGACTGGAGGCATAACTGGCCTCTCACTGACATGGGTTGTCACCAGTGGTGACCATCCTGGAAATGTGGGCTTAGGCCCGTGCCCGTGACCTCCAGATTCCACTAGTTGCCCCTTAAGATCTTTTACTCTTTTTGAGTGCTTTTAATCAGGCTGCAAGTTAATACTAGTCCCCAGTCACAGGGCAGTTTCATATTGGGATATACTTACCAATGAGTCACTTCTGGTGACTCCCTCCCCTTCTATTTCTCCTCTGGTATCAGTCCAAGCATTCCCACTCTGATTTGCACCTCTGCTGCTGTCTTCTGCCCTCATAGAGATCCAGAAGCATATAATTTACTTCTCAGGCTGATTTCATGGGTGTTGAGAGTGTTATGGGAGATATTTAGCTCACTTTAGGGGACCAGTTGAAACAGGGTCTCCTACTTCTCTGCCATCTTGTAATCTGTCTTTTTGTTTTTTTTAGATTTCATTTTATTTAATTTATTTTACTTCATTATTTTTAAACTTTTTATAAAAATTTATTTATTTATTTTATGTATGTATGTATGTATGTATGTATGTATGTATTTTTATTAACATATGATGTATTATTTGCCCTAAGGTACATGTCTGTGAATCATCAGGCTTACACATTTCATAGCACTTACCATAGCACATGACCTACCCAATGTCCATAATCCAGGCAACCTATGCCTACTGCCCCTACCTCCCGGACACCCTCAGTTTGTTTCGTGAGTTTAGGAGTCTTTTATGGTTTGTCTCCTTCTCGATCCATCTTTTATCATTTCCTCACCCAACCCCCACGACCCCCCACCCTGCCTCTCAAATTCTTCATATCAGAGAGATCATGTGATAATTGTCTTTCTCTGATGACTTATTTCACTAAGCATAATACCCTCTAGTTCCATCCATGTCATTGCAAATGGCATGACTTCATTTCTCTTGTTGACTGCATAGTATTCCATTGTGTGTGTGTGTGTGTATATATATATATATATATATATACTACATATTCTTTATCCACTCATCTACTGATGGACATCCAGGTTCTCTCCATAGTTTGGCTATTGTTGACATTGCTGCTATAAACTTTAAGTACATGTCCCCCTTTGGATCACAACATTTTTATATTTAGGGTAAATACCCAGTAGTGTGATTGCTGGGTCATAGGGTAGTACTATTTTCAACTTTTTGAGGAACCTCCATACTGTTCTCCAGAGTGGCTGTACCAGGTTGCATTCCCACCAACAGTGTAGGAAGGTTACCCTTTATTCACATCCTTGCCAACATCTGTCATTCCCTGACTAGCAAATTTTAGCCATTCTGACTGGTGTGAGGTGGTATCCCACTGTGGTTTTGATTTATAATTCTCTGATGCCAAATGATGTTGAGCAATTTTTCATGTGTCTGTTGGCCATTTGGATGTCCTCTTTGCAGAAATGTCTCTTCATATCTTCTGCCCATTTCTTGATTGGATTATTTGTTCTTTGGTTGTTGAGTTTGAGAAGTTCTTTGTAGATACTGGATACTAGCCCTTTATGTGATATGCCATTTGTGAATATCTTCTCCCACTCTGTCAGTTGTCTTTTGGCTTTGTTGACTGTTTCCTTTGCTGTGCAAAAGCTTTTGATCTTGATGAAGTCTCAATAGTTCATTTCCACTTTTGTTTCCCTTGCCTTTGGTGAAGTTTCTAGGAAGAGTTTGCTGTGGCTGAGGTTGAAGAGGTTGCTGCCTGTGTTCTCCTCCAAGATTTTGATGGAGTCCTGTTTCACATTGAGGTCTTTGATCCATTTTGAGTCTGTTTTTGTGTGTGGTGTAATTAAATGGTCCAGTTTCATTATTCTGCATGTGGCTGTCCAGTTTTTCCAACACCATTTGTTGAAGAGACTGTCTTTTTTCCATTGGATTTTTTTTCCTGCCTTGTGGAAGATTAGTTGACCATAGAGTTGGGGGTCTAATTCTGGGCTCTCTATTCTGTTCCATTGATCTATGTGTCTGTTTTTGTGGCAGTACGACACTGTCTTGATGATGAAAGCTTTGTAATAGAGCTTGAAGTCTGGAATTGTGATGCTGCCAACTTTGGTTTTCTTTTTCAATATTCCTCTGGGTATTTGGGTCTTTTCTGGTTCCATACAAATTCTAGGATTATTTGTTCCATTTCTTTGAAATAAATTGATGGTATTTTGATAGGGATTGTATAATATGTGTAGATTGCTTTAGGTAGCATAGACATTTTCACAATATGTGTTCTTCCAATCCATGATCATGGAAAGTTTTTCCATTTCTTTGTGTCTTCCTCAATTTCCCTCATGAGCAGTTTGTAGTTTTCTGAGTACAGATTCTTTGATTCTTTGGTGTAGTTTATTCCTAGGTATCTTATGGTTTTGGGTGTAATTGTAAATGGAATTGACTCCTTAATTTCTCTTTCTTCTGTTTTGCTGTTGATGTATAGAAATGCAAATGATTTCTGTGCTTTAATTTTATATCCTGACACTTTACTGAATTCCTGGATGAGTTCTAGCAGTCTTGGAGTGATGTCATTTGGTTTTTCTACATAAAGTATCCTATCATCTGCAAAGAGTGAGAGTTTGACTTCTTCTTTGCAAGTTTGGATGCCTTTTATTTCTTTTTGTTGTCTGATTGCTGAGGCTAGGACATCTAGGACTATGTTGAACTGCAGTGGAGATAGTGGGCATCCCTGCCGTGTTCCTGATCTCAGGGGAAAGCTCTCAGTTTTTCTCCATTGAGAATGATATTCGCTGTGGATTTTTCATAGATGGCTTTGATGATGTTGAGGAATGTGCCCTGTATGCCGACACTGTGAAGAGTTTTGATCAGGAAAGGATGTTGTACTTTGTCAAATGCTTTTTCAGCATCAATTGAGAGCATCATATGGTTCTTGTTCTTTCTTTTATTAATGTATTGTATTACGTTGATTGATTTGGGAATGTTGAACCAAACTTGCATCCCAGGAATAAGTCCCACTTGGTCATGGAGGATAATCCTTTTAATGTACTGTTGGATCTTATTGGCTAGTATTTTGGTGAGAATTTTTACATCTGTGTTCATCAAGGATGTTGATCTGTAATTCTCCATTTTGATGGGATCTTCGCCTGGTTTTGGGTTCAAGGTAATACTGGCCTCATAAAATGAATTTGAAAGTTATCTTTCCATTTCTATTTTTTCAAACAATTTCAGGAGAATTGGTATTAATTATTCTTTTGATGTTTGGTAGCATTCCCCTGGGAAGCCATCTGGCCCTGGGCTCTTGTTTATTGGGAGATTTTTGATGACTGTTTCAATCTCCTTACTGGTTCTGTATCTGTTCAGGTTTTCTATTTCTTCCTGGTTCAGTTTTGGTAGTTTGTGTGTCTCTAGGAATGCATCCATTTCTCCCAGTTTGTCTCGTTTGTTGGCATATAGTTGTTCATAATATGTACTGATAATTGTTTATATTTCTTCGGTGTTTATTGTGATTTCTCCTCTTTCATTCATGATTTTATTAATTTGGGTTCTTTCTCTTTTCTTTTTGGTAAGTCTGGCCAGGAATTTATCAATTTTATTAATTCTTTCAAAGAACCAGCTCCTAGTTTCATTGATTTGTTCTGCTGTTCTTTTGATTTCTATTTCATTGATTTCTGCTCTGATCTTTATTATTTCTCTTCTTCTCTGGGTTTAGGTTTTCTGTGGTTTTCTTTCCCCAGATCCTTTAGGTATAGGGTTAGGATATGTATTGGAGAACTTTCTTGTTTCTTGAGAAAGGCTTGTATTGCTATATACTTTCCTCTCAAGACCACTTTCGCTGTGTCTGAAAGATTTTTGAACAGTTGTGGTTTCTTTTTTATTTTTTTCCATGATTTTTTTAAAATTCTTGTTTAATTTCTTGGTTAACCCATTCATTCTTTAGTACAATGCTCTTTAGCCTCCATGTATTTGAGTTCTTTCCAACTTTTCTCTTGTGTTTGAGTTCTAGTTTCATGGCATTGTGGTCTGAAAATATGCAGGGAATGATCCCAATCTTTTGGTACTGATTGAGACCTGATTTGTGTCCCAGGATGTGATCTATTCTCAAGAATGTTCCATGTGCACGAAAGAAGAAGGTGTATTCTGTTGCTTTCAGGTGGAATGTTCTGAATATGTCTGCGATGTCCATCTGGTCCAGTGTGTCAGTTAGAGCCTTTATTTCCTTGTTGATCTTTTGTTTAGATGATCTGTCCATTTCGTTGAGGGGAGTATTAAAGTCCCCTACTATTGTTGTATTATTGTTGATGTGTTTCTTTGACTTTGTTATTAATTGGTTTATATAATTGGCTGCTCCCATGTGAGGGGTATACATATTTACAGTTGTTAGATCCTCTTGTTGGATGGTCCCTTTAAGTATGATATAGTGTCCTTCCTCATCTCTTATTATATTCTTTGGCTTAAAATATAATTTATCTGATATAAGAATTGCTACCCCAGCTTTCTTTTGATGTCTCTTAGCATGGTAAATTATTTTCCATCCCCTCACTTTAAAGCTGGAGGTGTCTTAGGGTCTAAGATGAGTTTCTTGTAAACAGCATATCGGTGGGTCTTATTTTTTTTATCGATTCTGATACTCTGTTCTTTTGATTGGGGTATTTAGCCCATTTACATTCAGGGTAACTATTGGCAGATATGAATTTAGTGCCATTGCATTGCCTGTATGGTGACTGTTAACTGTATATTGTCTCTCCTCTTTTCTGGTCTCTGTTCCTTTTAGGCTCTCTCCTTGCTTAGAGGACCCCTTTCAATATTTCCTGTAGGGCTGGTTTGGTGTTTGCAAATTCCTTTAGTTTTTGTTTGTCCTGGAAGCTTTTTATCTTTCCATTTATTTTCAGTGACAGCCTACCTGGATATAGTATTCTTGGCTGTATATTTTTCTCTTTTAGTGCTCTTAATATATCATGACAGTCCTTTCTGGCCTGCCAGGGCTCTGTGGATAGGTCTGCTACCAATCTAACATTTCTGCCTTTGTATGTTATGGACTTAATGTCCCCAGCTGGTTTCAAGATTTTCTCTTTGTCACTAGTACTTGTAAGTATTACTATTAGATGATGGGGTGTAGATCAATTTTTTTTCATTTTGAGGGGGGTTCTCTGTGCCTCCTTCGCCAGATTAGGGCAATTCTCTATAATAATTTGCTCCAATATACCTTCTGCCCCCTCTCTCTTTCTTCTTATTCTGGGATCCCAATTATTCTTATATTGTTGTGTCTTATGTATCACTTATCTCTTGAATTCTCCCCTCATGGTCTAGTAGTTGTTTGTCTCTATTTTTTCTCAGTTTGTTTATTCTCTGTCTTTTTGGTCTTCTATATCACTAATTCTCTCCTCTACCTCATGTATCCTAGCAGTAAGAGCCCCCATTTTTTATTGTATCTCATTAATAACTTTTTAAATTTCAACTTGGTTTGATTTTTGTTCTTTTATTTCTCTAGAACAGGATTTTTATTTCTCCAGAAAGGGATTCTCTAATATCTTCCATGCTTTTTTCAAGGCCAGCTAGCACTTTGATAACTGTCATTTTGAACTCTATCTCTGACATATTACTAATGTCTGTATTAACTAGGTCTCTAGCCGTTGGTACTGCCTGTTGTTCTTTTTTTTTTTTTTTTTTGGTGAGTTTTTCCACCGTGTCATTTTATTGAGATAAGAATAGATGAGTGAGGGAGAAAAACACTCTGGAGTTCCACAGTTTTCACTGATTAATGAACTTGGTCTTGGCTGCATAGTCTCACTGATCTTCTGGGTGAATGGACTTTTGCCATGATTCTCAAATGTCTTTACCCAAGGCGGAATTGCAGTACCCTTGTCAAGGGATGGGCCAAGCAATTTGCTCAGGTTCACTCTCGGGAGTCTTTCTTCCCTTAATGCTTTCCGTACTGCTCTAGAGGCCAGGAGTGAAAATGGCGGCCTCTCAGTCTCTGGCCCAGAGGAGCTGAGCAATCGGTCCCTGCTCCTCAGCATGCCCTCAGAGGAACATAGTCAATCACTCCCATCTCCCTTGTCTCTGGCCCATGCTCTGAGCTCAGCCATCCCATGACCGAGTGTTTTTATCTCTGGCGCAAGGCCCCATTTGGAGTCTCCAAACCCAGCAGTTTCCTACCACTCATTCCCGTGCCATTCCATCTGGAGGAGGAAGGTGGAGGTCTCTCCAGAGTTGTCTCTTGTGGGGTCTCTGTTCAAAGAGCAGTGGCGGGACTATGCCTTGGATCATGGAGTAAGGTAAGCCTGATCTCAGAGCCCACTGTGTGTCTCCTTCTCTGCCGAAAGCTTCTCCGCCCCTATACCTGGGAGCTCTGCCACACTCAAACACCCTCAGTCCCTCTGTTACCCCATGGGTCCTGAAACCACACTGTTCCCACGGGGGCTAAACCCCTGCTTAGACTCTGGAGCAACGTCCCTCAGCAGAGCAGAATTCTAAAAGTTCTAATTTTGTTCTCCGCTGCTCTGTGGCTGCTGGGAGCCAGCCCCTCCCCCAGGGTCTCTCTTCCCATTGCTTTGGATTCACTTTTTCCACACATCCTACTTTTTGGAAAGTCATTGATTTTCTGCTCCTAGAATTGCTGTTCTTCCTCTCTTTTCTCTCCTGTTGAGTTTGCAGGCTTTTAGAATGGTTTGATAACTACTAGCTGAAATTCTGGGATCCAACGATATCTCAGCCTCCTACTCCCATGCCATCTTGCCCATATCTCTGATTTTATTTATTTTAGAGAGAGAGAGAGAGGCAGTGTATGAACAGGGAGAGGGGCAGAAGGAGAAGGGAAGCAGACTCCGTGCTGAGCATGGAGCCTTACTCAGGGCTTGATCTCAAGACTCTGAGATCATAACCTGAGCCAAAACCAAGAGTTAGATGCTTAACCAACTGAGCTATTCAGTCTTCCTAGGAGCCAAAGTTTCTTTTTTTCTTTTTCATTTCTTTTATTTTTTCAATTTTATATTTTCAGTGTTCCAAGATTCATTGTTTATGCACCACACCCAGTGCTCCATGCTTCATGGAGCCAAAGTTTCTAAAGGAAATTACTAGTACCATTACTTATCCCCTGCCCTCTTTAAAAGCTTCAGTTGATAACAGAGACAATATACAGAACTGAATTTTATACTTCTGTTCAAAGGATTTATAATTATACATACATTCTTAATACATCATCTGGTCATATCCTCTTCTGTCAATAAATATTTATTGAGCTCCTATTTGATACTACTGTATGGTTAACAGGCATAGTCCTTGGCCTTATGGAGTAACAAGGGCATGTGTGTAGCTTAGTCAGTAAAACATGCAACTTCTGATCTCAGGAGTCATGAGTTTGAGGCCCATATTTAATACAGAGATTACTTTTAAAAAGTAATATGGTAAGACATACATGAAACAATTTATTGCAAAATTATAAGCATCAGAGTGCCATGGTGTCAAATAAAAAACAAATTTGGATTTAGGGAAGGAGAAAGTTTATTTGAAAGGGTTATTGTAATGGGGGACAGGGAATATCATGTGGGAAAAAGCCACTTTGGAAAACAGTATGGAGATTCCTCAGGAAATTAAATATACAGCTACCCTATGACCCTGCAATTGCACTACTCGGTGTTTACCCCAAAGAAGCAGATGCAGTACAAAGAAGGGCTACATGTACCCCAATGTTCA
>CM052801.1:60675891-60698473 GCA_028533885.1 Nasua narica | reverse complement strand
CCACCAACAGTGGAGGAGTGTTCCCCTTTCTCCACATCCTATCCAGCATTTGTTGTTTACTGTCTTGTTGATTTTGGCCATTCTAACTGGCGTAAGGTGATATCTCAGTGTGGTTTTGATTTGAATCTCTCTGATGGCTAAAGATGATGAACATTTTTTTAGGATCCCCCTAATATTTCTTGCAGGGTTGGCTTAGTGGTCACATATTCTTTTGGTTTCTGTCTGTCCTGGAAGACCTTTATCTCTTCTTCCATTCTGAATGACAGCCTTGCTGGATAAAGTATTTTTGGCTGCGTGTTTTTCTCATTTAGTATGCTGACTATATCATGCCAGCCCTTTCTGACCTGCCAGTTCTCTGTGGATAGATCTGATGTTATTCTAATGTTTCTACCTCTGTAGGTTAGGTACCCCTTGCCTCAAGCTGCTTTCATGATTTTCTCTTTTTCTCGAAAATTTGCAAGCTTCACTATTATATGTCAGGGTGTTGATCTATTTTTATTGATTTTGCAAGTGGTTCTTTCTACTGCTTGGACATGAATGTCTGTTTTCTTCTCCAGATTAGGGAAGTTCTCAGCTATGACTTGCTCAAATATATGTTCTGCTCCCCCCACCCTCAGGCAGCCCCAAAATTCTGGTGTTGGTTCTTCATATGGCATCACTGATTTACTGAAGTCTCCTCTCATGGTCTACCAGTTTTTCTCTCTCTTTTCCTCAGTTTCCTTCCTTTTTATCAACTTATCTTCTATGTCACTTACTCTCTCTTCTGCCTTTTTTCTCTAGCTGTTATAGCGTCCAATTTAGACTGTATCTCAGAACATTTTTAATTATAGCCTCATTAGATCTCACTTCTGCACAAAGAGATTCTCTAGTGTCTTTTATGTTTTTTTTTAAGTTCACCTAGTAACTTTATAATAGTTATCTTGAATTCCAGCTCTGACAGTTCACTTATATCCATATTGATTAGATCTGTGACAGACAGTATTACCTCTAGTTCTTTCCTTTGTTGTGAATTCTTTCTTCTAGTCATTTTGCCCAGAGATGAATAGATGAATGAGTGAACAAAACCAAAAATATCAACCACATTCCAAGCAAATATGAAAAGGTCAGGAACCAAAAATAAAAGAAAAAGGAAAAGAGAAAAAGAGAAAAGGGGAAATTAAGAGAAAGAAAAGGAAAAAAGAGGAGGGAGGAGGGACTATAACCTTATAGGGTGGACAAAACAAGGTGACCCACTTGGTCCTGAGTATATTTTGGTCTGTGTGTTAGAAGACACTAAATCCCAAAATTGTAAAGAAAACAAGTCGTGTGTGTGTGTGTGTGTGTGTGTGTGTGTGTGTAGATAGAAAAAGGAAGTGAAAAATGAAGAATATATCTATAAAATGTAAATGTAAAAAATGGAAGTTAAAAAACCAACTTAAAATCAAAGAGTTGATAAAATAAGAAACTAGTTGAAAAGGGAAAAATGAAAAAATATAAATGGAAAATTTTAAACAAAAGGTGAATGAATCATGAGAAAAAAACCCTTGATTCTATATACTATTTTATCCTAGCACTGGAATTTTTCAGTCCTGTGAGGTCTATAAACTTGCTGTCCACCTCTTCTTCCAGCTGGTCTTCTTGGGGAGGTACCTGCAGCACTGATTCTCAGGTGTCTTTGCCTGAGCAGAATAGCACCTCCCCTTGCCAGGGGTCTGGGCTCAATGTAAGCTGTTTTTGGTTCCCCTTTGTGGCTTCTGTTCCCTCAAGGTTTTCCTTGTCTCTTTAGAGGATCAAAATAAAAATGGCCATGCCTATCTCCAGCCCCAGAGCCAAAAATTCAGGGTTTCCTCTCATCAGTAAACCCTCAGGGATAAATGGTCTTCACTTTTGTATGTGACAACCTGTAGCCTCCTATGGTGCATGCCCACACTGATCCTCCCGGGGGAAGGTGGAGGGTCCTACACTACTGCATTTTGTAGGTAGGCCCTTGGTGTGGAGAGTGATTGCTGGATTATGCATACCCCTGCTCTGCCCTTCCCTGGGGAAAGATGGACAGTTTCCCCATTCTTGTTTTTTGCAGGATTCCTGCACTGAGAACTGTTGTTGTGTGGTTGTGTGCACACCCACTCTGACCTTCCTGGGAGAATGGCAAAGGATCCCTGAGTTCCAGTCCTTTGCAGGGTCTCCAGGCAGAGAGTGGTCACTTGATTGAGCCCTAGCTCGGGATTTATGGCCAACTAAGTTTAGATCCCCCTCCTGGACTCACTGACTGTAACCAGTTTCCCTCTTCCTAAGCATGGGATCTCTACCAACTCAGGCATCCCTGTTATTTCTGTGGCTCTGGGGATCCTGAGGCCACACTGTCCTACCTAGAATTCTGTCCTTTTCACCACCTGAGTACCTTTCAAGCAGGGATTTCTCTCACTGAAGTAGATTTCTAAGGGTTCTCATTTGGCCTCTGGGGCTATATCATTTTCTGATGGCCAGCTTACAGAGGCTCCCTTCCTCCACTGTTTATCTTTTTTTAATTATTATTATTTGAGAGAGAGAAAGAGTGCACAAGCTGGAGTGGGGGAAGGAAGGACAGAGGGAGACAGAAAAATAGACTCCCTGCTGAGCAGGGATCCCGATAAGGGGCTTGATCCCAGGACGCTGGGATCATGACCTGAGCCAAAAGCAGATGCTTAAACATCTGAGCCACCAAGGCATCCCCTCCTCGATGTTTATTTTCAGGTACCTCCATTCAGATTCACTTCTCCACACCTCCTCCTGTGCAAAAAATGGTCACTTTTCTATTTGTAGAGTTCCAGATATTCTTTTCTTACATCTCAGGTTGAATCTGTGAGTATTCAGAATGATTTGGTAGCTATCTAGCTAAATTCAAGGGACCAGATGAAACAAGATCCTCTACTCTTCTGCTTTCTTAAAATTCAAATTATTACTTTAATCCTGTATGGCAATCCTAAAATGATGGTGTGTCTGATAGCTTCCTTATAAATGTCACCATAAAAAGGCTGATTCTTATGTTAATTTGGTGCTAGTAGAATATACAGGTAGTGGAAATTTCATGTGAGGAAAAATTAATTTTCAAGGAGGGAAACATTTTTATAAACTAGAAATCAGGGTGATATAGACAAACTCCCTTTGCTGGTAAGGTTTATTTTTTTCTAGTCCTTCCTTACCCTTAAGGTGTAGATTATAGGAGATCTTGGCTTTTTAAGAGGATACTCAGTTTCAAATTCCCATTTCTCACAGAATCAAGGCTTATTTGTCCTTATTTGGCCATTAAACTCAAAGTCTCATTGGTGGAGAACTGCATATACTCTCAGATCAACTAAACTGTAAATGTTTTCATTTATTTAGTCAACAAATATTTATTGAATGCCTCCTCTGCCAAACATTATTATAGGCATTAGAGATATAGCAGTTAATAAAACAAAGTCTATGCTGTCATGGAATTTATGTATATTACTCCTGTTTTGAAGGTTCTGTTTGGGACCTATTAAGAAAAAGAAATATTAAAAACTTATAAATTAAATGATAGAATAGCTATTTTCCCATTCAATGTTATATTGCAGCAATGAATAAAGAACCTACCCAAGGATTATTTAATTCTGTAGGGGAAGGTACTTGGTTTGACATACTGTTTACTTTGACTACGGCCCAGAATCTAAAAAGTTACATGTTAACTTGGGTTTGGTCTAGTAGGTGTGCAATTGATTCCTATCAGGTAAAAATAAAATAATAACTCTAAAGATTATGGTCCTTATTGTTGTGTCTGAAAAAAAATGTTTGTTACTGCTGCAGAAAATAAAACTGAGCCACTATTTTTGTTACTGAAAAAAAAAAAAGATTATGTGTCTTACTGGGTTATGGGACAATTAATTCTGTATCTAATTTAACAAATCTTTCAGTATGTCTTTCCTATTAGACTATAAACCCCTGTTTCTCTAATTCTCCTTTGCCCCAACTTTACTATACTGCTTGTTCCCTTGTTAATGAATTAAATAAATCTTTGACACAGCCTTACTTTACATTTATTCATAGGAGAATCATATTTATAGCTTTTTATAAATCACAGATTGATAGGACCTTAACCATTTCCTTTACTGCAAGTTCTTATATGTATATAAAAGAATGTTGTATTTTATCCAAAATTATTTGATGTTTAAAAGTAGGAGGTTTTCTGTTTTTCTAATCTTCCATATCTCTAGAAAAGTAACACACCTCTCTGTTTCTAGCACATTGGCCTTCTTTCAGTTTTACAAAGCTCTATATTTCTCCTCTCTCTAGGACTTTACAGAAAATTATTTTTTCCCTGAAATTCCTCCATTTCCTTTTGGTTAACTGTTACTCTTCCTTCAAATCCCAGAAGTTATTTCCCTAGGAATGTTTTCTGGGTTATTTTTAGCCCCTAAAAACTATTTCAGATCTGTTTCTACAAAGGCATGGACCAAAATTTTAATTTATTAAGCAATTTGTTGTTTGACATCTATCTCCCTACACAAGATTGTAATGCAGCTTCAGATAAATAAAAATAGTCAGTTTTCTCACAATTTTGTTTTCAGGTCTTATCACTACTCTTTGTTAGGTATTACTTTGTTAGTACCTCTTTATTAGGAATTTAATGAATTAACAAATTTTAATTATATCCTTTCAACCCAGGTGACCCAATCATGCCCATGACTTCAATTGATGTCTATGTTGATAATTTCTAAATGCATATTTATAGGTTATACTTAATTTCTTAGGTCCAAGTTCATATTTCCAGTTGCCTCTTAAAAAGTTTTAGCTGAATGTAGTATAGATACTTTTAACTTATTCAAAACTGAGTCTACTGTCTCATCCTACAGATCTGTATCTCTTTCTCTATTTCTTATTGCATTATCATTTATATGGTTATCAACATTGGAAACTCAGAATCAAATTTTATGTCTACTTTTCTTTCACTAACTACATAAAATTAGTCACTGAACTTTGTTAACTACACTTCTAAGAATTTTGATCTTACTGGTCCTTTCTGCATTCAGTTGCCACTCTCTTAGTTTAGTTCTTCATTTTCTCTTATTGAACTATTCAAGTTCTCATCTTTCTCTATATCTGCCATCTACATAGTAATCAGTCATTTTTTACTAAAATATAGATTCAATAATGAATTCTGTAGCTCAAAACCTTTAATGAACACATTTTAAAATATGCCTCCATTATCTGTAGAATAAAAATCGAACCTCTTATTACAATGTGAGAATTTCTTCACAATCTGAATAAACATTTTTTTCTATTTCATCATATTGGTCAACTCTTCTTCTAGGAATAAGCCTTTTTGCTTATTCTTGAATGTATCATGTGCTTTCATGCCTCTGTGATCTGTTCCTGTACTCTGTACTTATAATAATCTTTCTGCCTATTTTCTTCTTTTGGCAAAATCATTGATCTCTTTTAAGGTCCACCTCAAGATCAGAGCTTTTTTGTGAAGACTTTTCTATTGTCTAACTTTACAGCTTTCCCCATTCTTTCCCAGGCAAAATTAGTTCTTCTGTCTCCCCTGTTTTCTTATAGCACTTTTTCTATTGTATTTTGTACATAACTTGGAAGAAAATGTAATCACAATCATAGGTTCTTAGCCAGAAACAACTAGCGGTTTGGACATGTTTGGACATGTTCAAATGAACTGACAAGACAGACTCAACTGAAGTCTCTTTGCTAAGTCTTCTAAAAAATAACTCCATCTGTGTCTACTCCTGGGTTTCAAACACATTTGGACATGTCAGGCAAGTCTAAAAATCAACCAAACAAAAACCTATTTGGAGGAAATATTGAAGAGGCTTCACAAGAGAACTTATCTTTTAAAAAGTAATAAAAAGGCACAATGAACATAGCTCACTAAAATAGGAATTGTTTGCAAAGAGAAATAGAGTTTTTGAATATAGCACAGCTGTCATTATTTAAATCTGCAGGGAGCTAGAGGCCTAGTATCAGAAGATTAAGAACAATAAGCTAATAAAATTCATGTACTAATGTTATTTTTATGTAATTTGCTCCCACAGGCTGGAAAATCCTGGAACACATCATTTTTTCTAATTATTAGTATCAGTTTATGATACTTATTCATACCCATTGTCCCTATTTTGTAACAGTGATCATACATGAGAATTTATTTTCTTCAGTTGGCATTCAAGGAGACCATTCTTAATTCTTGATCCCTTTTTCAGCTGTTTCTCCTTAATCACATTTTTTGGATCTTTCTTATTTTTCCAGACCTTTAAACATTGTAGTTTTCCAAGTCTAAATCTTGAAAAATCCCTCTTCTTTTCTATTTATTATTTGTAATTGAAGTATAATTGGCATACAATATTATATTAGTTTCAGGTGTAAAATATAGAGATTTAATATTGATATACATTATAAAATGCTCTCCATAGTAATTGTAGTTACCATCAGTCACAATACAAAATTAATACACTATTTCTGACTATATTACCTATGCTGTACTTTATAACTTTATGATGAATCTATTTTATAACTGGAAGTTTGTACTTCTTAATCCTTTTTACCTATTTTGTCCATCCCTCTGGCAGCCACCAATTTGTTCTCTGTATGTACAAATCTAGTTCTGTTTTTTTTGTTTGTTTGTCCTTTTTTTTATATTCCACAAATAAGTGAAATCATATGGTATTTGTCTTTCTCTGATTTACTTTACTTAGCATAATACCCTCAAGGCCCATTCACATTGTCATAAATGGCAAGATTTCATTTTTTTATGGCTGAGAAATATTACTATATCTTTATCCATTCATCTATGAATGGACACTTAGATTGCTTTCATATCTAGGTTTTGTAAATAATGCTGCAATAATCATATGGGTGCATATATCTCTTCAAATTAGTATTTTTGTTTTCATTGAATAAATATCCAGAAGTGGAATTACTGGATTATATGGTATATCTTCTTCTGTTTTTATTTTGTTTTGTTTTGTTTTTGAGAAAATTCCATACTATTTCTGTAGTAACTACACCAATTTAAATTCTAAGCAGCAGTGCACAAGTGTTCCCTTTTCTCCACATTCTTGCAAACACTTATTATATCTTTTCTTTTTGATACTAACCATTATGACTGGTCTGAGGTGATATCTCATGGTGATTTTGATTTGCATTTCTCTGATGACGAGTGATGTTGAACATCTTTTTGTGCATCTGTTGACCATCTGGATGTTTTCTTTGGAGAAATGTTTCTTCATGTATTTTGACCATTTTTTAATTGGATTGTTTGTTTTGTTTTTGAGGTTTTGAGTTTTATAAGTTCTTAATATATTTTGGATATTAACCCTTATTAGCTATATCATTTGTTAATATCTTCTCACATTCTGTAGGTTAACTTTTTATTTTGTTGATGTTTTCCTTCACTGTGCAAAAACTTTAGTTTGATTTATTTCCAATTGTTAATTTTTGGTTTTGTTGCCCTTCCTTGAGGATACAAATCCAAAAAAATATTGCTAAAACGATTGTCTAAGAGTTTACTGCCTATGTTTTCTTTTAGAAGTTTCATGGATTGAGATTTTACATTTTTATGTTTGATTTTGAGTTTAATTTTGTATATGATGTAAAAAAGTGGTTCACTTTCATTCTTTTACAAATAACTGTCCAGCTTTTCCATCACCATTTATTGAAGAGGCTTTTTTTTTCCAACTGAATATTCTTGCTTCCTTATTGTACATTAACTGACCATACCAGCATGGGTTTATTTCTGGGTTCACTCTTCTGTTCTGTTGGCCTATGTGTCTGTTTTTGTGGCACTGCCATATTGTCTTGATTACTACAGTTTTGTAATATTGTTAAAAATTTGGGATAATGGTACCTCCAGCTTCATTCTTCTTTCTCAGGATTGCTTTGACTATTCAGGGTTTTTGTGGTATTGTACAAATTTTAGAATCATTTGTTCTAGTTGCATAAAAATGCTATCACTATTTTCATAGGGATTACATTGAATCCTAGATTTAATGTAAATAGCTTTTGGAAGTATGGATATTTTAACAATATTAATTTTTCTAATCCATGAACATGGTATTGCTTTTCATTTATCTTAGTTCCTTTCATTAGTGTCTTATAGTTTTCAGAATACAGGCCTTTCATCTTCTTAATTAAATTATTCCTAGGTGTTTTATTCTTTTTGATACAATTGTAAATGGTATTATTTTCTTAATTTCTCCTTCTGCTAGTTTCTTATTGGTGTATGGGAATGTAACAGATTTCCATATATCTCTGTTGTTTCATACCTTTGTGGTCAGAAAAGATGCTTGTTATAATTTCAAACTTCCTAAATTTATTGAGACTTGTTTTGTGGCTTAACATGTGATCTATCCTGGAAAGTGTTCCATATGGACTTGAAAAAAGTATGTATTCTTCTGTTTTTAGATGGAATGTTTTGTGTGTATCTGTTAAATCCATCTGGTCTAATGTGATGTTCAAAACCACAATTTCATTATTAACTTTCTATTTGGATGATACATCCATTGATACAAGTGGTGTGTTAAGGTTCCCTACTATTATTGTATTACTGTAAATCTTTCCCTTTATGTATATTAATGTTTGTTTTATATATTTAGGTGCTCCTATATTTATATAGATATTTACAATTGTTATAGCCTCTTAAAATATTAATCTTTTTATCACTATGTAATTTACTTTTTTGTCTCTTGTGACAATTTTTATTTAAAAGCTCTTGTGACCCTACCTTTTTTTTCTACTTCTATTTGCATGGAATATCTTTTTCCATCCCTTCACATTCATTTCTGTATGTCTTTAGGTCCGAAGTGACTCTTTTGTAAGTAGCATACAGGTGGATCTTGTTTTGTTTTGTTTTGTTTTTAAATCCATTCAGCCACATTATGTCTTTTGATTGGAACATTTAGTTCATTTACATTTAAAGTAAATTTTGATAGGTATGTACTTACCGTCATTTTGTTAATTATTTTCTGATTGCTTTAGTAGTTCTTCTCTGTTTCTTTTTTCTCTTGATCTCTTTACTTCTGATCTGATGCTTTTCTTTAGTGTTATGCTTGAATTCCTTTCTCTTTATGTTTTGTGTATCCATTATAGGTTTTAGTTTGTGGTTATCATAAGGTTCATATGTAACATCCTATATATATAGCACTTTATTTTAAGTTACGTCACTTACACATTTGTACACATTTGAAAAGCACTACATTTTTATTATTCCCTTCCACATTTTATTTATATAACATCAAATGTTCATCTTTTTATTTTGTGGATTCCTTAATTAATTATATAAATATAATTTATTTTACTCCTTTTGTTTATTAACCTTTATACTAGCATTAAGTGATTGATCTGCTACCTTTTTTTGTTTGCTTTTACCAGTGAATTTTTTTTCCTTAATAATTTTCTTACTTTCAGTTACGGCCTTTCTTTTTTGCTTAAAGAAAGCACTTCTTGTGTTAAAACTTTTTGTAAGTCCTGTTTAGTGGTGATGGGCTCCTTTAACTTTTTTTTTTCCATAGGAAAATCTACCTTTCTTTGGAATGATAATCCTGCTAGATAGAGTTTTCTCGGTTGTAGGTTTTTGGTTTTTTTTTCCATAACACTTTGAATATTCTGTGTCACTCCCCTTTGGACTGACAAATTTCTGCTGAAAAATTAGCTAATAACCTTAGAGGGTTTCCCTTGCATGTAATAATTTTTTTCTCTTGCTGCTTTTAAGATTTATCTCTTTATCTTTATTTTTGACATTTTAATTATTATGTATCTTGATGTGTCATTCCATGGGTTCATCTTGTTTGAGACTCTCTGTCCTTCCTGGATCTGGATGTCTGGTTAGGAAAGTTTTCAGCTATTATTTCTCCAAATAAATTTTCTACTCTTTTATCTCTTCTTCTGGGACCCTTATAATATGAATGTTAATATGCTTGATGTTGTCCCAGAGATCTTTTAACCTATCCTCATTATTTTATTTTTCTTTTTGCTGTTCAGTTTAGATGGTTTCCACTGTCCTGTCTTCCCAATCACTGATTTTTTTTTGTAGCCTCTAATCTATTGTTGATTCTCTTTAGTGTATCTTTATTTTCAGGTATTGTATCCTTCAGCTCTGATTGGTTCTTTTTTTCATATATTTTCTATGTCTTTGTTGAAATTCTTATTGAGTTCACCCACTCTTCTCTCAAGTCCCACAATCATTTTTATGACCATTACTTTGAACTCTTTATCAGGTAGATTGCTTATCTCAATTTCATTTATTTTATTTTTTTCTGAGCTTTTGTGCTGTCCTTTCATTTAGAACATATTCTTCTGTCTCCTTATTTTGTCTGATTCTCTGTGTTTGTTTCTATTAGGCAGGTCAGCTACATCTGGTCTTGTAAGTAGTGGCCTTACATAGAAGGCATAGTACGGGGTCCAGAAGTACAATTCCCCAATCACCAGACCTGTACTCGAAGGGTGTCCCCTGTGTGGACTTCATGTGCTCTCCTATTATGACTGGGTCACAACTACTGTAGGCACACAGGGAGGCAGGGCCAGCCCTGGTACAGCTTGCTTAGGGTGTGGGAATGCTGGTGGGTGGGATTAGCCCCCAATGTAACTAGGAGAGAAGTCTGGCCACAACTTATGTGGGCATGCTGCTGGGCGAGTCTGCCTTCTCAGCACAGGAGTCACTTTTGAGGATCACCAATCCTAACTGGGACTGCTTATTTGGTGTTGTGTGCATTAACTGCTTTTGGGGGGCATGTTGTGCGTAAAAGCTATTCTTCTAGTCTTACAGTCATTTTAAAAATGAGTTGCACTATATTTATTTGCAGCTTTGACATGTCTTTGGGAGGTGAGATCAGGATCCTTCTACTCCATCATCTTCCTAAGCTCCTCTTTTCTATTTATATTCATGTCTTGGGTGATATCATTCAAGCTCATCGCTTTAAAATACCATCTCTACATAAATATTTCTTTTTTTTTTAAGATTTTATTTTATTTATTTTAACAGAGAGAGAACACAAGCAGGCAGAGAGGCAGGCAGAAGCAGAGAGAGGAGCAGGCTCCCTGCAGAGCAAGGAGCCCGATGAGGGACTCGATCCCAGGACGCTGGGATCATGACCCGAGCCGAAGGCAGCCGCTCAACCAACTGAGCCACCAAGGCGTCCCTCTACATAAATATTTCTTAAAATTAAATCTCCATTCTTGACCTGTACCATGAACTCCAGACTCCTTGTAATTTTCTGTTCAACATCTCCACCTGCATGCATAACAGACAACTCAAGCAAACCATTTCCCAAACTGAACTCTTGATTCTTAACACTTCCTAACCAGTTTGGCTCACATATGTCTACATCTTAGTTCATGACAACTCCATCTTTCCTTTTGTTTGGGACAAAATCCTTGGTGTCAACCTTGTTTTTTTCTTACAATCCACAACCAACATTATACACATCAGAAAATTCTGTTTGCCTTATATTCAAAATACAGATTATCCAAAATCCAGCCACTTTTTAAAAAGATTTTATTTATTTATTTGACAGAGAGAGAGAGTACAAGTGGGGGAAGCAGCAGGGAGAGGGAGAAGCAGGCTCCCACTGAGCAGAGAGCTGAACTTCAACCTCAATCACAGTCCCTGGGATCATTACCTAAGCTGAAGGTAGATGCTTAACCAACTGAGGCACCGAGGTGCTCCCAAAATCTAGCCACTCTTTACCACCTCTACTGCTATCACCCTAGACTAAAATTATCATCAAATAATAAGTTTCTAACTAGTCTTTCAGCTTCCACACTTACCTCCCTCTCTCCAACTATCAAATATCCACAAAAAAGCCAAAGTTAACCTTTAAAAATATAAATCAGGTCATATCACCCTTCTAGTCTAAATATGTCAATGGTTTGTAT
The DNA here is from genome assembly GCA_028533885.1 of Nasua narica. Lineage (NCBI taxonomy): Eukaryota > Metazoa > Chordata > Mammalia > Carnivora > Procyonidae > Nasua > Nasua narica. Next base: position 60,686,614 of record CM052801.1, on the reverse strand, counting down.
ATCACTCAGAATAAAATCTAATTTCTTGGCCTTTCTACAAGGCATACATGATCTGGTCTTCAACTTTTTTTCTGATCTCATATCCAATACTCTCCCCCTCTCTCACTCAGTAAAAGTTACACTGGCTTTCTGATGTCCCTCAGGTTTGGCAAGCATGTTCTTGCTTTGGGCCTCTGTATAAATTCTTTTGCCTAGGTTGCTCTTCCTCTAGATGTTGCATATCTTAGTTCCTCATTTCATTCATTCATTCATTCATTCATTCGTTCATTCATTTGCTCAAAGTGTTACCATCTCAGAAATAATTTCCCTGACTACCTTACTTACATAAGCCACCTTTCCATCTCCAAGCACTCTCTATTCTCTTTATTCTGCTTTATTTTTCTTCATGTATTTTTAAAATTTTTCAATTTATTATTTTCTGTCTCTCCCACTGTAATGAAAGTTCCACAGTACCAGGTTCTCCATATTTGTGTTTAATACTAAATACTAAAGGTAGAATAGTGCTTGGCACATGATTAAGGGAAGAAAAAAAAGTCTGTTGAATGAACCAATTAATAAATAATCTTGAACATGACTAATAAGACTTGATGGGGAGAGACAAATTTTTTCTTCTACCTTTCTAGGTTCTTTGCTTGGTATAATAATCAAATTAATCTAAGACAGATCAGTAGGATAAAAATAAATTTAATTTTATACATACGGGGGCTCCATAGGAATGTCAGATACAAGGTTAAGTCAGGCAAGAGAGGTTTATATGACATCTTGCTTTGAAGAATGTAGGGGTGGAGAGTGAGTCACAAAACAATAAGATGAGTAGATGTTTGTTAATAAATGATTGTCCTGCCATACAGATAGCTTATTCAGGTAAAGAATTTATCTCTTGGTAATAGCTTTCTAGGCCCGGTTCCGTATCTAAATTTGTTTAGGTAGTTTAAGGGAGATGTAAAAGTTTTTCTTGAGTCTTCTTGGTCTGGATTGCTTTCAGCTCAAAATAGTTCACATGTGAAAGTGGCATATTTTAGGGAGACTTGTTTTGAACTCTTTTAGCCTAAAAAATGTGGTATTAAAGGTTAAAAACCTTAAATAAAGCTAAAAGTAAGTACTGTAGAATATTTTTGTAAGGCAGTCATTAAATAATTCAATTATATGTTGCCTTTTCTGTTTTATAAATCACAAATTAAAGATAGTATTTAATTTTTCCCTACAAAATGAAGTAATTTAAGAACATCTGATGGCATATTGTGTTAATACCTATAATAGTTGGTCGATATCTAATGATCATGTTCATGAAATCAGTCATTCAGTTCAGAAGATATTGTAATTTTTTATCATTTTACCAAATTCTATTATTTATGCTCTAAGTTATGTATCATTTAATTTATAACCATAATAAAGAATTCATGAGGCAGGAAACTTATACATGAAATTCTCTCCCTAATTCATGAGATTTTCAATTACATTTCAACTCATACTTCCTTCTTTCAACTGTTTGTGCTATTAATGAAGAATAGTCAGAAGAAAGGCAGCAAGTGACAAGGAACCCCTGCTCTAAGAGGAAACCACTTAAAAGTATTTTACACAACCCTGGAAGGAGCCCTCCAATCTTTCCCATGTGAACAACTATCTGATACGTAGATGAGCATGTGGACAAAAGCCTGATTGGGTGACAGGCATATGGAGCATTAATCAAATTAAAAACAGCCCGCCAACAAGCCCATAAAAACCCCTAGATATAGAAACTCTGGTGGCAACCCTTTTGGGTCCCCTCCCTCTTTGGGAGCTTTGTACTATTGCTCAATAAACTTTACTATTGCTCAATAAACTTTGCTTTGCTGCCCACCACTCTTTGGTCTGCCTTGTCATTCTTCAAAACAGCATAACCAAGAATCATGGGCACTGAAGGAAAAGAAAGGAAAGAAGTCCTGCAACACTATGATGGATATCAAATATACCTACTACTATATTAACCATGAACATTAGAAAAGTTTTGGGGATGAAGAAAATCTAAAACTGGATTGTTGGGAGATTGCACAATTCTATACATGAAATAAAAAATTATTGAATTGAACTCTTATAGTGGCATGCAAATTATACCTCAATAACACTGTTTTTGAAAGTATATATAGAGGAGCAAGATGTTACTAGCACTTCAAAGGCCAACATATAAAAAAGAAAATATCCCCTTTCCCTTAATATTTATTTGGAAAAAATATTACATAGGGTAACAATATATCTTTTGCAGAATACTGCTAACTAATGGAAACCTTTGAATATTATAATGATTCATGGATGATGGGAGTAGAATATGCCATCCCAAAATGTGCTTCTTTGAATATTGATTATTTGGACTGATTATTTTTGAGAGGCTGAAGACACAAGAAAATCTCTGAAATCAGAGTAAAACTTTCCCTTCTGTGAGGGAAATTTACATTTTAAGGAAAATCTCCACTTATATGAATGTTTTCCACTCTGTACCAGAAAAGGAGGATGACTAAATCTCTGAAAATTCTTATCAATGGAGAAGGCTGGGACTTAAATTTGCTTAAGAGTCATACCCTTTTTCAGTGCTTTTCCTGATAACCTTCCATAGCTGATCTCCCAAACACCAACATCTTTTGTCTTTAGCTGGAAATGCTATTTAAATTTGGGCCATTTAGGAGAGTTACTCTGTTGAGCTGAGTATCTCCCATGTATACAGAAGTTATACATGTTATGAAACTTCGGTTTGTGTTTCTCTTGTTTATTATGGCCTGGGGGGCATCAGCCAAGAACCCAGGAGGGTAAAATAAAAATTATTTTTCCTTCCCTGCACTGGGGAGTAAGTATAAAAAACAAACTATTTGAATTTCTATAAGCAAAATACATAAGAATTTTGAACATTATTTCATAAAAACATTTTTGTCTATTTTGATTTTATAACACATAGTCACATTTCAATTTACATTTTAAAATGCATTTACTTTTCAAGCACAAATATAGTATATACCATTTATATATTAGCAAATCATACTTTTTCTCACATAAGTAATTAAAATTGAAGAACATTTCAAATAGGAAAAATAAAGGTCTAAATTTTTATATTTTATATTTTGTGCCTGGGTGGTTCAGTCAGTTGAGTGTGTGACTTGATTTCAGTTTAGGTCATGATCTCAGGGTCATGAAATTGAGCCTCCCATCAGGCCTCATGCTCAGCCCAGCGTCTGCTGGAGATTCTCTCCCTTTCCTACACCCTCCCCCAACTCAAGGTCTCTCTCTTAAATTAATTAATTAATTATTAATTTAATTTTATTAACTAATTAAAAGATCTGTATTTTATGAATATCTAAGATGTACAATGGAATTTACTTAAACTTTATAATATTTAATGATACAGTGATCTAAAATTTTTTTTACTTTTAATTATTTCTACATAACATAACTTCTAGTCATGGTTCTCCAGAGAAACAGAACCATTAGGAAATATGTATATTATTTAGAGAGACAAAGAGATTTTAAGGAATTGGCTCACATCATGGAACTTGCAAGTCCAAAATTCATAAAACACACTGACAATTGGAGAAATGCATGAGTTGAGTCTTGAGGCAGAAATTTTTTTTCTCCAGGAAACCTCATGAGGTTTTTGTTCCTAAATCCTTCAATTGATTAGATGAGGCCCACCCACATTATTAAGGTAATCTCTTAACCACATCTACAATATCTTCACAGCAACACTCAAATTAATCTTTCATTAACTAAGTGGGTATTACAATCCAGCCAACTTGTCACATAAAACTAACCATCACAATACTATGTATGCAAAAATCTCAATTTTTTTATATTCCCAAAAAGATTTTTAATTTATCAATTAGTGTGAAAAGGGCTCAATAATAATACATACATTAATAAAAAAATTGGAAGCCACTGGAAAAGAGCAATGGCTCTTCCAAATTATCTTTTTATATACATAGACATATTTGTTCAAAAAAATCATAAACAGAAAATCTAATCTCAATAAGAAGTAAAAACAAAGCTTTTATGGAGAAGATATGGAGACTTCTAGAGTCTACTCATTCAGCTTCTTATCAGTCCTGACAGTAAGTGTTGCCATGGAAACTTAGGATAATTCAGTACATTTTTAAAAACTGTTGATGTGCCTGAATCATTAATTCAAATGCTTCCAGAACTAAGGCAGATAACAAAAATAAGTGAATCCTGTCAGGAACTGGCACTTAGCTGCATTGCCCTGGAGACAATGGTGAACTCTGGGGACTGTGATATACTAGAACAAGCAGAAATAGACAACTTCCCCTCAGCTCTTCCTAATTGTTATCCTAAAGGAATGAAGGTCCCATGTTGGTAAATTGCCTAATTTTCCAATTGCTGAAAATTATGATTTTTATATAAGACCTCTTGATTTTTGAATTTTTTAAAAGTCGATCTCTTAATTTCAAAATTTGTAATTAATTTTAAGAAAGGTTTAACACTTTATAGAATAAACAAATCACAGTACAGCCCATATTTAACTGCCTGTTTACAGTGTCTGGCTTTTAGCATCAATTTCAAATTATTTTTAGATTTGTCAAATATCAACAACACTTTTTTTATTTTCCATTGCCAATTCATTTATAAAATACATAAAATTTAGATTTTTAAAAAATTATGAGACAAAGACTTAAATGTTGTGTTACTGGTCATATATTTGTATTTGGTAGTTGAAACACTTCTTATATTAAAAAATACAAGCTATCATTTTGTTCAGCTTTTTACTTGTCATTAAGATGGAATGACAAATCCTAAGCTCCTTATATACCAGCCTGGGAATTGGAAGCCTGGATATTAGTTTTTGTTTCCATTTTCAAAACACTTTCAAGTGGAATCTTTGGTTGGCTACATTATGCTATACTAAGGATTAAGCTAAATATTATAATCATCACTTAGAACCTAAGGAAAGATGATTTACAAGAAGGCATAGATTCTCTGAGGATAAGCTCTTGAAAATGTGGAATAGGGTGGTTTCAACACCAAGTATCACAGCTTTTATGGAGAACCCTCTTACAGTCTCCAGAGGTTTTGCAAATGATTCGCAGGTGTAGCTGGTTTGAGGCAACAGATGTGTTCTTGAAGAGTTTGTGCAAATTGAATTTCTGTTAATTGAATCTTATTAGGATTCATTTTAGGAAAGCTAGCTATTTAAAGTAACCCTTTGGTGAATTCTTTTGTGAAATGAATAATTGTTCCTTAATTTATCTTTTTGCAAATGCATATTTTCATATGTGGAACTTTCTTAAAGCTATGTACTAATTCTAGGCTTGTGTAGGAAGCATAGCATAGTTCTGGCTTTTGGTAATAATACAACTCATTTTTTTCTATAATTAAAGAAAATGCAGTGTATAAATAACTGAATATAGTCCATATACAGTATTATTTTTAGAAACAGTAGTAGCCTAGAATTATGAACTTAAAGAACAGTAGCAATTTGAAGTAAAATAAACTGGCTGTTCAGTCAGCATTGACTAATATGCTGTTGATAATACATATTCAAATAACACTGAACTATTGATTCTGATTCTATGGGTCTAGTATAGGCCCATGGATGTGTATTTTTCACAAGAATTCTGCACTGTTAAATGTAGTATTCAGTAGTCACTTGTGGGTATTTCAATTTAAATTAATTAAAATTAAAATTCAGTTCCTTAGTGATACTAGTCACTCAAGTGTTCAGTGATCACATGTAGCTGTGGCTACCATTTTAGATAGCACAGATTATAAAATATTTCCATCATCTTGAAATGTTCTATTCAACAGCACTGCAGTAATTTTTAAAATAGGCAATATTGGGGAACACTGGTTTAATTACAAAAGAACTCTCTTCAGAGTCAGGACCCTAAGGTTTTAGTTTTTACTTAAGAAGTAAGTTTCTGTGGTTTAGTTAATTCATTGCTATAGGTGCCATTGGGAACCATTGTGCTAAAAATTAAAAATATCTTGTCTCTTCTTCAATATCAACCTTTATCATATGGATAATAAATTCATGCTTCTGCTTTATAGGTATGGCTACAAAATAAAGAGAGTGGTTTTTATTGACCACAAATGAAAACCAGTTTTATTACTTTTGAATCATACCTCAAAGACTACATGAACAGGGACGCCTGGGTGGCTCAGTTGGTTGAGCAGCTGCCTTCGGCTCAGGTCATGGTCCCGGTGTCCTGGGATCGAGTCCCACATCGGGCTCCTTGCTCAGCAGGGAGCCTGCTCCTCTCTCTGCCTCTGCCTGCCTCTCTGCCTGCTTGTGTTCTCTCTCTGTTGAATAAATAAATAAAATCTTTTAAAAAAAAAGATATAGAACCTTAGAAAATGTTCAGTATTTATAGCTTAGAGGAACTGTGGTTTATAGACAGGGTTGGTATTTCTTCTTTTCTTCTATTATAGATAAGTCAAAACATAAAAACCTCGATCTAACTGCTCCAAAACCTTGATCTAACTGCTCCGTGCGCATCAGTTTCTCCACATATAAATTAGGAATAATAGGTTTCACTTCATTTGTGTGTTATGAGAATTAAATAATACATGAAAAACATAACAGTACTACCTACATATAACAAAGGCTTAATACGTTTTAGCCATTACTAACAGTAACATCAATTGCATCTCATCTCACCAACAGCATCTCATCTCAACATTTTATCAACTACGTTACAGAGTTATTCACATACCTGAGAGTAGAACTGGCTTTGCTAACATTTTAATCCTTCTGTCTATATCATATTGTTTTAAAATAAAATACCGTGTTCCACTATGTTACTAGACTCTCTCTGAGTGCCTGGGATCTGAGCTATCTCTGGCAAGAGAGAAGCTGCTTGAAAAGTCTGGTTTTGTCCTGTGCTGACTTTTTGTTCTCCAGATCAGTTGACCTAAATCTTAAGAGAACCTAAGAACTCTGAAGACTCAATAATGGACCAGGCCTTGAGATTCTGAAGGAATTTACAAGCATGAAAAAAAGCAAAACACTTCTGTTTCTATTTATTTATTTTGGAAAAATATTTAAAGGACTACTCTGTTTGCAGTAAACATTTAGATAAGAAATGACAATCCTCATATATTTTTTCTTCTTTTAATGCAATTTGCTAAGGAGCCCTGATGTAGGAATACAGACTAAATGTCACTTTCCTGGTTCAAGTGTTTACCAGGTATTTCAGTGTTTCTGGTAAGGATTACATTTTCAATATGGTTATTCTTTGACTTGTTTTCCAAGCCTCCAGCTAGTAGTTGGTCTTGAGTTACCTGTTATGGTCATCTTTCCTTGGTGAGGTCAGTGATTCTGACAGGATGTGTAGTTTTTACTCTAGTAAATTTACACAGCACTGTATCTAACTGGAAAGAAGTATCATGTGTTGTAACAGTTTTGGCAGGTAAACCTTTGTGAAGAGTCAAGTTATTCAAATCCAGAGTGGTACACAGTCCACCACAAGACAACCAGTAAAATCGATTTAAAAAAAGGAAGATAATCATAGAATAGAATAGATTATAGTTTTGTCACTTAAAGAGAATCAACCACCCACACAAAATAAATTTAAAGATCAGGTAACTCCAAAGACTATGTTCTGAATAACCTCACAAGAAACTATTTTATGAGATATATAAAAGACTATTTTGTTTCAAGCATTTCTCATCTTCTATGGAGACATAACTAAGGACCTTAGTTTTTCATGTTCCCTGGGAGTCACCTTCCACTTGTCACTTATGGTCCCCTTTCTCACCCACCTAACTCTCTGCATGGGTTTTCCCTATTGCTTTTCATGTCTCTTTTCCTTTCCTTCACAAAACTTACATTTCATTGCTTGCAGTATTAAAAGTTTAATACCTTCTATGTCCCAGCCAATTACTGAGGAAACAAGTCAACCGGGGATGTGATAGATAGGGACACAGATTTCTTCCTCTACCCTACCCCTACTTGTATTTTACTAGTCATAGCCTAGTTGAAAATCTTTGTTCTTCTTTCTTCTCTGTGAACAAGTCAGCATCATATGTATTTGGCTTTCTAGCATTGTCTCAGGCTAAAACAACATAAAGCATTTTATAGGGACTCATTTAAAGGGTACTTTTGAAATAAATTCCTAGGCTCAAGACGGAGACATTCCTGCTAAGGATGCCCTGTCAGCAGACCAAAACTTAAATAAATTTTGTGTCCATGTAAATGCCCCACTTGGCCAGAAACTCAGTATATACAGTCACCCAATCCCCAAATGCCAACCCAACCCAACTCAGGGCATTCTGATCCCAAGCAAGGTTGACTATATGGTCCCAGGTGATCAGATATATTCTATTCATCTTTTCCTCATTCTTTATTCTTTATCTTATAAAAGCTTCTTGCCTTCTATTCCATTTTGATGTTCTCCACAAGACACTATCCACTTCATAAAATGTTAAAGTTTGTTGTATCACCTAAATCGTCTTAATTATTTTTAGTAGTAATCAAAGAAAGATCAATTTAAATTGACTATATTACCTGTAGTACAGGTATACCTCAGAGATATTGCTGATTTGGTTCCAAATTATTGCAACAAAATAAATATTGCAATAAAGCAAGATAAACTACTTTTTTGTTTTCCCAGTGAATATAAAAGTTATGTTTACACTATACTGTAGTCTATTAGGTGTGCAACAGCATTACATCTAAAAATGTACATACCTTAACTTAAAAATATTGCTGAAAAATGCTAACCATCATCTGAGCTTTTAGTAAGTCATAATCACTAATCACAGCTAGCCATAACAAATATAATAATAATGAAAATGCTTGGAATATTATGAGAATTAACAAAATGTGACACAGAAACCTGAATCAAGCAAATATGTTGGAAAAATGACACTGACAGACCTTTTTAACACAGGGTTGCCATAATCCTACAAATTGTAAAAAATGGAATATCCAGTATTTCCAAACTAGACTTAGGAGAAGAATTACTTGGAAGCTTGTTAATAATACAGATTCTAGAGCTCTATTCCAGAAACAGAATCTGTAGAGTGGGGCCCCATGAATCTAATTTTCTTTAAAGTATCCTAAATGGACTTGATGGTGGACAGAGAAATATTTGAGGAATTACAGGTGCCTGCCTTCTAGATCCCCTCTCCAAATGCTGTGGTGGTAGGAGAGAAAGTCCTGGACTGATTATTAATGCTTTTGCATGCTGATACTCCCCTGGATCAGCACAGATAATTGAGAGTTGATCTATTAACTTTTGAAAATTAGCCTAAAAAATAAAGGTCCCCAAGCAAGATGGGAAGATGCCATTCTTGTCTAACAAGAGATTTGCTTATACCAAATATGGTTCAGCAATGAAAAAAAAAAGAATGAAAAAAAAAACTGTTTAATGCAATAGCATTAAAGACCCAACAACCAGATATCGGATGAAAACAGGTTGCTATTGTTCTTAACCAAATTCAGATTGCTTTTACCCTATAACCACGTAAATAATTTTATAGTTTTCCTGCCTTTTCTTTAAGTAGTCATTTTGCTTTCACTTTAAGTCATCAGGCAGGCACACAGTGGAAAAAATGGTAAAATCATAGCACACACACAGATATAAAAATCCATGTGTTAATGATTTTATTAAAGTTGTTATTAATGAGGGAACTTGGCAGTTTTTACAACTGGTCCAAACAACAGACATGTTTATGGATCTAGAATACTGAATTGGATTTGCAAATGGAAACTGGATTATTTTCTTTACTTTTTTCTTTTCTTTTCTTTTTAAAGATAGAAGTCCTCCTCCTTGGGATAGGAGTTATTTTCATGTTTGTAGGTAGGAATAATTTGCACTATTGCCATCAATTCTTTGCAACTTACAGAATTATAAAATACCTCAAAATCAATGAAAGACTAGAAACCAGATAAACTGGGAGGATGTGCCCTAAACAATGAATATTTTTTTTCAATGAAGCACAAATGTTAACTTACACTAATGAAGAATACATAATAGTTTCCTATTGCTATTAAATCCTAATTTATCTGCTTGACTTTAAAATCTCTCCTTAACCTTGTTTGGTCTATATACTTCCTTTGATTTCTCATGTCCTCTTTTCTGACTTCCAATTTTTAAAAAAAATCCTATTTTTGATAACTTTGATATAAAATTAGTGCATATTCATTTTAAAAATTCTGTAAAATATAGAAAAAATGTAAAAAAGAGTGAAAATTATCACTAATCCTACCATATCTTCAGGAGAGATATACTAAAGCTAATAATGATCAAGGGAGTTTGGAGGCATTTTTTTTTCTTTTTTTTTTTTTTAATTTTTTTATTAACATATAATGTATTATTTACCCCAGGGTACAAGTCTGTGAATCATCAGGCTTACACATTTCACAGCATTTGCCATAGCACATACCCTCCCCAGTGTCCATATCCCTATCCACCCCCCCACCTCCCAAAAACCCTTAGTTTGTTTTGTGAGTTTAGGAGTCTCTTATGGTTTGTCTCCTTCCCCATCCCATCTTGTTTCATTTCTCTTCCCCACCCCCCATAACCCCCTGCCCTGCCTCCCAAATTCTTCATATCAGAGCAATCATGTGATAATTGTCTTTCTCTGACTGACTTATTTCGCTTAGCATAATACCCTCTAGTTCCATCCACATTGCTGCAAATGGCAAGATTTCGTTTCTCTTGATGGTTGCATAGTATTCCATTGAATATATATACCACATTTCTTGATCCATTCATCTGTTGATGGACATCTAGGTTCT
>CM052801.1:60530700-60675391 GCA_028533885.1 Nasua narica | reverse complement strand
GTCGCTTTGGAATCACTTTTCCAAACGTCCTACCTTTCCGAAGGTGGTCGATTTTCTGCTCCTAGAATTGCTCTTCTTCCTCTCTTCTCCCTCCTGTTGAGTATGCTGGCTTTTAAAATGATTTATTAACTATCTAGATGAACTTCTGGGTTCTGACTCTATCTCAACCTCCTACTTCTCTGCCATCTTGCTCCTCCTCCTGGAGGCATTTTAACCTATTGTCCTATAGCTCTCAACACTTCATTTGCTAATGGCTCTGTTTATTACCAGATGAAGACTTCTGTCCTTGCTGTGGCCTAGATTTCAGAAGGTCAGCACCTGCCAATTTAGTGTACCTTTTCTTTTTTTTTTTTTTTCACTGCAATCAGTGTTTCTGCCATGTAGACTCAGTCCTTGTGCTCATCATAACAAAGCACATCCCTTGTTCTTCTAAAGCCACCAATCCGTGGCAGTCTCATGTGCTTCTCCATGAAATTGCAGCTGACCTTCTACATAAAGTCTATCAAAGGAATTTGGGAAATTAAGAATATTGAACCTGTTTTTCTCCATTTGTTTTGGTTGAGAAAGAGTAGGTCAATGCAGGGTGAGATGTTCCAGAGGGAATTTATACCAAACTATTACTGATGCTCAATAATAGTTTGACTATATAATATATAGTCAAACTATATAATAACTGCACTATATCCAGTAATAGCTTCATTATCCTAGGGTGCAGGGTGCTAGTCAGTATCATGAACCTTAAACTTTAAAACAAGGACCTTAAAGATAACATGAACCAATGGCCTTCATTTGTTTACTTCTTCAAAATTTTCAGTGTATAGCACAACAGTAATAAAACTGGAGAGACCTCTACCCTCAAATGCAGGAGCCAATGGCACATTGATTGCCAACACATGAATTAAAGGCTTGACCCCATCAGTCATCACATTTAACAACCACCTCTGAAAACAAAAGATTTGATTTGTAACATTTGTCATTTTTCATGGTGTAAATACTCCCACCATGGTTGATTTTAAGCTACTACCAATGATGCCACTGAATATAAAGTTAGGAAGAGATTGAACCCAGTAAGTTATCACAAGGGGTGGTAGTGGCCAGCTCTAGTACAGTAGTGCCTCCTCCCCACCACCGCCCACACAGAGGCCAATGCATGGAGGACAGCTGGTCAGAGCCAACTTCAGAGAGAGTCTTGCTAACATCAGCTGGTTGAGGATAATCTCACCAGATGATTCACGAGTCTTTTGTGGCTAGTAGGGCCTTAAGTCATCACATCACCTCTCCTTCCTTCTGCCCTTAGAGTTGGGCTCAAGTCGAGTATTCTGTGTAGGTATCCTGGTCCAGGTATATGATGACTCAAGTGAGCCAGAGTCAATTTCTCTCTACAAGATTCACAAAATCAGACTTCTGCTTTATAATAAACACAAGTTGGATAGGAAAATTCCACTCTAAGGGGATTCCTGTGGTTTGGGCCTTTCTGAATAATACTATCTATTTTACTAGAAACAAAAACCCATGGGGTGCCCTGGTGGCTCAGTTGGTTAGGCATCTTCTTTCAGCTCAGATCATGATCCCAGGGTCCTGGGATCTAGCCCTGCATTGGGCTCCTTGCTCAGCAGGAAGCCTGCTTCTCTCTCTCCTTCTACCTGCTACTCCCCCTGCTTGTTCTCTTTCTATTTCTCTCTGTCAAATGGATAAATAAAATCTTAAAAAAAAAAAAAAAGCAATACTGTGTTCAAATTTGCTTTGTTGCTGGCCAGGTGGGCAATCAGCCATGGGCTTATCATGTAGGCCCGGGAAGAGGTCTTAATAAGTTTTTTATTACTTACTTACTTAAATAATTAATTTGATAGCCTTATAAACATGCAATTTATATATCATAAACTTCACTCATTTTAAGTGTATAGTTTATTTTTGTGTTTAGCAAAATTACAGAGCTGTGCAACCATCAACACAATCTAATTTTTGGACATTTTTATCACCTCAGAGAGAAACTCTACACCCGTAGGCAGACATTTCCCCATTCCCACTACCTTCCCCACTGAGCCCTAAGCAACCACTTTTTGTCTCTATAGATAAGCAAACTGTGGGCATTTGATATGAATGGAATCATATTATGTGTGGCCTTTTGCATCTTACTTCTTTCACTTACTATAGTGTTTTTAGGATTCACCATGTTGTAGCATATATCACTACTTACTCCTTTTGTTGCTGAATAATATTTTATTTTATGATACATTGCATCTTGTTTATCCATTAAAAAGTTGGTGCACATTTGAGTGGTGTTTCCAATCTTTAGCTATTATGATTAATGTCACTATGAACATTTGTATACAAGTTTTTATGTGGAATTGTTTTCTCTTCTGTATACCTTTAGGTAACTAAGAGTGAAATTGTTGAGTCTTAAGCTGCTTTTAGATTTATCTGAGCTGAGACCAATAGTAAGCGTAAAGTGATCTCAGAAAGTGGTACAAACTGGATTAATAACGCTGCCTTATGGATATCAAGCTCTTAATCACCTCTCACTCCATCTGTTTATATCCTTCTACTACTCCTCTTCCCTCTCACATGTTTCCCCTGGCCATAACAATATCTCTAAAATCTTATACCTGACACCTTAGAGTCTTGTGTATTTCCTGGTAGAATCTGGTGTATTTTCACTTGTTCTTTTTTTTCTGTGCCTTAACTCATGTTATCCTAGATAAACTGAGCCTTCAGTATTATGTGGAATGGGTGACAAGTCTCTACCCTAAGCTATCTTCCCAAAGGTATTAAATTCTTAGATTTAAGGAGTACTACGGAGAGGTTGAATAAGTTGGGATAGCCAGCAACTACTGAAGGTACTTCCTCAGGGGGAAAGACAACTTCTGACCTGGCCTTAGAGGCAAGTGTCTTAGTCTTAGTCTTTTTCTACTAGAAGAATAATGAATTTTATTGACTTTTAAAGAAGATTCATTGTTTAAATAATAAATCTTTATAAATACAATATAAATAGTTTTGTATTATTCTTTTTATTAGCTTAACAATATAACATAAGCATCTTTCAGTCATAAGTAATTGTTCAGAGACTTAATTTCAATAGCCATGTAGTATTCCCACACACTGTTGTACCCTAATTACTTTAACTATTTCTCTATTTGGGAGGGATTCAGTTTTTTTTCATTTTTATAAGGTACATTATGATGTATTTTATTGCATTTTAAATTTATTTGGCTGGATTCTTATTAGTGGATTTGCTGTGTCAAAGGGTGTGAATATTTTTAGTTTGAATTACTGATTCAAAGGCCACATTTAAGTCTATGTATACCATAAAGCCTTCTCTAGCCCCTATAGCTAGCTTAGTGAGTCCCCTCTTCCTTTGAACCAACTTCACTTACAGCTATTACTATACAGGGATTTCATTTAATTTTCCCTTAATTATTCCTCTTATATTTTTCCTTTCCTTTCTTTTCTCTTCTTTCATTCTTTCTTTTTTCTTTCTTTCTCTTTCTCTTTCTCTCTCTTTCTCCTCTTCTTTCTTCTTTCCTTGTTGGTGGTTATAATGCCAGCTGCACAAGAATGAAGACCATGCCCTTTATTTTGTTTAAATCTTTTCCTGAAATTTTCTTTATATTGTATGAAAAACAGGAATAGTATTCTCAATTTCTCAGAAAAACAAGCATTTTTCAAGCAACAAATGGTACTCGTTTAAATACAGAAATTATGAATTTGTTGACATTGTAGCTCATTTGAGTCTGCTCCCTTAACCTTCCAAGTTTCTTCTAATAACTCTAGAAAAGCTTATATTTTATGTTATAATGATTTCTTCTCTAGCCTATGACCTTTTGTACTTGAATTAATACAACAGATATAGCTAATCATTCCTGCAGCTAAAACATACACCCTTCCTAATGTCCTGAGTTCTTTCCATTAACCCTAAGAAAGAGTCAAAAGAGTAGACAGAATAATCCCCATACTGACTGAAGTCCTCAATTTACTAAAATCAGGCATGAGATTCTTTATTCAATCAAGCATAATAATAAAAAAAGTAGTTATCCAGAAATTAGAAAACATGTGCTTTAGGCCCAACTAAGCACTGAGTTTGTAAACATTAGAAAGTTACTTAGCCTCCCTGCACCTCAATTTCTTCACCTGTTATAGTAGGCAGAGTAATGGTCCCCAAAGATGTCCACATCCTAATTTTCTGAGCCTGTAAATATATTAGGTTACATGGAAAAGGGGCTTTGCATATGTGATTAAGAATCTCAAGGTGGGAACAGTAGCCAGGATTAACCAGGTGGATTAAATATAGTCACAAAGGTTTTAAAAAGTAGAAGGCAGAAGAGTCCAGATAAAGATGTGCCTTTGAAGATGGAGGACTGAACCATGAGCTAAGAAATGCAGGCAGTGTCTAGAAGCTGGAAAATGCAAGGAAGTGGATTCTTTCTGAGAATCTCCAGAAAGAAACATAGCCCTGCCAACTCCTTGTTTTTAGCTCAGTGAGACCCATTTCAGACTTCTGACTTACATAACTTCAAGATAATAAATTTAGTTGTTTTAAGCCAGTAGATTTGTGGTAATTTGTTACAGTAGCAATAGAAAATTAATATACTCTAGGGGATAGGATGAATGATATTACTTGTAGTAGGCCTGTCAGATGTGAATTATATAATTTCACACCTCCTAACATAGTACTTAGGTATCTGCAAGAAGTAACAAGGCAGTCATTATTAGAAATACTTGCATTATTCATCAAACATGTGAAATAGTGTTTAATATCCAAGTATATTGAAGGACAATAATAAAAAAGTTATAAAAATTCTTATATTTAGTGGGTGATTACTTGGTAATATTACTTATACTTCTTAGTTTGTACATGAGGAAATTGAGGCCTAAGGTAATTTAATGACTGGCCCAAGTTTCAAAGGGTGAAAACAGAATTCAGACTTAACCAGTACTACTCCAAAACCCAAATTCACTATACTCACCTTACTATACTGTCTCCTAAGATCAATGCAAGTATGTGATGATAGTGAAGATTAAGTCCTGTAAGGTTTATTGGGGCTCCTGGCATTTACGTAGGAATTTTTTAAATTCTCCACAGTCACAGTCCTACCCATCTTCTTCTTACACATTTTGAACCAACTGAGAAGGAGGAGTCAGATAGGAATCAAAGTATCACATGTAATGCTTATAAATCTAAATGGATTAAACTTGCAGTCACAATTGAACTTTCTTAAACTAGCTGCCTAAGATCCAACTTTCTCACTAAATGCCAGGACCAAGAAGTAACACACTTCTCCAAATTTCACCAGTCAGTTGGCACATATGTTGTTCTATGAGAAGGAAGAAAAGGAATTCATGTCAAAGAAGTATATTTCTGGTACCCATCCAACTTGTTCTAGAAAAGTTTTCTAAGTCTCTCCCCCCTCTTTTCCATTTTTCTGAGCCCGGCAAATTTTTGGCTCAAATTTGTTTTTGTTTGTTTGTTTTTTAATTTTATTTTTTTTCAGTGTTACAGAATTCATTGTTCATGCACCACACCATTAAGTGCTCCATGCAATATGTGCCCTCCTCAATCCCCACCACCAGGCTCATCCATCCATCCAGCACCCTCCACTCCAAAACCCTAAGTTTTTTGCTAAGAGTACACAGACTCTCATGTTTCATCTCCCCCTGCAATTTCCCCAATTCACTTTTACTTTCCTTCTCCTAATGTCCTCCATGTTATTCCTTATTCTTCAAAGGTAAGTGAAATCATATATAATTGACTTTCTCTGCTTGACTTATTTCACTCAGCATAATCTCCTCCAGTCCCGTCCATGTTGATACAAAGTTGGGTATTCATCCTTTCTCATGGCTGTGTAATATTTCTTGGTATATATGGACCACATCTTCTATATCCATTCTTCTGTAGAAGAGCATCTTGGTTCTTTCCATAGTTCAGCAATTGTGGCCATTGCTGCTATGAACATTGGGGTAGAAATAGCCCTTCTTTTCACTGCATCTGTATCGCTGGGGGGAATACCCAGTAGTGCAACTGCATTGTCATAGGCAGCTCTATTTTTAATTTCTTGAGGAATCTCCACACTGTTTTCCAAAGTGGCTGTACCACCTTGCATTCCCACCAGCAATGGAAGAGGGTTGCTCTTTCTCCACGTGCTATCCAACATTTGTTGTTTACTGTCTTGTTGATTTTGGCCATTCTAACTGGTATAAGGTGGTATCTAAATGTGGTTTTGATTTGAATCTCCCTGATGGCTAATGATGATGAACATTTTTTCATGTGTCTGTTAGCCATTTGTATGTCTTCTTTGGAGAAGTGTCTGTACATTTCGTCTACCCATGTTTTGACGTGATTATCTGTTTTTTGAGTGTTGAGTTTGAGTTCTTTCTAGATCTTAGATATCAGACATTTGTCTATAGTGTCATTTGTGAATATCTTCTCCTATTCTGTCAGTTGCTTGTTTGTTTTGTTGACTTTTCCTTTGCTGTGCAGAAGCTTTTTGTCTTGAAGAAGTCCCAAAAGTTCATTTTTGTTTTTGTTTCCTTTGCCTTTGGAGACACATCTTGAAAGAAGTTGCTGAAACTGATGTCAAAGAGGTTACTGTCTATGTTCTTCTCTAGGATTTTGATAGATTCCTGCCTCACATTGATGTCTTTTATCCATTTTGAGTTTATCTTTGTGTATGGTGTAAGAGAATGGTCAAGTTTCATTCTTCTATAGATAGCTGTCCAATTTCCCAGCACCATTTATTGAAGAGACTATCTTTTTTTCGACTGGATATTTTTCCCTACTTTGTCAAAGATTCTTTGACCATAGAGTTGCGGGTCCATATCTGAGCTCTCTATTCTGTTTCACTGGTCTATGTGTCTGTTTCTGTGCCAGTACCATGCTGTCTTGGTAATCACAACTCTGTAGTAAAGCTTCAAATCAGGCAACATGATGCCCCCAGCTTTGTTTTCCAACATTTCCTTAGCAAATCAGGGTCTTTTTTGGTTCCATACAAATTTTTGGATTGTTTCTTCTAGCTCTTGGAAAAAAACTGGTGGAATTTTGATCGGGATGGCATTGAAAGTATAGATTGCTCTGGTCAGTATAGACATTTTAACAATGTTTATTCTTCTGATCCATGAGCATGGAATGCTTTTCCACCTTTTTGTGTCTTCTTCAATTTCTTTCATGAGTGTTCTATAGTTCCTCGAGTACAGATCCTTTACCTCTTTGGTTATGTTTATTCCCAGGTATCTTATGTTTCTTGGTGCTACATAAATGGAATCGAGTCTCTAATTTCCCTTTCCATATTTTCATTGTTAATGTATAGGAAAGCAGTTGATTTTTGTGCATTGATTTTGTATCCTGACACATTACTGAATTGCTGTATGAGTTCTAGTAGTTTGGGGGTGGAGTGTTTTGGGTTTTCCATATAAAGTATCATGTCATCTGTGAAGAGAGAGAGTTTGACTTCCTGTTTGTCAGTTTGAATACCTTTTATTTCTTTTTGTTGTCTGATTGCTCTTGCTAGGACTTCTAGTACTGTGTTGAACAAAAGTGGTGAGAGTGGACATCCTTATAGTACACACATTTTTTAAAATAGTCTTAAAGATACTCAAGGAACTAAAGGAAGACATTGAGAATGTCATGAAAATGATGTATGAAGGAAATGAAAATGTTTTCTCGATCAATAAATTGCGAAAACTTAAGAGACCAAAGAGAAATTCTAAAACTAAAAAATATAATAATTCAAATGAAGGTACTAGAGAAATTCAAAGTCACATTTCAAAAATCCCAAGAAAGAATCAACAAATATTAAGGTAATAAAACTAGAATTATAACTTTTGAAGAACAGAAATAAAATTCAGGTAAAGTGAACCGAGTTAAAGGATCATGGGACACTATCAAGTGCACCAACATATGATTGTGTGAGTCTCAAGAGAGAGAGAAAGGGCCAGAGAAAATATTCTAAGAACTAATGTTTAAAAATTTCCCAAATTTGATGAAAACATGATTGTAAACATCCAAAGAAGTTCAACAAACTCGAAGATGAACTTAGAGAGACTCACACTGGAGCATGTTATAATCAAACTCTTCAATGACAAAGATACAGAATCTTTAATGCAGCAAGAGAAAAGCAACTCATCATGTACAAGGGGTGTTCACTAAGATTATAAGCAGGTTTCTTATCAGAAACATTGGAGGTCAGAAGGTAATGGGATGATATATACAGAGTGCTAAAAGGGAAAAAAAAACCTGTCAAGTAAGGATCTTTTAACAAGTAAAACTGTCTTTCAAAAGTGAGTAATAAATTAAGATATTCCCAGGTAAACAAAAGCTGAGGGTGTTCATTATCAGTAGGCTGCCCTGTAAGAAATGCTAAATAGAGTTCTGCAGTTTGAAATGAAAAGACACTACATAGTAACTTGAGGCCTTTTGAAGAAATAAATATCTCAGTAAGGATAAATTTTACATGGGTAACTATGCAAGTTAGTATTATAAAAATGATTTGTAATTTTATCTTTAATTTTCTGGGGTTTTTTATGATTTAAGATCTCTTCCATTTATTTTTTTTATTAATGTATAATGTATTACTTGCCCCAGGGTACATGTCTGTGAATCATCAGGCTTACACATTTCACAGCACTAACCGTAGCACATACCCTCTCCAATGTCTATAACCCATCCACCCTATCACTAACCCCCCTACCTCCCAGCCACCCTTAGATTGTTTCATGACTTTAGGAGTCTCTTATTGTTTGTCTCCTTCCCAATCCTATCTTCTTTCATTTCTCACCCCCACACCCCCATAGCCCCTCACCCTGCCTCTCAAATTCTTCATATCGGAGAGATCATGTGATAATTGTCTTTCTCTGACTGACTTATTTCGCTTAGCATAATACCCTCTAGTTCCATTCACGTCATTGCAAATGGCAAGATTTCGTTTCTCTTGATGGCTGCATAGTATTCAATTGTATATATATATACCACTTCTTCTTTATCCATTCCTCTGTTGATGGACATCAAGGATCTTCCCATAGTTTGGCTATTGTGGACACTGCTGCTATAAACATTATGGTGCATGTTCCCCTTCGGATCACTACATTTGTATCTTAAGGGTAAATACCCAGTAGTGTTATTGCTGGGTTGTAGGGTAGCTCTGTTTTCAACTTTTTGAGGAACCTTCAAACTATTTCCCAGAGTGGCTGTACCAGCTTGCATTCCCACCAAAAATTTAGAAGGGTTCCCCTTTCTCTGCATCGTCACCCACCTCTGTCATTTCCTGACATGCTAATTTTAGCCATTCTGACTGGTGTGAGGTGATATCTCACTGTGGTTTTGATTTGTATTTCTCTGATGCTGAGTGGTGTTGAACAATTTTTCATGTGTCTGTTGGCCATTTGGTGTCCTCTTTGCCAAAATGTCTGTTCATATCTTCTCCCCATTTCTTCATTGGATTATTTGTTCTTTGGGTGTGGATTTTGAGAAGTTCCTCATAGATTTTGGATACTAGCACTTTATCTGTTATGTCATTTGCCAATATCTTCTCCCATTCTGTCAGCTGTCTTTTGGTTTTGTTAGGATAACAAACAAAGGACTGCTTCCTTTGCTGTACAAAAGCTTTTGATCTTGATGAAGTCCCAAGAGTTCATTTTTGCCCTTACTCCCCTTGTCTTTGGGGATATTTCTAGGAAGAGGTTGCTGCGGCTAGGTCAAAGAGGTTGCTGCCTATGTTCTACTCAATGATTTTGATTGAGTCCTGTCTCACACTAGGTCTTTGATCCATTTTGAGTCTATTTTTATGTGTGGTGTAAGGAAATGGTCCAGTTTCATTCTTCTGCATGTGGCTGTCCAGTTTTCCCAACACTATTTGTTGAAGAGACTACCTTTTTTGCATTGGATATTCTTTCCTGCCTTGTCAAAGATTAGTTGACCATAGAACTGGGGGCCCATTTTTGGGCTCTCTATTCTATTCCATTGATCTATGTGTCTGTTGTTGTGCCAGTACCACACTGTCTTGATGGTTACAGCTCTTTAACAGAGCTTGAAGTCTGGAATTGTGATGCTGCCAACTTTGGTTTTCTTTTTCAACATTCCTCTGGCTAATCATGGTCTTTTCTGGTTCTATATAAATTTTAGGATTATTTGTTCCATTTCTTTGAAATAAATTGATGGTATTTAGATAAGGATTGCATTAAATGTATAGATTGCTTTAGGTAGCATGGACATTTTCACAATATTTGTTCATCCAATCCATGAGCGTGGAACGTTTTTCCATTTCTTTGTGTCTTCCTCAATTTCTTTCATGAGCACTTTGTAGTTTTCTGAGTACAGATTCTTTGCCTCTTTGGTTAAGTTTATTCCTAAGTATCTCATGGCTTTGGGTGCAATTTTAAATGGAATCAACTCCTTAATTTCTCTTTCTTCTGTTTTGTTGTTGGTGCATAGAAATTCAACTTATTTCTGTGCATTACTGACACTTTTCTGAATTCCTGTATGACTTCTAGCAGTCTTGCAGTGGAATCTTTTGGGTTTTCCATGTAAAGTATCCTATCATCTGCAAAGAGTGAGAGGTTGACTTCTTCTTTGACAATTTGGATGCCTTTTATTTATTTTTGTTGTCTGATTGCTGAGGCTAGAACTTCTAGTACTATGTTAAATAGCAGTGGAGATAGTGGGTATCCCTGCTGTGTTCCTGATCTCAGGGGAAAAGCTCTCAGTTTTTCTCCATTGAGAATGATATTCACTGTGGGTTTTCATAGATGCCTTTGATGATGTTGAGGAATGTACCTTCTATGCCTACACTGTGAAGAGTTTTGATCAGGAAAGAATGTTGTACTTTGTCAAATGCTTTTTCAGCATCAATTGAGAGTATCATATGGTTCTTGTTCTTTCTTTTATTAATGTATTGTATCACATGGATTGATTTATGGTAGTTGAACCAATCTTGCATCCCAGGAATAAATCTCAATTTGTCCTGGTGAATAGTCCTTTTGATGTACGGTTGGATCCTATTGGCTGGTATTTTCTTTCTTTCTTTTTTTTTTTTTAAAGATTTTTTTTTATTTATTTATTAGAGAGCGAGAGACCGAGAATGAGAGGGGAGAAGGTCAGAGGGAGAAGCAGACTTCCCGCAGAGCCGGGAGTCCGATATGGGACTCAATCCCGGGACTCCAGGATCATGACCTGAGCCGAAGGCAGTTGCTCAACCAACTGAGCCACCCAGGCGCCCTTGGCTGGTATTTTCATGAGAATTTTTACATCTGTGTTCATCAAGGATATTGGTCTGTAATTTGCCATTTTGATGGGGTCTTTGGTTTTGGGATCAAGGTAATGTTGGCCTCATAAAATGAGTTTGGAAGTTTCCCTTCCATTTCTATTTTTTGGAACAATTTCAGGAATATAAGTTAAAAACTTCTGGAGTATAAGTTAAAAATTCTTTAAATGTCTGGTAGAATTCCCCTGGGAAACCATCTGACCCTGGGCTCTTGTTTGTTGGGAGAATTTTGATGACTGCTTCAATGTCCTTACTGGTTATAGGTCTGTTCAGGTTTTCTATTTCTTCCTGGTTCAGTTTTGGTAGTTTGTGTGTCTCTAGGAATGCATCCATTTCTTCCAGATTGTCTAATTTGATGGCATAGAGTTGCTCATAATATATTCTTATAATTGTCTGTATCTCTTTAGTGTTGGTTGTGGTTTCTCCTTTTTCATTCATGATTTTATTAATTTGGGTCCTTTCTCTTTTCTTTTTGATAAGTCTGGCCAGGGGTCTATCAATTTTATTAATTTTTTCAAAGAACCAACTCCTAGTTTCATTGATTTGTTCTACTGTTCTTTTGGTTTTTATTTCATTTATTTTCTGCTGTGATCTTTATGATTTATCTTCTCCTCTGGGTTTAGGCTTTCTTTTCTGTTCTTTCTCCAGGTCGTTTAGGTGTAGAGTTAGTTTACGTATTTGAGATCTTTCTTGTTTCTTGAGAAAGGCTTGTATTCCTATATATTTTCCTTAGAGAACCGCCTTTGCTGTGTCCCAAAGATTTTGAACACTTGTGTTTTCATTTTAATTTGTTTCTATGAATTTTTTAATTCTTCTTTAATTTCCTGGTTAATCCATTCATTCTTTAGTGGGATGCTCTTTTGCCTCAATGTATTTGAATTCTTTCCAACTTTACTTTTGTGATTGAATTCTAGTTTCATGGCATTGTGGTCTGAAAATATGCAGGGAATTATCCCAATCTTTTGGTACGAATTGAGACCTGATTTGTGTCCCAGGTTGTATTCTATTCTTGAGAATGTTCTATGTGCACTAGAGAAGAATGTGTATTCTGTTGCTTTGGGATGGAATGTTCTGAATATATCTGTGATGTTCATCTGGTCTAGTGTGTCATTTAGAAACTTTACTTCCTTGTTGATCTTTTGCTTAGATGATCTGTCCATTTCAGTGAGGCAAGTATTAAAGTCCCCTACTATTACAGTATTATTTTTGATTTGTTTCTTTGACTTTCTTATTAATTGTCTTATATAATTGGGTACTCCCACATTAGGGGCATAAATATTTACAGTTGTTAGATCTTCTTGTTAGACAGTCTCTTTAAGTATGATATAGTGTCCTTCCTTACCTCTTATTATAGTCTTTGGCTTAAAATATAATTTATGTGATATAAGGATTAGCACTTCAGCTTTCGTTTGATGTCTATTAGCATGGTAAATTGTTTTCCACTCCCTCACTTTAAAGCTGGAGGTGTCTTAGGGTCTAAGATGAGTTTCTTGTAAACAGCATATCGATGGGTCTTGTTTTTTTTATCCATTATGATACTGTGTGTCTTTTGATTGGGGTATTTAGCCCATTTACATTCATGGTAACTATTGAGAGATATGAATTTATTGCCATATGTTGCCTGTAAGGTGACTGATAACTGTATATTGTCTCTGTTCCTTTCTGGTCTATATTCCTTTTAGGCTTTCTCTGCTTAGAGGATCCCTTTCAATATTTCCTGTAGGGCTGGTTTGGTGTTTGCAAATACCTTTAGTTTTTGTTTGTCCTGGAAGCTTTCTAACTCTCCATCTATATTCAGTGACAACCTAGCTGGATTTAGTACTCTTGGCTGCATATTTTCCTCATTTAGTGCTCTGAATATATCATGCCAGTGCTTTCTGGCCTGCCAGGTCTCTGTGGATAGGTCTGCTGCCAATCTAACATTTCTGTCTCTATATGTTACAGACTTGTCCCGGCCTGCTTTCAGGATTTTCTCTTTGTCACTAAGACTTGTAAGTTTTACTATTAGATGATGGGGTATAGACCTATTTTTATTGATTTTGAGGGGTGTTCTCTGTGCCTCCTGGATTTGATGCTCCCTTCACCAGATTAGGGAAATTCTCTATAATAATTTGCACCAGTATACCTTCCACCCCTCTCTCTCTTCTTTGCCTTGGATCCCAATTATTCTTATATTGTTGTATCTTATGGTATCACATATCTCTCGAATTCTCCCCTCGTGGTCCAGTGTTTTTTTGTCTGTCTTTTTCTCAGTTTCTTTATTCTCCATCATTTGGTCTTCTATATCACTAATTCTTTCTTCTGCCTCATTTATTCTAGCAGTAAGAGCCTCCATTTTTGATTGTACCTCTTTAATAGCTTTTTTATTTCAACTTGGTTAGCTTTTAGTTCTTTTATTTCTCCAGAAAGGGATTTTATTTCTCCAGAATTGGATTCTCTAATGTCTTCCATGCTTTTCTCGAGCCCAGCTAGCACCTTGATAACTGTCATTTTGAACTCTATTTCTGACATAGTACTAATGTCCATGTTGACTAGGTAACTAGCTGTTGGTACTGTCTCTTGTTCTTTTTTTTGTGGTGAGTTTTTTTGCCTTGTCATTTTATTGAGCTAAGAATAGATGAGTGAGAGAGAAAAATACTCTGGAGTTCCACAGTTTTCACTGACTGATGAACTTGGTTTTGGCTGGATATTCTTGCTGATCTTCTGGGGGATGGGCTGTTGCCCTGATTCTCAAATGTCTTTGCCCAAGGTGGAATTGCACAGCTCTTTCCAGGGATGGGCCAAGTAATTTGCTCATGTTCGCTCTCAGGAGTCTTTGTTCCTGAGCACTTTTCTTATCACCCTGGAGACTGGGAATGAAAATGGCAGCCTCCCAGTCTCTGGCCAGAGGATCTGAGTACTCGGGTCCCTGCTCCTCAACGCATGCTCAGAGGAAAGCAGTCAATCACCCCCATTTCCCTGGTCCCCGGTCTGCGCTCCAAGCTCAGCCAGCCTATGGTGGAGCGCCTCTATCTCTGGCACGTGGCCCCATTTGGAGTCTCCAAACCCTGCAGATTCTTGCTTTGTGCTCTTGCGTTGCTCCTCCCGGAGGAGGAAGGAGGGTGTCTCTCCAGAGCTGCCTCCTGAGGGGTCCCTTCTCAAAGAGCAGCAGCCTGACTGGACCTCGGATCACAGTGTAAGGTAAGCCTGAGCTGATAGCACACTGCATGGCACCTTCTCTGCTGCCCTGACACCTGGGACTCTGCTGAACTCAGACACCACCGGTCCTTCTGTGACCCCATGGGTCATGAAACCACTGTTCCCTCGAGTACTAAACCCCCACTTAGCCTCTGGAGTGATATCCCTCAGCAGAGCAGACTCTAAATGTTCCTAATTTGTGCTCCGCTGCTCTGCGCCTGGTGGGAGCCAGCCCCTCCCCACCACAGTCTCTCTTCTCATCTCTTTGGATTCACTTTTTCCACATGTCCCACCTTTCGGAAAGTGGTCTATTTTCTGCTCCTAGAATTGCTATTCTTCCTCTTTTCTCTCTCCTGTTTAGTTTGCAGGCTTTTAGAATGGTTTGATAACTATCTAGCTGAACTTATGGGATCTGACACTATCTTAACCTCCTACTCCTCTGGCCCCTTGCTCCTCCCTCTCCCTAATTTTATCTTATCTAAATAATTTAGGAAAGTAACACATTACAAAAACAATGAGTAGTTTATGTTTTTGGACACACAATGTATAAATATGTAAATTTGTGTCACTAATAATAACTGAGTAATTAATAAATGAAAGAGGTAGAGAAGGAGCTATAGGAGCAGATATTTTGTATGTTATTAAAATTGAGCTAGTGTAAATTCAATTTAGAGTATTATAACTTCAGGTTATTCAATGTAATCCCTGTGGGAAACACAAAGAAAATAGTTACAGATAAATATAAAAGGAAATGAGAAGGGAAGTAAAATGTTTCATTAGAAAATCAGCTAGACACTAGAAGATATGATAATGTAGGATGAGGACAGAAAAACTATAAAGCATATAGAAAACATCAAAATGTCTGAAATAAGTCCCTCCTTATCTGTAATAGCTTTGTTTTTTTACCTTTTTCTTCTAGTATAGTTAATATACAGTGATAAATTAGTTTCAGGTGTACAATGTACTGATTCAAGAATTCTATGTATTACTCAGTGCTTATCAATAGAGGTGGACTCTTAATCTTTTTCACATATTTCACCCATCACCCCACCCATCTCCCTTCTGGTAACTATCTGTTTAAAAGTCTATTTTCTGGGTTATTAATTTTTTTTTCCATTGGTTGTTTTTTTCATATAGAAAATTCCACATATGAGTTAAATCATATAGTATTTGTCTTTCTCTGATTGACATTTTGCTTAACAGTATATTCTCTAGATCCATCCATGTTGTTGTAAGTGGCAAGATTTCATTCTTTTTAATGACTGAATAACATTGCATTGTGTGATTGTGTGTGTGTGTGTGTATACATATACAGATCTTCTTTATTCATTCATCTATTGGTAGACACTTGTTCTGTTTTCATAATTAGACTATTATAAATAATGTTGCAATAAACCTAGGTGTACATATATCTTTTTGAATTAGTGTTTTCATATTTTTTGGGTAAATACACAGTACTGTGATTACTGGATCATAGTGTACTTCCATTATTAAGTTTTTAAGGAAGCTCCATACTGCTTTCTGCAGTGGCTGAACCAGTTTGCATTACCACCAATAGTGCACAAAGGTTCCTTTTTCGTCACATCTTCACCAATGCTTCTCATTACTTGTGTTTTTATTTTATCCATTCTGAGATGTGTGAGGTGATATCTCTTTGTAGTTTTGTATTTCCCTCGTGATGAGTGATCTTGAGCATTTTTTCCTGTGTCTGTTGACACAGACATGTGACTTTTCTTTGAAGAAAGATAGGTTAATGACTTCTGGTCAGTTTTTAGTTGGATTGTTTTTTTGTTTTTTTGTTTGTTTGTTTTGTTTTGTTTTTTTGAGCAGTGTAGACCTTTTTAAGTTCTTTATATATTTTGAGTACTAATCCTTTCTCAGATAAGTCATTTGCAAATATCTTCTCCCCCTGAGTAGGCTGCTTTCAATTTTGTTGATTCTTTCCTTTTCTGTCCAGAGGGTTTTATTTTGATCAAGTCCCAATAGTTGATTTTAGCTTTTGTTTCCCTTGCCTCAAGAGGCATATCTAGAAAAATGTAGTTACTGATGATGTCAGAGAAATTACTGCCTATGCTTTCTTGTAGGACTTTTATGATTCAAGGTCTCATATTAGGTCCTTAATCCATTTGAGGTGAGTGTGTGTGTGTGCGTGTGGTGTAAGAATGTAATCCAGGCTGATTCTTTGCATGTAGCTATCCAATTATCCCAACACCATTTGTTAAAGAGACCATCTTTTTCCCATTGCATATCCTTGCTTCCTTGTCAAAGATTAATTGATCATATAATTGTGGGCTTATTTTTGGGGTCTCCAGTCTCTTCCATTGATCCACATGTCCGTTTTTGTGCCAGTTGCAAAATATCTTGATCACCACAGCTTTGTAATGTAATTTGAAGTTTGGAATTTTGATACCTCCAGCTTTTGCTTTTTTTTTTTTTTCTTTTCAAGATTGCTTTGGCTACTTGAGGTTTTTTGTGGTTCCATAGAAATTTAAGGATTATTTGTTCTAGGTCTGTGAAAATTGCTGGTGGTATTTTGATAAGGATTGCATTAAATGTATAGATTGCTTTGGGTTACATAGACATCCTAACAATATTTTTTCTTCTAATTCATGAACATTGATTGTCTTCCCTTTCTGCCATCTTCAATTTCTTTCATCAGAATTTTTATAGTTTTCAGAGTACAGGTCTCTCACCTCTTTAGTTAAGTTTATTCCTAGGTGTTTTATTATTTTTGCTCCAATTTTAAGTGAGATTATTTTAATTTCACTTTCTGCTACTTTTTTATTCATGTATAGAAATATTACAGATTTCGGAACATTGATTTTGTACCCTATGACTTTATTGAGTTCATTTATAAGTTCTAGTAGTTTTTTGGTGGATTGTTCAGAGTTTTCTATACAGTACCATACCATCTGTAAATAGTGACGGTTTTACTTCTTCCTTACTGATTTGGGTGTCTTTTATTTCTTTATGTTGTCTGATTACTATGGCTAAGACTTCTAGTACTATGTTGAATAAAAAGTGGTAAGAATGGATATCTCTGAGTTCTTCCTGACCTTAGGAGAAAAGCTCTCAGTTTTTCATCATTGAGTATTTTTCAAATAAGACTTTTATTATGTTGAGGTATATTTCTTCTAAACCTACTTTGCTGAGGATTTTTATCATGAATGCATATTGTACTTTTTTAACTGTTTTTTCCTGCATCCATTGGAGTGATATGGTTTTTATCCTTTCTTTTATTGATATGTGTCATGTTGATTGATTTTGAATATTGAACCACCTTTGTATCCCAGGAATAAATCTCATTGGATTGTGCTGAGTGATTTTTTTAATGTATTTTTGGATTTTGTTTGTTGAGTTTTTTTCCATGTATGTTCATTAGATTTATTGGCCTACCCCTCTCTTTTTTGTAGCTTCTTTATCTGGTTTTGGTATCAAAGTAGTGCTGGCTTCAATTGGCCTCAATTCTTAACATCAAAAATTTGGATGTTTTCCTTCCTCTTCTATTTTTTGGAATAGCTTGAGAAGAATAGATACGAACTCTTCTTTAAATGTTTGGTAGAATTCCCTTAAGAATCCATGTGGCACTGAACTTGTGTTTGTTAAAAGTTTTTTGATTATTTCAATTTAATTGCTGGTAATTGGCCTGTTCAAATTATCTCGTTCTTCCAGATTCACTTTTGTGAGGTTTTGTTTCTAGGAACTTATTCATTTTTTTTCTAGATTGTCTAATTTGTTGGTATATAATTTTTCATAATATTCTCTTATAATTTTTGTATTTCTGTGATATTGGTTGTCCTTGCTCCTCTTTCATTTGTGATTTTGTTTGTTTTGATCTTCTTTGTTCTTCTTTGTTCTTTGTGTGTGTATGTGTGTGTGTGTCTAGAGGTTTATCAACTTTGTTGATCTTTTCAAAGAACCCCTGGTTTCACTGATCTCTTCCATTTTTTTTTGTTTCTATATCATTTATTTCTGTTCTGATGTTAATTATTTCCTTCTTTCTGTTGGTTTGGGGTTTCATTTGTTCTTTTTTTTCTAACCCTTTTAGGTGTAGGTTTAGGTAATCTATTTGAGATTTTTTTTTTCTTCTTAAGGTAGATCTGTATTGTAAATTTCCCTCTTACAACCTCTTTTTCTAGACCCCAGAGATTTTGGACTGTTGTGTTTTCATTTTCATTTGTCTCCATGTATTTTTTTAATTTCCTCTTTGATTTCTTGGTTGACTCATACATTGTTTAGTAGAATGTGATTTGACATCCATGTATTTGTGCTCTTTCCAGATTTCTTCCTGTGGTTAACTTCTAGTTCCATAACACTGTGGTCAGAAAAGATGCATGCTCTGACTTCAATCTTTTTTTTTTTTTTTTTTTTTTTTAAGACTTATTTTGTGGGCTAATATGTGATCTCATCTGGAGACTGTTCCATGTACTCTTGAAGAAAATGTCTATTCTATTGTTTTACAATGGAATGTTCTGAATATATCTGTTGAATCCATCTTGTCCAGTGTGTCATTCAAAGTTACTGTTTCCTTGTTGATTTTTCTGTTAGGATTATCTTTACACTGATGTTGGTAGGGTTTTAATGTCCCCTATTATTATTGTTTACTATTATTCACTTTCTTTATGTTTGTTATTAACTACTTTATGTATTTTGGCACTACTATATTGGATGCATAAACATTTGCAATTGTCGTATCTTCTTTTGGATTATTCCATTTATGATTATATAATGTCCTTCTTTGTCCCTTGTTACAGTCTTTGTTTTAACATCTATTTTGTTTGATATAAGTATTGCTACTCCAGCTTAGTTTTCCTTTTTTATAAAGATTTTATTTAATTGTTAGAGACAGAGAGAGGGGAGAGAGAGAGAGTGCACAAGCAGGGGGAGGAACAGATGGAGAAGCGGACTCCCCACCGAGCAGGGAGCCTGATGCAGAACTTGATCCCAGGACCCCAGGACCATGACCAGAGTTGAAGACAGACATTTAACCAACTGAGCTACCCAGGTGTCCCTCCCAGCTTAGTATTCACATCTACTTGCATGATATATTCTTCTCCATCCTTTCACTTCCAATCTGTACATCTTTCAGGCCTGAAATGAGTCTCTTGTAGGCAGCATATAGATGGGTCTTATTTTTTTAATCCATTCCATCACCCTATGTCTTTTGATTAGACAATTTAGTGTATTTCATTCAAAGTAATTATTTATAGGTATACATTTATTGCCATTTTGTTACTTGTTTTATGGTTCTTCTCTATTCCTCTTTTCCCTTGCTCTCTTCTCTCATTATTAGGTACCTTTCTCTGGTGACATACTTGGATTCCTTCCTCTTCATTCTTTGCATATCTACTACTGGTTATTGATTTGTGGGTACCATTAGGTTTGTATATAACATCCTTTGCATATAACAGTCTATATTAAGTTGATGGTTGCTTAAGTTTTAACCCATTCTTTACTCCTCTCCCATTCATGTGTTAGGTATATGGTGTCATAATTTATATCATGTTTAAAATTTATTTATTTATTATTTTCTTTATAGAGAGAGCACAAGCAGGAGTAACAACATACAGAGAAAGAGGGAGAAGCAGGCTCCCTACTGAGTAAGTAGGAGTCACTTTTCTTTTTTTTTTTTTAATTTTATTTATTTGTTTGACAGAGATCACAAGTAGGCATAGAGGCAGGGAGAGAGAGTGGAGGAAGCAGGCTCCCTGCTGAGCAGGGAGCCCAATGCAGGGTTAACACTGAGTCGCTCAGGCACCCCAGGAGTCACTTTTCAAGTAGAAGTCACTTTGGAATGGTTCTGGCCCTTTCAGGTTGCCTGCTAACTGCCAAGCTTTAGTATCATTTGGGATGAGCTCCATCCAGGAATGTGTTGGATGGGATTGGTCTGCAACATGCATGGAGAAGGGACATGTGGTGTTTATAAGGTTTGGATGTCATTGCTTTGGGGATCTGCTGCCTCCAGGACTGAGGCTGATTCAGTTTAAGGGGGCATATCTGCAAAGCATACAGGGGTGGGAGTTAGAATTGTTAGCAAGATTTGGGGACCACTGGTCTTCTGCAAGAGGGGACCTACTGTACTGGGACTGAAACAGGCCTGACATGAGGGTGCAGATCCACTGAAAAGTGGGGGGTGGGGAAACAGTGTTAGCAAATTAGGTAGCAAGTTGGTGCCACGCTGGTTCTCATCAGTGAATGAGTGTTTATGCTTGTGGGCAGGGGAAGGAAATGGCGTCTCCCAGATCCTTTGTTCCTGGAGGAGTCTTCCAATGATCTCTGTCCCTCTAGCACATGCTCTGAGATGACTAAACAGCTCTCCCTCCTATATGCTCCAGGTGTTTTTTCAAACTGCTGCTTCTATGCCATATCTCTTTGGGCTGATTTTGTGCTGTCTCTAAGTGTGGGGACAGTTTTCTATTGCCCTTCTATCTCTCCCTAAACTGAGCCTGCTGATCTTTAAAATTCCAGGTTTTAAGTCCCACTGGTTGTAAGAATTCACAAAATACAGCCCCTTTGGTTTTCAAATACAAATGTTAAGGAGACTTGTCTTCCCCAGTGTAATGGTCTCATTCTCTCCTCTCTCTGTGCTCATAGGTACCTCCCTACTCGCCAGGACAGCTCAACAGGTCCATTTAGCTCACTCACCTGTCCCCACCCTTCCTACCATCTTTAATGTGGCCTCTTCTCTACATTTAGTAGTAGAGATTGTTCTTCCAGGCTTTGGGGTGTTTTTTTTTTTCTGCATTATTTACACTGATGAGAGTGTGTTATCTAGTTGTGTCCATCAGATGAGGTGAATTTAGAGTCCTCTTACTCCACCATCTTCTTCAACTCTCTCTCTTAGTAATAACTTCAAATGTACATGGATTAAACTCTCCAATTAAAAGACAGATTGGCAGAATGGATTTTAAAAAAATTATCCAATTATATGCTGTCTGCAAGAGAGTTATATTAGGTTCAAAGACAAAAATAGATTGAAAATGAACAAATGAAAAAATATATCCTTTTTAAAAAATATTTTATTTATTCATTTGACTGAGAGGAGATCACAAATAAGCAGAGAGGCAGGCAGAGAGAGAGGGGGAAGCAGGCTCCCTGCTAAGCAGAGAGCCAATGCAGGGCTTGATCCCAGGACCCTGAGATCATGACCTGAGCTGAAGGCAGAGGCTTTAACCCACTGAGCCACCCAGGCACCCCTGAAAAAATATATCCTATATAAACAGTAACCCAAGAAAGCAGGATCGGTTATACTAATATCAAACAAAATTGATTTTATTTTTTTAAACAAAATAGACTTTAAAGTAAAAAAGTTTACAAGTGACAAAAAAGGATATTGTTAATAAAAGGTTCGATGCAGCAAGAATATAAGAATTATAAGCATGAATATACATAACACATCTCTCAAAATATATAAAGAAAATTTGAGAGAATTGATGAGAGAAATACAGTCCACAATAGACATTGAAGATTTTCATATACCATTGTCAATAATACATAGAACAACCAGGAAAAAAAGATAAATAAGGAAAGAAAGAACTTCAACAACATAATAAACCAATTAGATATAATAGACATATACGTAGTGGTCAACCCAACAACAACAGCATACACATTCTCAAATGCACATGTATTCTCCAGGATAGACCATATTTATGTCACAAATTGCATTTCAATATGTGTACAAAGATAGACATCATACAAAGTATTTTCAACCATAACGAGATGAAATTAAAAAACAGTAACAGAAGGAAAATATTAAAATACGCATATATGTGAAAATTATACAGCACACTACTAGACAACCAATGGGTAAAAGAAAAAATCACAAGGAAAATTAGAAAATACTTAGAAAATAATGAAAATTATAACTAACACACTGGAACTTAGGGGATACTCAAAAGCAGTGCTAAGAGGAAATTCATATGAGGACCAAATTAGAAAGCAAGGAAAATATCAAATCTCAAATCAGCAACCTAACTTTATAACTTAGAAATCTAGAATAAAAAGAAAAAAATAACCAAAATCTGGCAGAAGGAAAGAAATAACAAAGATTAGAGGGGAAATAAATGAAAAAGAGAATAAGAAAACAATAGGGAATCAACAAAGCCAAAAGTTATTTTTTCAAAAAGATCAACACAAGTGACAAAGCTTTAGCTAAACTAAGAAAACAGGGAAGACGCAAATTACTAAAATCAGAAATAAGAATGAGGATATTATTTCTTATTTTTCAAGAATTGAAAAGCTATAAGAGATTACTATGAACAGCTATACACCACAAACTTGAATAAACTAGATAAAATAGACAAATGCCAAGAAACACAAAACCTACTAAGACTGAATCATGAACAAGTTAAAAAAAAAATCTGATAGATGAAGAAAGCCCTGGGGCTAATAGCTTCACTTTTGAATTCTACCACACATTTAAACAGAGAAC
This sequence comes from Nasua narica, assembly GCA_028533885.1. Taxonomy (NCBI): domain Eukaryota; kingdom Metazoa; phylum Chordata; class Mammalia; order Carnivora; family Procyonidae; genus Nasua; species Nasua narica. The sequence continues at coordinate 60,652,531 of CM052801.1, read as the reverse complement.
TAACCCCAATTTTTCTCAAATACTTCTAGAAAATAGAAAAGGAGAGAACACTTTCTACCTCATTCTATGAGGCCAGCATTACCCTAATACCAAAACCAGACAAAGACATTACAAGAAAAATACAAATCAATATACCTTATGAACATTGATGCAAAATTCTTCAATTAAATTCTAGGAAACACAATTCAACAGCATATTGGAGGATTATACATTATGACCAAGTGGGATTTTTTCCTAGAATGCAAGGATTGTTCACTGTACGAAAATTGAGCAATATATTATACCACATTAACAGGATAAAGAAAAAAAAAGCCATGATCATCTCAATTTATAAGAAAAAGCAATTGACAAAATCCTTTGCCATGTCATGATACAAACCCCCAACACATTAGGAATACTGAAGGAAACTTCCTCAACGTAATAAAAGCCATATATGAAAAACCCACAGCAGACATTATACTCAATAATGAAAGGCAGAAAACGTTTCCTTTAAGATACCATTTCTGTTCGCCATGGTATTTAACTCCAAGCCAGAGCAATTAGACAAGAAAAAATAAAAAATAAAAAGCATCCAAATCTAAAAGGAAAAAGCAAAACCGTTTTTGCAGATGAAATGATCTTATATGTAGAAAACTCTAAAGAGTCAAGAAAAAAAGAAAGAAAGAAAGAAAGAAAGAAAAGAAAAGAAAAACATTAGAACTAATAAATTCAGCAAAATGGCAGGATACAAAGTCAATGAACAAAAATAAGTCTCTTTTCTATTCATGACCAGTAAACAACCTCAAAAGTAAATTGAGAAAACAATTTCATTTACAATAGTGTTAAAAAAATAAAATACTTTGGAATTAAGAAGGTAAAAGCCTTGTAAAATGTAAATTACAAAACATTGCTGAATGAAATTAAAGAAGATATAAATAAATGGAGAATCCCATGCTCATGTATTAGAAGACTTAATCTTTGTTAAAATGCCAATACCGCCTAAAGCAATCTATAGATTCAGTGAAATCCCTATCAAAATCCCTATGACATCTTTTACAGAACTAGAGAAGTTTATCCTAAAATTATATGGAGTTTCAAGTGGTCCCAAATAATCAAAACAATTTTGAAAAAGAAAGTTGGAGGACTCACACTTACTGATTTCAAAAATGGTCAAATTATTTTTAAAAAGGGTGCCAAGAAATTCAATGGGAAAGGACAGTTTTTTAAACAAATGATGGTGGGAAAACTGAGTATCCACATGCGAAAGAATGAAGTTGGACCCTTACCTAAAACTCTACATAAAAATTAACCCAAGGAGAGGGCTTCAAGATGTCAGAAGAGTAGGACACCTAAATTTCATCTGGTCTCAGAAATTCAGTTGGTTATCAAACCATTCATTCTGAACACCTGCCAACTCCACAGGAGATCAAAAAAAGAATAGCAGCAACTCTATGAACAGAAAAAGACCACTTTCTGGAAGATAGAACATACAGAGAAGTGAATCTGAGGTGATATATGGGAAAACAGATCATGGGAGAGGGAGCCTCTGTCAGCTGGCTACCGGCAAGTGATAGAGCAGCAGAGCACAAAATCAAAACTTTTAGAAGTCTACTCCAGTGAAGGATGTTGCTCTAGTGGCTAAGTGGGGCATGGAACCTTCATTGGGAGAGTGTGGTCTCAGGTCTCTCAGGGTAACAGAAATACTAAGGGTGCCTGAGTACAGCAGAGCTCTCAGGTATCAGAGTGGGGAAGCTGACTGCAAAGACTGAGCCAAGGAGCTGGCTCTCAGCTCAGGGTTGCCATTAGTGTGACCCACAGCATAGTTGAAGAGCAGGGGTCCAACAGGTGGCAGATCCAGGGAGACTCCCCTTTTTCCCCCAGAAGGAGTGGCATGGGAGTGTGCCACAGGAATCTGCTGGGTTTGGAGACTCCAAATGGGGTTATGTGCCAGAGATAGAAACCCTCAGTCAGAGGCCAAGTGAGCACAGAGTGTGGACGGAGACCAGTGAGACAGGAGTGATTGACTGGTTTTCTCTTTGGGCACATCGAGGAGTGAGGCCCAGAGCTCTCAGTGCTTCCAGGGCTGGAGATTGTAAGGATTGAAATTTTCATTCTCATTCTCTAAAGTTGTATGGAAAGCCTCCAGAGAATGAAAGCTACCAAGAGCAAACCCAATCAGATTACTTAGCCAGGCCCCTTGCAACGGTGGTACAATTCTGCCTGAGGTAAAGATGTTTGAGAATCAATGCAAGAGGCTCCTGCCCCAGAAAATCAGCAAGAACATCCAGCCAAGACCAAATTTACCAATCAATGATAACTGCATTACTCCAGTGCTGGGGGATTGTAGCACATTGAATTCATGGCTTTTCTCCCATGATTCTTTAGTCTTTCAAATTTAATTATTTTTTTAATTTTCATTTTTTTTCTTACTTTTTTCTATTTCTTTTTAAAATTTTTCTTTTTTCCTTTTTCAACCAACTTCTTATTTTATCAATTACTTTAAAATTTTTTTTCATTTTCATTTTTATAGTCATATTCTAAGGACCTAGATTTGTTTTATTTTGCTTTTATGGTTTTTTAAGTTTTAATTTAAAAAATGATAGATTCACAAGTAGTTGTAAAAATAGTAGAGATCCCATGTGTTTTCATTGAGTTTTCCTCAATGGTTAATATCTTGTATAACCATAGTACAATATCCAAAACAGGAAATTGACATTCATAAAATCCACAGACATTATTTGAACCAGTTTTACATGCACTTGTATGTGTGTGCATAATTCTATGCAATTTTATCACATGTGTAGATTCTTGTAACCAGTATCACAGTCAAAATATAGAACTCTTCCATTACCTCAAAAATCCTTCATGTTACCCCTTTATAGTCACATCTACTCTGCCCTTCACCTACCTATTGCCATAACCCCTGGCAGCTACTACTACTCTGTTCTCTATCTCTATAATTTGGTCATTTTGATTGTTATTACATTATGTAAATATAATAATGTAGTAGTAATATTTTGAGAGTAGCTTTTTTTCACTCAGTATAACACTTTTAAGATCCATCAAGTTGCATGTATCAATAGTTTTTTTTTTCTTTTTTACTGCTGAGTATTATTCTTTAGTATAGATATGCACCAATTTGTTTTATTACTTACCCATTGATGGACATTTGGGTTTTTACAGGTTTTGACTATTGTTAATAAAAGTTTCTATGAATATTTCCATACACATTTTTGTGTGGTAATATATATTGAATTTCCTTGGGTGTATACACAGGAGTGGAACTTTTAGGTCATATGGTTTAAATTTTTGAGTTAACTTTTTGTTAAAATTTTTGAGGAACTGACAGATTATTTTCCAAAGTACCTGTACTATTTTACTGTCCCACTAATGATGTATAAGAGATCTAGTTTCTTCACATCCTTTTCAGCATTTAGTATTATCTATATCTGTATCTATCTACCTATTTTAATTTTAACTGTTCTGATGGGTGTGTAGTGATATAGCATCGCGGTCTTTTGATTTCCATGAAAAAGAGTGATGTTGAACATCTTTTCATGTGCTTTTTTGTGACCCAAAAATTCTTTTCAGTGAGTAGTCTGTTTATGTCTTTTATCCATTGTCTAGATTCCTTATTTTCTTTTTCTTTTGAAATTTGAGTTACTTATATATTTAGATAATAGTTCTCTGTTGGAAAAATTGTTTGCAAATATCTTCTTCTAGGCCATGCCTGTCTTTTGATCCACTTAATGGGATTTTTAGTGAAAGATTTTTAAGTTTTGATGAATCCAGTATATATATATTATGGATCATGGTTTTGGTGTGTGAAAGTTTTCTTCATGCAGCATTTTTGGTATTTTATGTCTTTCTATAAGTATCTCTATTTTATCTAGATATTCACATTTTTAGCACATATATTCATAATACTTCAAACAATTTTATCTACTGCTAATTTAAATTTATTTTGTTTACTTATATATATTTTTCTTTTTTGTCTTGATTAGCTTGCCAAAGCTCTGTCTATATAATTCATCTTTTCAAAGATTAGCTTTTAATTATTTGAATATCTCTATTGTTTATTGTTTTTGGTGTTGTGCCTCTGTTTCATTTATTTTATCATCATCATCATCGTTATATTCTTCCTTCTCATTTGTTTTGTGGTTTCCTTTAGTTCTTTTCCCAACCTCTGGAGTTGAACACTTATTTCACTTATTTTTTCTTTATTTTGTAATAAAATTTTAGCCATATAAAAGATAAGCATAACATATATGTAAGTAATAAACTTTTCTACTCCAGACATATTTCAACCAAATCTTATACTCAGATGGATATTTTAACAATTCTTAAGTCCTAGGGAAGGAGATTTTTCAGCTTTCTTTGAAAACTGTGCTTAATATAGTTGTATTGGTGATAATTCTTGATTAAAATTAAAGTCTACAAGAAAGAGGATATATTATGAGAAAAATGCAAATATGCATTGAAGTTATTGGTGAGACAATTGCTGGTGATACATTATATTAAAAAGTCTGTTTATGATTCCTATTATTTCTCTAATGTGTTACTTTTGAGAATTATTATTGATTCACTTTTTTCATCTTCAAAATGGGTATATTTGCTATTATAAATATGACCTGATAGTTTAAACAGTGCTGTAAATATTATCATATGGGATTTGCCATCAAAAAAGAAAGCTATTATTTCATAAAGATTTTGCTCAAATTCATTACACTAGTTTTATCTTATTTTTGAAGGGAATGAAATGTTGTTTTGAGGATATTGATTTATACAGGCTAAAAATATTACACCCACAGGATTTTGACCTATGCTTTCCTATAGAGGAAGGATCTTTTCTTTGTCTTTCCCTCAATTCCTTCCTCCTTTATCTTTTTCCCTTTCCTCCTTCCTCCCCCTCATCTAGTCCTTCCTTTCTCCTTCACCCCTCCCCATTCCCTCCTTCGTCTCTCCTTGCTCACTTCCTTTTTCCACCCCTTCCTCTCCTACTCTTCCTCTCTCTCTCCTTCTTCTGTCTCCCTCTTCTTGTATTTAAATTTTGTTATATATGCATAATATATCATAACTTAATCAGACAATGTTTTTTTATATTCAGCATGCCTAAATTACTTTCTACCACACCCAATACACTATAACTCCCTTCTTTCTCATCTACAAACAATTGTAATTGAAGTAGCATATGCATTATCCCTAATAATCTAACTCAACCTACAAGTACTTATTCACTTCCTACTTTGTGTGATTCACTTTTGTTACAAGGGTGAATATTACATTGAAATGCTCACAAGAATACCCTATGGATGTTTTTATCTCTAAAAACATAATATCAATAGTTTTTTCTGTTTTTAATTCTTATCCCCTGGTTATAAAAAAATTAATGTTAAATATAGCTTAAAATATAAATTTTTAATAGACTATGATCAAGCCTAATTATTTGAATTGGATTGCATATGACAATATAGATTGTCAACTTGCATATATTAGAGATATTTATCACTTTGCTTGTAGATGGTTATAGGGATTTCAACAAATTTTACCTAAACATTTTTGAACTTTTCAATGCAATATTTTCAACCTATACCACTGTGAAATTATTTTTTTTCATTTAATATCTACTATTTTACTCTATTTTATAAAATCATCCAATTTTAAACTACTCCAATAGTCTCTTACTCTTGTTTTCCTGGCCTCTTAACCTTTCTACATTCCTGAAATGCCACTTTGTGCCCTTTGTTCCAATGCTCAAAAACCTTCAGTGGCTCCATATTGCCCATGAAATGCAAATGACTGTTATTTGCTTTACACTACATAAATTCTCTCAAGAGAACATAAACACTTGCTGTCCTACACAGTAGATTATCTTTTGTTAGTAAAAGTTGTGTTTGTGTATAGAGATATAGACATATCTGTAGATTCCTTAAGGAAATAAATGTCTTTTCCTCACTTAAATCTATCTCCCAGAACACTTTGAATCATGGCTATGCCTCAAGAGACACTTGATAAATGTTTATTAAATGATTAATGGAGCCCACTTGAATCTTATGTAAGTTTTCAGTTTCTTCACTTTCTGACTCAGGATTCTTTCACTATTTATCTACATTTAGTAAATAAAAAAAATAAATAAAAGTGATGAGGAGAGGAGGAACAATGGCCATGCTTATTGGCCTCTAATGGCCTGGAATCTCTATACACCATGACTTAGCTTCATCCTATATTCCCAAACTATTTAACCTTTCCAAAAATAAACCTTCTGCCCAAATTCTTCCAGACATCCATTGTCGCCATTCCTTTAAGAGACTCTTAAAACTGTCTTGCCTTGTGCTTTTCGGTGGTCAAGATTTATTTACCTTAAAAACTACCGAAATGAAACTTTAAAAGCATTAATAATAGTTATCACCTTCTATACATTGTTATCAAATCCATGCCCAACCATTAATATATGTTGAATACGTGTTAAATATGTAACATATTCTTCATCATTCATGCTTTATCTTTACAAATTGAAAAAATAATTGTGTGTGTGTGTGTGTGTGTGTGTGTGTGTGTATACACATATTTTCTTATGGGTAACTCATAGACTCTTTGAGTTTGGAAGAAAATGTAAAACTCACCCAATACTTACAAATCCTAATGATCTTTCTTAGTTTTCTTTACAGATTTTTTCTCTCTTTGTTTATTTGAGATGATCAGAATATGTCTTTCATTGTTTGAAGTATGAATTGTCATCACTTTCATTCAACAAATGCTGTAGCACTTTGGTCAGTGCTTTTAGGGAAGTTGAAAGTGATTCTGCCTTTTTGTTCCTGGAATATAACCACTTAGAGATGATAGCTCAATTTATGTAATGTTAATAAAAATGTGGCTTGTGTGTTTTAACCTTGAATGGTGTCATATCTAAGAGGCACATTTAAAAAGCAAAAATTTAATTCATAAAGTCAAATGATGTTTTACATGCCCCCTTTCCTTTCCTTCTTAATTTCTCAAAACCCACACTCTTTAGAGACCAAGGATTCTTCCTACCCAACTCTCACTCTCCAGCTTGCAGATCTTTTACTCCATCTGCTTTCTCATCTCTTTATTTTGTAGATTCAGTTAATCCTCTCACTTAGTCTCTTCCTCTTTTTCAGACTCCTTTGTCTTTCCATCTCGTCCTTCTCTGCCTATTTTTTTTTTTTTTGATTCTACATTATGGAAATATAAAAACTTGTCTGGCTAAAACACGTTTTGCCCAGACAGGTTGAAGAATACATGTGGTAGATCAGAAAAACTGAATATGTGGGATAAGATTCTCTTTTGAGACATAAGTCCACAAAACTTCCTTGTTAATAATTGCACTTTATTATGCATGGTTACAATTATGTCTCCAAAGAATATTATCTTAGTCATTTACTTTGAAGCTTATCTGCCTTTTTCTACTCTTTTTCATTCTCACATGATCTCTTTGTAATTGCCCACTTAGGGTTCTGGTTTTTTGTTGTTTGTTTGTTTTTGTTATATTTGTTTGTTTGTGACCTAACAAAACTTAATGCTGGCAGTAAACAGAAATTTTGGCAGTGTATTATCTTTTCCAAATGTAATCACATTTCCAATTGTATTTTCATTTTTCATTTATATGTCTTTTCTACCATTTTTCTTTCTTTCTATGGTAATTAGATCTTAGAAGCTAAGGAATATTTCTGTTAACATTATAATTGATGTCAAGGCACAAACACTTTTAATGGTGATCAATGTTAATATTTATTAAATGTAGGAGTTTCATGTATATAAATTATCTAATGGTTGAGAGAAGAAATAAGACTAATCCAGACAATCAGTAATCCTTTTCCAGAGCCAACTTTGTCTCTTCTTCCATATTCCCTCCCAATTCCATCAGCACTTCCCATTCTCTTCTTAAATCTCTGAGGTATAAGTTCTTGCTACCACCACTCATATGGAAAGTATTCCCCAAAACTCATCAAGATCCTCAAATATTTATTGAGTAAATACTATATGTTAAATATTATTACAAATTAGGAATTGTGTATAGAGTGGTAGACAAAACAAACATAATCTTTGTCTTCATAGGTATAAAAACTAAGAGGGACATAAAAACTAACCAAGTTACCAAAGTACCAAAGTTACCAAGGTACTAAAGTTACTGAAGTACCAAAGGTACCAAGTTACTAAGTTGCCAAAAAGTAACCAAGTACTCAATAAGGATTAAATATTTGACAAGTGCTATGAAAGAAAATAAAGGATCCTATGAAGATAATAACAGTGGTCATCTTATTTGGATTGGAGAATAAGGAATGTCTATCTGAAAACCCCATGGGTAGAAAAGAATGAGAAGATTTAAGTAGATGAAAGAATAGAAAAGGAGATGGGACAAGCATGTCTGAAACCCTGAGGAAGAGAACTGGTGCATTAGTAAGACTGAAAGACAGTTTATGCAGCTACAGCTTATAAAAAGCAAGGGGGGAACGTGGTGACAGAAAAAAGTTGGAAGGGTAACTCTAGGAATGTTATGTTAGGCCTTTTTAGGTCATGGTAATGATTTTATTTCAATTGTTAGTGCAATGGTGAGATGTTTCATGTTAAAAATGAATGATGAAATATTATTTACAGTCTTGAAATATGGAGGAAAATGGATTGGAAGGGTACAGTTGGTAAAGTATAATTCATTTCAAGTAAGCAATGATTATAGATTTGATAAAGGTAAAATTAGAGGTATATTTTTATGTTAAAATGGTGGAATTTGATGATGGACTAATGGATTGAGTAAAGGTAAAGGAGAAAAAAGAAGTATCAGTTTTCAAGTTTGAGCAGTTGGAGAAGTGAGGTACTTTTATTGAGTTAGCACAGTCAGAATGAAAAGCAGAGTTTTTCTAGAGGGTTCTCTTGTGTTCATTTTTTGATATATTAAGTTTGAGATGCCTAGAGATCCAAGTGACAATATTAAGTAAGGATGATCTGGTCTGTAGATAAACATTTGGGGATAATAATTGTATAGATGGTACTTAAAATGACACAGATAGATGGAGGAGGACAAATGAAAGAAATAAGAATGACTCACTAGTCATACCTTTCTGGTATATTTCTAATTATTGATCATGCTTTTCTTGACATTTTGTCTTCCTGTAGATTCTTTCTTTTTTTTTAAGATTTTTTATTTATTTGACAGAGAGAGAGAGAGATCACAAGTTGGCAAATAGGCAGGCAGAAAGAGAGGGGGAAGCAGACTCCCTGCTGAGCAGGGAGCCCAATGCAGGGCTCTATCCCAGGACCCTGAGATCATGACCTGAGGCAAAGGCAGAGGCTTTAACCCACTAAGCCACCCAGGCACCCCTTCCTGTAGATTCTGTAACATTGTATGCTCCTTTTCAGTCTTTGCTCATTCCTCTTCCTACCCTTTACATAAAGATGGTCCCAAAAACAGCCTTTATACTTCTCTCCAACCTCTTTCCTTCACCTCACACACATTCCTTCCCTCAACAAAATCATCTTCTATATCATTTAGGGTCTGCAATGATTAATTTTATGTGTCAACTTGACTGCATCAGAAGATGCCTAGATATTTGAATAAACATTATTTCTGGGTGTATCCATGAGGGTGTTTGCTGATGAAATTAGCATTTGAATTGGTGGACCTATTAAGGTAGTTTGCTCTCTCCAATGTGGGTTGGCATCACCCAATCCAACAAGGGACTGAATAAAATAAAAAGGCAGAGGAAGGAAGATGTCAGCCCTTGCTGTCTTTACTTGAACTAGGATGACAATTTTCTCCTGCCTTTGGCACTCCTGGTTCTCAGGCCTTTGGATTTGGACTGAATTACACCACTGGGTTTCCTGAGTCTCTAGCTTACAGATGGCAGATCAGGGAAAACTTAGCTTCTAAAGATTCATGAGCCAATTCCTTACAATAAATTTCTTCCTATATATATCCTGTTGGTCCTGTTTCTCTGAGAACCTTGACTAATACAAGATCATACTAGCTATTATAACATAAAGAATCCAGAGTGTAAGAGCTCAGACAAGACACATGTTTAGTTTTCTCATGTAATAATCCATGCTCCAGATCAGTGAGAAGTTTTCTTGCACAGGGTAACTTAGAAGTCCAAATTCTTTCTTTCTTTTTTTTTCTTTGACATTTCCTAGGGCATCGTATTCATGGTCAAAGTGTGGTCACAGTCACATCTATGTTCCATTTCACTGAATAATAAAAGATAATGTGAAGGAAGCAGGCCCACTATTTTAAAGACTCCAGCCTAGATATCATGCATATTGAGCAAGAAGATACAGCTACCAATCCCAGCTAAGAATATCCACCTTGTACAGAGGATAGCAAAGATCATAACAAAGCCAACCACTAAAATTAGGAGCCTACACATATTGATACACTGGATCTTCTGTGGAGTTGCCAAGAAGGACTCAACACACAAGGTGTTAGTTGGAATAACATTTTACTCACAGAAAAAAGAGATATAGCGAGATCAGCATCTGTAGTGGGTTCTGGTCTCCCATGGCCGGTGGGTAACTCCTTGTAATTGAAGCAGGTGATGGATTTTATGCATCCTTCTTATGATGCAGTTCAAACCCCTATTCCCTTCATGTAGTGGCAAATCTACTGGGTGACTGGCCAGGTGCCATATAATGCACATGCATAAGTAGTACAAGAAAATTCACTGTATCCAGAACAGGGGAAGATTTTTTTAATAAGGAAAAACTATCTGGAGCCAACTGGCAGCTTAGCTCACAGCCTCCATATAAGGGGATGTTCCAGGCCCAAGGTGCCAATCCTGGAGAGAGGTGACAAGTCATGTGATGGATGCTTCTGCAAAAGTACACATCTCTAACTATAATTTCATTTGTGAAAATTTAATCACATGGTTACACCTAACTATAAGATCAGGTGGGAAATATAGCATAGCTAGTCAGTTGTATTAGTTTCCTATTGTTGCTACAACAAATCACCACAAACTTGGTGGCTGAAAAATCACAAATATATTGTCTTATAAGACAATTGGAGGTTGTTGGAGGTGAGAAGTCTGAAATGAACCTCACTGGGTTAAAATCAAGGTAGGACTACATTCTTTCTGGAGGCATTAGGGAAGAATCTGTTTCCCTGCCTTTTTCAGTTTCTAGAGGGTTCTCACATTTCTTGACGTGGGGCCCCTTCCTCTGCATTCAAAGCCAGCAGCATATCTTTTTCAAATTTCTCTTAGACTGCCCTCCATTTTTGCCTCCCTCTTCCATTCTAAAAGAAGAAAGTCCCTATTATTACATTGGGCTTACCCAGATAATCCAGAACAATCTTCCTATTTGAAAGGTCAGCTAATTAATCATCTTAATTTAATCTACAACCTTAATCTTCCATTGTCACATGACCCAATATATTCACAGGTGTTGTGTTTTTTTTTAAGATTTTATTTATTTATTTGACAGAGAGAAAGAGATCACAAATAAGCAGAGAGGCAGGCAGAGGGAAAGGGGGAAGCAGGCTCCCTGTTGAGCAGAAAGCCCAATGTGGGGCTCGATCCCAGGACCCTGAGATCATGAACTGAGCTCAAGGCAGAGGCTTAACCCACTGAGTCACCCAGGTTCCCCCCCCCATTCACAGGTTTTGAAGATTAAGATGTGGACATCTTTAAGAGCTATGGTTTGGTTTACCACATCAGCCATGTATATGCCAGGCTAGTTTTATTTCTATGGAAGAAAAGTTAAATGGGTCTAGCAGTTTTCAGCACATGAACTCTCATGGCATTGTCTATTCAGGTAAAAGCTATTTTGATATTTGGATAATCAAGTGGTGGTGGTTGAAGTGTCCTGCTTCAGTCATTTTTGTGCTCATGACTCCCCAAAGTACTTGTTAAATATTATCCTACCTGTAGTTCAATCTCATGTATAAATCAGATCTCATCACATAATTTTATCCCAGTGATACCATCACTTCTTGTCATAGCTAAAAGCCTTAAAGTTTTCTTTAACTTCCTTCTCCTTTGTCCCCTACATTCAAACTGTTATAAAAGTCATAGAAAACAGTTTGACATTTCTTTATTTGATATGTTTTTCTGATTTGCCTCTCTTTTCATTTTCACTTCCATTTCCTTTTTTCAGTTGCTCACCTCTTTACTCAGCACCTACGAAAATAGCCTTCTCCACTTTGACTTAGTTCTCTTCTGTGTTATAATGTGTCATAATTTTGAAACTGTTTCATTTATTGTGGTCTTTTTTGTGTGTTATGTTTTAATTAGGTAAATTCTGTCATCTTCTAGACCAAGAACCTCCCTGTTTTCTACCTAATAATATTGCAGCCCCTTTTCTAGGCTTACTAAACTATCAATAATCTTACTCAACTCTTGTACACATGATTATTTCTATTATCAGTTTTAGCCTTTCTCTCCCCCAGGCAGGTACATCTCTGTGCGTTTTCCTAGACATCTCCTCTGGTTGGGATGCCCTCCCTTCTTTACCACTGTATATCCTAAACATCTCTCAAGATTTCACTTGTAGTTTTTTCATGAAGTCTTTTTTTTTTTCAAAGATTTTCTTTGTTTATTTGAGAGAGAGAGAGAGAGAGAAGAAGAAGACAGAGGGAGAAGCAGACTCCCCACTGAGCAGGGAGCCCGATGTGGAACTCGATCCCGGGACTCCGGGACCATGACCTGAGCCGAAGGCAGTTGCCCAACCGAGCCACCCAGGTGCCCCTGTTCAGAAAGTCTTTTGCTACCACTCCAGGTTAGTGAATCTCTCAATCTCTCATTTCTTAGCTATTGCCTTTCAAGTTAATTATATAAATATAAATACATATGTATGTATTTATATAAATATATATTTGCATAAGGACTACACTAGTACTAAATTTGATGATTTTCATTGTTTTGGTTTCTGACTTTAAGCCCTTTTTAAAATTTCCATTATATATATACATATATGGCATTTAGTTGATCTATAATTGATTTATGAGAGTTTGATACTCCAAATATGTAGGAAACATTTGCAAGGCAGAGGGCCATGTGTGACATTAAAACATTGTTTTTGCTTACTTTATAGTGCTTAACATAGTGATAGAAATATAGAACCTCAATAAAGAATTCTTCATTAACTAGGTTATCATCTTTCTTTCTCTCTATCTTCATCATGGTAGTCTTAAGTTGTTTTTGAGAGATAAATATTGACATCAGGACAGAGGACAAGTGATTAAATATAATGGGGTAAGGTGGAGCTCCCAGACAAAGAACAATGCAAGCCAACCATTGCATTATGCATTTTCACATGTGGTGATTAAATGCTCACTGACATTAACATGACAATCTGTAGAAATGATTTGTTTTTTAGGGTTTTATAAACAGCTTTATTTCTCAATTCTACAGATGAAATGGCAAAGAATTATTTATTATATCTCGCCACAACTGGCATATGGAATTCTTAAAAGATTTATTTTAACTTTGCAGTTCTCTTGAGATTGGAGAACTGGCAAGAAAAAGAATGAAATCTTTGTCTCCTCAGGCCTACAGCATAATAAACTCTACTATGCTATTTCATCAAGGATCTTCCTCTTATCCATGCAAAGAAAGTGCTTTCTTTTTATCATAATGTAGTTATAAAACTCAAACTACCATCATAATTTCATTAAATCATACTGAACTTCATAGAATTGCTGAAAAGAGTCTATAATATGCAATATTTATTCTGCAAACTGAATATTTATAATATTTAGTCTATACAATGCTATTTATTCTAAAAAATGACATATTTGTTTTTGTTTTCTTAGTAGAGCATAAGGCAAATTATATTAATTAGGCTATTTACATGATTTCCTAACTTAAAGCAATGAAATTTGCCTTCAGCTAGCAAATAATTGGAATTACAATTTCTAGAGATATCACAGGTTTGTTAATTATGTCAGATTTCATCAAGCTCTGATAGGTCACTAAATGGTCTTTTTTCTCTCCTCCCCTCTTCTTTCTTTTTCTCTTTCTATGATAACCTCCATCCCTTTCATTCCTTATGTAGAATGAAGTTGATATAAAGTGGATATAAAATGTATGCTATCTGAGCTACAATTTCCACTTCAGATTTGGGAGTCTATAATCTTCTAGAGATGAATGAATTAGTTTGTTATTGTTACCTTTAAAGAAAATTGGCCTAAAATTTAAGATGGACCCAGGTCTTACCCTCTCTACTTTTAGAAATAATGGAAAATTTAAAAAGGGATTAAAGTCAGAAACCAAAACAATGAAATTTATCAAATTTAATACTAGTGTAGCATCTATGCAAAAACATTTAGTTTTTACTATTAAGATGTACTTGGATGTTTTCCTAGGACTTTTAACATTTTGGGGATAGAAGAAAGTTGAGCAGGGTTGGGGGCAATAGAAAAATATGATAGAAAATGGATCAGTAATTAGTGAAAGAAAACACCTTTGGCATTATCTGATCATGTCACTGTGGCTTAAAAACTTATAATGTATTTCCATTGTTCTCAGAAGAGCACTTTTTAGAATGTTTTTGTAGACACTAGTTTCCTAGCATCCTATTCCTGATATATAATCATAAAAATAAATGAAAGGTGTTCCACAGTCAAATAATTCCAAGAAATTATGTATACTAAATCTCACTTTGGGAGGACCATATTGTGCATCAATAGGTTAAAGACTGATAAATGCTACAGTGAGGACAACTATTTAACAATGACCAGTCAGTTTTGCATCTCAGCTACGGAAGAGGAACATATAGGTGAGACAGAAGATAAAATTCCAAAAAAAAAAAAAAATGAATTTGAAAAGAAGAGGGAAAGAAAACTATTAGATCGTGAATACAGACTTAGGGAATTCAGCAATTCCACAAAGCACAATAATAACTATACCATAGGAGTCCCAGAAGAAGAAGAGTGGGAAAAGGGGGCAGAAGGTTTATTTGAGCAAATTATAGAACAGAACTTTCCTAATCCGGGGAAGGAACACATGTCCAAGAGACACAGAGAACTTCCCTCAAAATCAACAAAAAGAGGTCAACACCAAGATATATCATAATTAAACTTGCAAAACACAAAGATAAAGGGAGAATTCTGAAAGCAGCTAGGGACAAAAGGTCCTTAACCTACAAGGATACACACATAAGGTTAGTAGGAGGCCTAGCCACAGAAACTTGGCAGGCCAGAAAATAAGTGGCATGATATATTCAACATGCTAAATGGGAAAAATATGCAGCCAAGAATACTATATCCAGCAAGGCTGCCATTCAGAGTAATAGGAGAGATGAAGAGTTTCCAAGACAAGTAAAAACTAAAGCTGTTGATGAACACTAAACCAACCCTGCAAGAAATATCCCACTCTCTTTGAGTGGGAAAGAGAGACCAAAAGCAACAAAAACTAGAAAGGAAGAGAGACAATCTAAAAGAACAGTGACTTTACAGGTAATAATGGTACTAAATTCAGATACATCAATAAATATTTTGATTATAAATGGATTAAATCCTCCAATCAAAAGACATATGGTATCAAAATGGATAAAAAAACAAAACTGATATGGCCTACAAGAGACATATTTTAGACCCAAAACACATCCAGATTGAAAGAGAGAGGGTGGAAACCATCTGTCATGCTAATAGACATCAAAAGAAAGTTAGAGTTGCCAACCTTATGTTAGACAAACTAGATTTTAAACTAAAGACTAATAAGACATGAAGAAGAGAACTAGATCATAAGAGACTTTATCCATCAAGAAAAGCTAACAAATGTAAATATTGTTGCCTTCAACTTGGGAGCACCCAAATATATAAATCAATAATAACAAACTTAAAGAAACTCATTGATAATAATACAATAAAAGTAGGGAACTTTAACACCCCACTCATGGACAGATCATTTAAGTAGAAAAGCAATAAGGAAACAATGGCTTTGAATGACATACTGGACCAGATGGACTTAACTGATGTAAACAGAGCATCTCATCCTAAAGGAGCAGAATATGCATTCTTTTCAAGTGCACAGGGAACATTTTCCAGAATATATCACATAGTGAGTCACAGATCAGGCTTCAACCAGTACAAAAAGACTGAGATCATACCATGCATATTTTCATACCACAGCACTATGAAACATGAAGTCTATCACAAGAAAAAATTTGGATATGCACAACCACAAAAAAATAAGTCCACACGCAAATGCATGGATTTAAAGGACATCCTGCTGAATAATGAATGGGTTAACAAGGAAATTAAGGAAGAAATAAAAAAAACATGCAAGCAAAACAAATGAAAAACAAAAAGAAAACATGACAGTCCAAAACCTTTGGGACTCAGCAAAGGTGGCCATAAATCAGAAGTATATGGCAATACAGACCTCACTGAAGAAAGAAGAAAAGTTTCAATACAAAACCTAACCTTATACCTAAAGCAGCTAGAACAAGAACAGCAAATAAAGTCTAAATCCAGCAGGAAAAGATAAATAATAAAAATTAGAGTGGAAATTAATGATACAGAAATTAAAAATTAGAAAAGAAAAATAACAGAATTCATCAGCAAAACTAGGAGCTAGTTCTTTGAAAGAATTAATAAGATTGTCAAACCCCTAGCTAGGCTTATCATAAAGAAAATATAAAGGACCCAAATAAATAAAATCATGAATGCGAAGGAGAGATCATAACCAATATCACAGAAATACAATTATAAAAGTATATGAAAAATTATATGCCAACATTCAGGGAATCTGGAAGAAATGGATAAATTCCTAGAATCATATAAACTACTGAAACAGGAAGAAATAGAAAATCTGAACAGACCCATAACCAGCAAGTAAATGGAATCAGTAATCAAAAACCTCCCAATAATAGTCCAGGGCTGGATAGCTTTCCAGGGGAATTCTATCAAACATTTAAAGAAGAATTAATACCTGTTCTTCTGAAGATTTTACAAAAAGTAGAAATGTCAGGAAACTTCCAAACTCATTCTATGGGGCTGGCATTACGTTGACCAAAAAACCAGAAAGAGTCCCCACTAAAAAGGAGAAATATAGACCAATATCCTTGATGAACATGGATGTAAAAATTTTCAACAAAATACTAGGAAATCACATCCAACAGTACATTAAAAGGACCATGATCAAGTGAGATTTATTCCTGGCCTACAGGGGTGGTTCACCATCCACAAATAAATCAATGTGATACACCACATTAATAAAAGGAGGGATAAGAACCATATGATCTTCTCAATAGACACTGAAAAAGCTTTTGACAAAATACAGCATTCTTTTTGATAAGAACCCTCAAGAAAGTAGGGATAGTAGAAACATATTGCAACATCATAAAGGCTATATACAGAAGACCTGCAGCTAATATCATCCCCAAGTGGGAAAACTGAGCTTTTCCCTTAAGATCAGGAACACGACAAGGATGTCCCCTCTCACCACTGTTATTCAACATAATACTGGAAGTTCTAACCTTAACAATCAGAAAAGAAAAAGAAATAAATGGTATCCAAATCAGCAAGGAAGAAGTCAAATTTTCACTCTTCATAGACTACATGATACACTATATGGACAGCCTGAAAGACTAAGCCAAAAAATTTCTGGAACTGATAAATGAATTCAGCAATGTCACAGAATACAAAATCAACATACATAAATATGTTGCATTATCTATATACTGATAATGAAGCAGCAGAAAGACAAATCAAGGAATCAATCCCATTTACAATTGCATTAAAATCATAAGATACCTAGGAATAAATCTAATCAAAGAGGTTAAAGATCTATATGCTGAAAACTATATAATACTTAGGAAAGAATTGGAAGGATACACAAAGAAATGGAAAATTATTCCATGCTCATGGATTGGAAGAACAAATAATGTTAGAATGTCTATATTACCCAAAACAATCTACACATTCATTACAAGCCTGATCAAAATAACACCAGCATTTTTCATAGAACTAGAACAAATAATCCTGAAATTTGTATGGAAACACAAAAAAACCTGGATAGCTAAAGCAATCCTGAAAAAGAAAAGCAAAACAGGAGGCATCACAATCTCAGACTTCAAGTTATATTACAAAGCTATAATCATTAACCAAGACAGTATGCAACTTGCACAAAAACAGACACATGGGTCAATGGAACAGAATAGAGAACCCAGAAATGAATCCACAAATGTATGCTCAACTAATCTTTGACAAAGCAGGAAAGAATATTCAATGGAAAAAAAATAGTCTCTTTAACAAATGGTGTTAGATAAACTGAATAGCAACATGCAGAAGAGTGATACTAGAGCGCTTTCTTACACCATACACAAAAATAAATTTAAAATGGATGAAAGACCTAAATGTGGAACAGGAAACTATCAAAATTCTAGAGGAGAACACAGGTAGCAAACTCTTGGACCTTGGTCACAGCCACTTCTAACAAGATACATCTTTGGAGGCAAGGGATAAAAAAGCAAAACTGAACTACTGCAACCTCATCAAGATAAAAAGCTTCTGCACAGAGAAGGAAACAATCAATAAAACTAAAAGGGAGCTGATGGAATGGGAGGATATATTTAGAAATGACATCTTGGATAAAGGGTTAATATCCAGAATCTATAAAGAACTCATCAAAATCAACACCCAAAAACTAAATAATCCAGTTAAGAAATGGGCAGAAGACATGAACAGATATTTCTCCAAAGAAAACATACAAATGGCTAACAGACACATGAAAAAAATGCTCAGTATCACTCATCAGGGAAATACTAATCAAAACCACAATGAGACACCACCTCACACCCATCAGAATGACTAAAATTAACAACTCAGGAAACAACAGATGTTGATGAGAATGTGGAGAAAGGGGAGCCCTTTTGCACTGCTGGTGGGACTGCAAGCTGATACAGCCACTCTGGAAAATAGTATGGAGGTTCCTCAAAAAGTTAAGTATAGAACTACCCTAATACCTAGTGATTTCACTACTAGATATTTATTCAAAGGATACAAAAATGCTGATTTGAAGGGACACATGCACCCCAATGTTTACAGTAGCACTATCCACAATAGACAAATTATGGAAATAGACCAAATGTCCATTGACTGAAGAATGGATAAAGAAGAGGTGGTATATATATATATATATATATATATATATATATATATATATACACAATGCATATTACTCAGCCATCAAAAAGAATGAATTCTTGCCACTTGCAACAACATGGTTGGACCTAGAGTATACTATGTTAAGCAAAATAAGTCAGTCTGAGAAAGACAAATATATGATTTCACTCATTTGTAAAATTTAAGAAACCGAACAGATGAACATAGGGGAATGGAAGAAAAACACAAGATAAAAACAAAGAGGGAACTAAACTGTAAGTGACTCTTAACTATAGAGAACAACCTGAAGGTTGCTGGAGGTGAAGTGGGTGGGAGATGAGCTAAATGGGTGATGAGCATTAAGAAGGGCACTTGTGATGAGCACTGAGTGTTATATGTTAAGTGATGAATCACTAAATTTTACTCCTGAAATCAGAACCATACTGTATGATAACTACTTGGAACTAAAAAAAAAAAAAAAAATTGATCAACTAGTATTTCCAAAACATTTTTTGAGCATAGGTCTTTCCTTTTCTCTCTTTTTTTCTTCTTCTTCCTCTTTCCCCCCATATACCTATTGGTATTTTGTAGACTTATTGGAGGAATTGGTGCCTGGGATTAATGTCCAATCTGCTTAACCAATCCTAGGAGACTGGTCATGGTCTTTCTCTTCCTATATCTTCAGCCTCACCTTTTGCTACTTTGCCTCTTGCTCCTAATCTTTTCAGCCCCCTAAAAGAAACCATCTTCTCTCACCTCCCAGCATTTCTTCACTCATCAAACTCCTTATGCTTCTGGTCTCCAAATAGATGTCATTTCTTTGGAAAGCTGTTTCTATCCCTCATTTTTAAGACTGAGTTAGGGGGAGATTTTAGGGGCATCTTTCTCTATCTACTTTCCCAGTCATGTTCTATTTGCTTGTGTACCTCTTTGTCAGTAATTCCTGTAAAGACAGAGACCATTTCTGTGATATTTACTGATAGATCCTCAGGCAATGGTGTGCTGGAACCAGCATATGCCAGAGCCCGGCTTGTACTAACTCACAGGAGCCCATTGTTAAACTTATAGGAATTTTGTGAGCTGATTCATGTCCTTTTGGTAGTTTGAAATCAGCCATGGAGGGAATACTTCCATCATAGAAATTGGCAAACACAACAAAACTGGCTTGTTTTCAGCTGGTTGTTTAATAGTCGTGAGTGCACTCAATACCTAGCATGATACCTGGCACCTGGTACATAGTCTATGCCATAAACTATGGCATTTAATCAGTGATTTTTGATGAATGAATGAATAAACTAGTTCTATTTTAAAAATGTACTCTATTGCTTCAATTTTTCGACTTCTTAGGCTCTGGGGATAACTCTCCTCACATTTCAAATTCTTTTTCCTGTCTTGTTTTTAAGCTTTTTTGCCTAAAGAAAGGGACTGTGTCATTTATTTCTACATATCCTACAGGGCTTTACAGAGAGTAGACACATCATAATTTTTAAATGACAGCTATGTCTATGAACTGAGCTCCTGCTGTCTCCCCACCTTTAGTCAGTCAATCATACCTCTTCTCTTACTCTGATGATTGTAGTAGCAGTCATTGAGCCCAGTACTTTTTCTGAAATATACTGAATATAGGGTTACCTTGGTGTGGACATAGAAATTGGTTGTTATGGAAGGCCAATTCTTCTCATCAGATTTTTCATGCTAGAAGAGATACAAATACTGTTCTCTCAAAGCTTAGAGTCTTGCCTAATTCCCTTGACTAACTAGATTTCCATCTCAGGTCAGGTTCCTCAGAAATCAACCTGAAGACAAAGATTTGTATATTTGCCAAGCAATGTATTAAGAAACTGCTCCCAGGAGAAATTGGCAAGAGAGTGAGGGAAGCAGAACAGAGATGAAAATCTAACAAGAGTATAATCTTGGCAAAAGCCCTGGCAGCATAGGTTCCAGCTGTGTTCCACAGAGGAATGCTAGTGTTACATGTCAGAATTATCACAACCTGAGGCAAAAGCACTGGGCCTGAAGACTGTGATAGTCAGAAACAAAAGTACTCATGGGAAGGAAACACAGATATAGGAGAAATTGAAGGAGATCTGGAAGGGGCAGTGTTAAATCTAAAATGGGGATTATCAACAAATTCAGAGTTAAATTTGTTATCTTTTGGATATGCTTCAATTACCTTTAGTTCTGGTTCTTTTTTCAATCACCTTTTTGACCTTGGCAGCTAAATTCTGGGTCTGTATTTCCTCATTTATAAAATAGAGAGGGTTGTACTACATATCTCCATTTCTTTTATATCTGACATTCTATTGTTTGTCAAGGACCATGAAGGGTCTGAGATTTTACCCTACTTGCAAGTTAATGAGTTAGCCTAGCAGAAAACATGAGACTCCTGGATCAGAGGCAAAGAGCAGTGTACTATTCATAGCAATAGCAGTACCCAAGTTTTAGCAATTGTTTAAGTCATAAACCCCAATTCCCAAGGGCAATCTGAAGAGGGCCAGGTAACATCTGTATAGGCAGTGGGTTTGCATTATAGGGAAGGAACTTCAAGCTTAACCTTAATGGTTAATAATAGGCCATCAGAATGCCTGATATTTTCCCTGGAAAGAGACATTATTTTTAGTATATTTACAGAAGTAAATCTGCCCCTTATTCTAGCTAGAGACATAATCTCTATCTAACAAGGCTGTTCGTCATAAACATATCCTTAAAAAGATAGTTCAGAACAAAGACAGAGCATCTGCTTGCTCAGTGTGTAGAAATGTGTGGTAACTATGGTAAGTTTGTTTCCTTACATTGTTCTGGAGTCTATTTCACTAATTCTTTCTTTTAAGATCATAGATAAGACATGTGAACTAGAAATGAGTAACTATTTTCCCAAAACCTGAGTACATGTAATGCTTTATGATTATATAATCTCTTTGAAAACAGTAGGAGCTGATGAACTTGACAGGCAGGTTCTCATGCTCAGGATGTGTAATCTCATAATACACATGGAGGTATTTTTCCTTTTTTTTTTCTTCCTTCTTCTTTTCCCTGTTTACTCAAACATCCTTCTTTCCCCTCCTTTTTGACAATACTAACTGCCTAATAGTTGGTAGAATTTGACACACTATTTCCAACCTGAGCTGTGACCACACTATGTACTTTAAATATAGTAAAGTTTGAGAATTAACACTGAACATTATCCAGCAACTTTCTAGCAAATCCATCCAAGTTATTTCCTCACCTATAGAAAGTTTCTTACCTTGGCCTACCTTCAGAGAGAATATAATCAAGCAAAACAGATAAGTATACCCTTACAGGCCCGGGAAAAATCATAATTATCAAACAAAATTGAAAGATAACCCATAATATAGATACTGTGCCTCTTAGACTGTTCAAATGCATCATTTTCAAGGCATAGTATGGAGCAAACTACAGACATCCTATAATGATAAAAGCATGTGTTAAGTTTTCCTCAATCTATTTTTTCCTACCTAATAAGATAAGCACTTTGGATATTTTCTGGAAGTGAAAAATATATGTTTATGAATACAAGAAATAAAATATTTGCAAAATTGATTTCTACTCCAAATAATAATAGAACTAAGTTCAACCAAAATACTAAAAATGATCAACTGAATTGATTAGCACGAAAATCTATATCAAATATCAATTTCCTCTGAATTTTAAGTAATGGCCAATTTCTATATTTTAGGAAAAGTGAATGTTCATGAAAATTTCAGATCCTCTTAGTCTTTCTCAGGCATGAATCTTCTAGTCAAGGTGTCCTGGTACTTTTCACATGGCTATAGCACAAACTCTTCAGCTCAAATAGAAATATATTAGCTTATATTTTCAGGTGATTATGTAAATAATTTAAGCCCTGTCACCATTTGTAAAACAGAAGAGGTATAAATGTATAATTTGTCCTCCACAAGCATAAGGAAATGAGAATGCTTCCTATGTGTGAATTGTGAAATGAGTCTCATTTCTTTTTCCTTACATCTTAGTGATATATACACATAGCTGCATACACACTGATAGGTTCAAATCTTCAGCACTTATGAATGATAAGTGAAGGAAATCTCAAGCAGTGTGCTGGATCCTGTACTTCCTCTGGCAATGGGATGGTGACTGAAAATTGAGAATTATATACTTGAAATAATAGCATTTGGCCTCACCTGTGAGTATGTGTTATAATTATCAGAATAATATAAAATATTATTTCAACATGGTTTATTTTCTATCCTTCTGAGCAAGTGTCCCTAGGAATCAGTTTTATAAATGAGACCAAATAACAAGCAGCCTTGGTTGCTTGTACTTGCTATAATGAGTTTAAACAAATAGCCAAAAATAGTCCCTGGTAATTATGTTTTATACATATGTATTCTATGTCATTTTTCAAATTGTTAGCAGAATGTTATATACCCAGTATGTGTTCAATAAATATTAATTGATGTCTATATAACACTTTCCTTTTGGAAGTAGCCAATTTCTCATATTTGTGCATCCTTTGTTTTCCCCTCTGTTTCCTTGATTACAAGACCCTCATCAAAGACTTTCCCACTTCCTCATTCTTAGAAAAAAATATACTTAAAAATTGTTAAATTCCTTTTTCATAACAAAAGAAACTGCAGTCAGAATGATTTCCTTGCCACAATTATCATTTCCCTCTATTAAAAAGCACCTCCTCAGATCATCATATAATATCCTGGACAGTATTCATGAAAGAAAAGAATATGCCTTTTATAAGGAAATCAACCACAAAACAAGGAGTCCTTCCATAAGCAAGGCCAGGGCTAAACATTAGTTGAGTGGGAGACAGCTCATCTGAGGCTCAGATATATTATTCCAAACAGTTATGCTTGAAATTTCCAACTTCAGGAGAGCCTGAAAGTCTATTCAAATGGGGTTAAGAGAGTATGGTATCAAAGTAGGAAAGAATATTAATTTAAACATGCCCTGGGATTGCTTTTTCTGATAAACCTGTTTCTACTCTCTAGCAGGAAAGAGAAAAAAAGTCTCAGAGGGGATGGTGCACAGGCTTGATTCCAAAGAGAAGGGAGAAACCCAGGACATGGGTCACATGAAGTCAGCGAGTCACTGTAATAGGAATACCAAGGTAATTTGGCAGAAAGAATGCTTATGACAAGGACCCAGAAATGAGAGATGACAAACTCTCTTAATTCCAAAATTTCTACTTAGATAAACTTCATTTCTAAATTTAAATAAAAAGGCAATTTGTCTGTATCAGTGGTTCTCAGTCCTATATGTACATTGGAATTGCAAAGGGAACTTTCTAAAAATACAGATGCCTGGGCCCACCCCTACAGATTCAGATTTAATTGGTATGGACACTGGTGATGTTTTTACATCTCCACACGTGTTTCTAATGTGTTGCCAGGTTGGCAAACCATTGATCTAGAGTAAATGGAGAAATCGAAGCATGCTTCACACATGTGAATGACTCCTAGTCACTGGTTTTTTTTTTTTTTTTTTTCCTGAAAGAAGCAGTTTTCAAACTTCAGTGTGTTTTGAAAGCATTTGGGGTATTTGAAAATTTAATTATCACCTTCAGACAATTCTGATTCCTTTTCCCATGCTTCAGTGAAAAGAGTCTGAGATGAATGAGAATGATCAAAATCTGATATAGAAATAGAATCCAAGTTTGGGAATGCACACTATGAACTACAGCTTGCTACATAAGGCCAGATTCTCACTTCAAATCTTGTCTGAAATGCAGAATCTCAGCCGCCTACCTTAAACTTAATGAATCAGAATGTGTATTTTAGTGAGATTCCTAGGTGATTTGGATGCACATGGAAGTTTGAGAAGCACTGGACAATAGGACATTCGAACTTCCCTTACAACTTGACTATTCTCTAAATATTTATTCAAACCACTAGATGAGTGATTCTCAAACTTTGGTATGTATTAGAATCACCTGGAAAACTAACGAACGCAGAGTCTCAGGTTCCTTGAAGTATGTAGGGTAGGACCTCAACTGTATTTGCACCAAGGTCCCAGGTGATTCTGACACTCAGCAAAGTTTAGGAATTACATAAGGTGAGTATGGGTAATAATTATTTTCTGTTTATTTATTATCTGTGTTCTCTACTGTATAATAAATTCCACAAATCTATTTAACTCATCATTATACATCTAGTCTCTAACATAACACCTGTTACATGGTAAGCAATCAATAAATATTTATATGAAAGAATCAATACGCTGACTACTGTTAAGTATACAATATGTATAGAGAATATGTCCCAAATAATCCCCCAACCCCCTTTAATTTTTTTTGCTTGTTCATATATCTTTATTTCTTTTTCAAGTTTTTACTTAAATTCCAGTTAGTTAACATAGAGTGTAATATTATTTTCAGATATAGAATTTAGTGATTCATCACTTACACTTACATCACCCAGCACTAACCATGACAAGTGCCCTCCTTAACACCCATCACCTATTTAACCCATTGTCCCCATCCACCTCCCATCCAGTAATCTTCAGTTTCTTCTCTACAGTTAAGTGTCTGTTTTCTGGTTTGCTTCTCTCTTTTTTCCCATGTTTAAGTGTTTTCTTTCTTAAATTCCACATGTGAGTGATATCATATGGTATTTGTTTTACTCTGACTTATTTTGCTTAGCATAGTACTCTCTAGCTCCATCCACATCATTGCAAATTGCAAGATTTCATCCTATTTAATGGCCTAGTAATATCCCATTATATATATAATATGGTTCCTATTGTTTCTTCCAGATGTGGTGTATATATATATATACCACATCTTCTTTGTCCATTCATCAGTTGACAGATATTTGGGCTCTTTCAATATTTGGGCTATTGATAATGCTGCTATAAGCATTGGGGTGCATGTGTCCCTTTGAATCAGCATTTTTATATCCTTTGGGTATATACCTAGTAGTGCAATTGCTGAGTTGTAGGGTAATTCTATTTTTAACTTGTTGAGGAATCTCCATAATGTTTTCCAGAGTGGCTGCACCAGTTTGCATTCCCATCAACTGTGCAAGAGGATTCCCCCTTCTCTGTATCCTCACAACATCTGTTGTTTCCTGGGTTGTTAATTTTAGCCATTCTGACAGGTGTGAGATGATATCTCATTGTAGTATTGATTTGTATTTCCTTGATGATGAGTGATACTGAGCATCTTTTTATGCATCTGTTATCCATCTGTATGTGTTCTTTGGAAAAATGTTCATGTCTTCTGCACATTTCTTAACTGCATTATATGTTTTTTGGGTGTTGAGGTAAGTTCTTTATAGATTTTTGATACTAACCCTTTATGCAACATGTGACTGTAAATATCTTCTCCCATTCCATTGGTTGCCTTTTAGTTTTGTTGATTGTTTCCTTCACTGTGCAGAAGCTTTTTTATCTTGACGAGGTCCCAATAGTTTATTTTTGCTTTTAATTCCCTTGCCACAAGAGACCTATCTTTTAAGAAGTTGCTATGGCCGATATCAAAGAGGTTACTGCCTGTGTTCTTCTCTAAGATTTTGATGGTTTCCCATCTCACATTTAGGTCTTTCATCCATTTTGAATTTATTTTTGTGTATGGTGTAAGAAAGTGGGCCAGTTTCATCATTTTGCATGTTGCTGTCCAGTTTTCCCAACATCATTTGTTGAACAGACTTTTTCCATTGGATATTTCTTTCTGCTTTGTCAAAGATCAGTTAACCATATAGTTGCAGGTTCATTTCTGGGTTTTCTATTCTGTTCCATTGACCTATCTGTCTGTTTTTGTACCAGTGCCATACTGTCTTGATGACTACAGCTTTGTAATATAGCTTGGAGTCCAAAATTATGATGACTTCAGCTTTGCTTTTCTTTTTCAAGATTGCTTTGGCTGTTTGGGGTCTTTTGTGGTTCCATACAAATTTTAGGGTTGCTTGTTCTAGCTCCATGAACAATTCTGGTGTTATTATGATAAGGATTGCATTAAATGTGTAGATTGTGTTGGGTAATACAGATGTTTTAACAATATTGCTTCTTCCAATCCATGATAATGGAATGTCTTTCCATTTCTTTGTGTCATCATACATTTCTTTCATAAACATTTTATAGTTTTCAGAGTATAGATCTTTTACCTCTTTGGTTAGGTTTATTCCTAGGTATCCCATGGTTTTTGATGCAATTGTAAATGTGATTGATTCCTTGATTTCTCTTTCTGCTGCTTCATTGTCAGTGTATAGATAATGCAACAGATTTTTGTATGTTGGTTTTGTGTCCTGTGACTGTACTAAATTTGTGTATTAGTTCTACCAATTCTTTCAGATTTTCTATGTGAAGTATTATGCCATCTGCAAGTAGTGAAAGTTTGGCTTCTTACTTGCTAATTTGAATGTCACTTATTTCTTTTTGTTGTCTGATTGCTGAGGCTAAGACTCAGTGCTATATTAAATAACAATGGTGAATGGGACAACTGGGTGGTGGAGTCCATTAAGCATACAACTCTTGGTTTCAGCTCAGGTTGTGATCTCCGGGTTGTGAGATCAAGCCTCACATCTGGCTCTGCACTTAGCAAGGAGTCTGCTTAAGACTTTCTCTCCCTCTCCTCTCAAATATAAAAACAAACCTTAAAACAAAAACAAAAACAAAAACAAAAAAAAACCAGTGATGAGAGTAGACATCCCTGTCTTATTCCTGACCTTAGAGGAAAAGCTGTCAGTTTTTCCACACTGAGGATGGTATTAGCTGTGGGTTTTTCCTGTATGGCCTTAATGTTCCCTTTACCCTTTCTTGAGGGTTTTGCCATGAATATACTTTTTCAAATGCATTTTCTGCATCTGTTGAAAATATCATATGGTTCTTATTGTTTCTTCTCGTAATGTGTTGTATCACATTGATTGATTTGCAAATATTGACCCATATTTGCAGTCCAGGAATAAATCCCACTTGATCATGGTGGGTGATTCTTTTAATGTCGTGTTGTATTTGGCTTGCTAGTATTTTGTGGAGGATTTTTGTATCCATGTTCATCAGGGATATTGGCCTGTAGTTCTCTTTTTTAGTGGGGTCTGTCTAGTTTGGGAATCAGGGTAATGTTGGCTTCACAGAATGAATTTTGAAGTTTTCCTTACATTTCTATTTTTGGTATAGTGTTAGAGGAATAGGTAGTAACTTCTTTATATGTTTGGTAGAGTTCCCTTGAGAAGACATCTGGCTCTGGGCGTTTATTTGTTGGCAGATTTTTTAAATTTTTCATTTCTTTGCTGGTTATTTGTGCAAGTTTGTTATTTTTTCCTCTTTCAGTTTTTGTAGTTATATATGTTTCTAGAAGTTTATCCATTTCTTCTAGGTTGTCCAATTTGTTGGCATATAATTTTTCGTAATGTTCTCTTATGATTGTGTTTCTGTGGTGTTGGTTGTTTTTTCACCTCTCCTATTTGTGATTTTTTTTCATTTGGGTCTTTTCTCTTTTCTTTATGATAAGTCTAGCTAGGGGGTTATTAATTTTTATTAATTTTTTAAAGAAACAGCTCCTAGTTTCATTGATCTCTTCTACTGTTTGTTTTGTTTTGTTTTTAGTTGCTGTATCATTTATGTCTGCTTTAATCTTTATTATTTCTCCTCTGCCAGCTTTAGGTTTTGTTTGTTTTACTTTTTCTAGATTCTTTAGGTGGAAGGTTAGGTTGTTTGCTTGAGGTTCTTCTTGCTTCTTGAAGTAGGCCTGTATATGACTGCTTTTGCTGTGTCTCAAATTTTCTTGACTGTTGTATTTTCATTTTCATTTATTTCCTTGTATTTTGTTATTTCTTCTTTAATTTCCTGGTTTACCTGTTCATTGTTTAGTAGCTTATTGTTTAGACTCCATGTATTTGTGGTCTTTCCAAAGTTTTTCTCATGGTTGACTTTAAATTTCATAGTGTTGTGGTCAGAAAATATGCATGATATGATCTCAATCTTTTTGTACCAGTTGAGGCCTGATTTCTGATCCTATTTGGGTTCTATCAGGAGAATTTCCCATTTGCACTTGAAAAGAATGTATATTCTGCTGCTTTAGGTAGGAATATTCAGAATATATCTATTAAATCCATCTGATCCAGTGTTTCATTCAAAGCCATTGTTTCCTTGATTTTCTATTTCGATTATCTGTCCATTGATGTGAGATGTTAAAATTCTCCTACTATCACTGTGTTAATATCAATAAGTTGTTTTATGTTTATTGTTAATTTTTTTTATCTATTTGGATGCTCCCAACTTGGGGGCATAAATATTTGTAATTCTTAGAACTTCTTTTTGGATTGTCCCTTTTATTATTATAGTGTCCTTTTTCATGTCTTATTACAATCATTGTTTTAATGTCTAGTTTGTCCAATATAAGTATTTCTATTTTGGCTTTCTTTTGATGTCAATTTGCATGACAAATATTTCTCCATCCCCTCGCTTTTGGTCTGCATGTGTCTTTGAATCTAAAATGAGTCCCTTGTAGGTAGCATATAGATGGGTCTTGTTTTTTATCCACTCTGACACCCTATGTCTTTTACTTAGAACATTTAGGTAATTTGCATTCATAGCAATTATTGATAGATATGCATTTATTTCCATTTTATTACTTGTTTTATCATTTTTTTCTGGAGATTTTTCTCTGTTCCTTTCTTGTCTTTGTCACTTTTGGTCTCCCTTTGCACTCAAAGAGGTCCCTTTGATATTTCTTGCAGGACTGATTTAGTGGTCATGAACTCCTTTAAATAATAATAATAATAAAATAATAATAATTAATATTATATTATTATATTATATTATAATTATATAATAATAATATTAATTATTAGTATTTAATTATTAGTATCATTGGTGTGGGAAACTCTTCATCTCTCTTTCTATTCTGAATGATTGCTTTGTTGGATAGAGTATTATTGGCTGCAGATTTTTTCCATTCACCACATTTTATATATCATGCCACTCTCTTTCACCTTCCAAGTTTCTGGGGATAGATCTGCTCCTAATCTTATGTGTCTTCGCTTGTGAGTTAGGGACCTCTTTTGTCTTGCTGGTTTTAGGATTTTTTTCTTTATCACTATAGTTTGCAAATTTCACTACAATATATCTTGGTGTTGGCTTGCTTTTATTGATTTTGATGTAAGTTCTTTGTGTCTCCTGGATCTGGATGTCCATTTCATTCCTAGGATTAAGGAAGTATTTAGCTATTATTTCCTCAAATAATCCTTCTGCCTGCTTTTCTCTCTCTTATTCTTCTTCTAGGAGCTAATGATAAGAATGTTATTATGTTTGATGGAGTCACTGAGTTCCCTCAGTCTGTTCTCATGATTCATCATTCTTCTTTCTCTCTTTGGTTCAGCTTCATTATCTTCCACTATTCAATCTTCTAAATCACTTATTCATCCTTCTGCTTCTTCCATCTGTGTGGTCATTCCATCCAGATTGTTCCAAATCTTAGTTATTGTATTTTTCATTTCTGATATTTTTTAGCTCTTAATCTGTGAGGTAAGGGTCTCTTTAATGTCTTCCATGATTTATCAAGCCCAGCAACTATCCTTATGATTGTTGCTTTATTTTTTTCCATTTTATTTTATTTTATTTTATTTTTTATTTACATATAATGTATTATTTGCCCCAGGGTACAGGTCTGTGAATCATCAGGCTTACACATTACACATTACACAACACTTACCATAGCACCTATCCTCCTGAATGTCCATAACCCAGCCATCCTATCCCTAACCCCCTAGCCAGCAGAGACCCTCAGTTTGTTTCACGAGTTTAGGAGTCACTTATGGTGTCTCTGCTTCCTGATCCCATCTTGTTTCATTTCCGCCCCCAGGCCCCTATGGCCCCTCATCCTGCCTCTTAAATTTTTCATATCATAGAGATCATATGATAATTGTCTTTCTCTGACTGACTTATTGTGCTTAGGATAATACCCTCTAGTTCTATCCACATTGTTGCAAATGGCAAGATTTCGTTTCTCTGGATGGCTGCATAGTATTCCACTGTATATATATACCACTCTTCTCTATCTATTCATCTGTTGATGGACATCTAGGTTCTATCCATAGTTTGGCTATTATGGACATTGCTGCTATAAACATTCGGGTGCACGTGTGCCTGTGGATCACTACATTTGTATCTTTAGGGTAAATACCCGGTAATGCAATTGCTGGGTCATAGGGTAGCTCTATTTTCAACTTTTTGAGGAACCTCCATACTGTTTTCCAGAGTGGCTGCAACAGCTTGCATTCCTGCCAACAGTGCAGGAGGGTTCCCCTTTCTCCGCATGCTCACCAATATCTGTCGTTTCCTGACTTATTAATTTTAGCTATTCTGACTGGTGTGAGGTGGTACCTCACTGTGGTTTTGATTTGTATTTCTCTGATGCCGAATGATGTTGAGCATTTTTTATATGTCTGTTGGCCATTTGGATGTCCTCTTGGATGAAATGTCTGTTCATATATTCTGCCCATTTCTTGATTGGATTATTTGTTTTTTGGGTGTTGAGTTTGAGAAGTTTTTCATAGATTTTGGATAATAGTCTCTTTCTGATATGTCTTTTGTGAATATCTTCTCCCATTTTGTCAGTTGTATTTTGGTTTTGTTGACTGCTGTGCAAAAGCTTTTGATCTTGATGAAGTCCCAGTGGTTCATTTTGCCCTTGCTTCCCTTGCCTTTGGAGTTGTTACTAAGAAGTTGCTGCAGCTGAGGTCAAAGAGGTTGTTGCCTGTGATCTCCTCAATGATTTTGATGGAGGCCTGTCTCATATTAAGGTCTTTGATCCATTTTGAGTCTATTTTTGTTTGTGGTGTTAAGGAAATGGTCCAGTTTCATTCTTCTGCATGTGGCTGTCCAATTTTCCCAACACCATTTGTTGAAGAGACTGTCTTTATTCCATTGGATGTTCTTTCTTGCCTGTTGAAGATTAGTTGACCATAGAGTTGGGGGTCCATTTCTGGGCTCTCTATTCTGTTCCATTGATCCATGTGTCTGTTGTTGTACCAGTACCACACTGTCTTGATCATACAGCTTTGTAATAGAGCTTGAAGTCTGTAATTGTGATGTCCCTGACTTTGGTTTTCTTTTTCAACATTCCTCTGGCTATTCATGGTCTTTTCTGGTTCCATATAAATTTTAGGGTTATTTGTTCCATTTCTTTGAAATAAATTGATGGTATTTTGAGAGGGATTCCATTAAATGTGTAGATTGCTTTAGGTAGCATAGACATTTTCATAATATTTGGTCTTCTAGTCCATGAGCATGGAAAGTTTTTCCATTTCCTTGTATCTTCCTCAATTTCTTTCATGAGCACTTTATAGTTTTCTGAGTACAGATTTTTTGCCTCTTTGGTTAGTTTTATTCCTAGGTATCTTCGGTTTTATGTGCAATTGTAAATGGGATTGACTCCTAATTTCTCTTTCTTCTGTCTTGCTGTTGGTGTATAGAAACGCAAATGTTTTCTGTGCATGGATTTTATATCCTGACACTTTACTGAATTCTTGTATAACTTCTAAGAGTTTTGGAGTGGAGTCTTTTGGGTTTTCCACATAAAGTATCATATCATCTGCACAGAGTTAGCATTTGACTTATTCTTTGCCAATTTGGATGCCTTTTATTTCTTTTTGTTGTCTGATTCCTGAGGCTAGGAATTCTAGTCGTATGTTGAATAGCAGTGGAGATAGTGGGTATCCCTGCCATGTTCCAGATCTCAGGGGAAAAGCTCTCAGCTTATTTGCTGTGGGTTTTTCATAGACGGCTTTGATGATGTTGAGGAATGTACCCTCTATGCCTACACTGTGAAGAGTTTTGATCAAGAAAGGATGCTATACTTTGTGAAATGCTTTTTCAGCATCAATTGAGAGTGTCATATGGTTCTTGTTCTTTATTTTATTAATGTATTGTATCACATTGATTGATTTGTGGATGTTCAACCAAACTTGCAGCCCGGGAGTAAATCCCACTTGGTCGTGGTGAATAATCTTTTTAATGTACTGTTGGATCCTCTTGGCTAGTGTTTTGGTGAGAATTTTTACATCCATGTTCATCAAGGATATTGGTCAGTAATTCTCCTTTTTGTTGGCATCTTTGTCTGGTTTTGGGATCATTTTTGTTGGCATCTTTGTCTAGGATCATGGCCCAGCTAGCACCTTGATAATGGTTATTTGAACTCTAGTTCTGACATATTCCTAATTTTTGTATTGAGTAGGTTGATTAGGTCCCTAGCCTAATAAATATTGATTAGGCTATATATTAGTCCTAATGCCTCTTATTCTTTTTTTTGTGGTGAGTTTTTCCACCTTTTCATTTTATCAAGAGAAGAATAGATAAATGAGAGAGGAAAATATTAAAAGGGTAGCAATGACCATAGAAAAATCAGAGGAGAACTGAAATCAGGGGTTGAAGAAAAAGGGGGGGGGGAAGAGGAAAATAATTTAAAAATTAAAATAAAGTA
This sequence comes from Nasua narica, assembly GCA_028533885.1. NCBI lineage: Eukaryota > Metazoa > Chordata > Mammalia > Carnivora > Procyonidae > Nasua > Nasua narica. The sequence continues at coordinate 60,619,082 of CM052801.1, read as the reverse complement.
AAAAAGAAAAGGAAAATATATATATATATTAGACATGATTAGAACAGAGACCCACACCTGATTTTGGGTGTTTTTGGTCTGTTAGAAGAAATTACCTCCCAAAATTTTAAAGAAAGAAAAACCTATAAATATACGAAAATAAGAGTAAACACTGTGAAGGAATGGAATATGAGTGTATAGATGAAAATTAAAAAAAGATTCTAAAAAAGGGATTGATAAGAGGATGGCTGAAAACAGAGAAAAAAAAGAATAGAAGAGGAAATAATGTGATCTGGCTAGAGACTAGAACCAAGCTGTGTGCTAGACTTAGGGTATATTTTGATCTATTAGAACAAATTGTATCCCAAAATTTTAAAGAAAAAATACCCTATATGTATACAAAAGGTAAGGTTAACTACAATGAGGGGATAAAATATGAATGTAACAGTGAAAATTAGAAAAGATTTTTAAAAAGGTACTGATTAGTTACTAGTTAAAAAACGTTAAAATAGGAAAGAGGAAAAATAAAATAAAAAAATAAAAGAAGAAAAAAATAAAATTAAAAAAATTTAACTCTGAAAGACTAAAGATCATGGAAAAAAACCCATGAATTCTATATGTTACTTTTTCCTAACTCTGGAGTTCTGCAGTTTTCCTTGATCAATCAACTTGGTCTTGGCTGGATATTCTTGCTGATCTTCTGGGGGAGGGGCCTGTTGCAGTGATTCTCAAATGTCTTTGCCTGGAATTCACTGTGGAATTGCACTGCCCTTGCCAGGGGCTGGGCTAGGTCATCTGCTCAGGTTTGCTCTTGGGAGCTTTTTTTCCCTGAACTATTTCCATACAGCTTTGGAGGATGGGAATGATAAGGGTGGCCTCCCAATCTCTGGCCTGTAGGAGCCGAGAGCCAAGGCCACTGCTCCTCAGCGTGCCCTCAGAGAAGAGCAGTCAATCCCTCCTGTCTCCCTGCTCTCTGGCAGCACTCCAAGCTCCCCCAGCCTGTGACCAAGAGTTTCTATCTGGAGTTTCCAAACCCAGCTGATTCCTGCAGCATTCTCCCACTCCACTCCTCCTAAAGGAGGAAGGAGAGGTCTCTCTGGAGCTGCCCCTTGTGGGGTCCCTGCTCAAAGTGCTGTGGCCTGACTCTGCCTTGGATCACAGTTTAAGGTAAGCCCGAGTTGATAGCCCACTGCACAGCTCTATCTCTGCCATTGGCTTCCCCACTCTGATACCTGAGAGCTCTGCCACCCTCAGACACCCCCAGTCCCTCTGTGACCCCATGGGTCCTGAAACCACATTATCCCCGTGAGGGCTAAACCCTCTGCTTAGCCTCTGGAGCAATGTCCCTCAGTGGAGCAGAGTTGTAAAAGTTCCAATTTTCTGCTCCACTGCTCTGTGGCTTCCTGGGAGCCAGACCCTCTCCCCGCAGTCTCTCTTCCCATCTCTTTGGATTCACTTTTCCACATGTCCGACCTTCCAGAAATTGGACAATTTTCTGCTCCTAGAATTGCTGTTCTTCCTCTCTTCTATCTCCTGTTGAGTTTGCAGGAGTTTAGAATCACTTGGTAACTATCCAGCTGAACTTCTGGGATTCGACACTATCCCATACTCCTACTCTTCCACTATCTTGCCTCTTCTATCTGATTGTTGCTTTAATTTTTTTAAAGATTTTATTTATTTATTTGACAGACAGGAGAGAGATCTCAAGTAGGCAGAGAGGCAGGCAGAGGGGTGGGGGAAGCAGGCTCCCTGCTGAGCAGAGAGCCCGATGTGGGGCTCGATCCCAGGACCCTGAGATCATGACCTGAGCTGAAGGCAGAGGCTTTAACCCACTGAGCCACCCAGGCGCCCCCTGATTGTTGCTTTAAATTCTCCATCAGGCACATTACTTATATCTGTTTTGATTGATTATAATTCTGGTCATGAACTTTTTCTGTTTTTTCTTTTGGGATGAATCCCTCCATCTTGGTATTTTGTCTAGGTCTCTGTTTTATTTTTTGCCTTAGAAAAGCCTGTTATGTTTTCTACTCCTAAGAGTAATTACTTTATGAAGAAGAGGTGCATAGTTGCCAAGGCCTGAGACTTCATGAAGTTTCTCTGGTGTATTCTGTGTGCACTCTTCTCCTGTGTTTTGGTTGCTCTATCCCTCAGGTCTGTCATCTACAGAGGCTTGCTTTGCCTGTAGTGGACAATGTTTGAACCTTGGCCAGGGTATGATGAGTTTTAACTAGATGTGTGCTCGTCTGCTTGTTAAATGAAACCTGATGCTACTTCTAGTAGATCTGAAGACTTGTAGAATTCTATGGTTTATAGACATAATGCGTGTAGATGTTTCTGCTGGTCTTCTTATGAAGGGATCTGCTGTGTTGGTCCTTAGGCACACTTGCCTGAGAAAAGCAGTACCAGCAGAGCACAAGGGGTGGGACATGGTATAAGCAGGTTAGGCAACCAGTGTTGGTGCTGTGCTATTCACCGAAGTTGGTTTATGATTAGGGGTGGGGGATAGAAATAGTGCTAGCCAGCTCCCTTGTCTCCAGAGAAGGGCTTTTGCACTTTCTGCTCTTAGAGAAGTACTCCCAGAAGAACAAACAATTTCCACTCCTACATCCCAGACATTTTTCAGACAGCTGTTTTCATGCTGTCTATCTCCAGGTTGCTTGCCTGCTTAAGCAGCACAGTGTACTCTGGGCTCTATCCCAGCCAGGACTGCTGACTTTTAAAACTCCACACTTAAGGGATCTCATGTGTTGAATACCTGTGCTGATCTTCTGTGGGAGGGTCTTGCTGTGCTAGGGACTAATACAGATTTGATTGAGAAGGACAGCCATGCCAGAATTCAAGGATTTGAAATTTGGAGCAAACAGGCTAAACAGCCTGTGTCTGGGTTAGCAGCCCTCAACAGGTATCTCTGCACCTATGCTGAGGGGTAGTCAAAAGAAAATGGTGCCCACTGGCTCTTTTGTCCTGGGAAAGGCATCTCTGGAATGCCACCTCTCCCAGATGTGCTCCAAGAAGAGGGAATATTCTCTCCCCAATCACCTCAGATTGCACTATCTGCCCCATGGTTGTTTGCCTGACTTCTCTCCAGGAGTACTGCCTTAACTTTAGAGCTCTATCCCACCCAGCCCCCAGACCTTCAAAACTCCCATCTTAGCCCCTTGTATGCAAGTCTTAATGAAAATCAGCCCCTCTCATTTTCCCAGTCAATGGCTCTGGGGGAGTGTTCTTGTGCACATCTGTGTGTGCTCCACTCTCTCACCTTTCTCAGTAAGCAGGGTTCCCTCCCCTCTGCAGCACCCATGATCTGTTTCTTCCCCAAACTACCTGTCTGCCCTTCCTACCTTCCCTGATATGGCCTCTTTTCTCCCTCTAGTTTTGCAGTTTGTTATGTTAGTCCTTAGATCAATTTATTGGATATTCAGAATGATTTGATAGTTACCTAGATGTGTTCAATGAACAAGGAAACACTAGGGTCCTTCTACTATGCCATCTTAGCTCTACCCCACTCCATGAAATATTGAACATACAACTTTTATATACCTCTTGGAGGAAATGGATTTATATAGGTTAACTAAAGGAAAACAATTTGTCTTACTTCTGTCACATACTACCTTCCACATAAATTTAATTAGCTCTATACAAGATAATTCTCCTCTCATCTCCCATGCATTTCAGAAGGGTCTATGTGTACCTTGAGGAAATATTTGTACTTTTCTTCATCTTTTTTCTGCATATCTGTAGGCATGTGTGTGCGTGTATGTTCATGTGCATTCCAGCTCTCATGCATGTGCTTATGTGCATGCATTCACTAGTATGTGTGGTGCCTCCCAGGGGATATAACAGAGTTGGCTCCTATGTTATTAATAGTTTTGCTAATCTCACTATCATATCTGTAATGTAACTGAGTGATAATGAAGACTCAGATTCATATATTTGGTTGATGTGTTTGTGATGTTGTTGATTCAGATAGCCAGAAAACTACATCTGTTTAGAATTCAAAGGGTACTTAGTAATTTCTTTTTATTGTTACTGCTAGAAAATGACATTAAAATTTTACCTTGCATATTTAGTTATATCAAACTTTCCATCTATGAACTGAGTATCCTTGAGCAAAAGAAATGCTCTCATTGCATTTTTAATAAGCACCCCAGGTGATTCTGATAAAGGTGTTCTCTTAATCACAATTTTAGAAAACCTGATTGCCTTTCTGCATATCACCTCACACAATCCACACCACATCTCTCTGTTTTTACGTATGAGGAGAATGAGTTTCAGAAAAGTAAATAATGTTCTTGCCATCAGCTTCTACATGAAAGATATCAGAACCGAACCCAGTTTTAGTTGAGATCACACTTTCTGGAGTAAGACCACCTGAACTGAAAGCCTAATTCAGCTACTTACTGAGTGACACTGGAAAATTACTTAACCACTCTATGCCTCACTTTCCACATCTATAAAATGGAGATAATAGTCACACGTGCATTACAGGGTTGATGAAGGATTAATTGACATAATATATGTAAAGTGCGCAGGAGAGCAGATGACACATTGAAGGCACTAAGTAAATGAGAGCTGCTGCTATAATTATAGTTATCATTTTAATTATCATTTTCATTACCTGAGTCCAAATAACTTGCTGTTTTCCACATCATGTTACCTCCCCACAGTTGTAGCAATTATATTCTATAGAACACAAAATTGCCCTCCAGAGAGAAGAATATAATCATAGTGTAATCGTATATCTAACACCGTGAATCAATCATTCCACCCTCTCCCCTTTCCAATATCTCCCTCTTTGTTTCTTCCTTTCCCTCTGCCTTCACAACTTACAGGTCTCTTTAGGATTCAGTATGAGAATCACTGAAGATTGTTGTCAGGTATGGAGATACACAAGAATCTGTAATTGGGAAAAAACACAGATACCAGGTATATAGGCAAGATATCTGCACATTATTACGTGGATGAATATTTGTTTCAAAAAACAATTCATGTGCCAATGAAGCATTTTAGCAACAAAGGGAGCCTCAGTAAACAGTGGCCTCAGTTATATCTTATAGTTTAGATGAGTTATTTCAAGATTTAAGTGTATTAGAATAGTCTTTAGACCAAAAATATTATTCTGGATTTACAAAACTCACTTGACTTTAATCACATCTACTTAGGCCCCTCACTTCTAATTCTTCCCTAGTCAGGAGGACAAATACAGTATATAGATTATGAATATAGATTTCAGAGTTAGAGAAGGTCTGTCACTGTCACTTATTATCACTGTGTCTTTGGGAAAATTATTTCATTTCTCTGAGACTTAACTTCACAGTTGTAAAATAAATATAATAAGAATTCTAACCTTAAAGGCTGTTGTAAAGATTAGAAAAAAAAATCTAAATAAAGTACCCAGCATAGTGTCCAGCACCAAGTACTAAAAAATATTTGCTAATATAGTAGCAATTATTCTACTACCCTTTGTCCCACTATTCCTAGTAAGCCTATAAGCCTCCTTATAGTATCTGAGCATAAGATGTGACACTTTACAACATTGCACAGATTATTTATCAAGTATGCAAGAGATTGAACTGAGTTTTCTTGGGTGCCAGGAGACCTCAACTTGGTAAGGTTCATGATATTGAGTATTGAAATAGAAACCTAAAGTACTTCTTTAACAACAAATATTTTAAAAAATTTTAAAGTAAATGTTCCCCCATATGTAAAGTTGAACCGTGAGCAACAAGAGTTTGAATGGTGCAAGTCCACCTATATGTGGATTATTTTTTACACTATAGTGCTGTAAATGTATTTTCTCTTCTTTGTGATTTTTTTCTTAACAACATTTTCTTTTCTGTAGCTTATTTTATTATAAAAACACAATGTATTGTACATATAACATACAAAATATATGTTAATCAATGACCGTTTATATTATCAGTAAAGCTTCTAGTCAACAGCAGGCTATTAGGTTCAGGAGAGGGGCAAGATGGCAGAGAAGTAGGAGACCCTGCTCCAACAGTTCCCCTAAAGTGAGCTGGATATCTACCAGAACACTCTGAACACCCATGAAATCAGCCTGAGAAGTAGGATTATTCACTTCCAGATCTCTACAGGAGCATAAGGCAGCAGTGGAGAGGCAAAGTGCAGTGGGAACACTAGGACCTATATCAGAGGATAAACAAAAGGGGGGGGGGAGCCACCAGAAGTGACCCAAAGAAAGTAATACCCCAAATGGAAGTGCCCTGTGGTTGGGGACCAGCATTAACTTAGAATCTGATTAAAAACACTCAAAAAGAGCACATGATCTTAAGGAGCAACTAGTGGAATTGGGTGGTCATGGTGACGGGCCTAAGCCCACATTCCTAGGAAGTAAACCACCATGGGCGACCACCCACATCAAAGAGAGATCAACAGAGGTCCAGTCCATGGTCCATGAGCCTGAAGCTTTTCTCTGCTTGCACCACTTTGTGGGCTGGGCACAATCCCACAAGTGCCGTAGAGAGCCTGATGTGGTCCAGAAGCCTGTGGCTTTCCTATGCATGTACACTGCATGGGCTGGCTGCACTCCCCCAAGCACCTAAGAAAGCCTTGTGTGAGCCCTAGCCGGCAGTCTCTAGGATCTCAACAGACCACCTCCTGCCAAAGGGTCTGGGCACTCCCAGCCTGCACTTGAGAGAACTTGACCCCATCAAGAGCAGGAATATGAGTGCACCTGGCATGGGCTGGGAGCCTGGAGAGCAGTCCCAGCAACTGCAACCACCAGAAGCAAGTTTCCCAGACCAATATCGCTCACAGCTTTAGTGATGTGTGGGTGCAAAAGTGAGCTGGAGCCTTGCAGGGCCATTGGGACAGTGGGTGGGGAGGCACACTCCCTGTGAGAGGCTGCAGTGTGCAGTGGAGTTTGCAGGGGGGGGGGGGTCTGTGTGTTCTGGACCACCCAAAGGGGAGCAAATTTAGGCTTTTCTCAGAGGCAAAGGTCTGGGTACAGGCAGATTCTTTGCTGGGGACCCTCCAAAAAGCCACAAAAAGCCACCAAAGAACAAAACCTCAGAGAGCAAAAGTTTGAAAAACCAGTTTCCACAGAGCCCAGCCCCCTGATAGCCGGCAGGGCAATTCAACCCAAGCAAGATTGACTGGAAAACAATGTGGCAGGGCCCTCCCCCAGAAGGCAAGCCAAAAGCAAGAGGACAATAACCACAGGATGCCCAAAAAACTGTAAAATCCCAACACCAGAGGAAAACAATATATTAAGCTCCTGATAATGCCTTAAAAGCTGTGTATTTCATAGATACAAGTTTTTTCTTGTTTTTCTTTTTTTTATTTGTTCTTATGATTCTTGGTCTTTTAATTTTTTTTTTAAAACTACATAACATTTCAACTAGAGGTTTAATACAATGATACACCCAGGAAGATAAAATTACCTTCCTTGCCCGCATCAAGGATTTATAACCACCCTCCATTCTTATCCTTCTGTCAGTGTTTCTGTGTATTTGTATTTGTTCTGGTATTATATAAATCTTATTCTTGGGGTTCATTCTGACTAGGTTCTTTTATTTCTTGTCATTCACTTTTGTCTGTCTTAATGTTTGTTCATGTTTGTTTATATACCTTATAAATCTTATTTTCAGGGCTCATTTTGGCCGGGATTTCTTTTTTTCTCTTTCTCTCTCTCTCTTTTTATCTTTTTTCTTTCTTTTTGGTGGTAAATTCTGATTGCTCTGAAACCTTTCAGGGTGCACTTTGCCTGGATCATGGGTGATATATTCAGCTATACATCCCCTCCACCACTTCCCATCAAAGTGACTAGAAGGAATAAAATGCAACAGAGGAAAAACCCAGACTGTGCCCTCTCCCTCAGAACTATTGGATACAGATGCAAACAGTATGTCAGAAAGGGAATTCAGGGTAACAATTATCCAGGCAATGGATAGGATGGAGAAAAACATTAGTGATAACACAGAATCTCTAAGGGCAGAACTGAGAGCCAAAATGGCTGATGTTAAAAATGCTATCAATGAGACCCAATCTAATCTAGTCTAACAGCTAGGGTAACAGAGACAGAGGATAGAATTAGTGATCTAGACTACAAGATGGTAGAGAAGAAAGGTCAGGAGGAGGGCTGGAACAAACTGCTTAAGAACCATGAGAAGAGACTTAGGGAAATAAATGATGCCATGAAACATTCCACATCAGAATTATTGGAATCCCTGAAGGGATGGAGAAAGACAAAAGACTAGAAGATATTGCTGAACAAATTCTGAATGAAAATTTCCCCAATCTGGGGAATGGAACAAGTGTTAGTGTCCTAGAGGCAGAAAGGACACCTCCCAAGATCAATGAGTCTAGAAAGACACCCAGGTACATAATTGTGAGATTTGAGAGTTATAATTTTAGACAAGAGGTCCTGAGGAAGACCCATCAGAATAAAGTCAGACCTGTCCACAGAAACCTGGCAAGCCAGAAAGGGCTAGCATGAAATATTAAGGGCACTAAATGAGAAGAACATGCACCCAAGAATACTTTTTCCAGCAAGGCTGACATTCAAAATGGATGGAGAGATAAAAAGCCTCCAAGACCAGCAAGGTTTAAAAGAGTATGTGACCACCAAGCCGGCACTACTTGAAATAGTAACAATGATATTCACTGTGAGTAGTGCTGGCACTACTTAAGAAATATTAAGAGAGGTTCTATAAAAGAAGAAAGAACCCATGAGTGACACAGAACAGAAACTTAAAATTATAGAAACAAGGACATCACAGGCAACACAATGTCAATAAACACTTACCTTTCAATAATCACTCTCAATGTGAATGGCCTAAATGCTCCCATAAAATAGCACAGGGTGGCAGACTGGATAAACGACAGGACCTGTCCATACGCTATCTGCAAGAGACACATTTGGAACCTAAAGATACATCCAGTCTGAAAGTGAGGGGATGGAGAACCATCTTTCATGCCAACAGGCATCAAAAGAATGCTGGGGTAGCAATTCTCATATCACATAAATTAGATTTTAAGCTAAAGACTATAGTCAGAGATACAAAAAGACACTACACTTTCTTAAAGGGTCTATCCTCCAAGATCTAAAAATTGTAAATACTTATGCCACCAATATAAGAGCTTCCAACTACATAACCCAACTGTTAATCAAAATAAAGGGTCATATTGATATGAATACAATAATTGTAGGAGATCTTAACACAGCACTCTCAGTAATAGACAGATCATCCAAACAGAAAATCAATAAACAAGAGCTTTGAATGACACATTGGACCAAATGGACCTCATAGATATAAACAGAATATTGCACCCTAAAACAACAGAATACTCATTCTTCTTGAGCGCACATGGAACTTTCTGCAGAATAGACGATATACTGGGTCACAAATCAGGACTCAACTGATACCAAAAGATTGAGATGGTTCCTTGCATATTCTGAGACCACAATGCTTTGAAACTGGAACTCAACCACAAGAAAGAAGTTTGAAGGAATTCAAACACTTGGCGGCTGATGACTAACCTGGTCAAGAATGTTTGGATCAGCAGGGAAATCAAAGAAGAACTTAAACAATTCATAGAAACCAATGAGATTGAAAACACATCAGTCCAAACCCAATGGGATACAGTAAAGGTGGTCCTAAGGGGGAAATACATAGCCATCCAAGCCTCACTCGAAAAAATTGAAAAATCTCAAATACACCAGCTCTCTTTACACCTTAAAGAACTAGAAAATCAACAACTAATTAAGCCAACCTCACAAACAAGAAGGGAAATAATCAAGATTAGAGCAGAAATCAATGAGTTAGAAACTAGAGAAACAATAGGATGCATCAATGAATCCAGAAGTGGGTTTTTTGAAAGAATCAACAAGATCAATAAGCCACTGGCCAAACTAAACCAAAATAAAAGAGAGAGGAGCCAAATTAACAAAATTATAAATGAAAGGGGAGAGATCATAACTAACCACAAGGAAGTGAAAACAATCATCAGAAATTATTTTCAACAACTTTATGCCAATAAGTTAAGCAACCTAGAAGAAATGGATACATTCCTGGAAATCTATAAACTTTCAAAACTGAAACAGGAAGAAATTGAAAACCTAGATAGATCACTGTCCAGTAACAAGATTGAACCAGTAATAAAAACGTCCCAAAAAACAAAAGTCCAGGATCTTTCGGATTCCCTGGGAAATTCTACCCAACATTCAAAGAAGAAATATCCATTCTCCTGAAGCTGTTTCAAAAAATAGAAACAGAAGGAAAACTTCCAGACTCTTTCTATGAGGCCAGCATTACCCTGATGCTCAAACCAGGCAAAGACCCCATCAAAAAGGAGTATTTCAGACCAATATCCCTGATGAATATGGATGCCAAGATTCTCAACAAGATCCTAGCACATGGGATCCAACAGCACATTAAAAAGATCATTCACCATGACCATGTGGGATTTATCCCTGGGATGCAAGGGTGGTTCTACATTTGCAAATCAATCAATGTGATAGAAGAAATCAATGAGAGAAGAGAGAAGAACCACATGGTCTCTCAATTGATGTGGAAAAAGCATTTGACAAAATACAGCATCAGTTCCTGATTAAAACTCTTCAAAGTGTAGGGATAGAAGGAACATTCCTCAACTTCATAAAATCTAAGAAAAACCCACAGCAAATATCATTCTCAATGGGGAAAAGCTGACCCTCTTCCCTTTGAGATGAGGAACATGACAGTGATGCCCACTCTCGCCATTCTTGTTCCACATAGTACTAGAAGGTCCTAGCAACAGCAATCAGACAACGAAATGAAATAAAAGGTATTCAAATTGGCAAACAAGAAGTCAAACTCTCTTTCTTTGCAGATGACATGATACTTTCTATGGAAAACACAAAAGACTCCACCCCCAAACTACTAGACCTCATACAGAAATTCAGTAATGTGGCAGGATACAAAATCAATGCACAGAAATCAGTTTCTTTACTATACACTAACAATGAAATTATGGAAAGAGAGATTAGAGAATTGATTCCATTTACTGTAGCACCAAGAACCATAAAATACCTGGGAATAAACCTAACCCAAGAAGTAAAGTGTTTATACTCGAGGAACTACAGAACCCTTATGAAAGAAATTGAAGAAGACACAAAAAGGTAGTAAAAGCATTCCATGCTCATGGATCAGAAGAATAAACATTGTTACAATGTCTATACTGCCCAGAGCAATCTATAATTTAAATGGCATCCCGATCAAAATTCCACTGGTTTTTTTTCAAAGGGCTGGAACAAACAATACTAAAATTTGTATAGAACCAGAAAAGACCCTGAATTGCTAAGGAAATGTTGAAAAAGAAAAACAAAGCTGGGCATTACATTGCCTGATTTCAAGCTTTACTACAAAGTTGTGATCACCCAGACAGCATGGTACTGGCATAAAAACAGACACATAGACCAGTGGAGCCCAGATATGGACCAGATATGGACCAGAGAGCCCAGATATGGCCCCACAACTCTATGAATAAATAGTCTTCGACAAAGCAGGAAAAAATATCCAGTGGAAAAAAGACAGTCTCTTCAATAAATGGTGCTGGGAAAATTGGACAGCTATCTATAGAAGAATGAAACTTGACCATTCTCTTACACTATACACAAAGATAAACTCAAAATGGATAAAAGACCTGAATGTGAGGCAAGAATCTATCAAAATCCTATTGGAGAACATAGATACTAACCTCTTCAACATTGGCCACAGCAACTTCTTTCAGGACAGGTCTCCAGAGGCAAAGGAAGCAAAAGCAAAAATCAACTTTTGGGACTTTTTCAAGATAAAAAGCTTCTGCACAACAAAGGAAACAGTCAACAAAATAAACAGGCAGCCCACAGAATGGGAGAAGATATTCACAAATGACCCTACAGACAAAGGGCTAATATCTAAGATCTATAAAGAACTCCTCAAACTCAACACTCAAAAAACAGATAATCATGTCAAATAATGGGCAGAAACATGAACAGATACTTCTCCAAAGAAGACATACAAATGGGTAACACACATTAAAAAATGTTCATCATCATTAGCCATCAGGGAGATTCAAATCAAAACCACATTAAGATACCATCTTACACCAGTTAGAATGGCCAAAATCAAGACAGTAAACAACAAATCTTAGAGAGGATGTGGAGAAAAGGGAACTTTCTTTTACTGTTGGTGGGAATGCAAGTTGGTGCAGCCACTTTGGAAAACAGTGTGGAGATTTGTCAAAAAATTAAAAATAGAGCTACCCTATGACCCTGCCATTGTACTACTGGGTATTACCCCAAAGGTATAGTAATAGTGCAAAGAAGGGCCACGTGTACCCTAATTTTCATATCAGAAATGGCCACAGTTGCCAACCTGTGAAAAGAGCCAAGATGCCCTTCAAAAGATGAATGGAGAAAGATGTGGTCCATATATACAATGGAATATTATGCCTTCGTCAGAAAGGATGAATACCCAACTTTTGTATCAACATGGATGGGACTGGAGATTATCCTGAGTGAAGTAGGTCAAGCAGAGAGTGTGGATTATCATATGATTTCACTTTTGTGTGTATCATAAGGAAAAACATTAAAGACACAGGGAGAAGAAAAGGACAGGTGAATGGGGGGAAATCAGAGAGGGAGATGAAGCATGAGAGACTGTGGACTCTGAGCAACAAACTGAGGGTTTTGGAGGGGAGTGTGGTTGTGCTTGGATGAGTCTGGTCGTGTTTATTAAAGAGGGCATGGATTGCATGGAGCCCTGGATGTGGTACATGGGCAATGAATCTTGGAACACTCAAACAATTAAATGAAATTAATTGAAAAAATAGTAAAAACAATAAAAAAAACCAGCAGGCTATTAGTAGTTAAGTTTCTGGGAAGTCAAGAGATAGACATAGATAGGTTTTTTATTGCATGGGGTGGGGATTGGTCAGTGCCTTAACTCCTGCATTGTTCAAGGCACAACTGTAATAGAACGCAAAATAAGATTACAGAATACTTCTTAAGATAAAAAAAGTAATACATTTTTAATTATTATATTACTTGATATTATTTCCATTGGGGAATGAAAGCCAAAGGATACACTTTTTCAGCCACCCACATATTTCAATCTCATCAATTAGAGAATACTCTATTCTAAGCATGAATCTTTCTGGAATGAGACTTTTGGAATCTCTGACCTTTCCTTCTGCTATTGGAAGAAAAATAAATGTATTTTCTACCTTAATGCATTCATACTGGGGTAAATCAGTCACTTGGACATTCCAATTTTATCATAAGGATTTAAAAGTAAATATAAGGTCTTCCTAGTTTAAATAATTAAAGATAAAAAAATTCACTATTGAAAAACCCCAATGAGCCAAATTCATATGTTATTACTGCAAATTTAATGTTTCTGCTCCTTTAGGAGTTTTATTAAAAACAAATTCCCAAGTTAAAACCCCTCATGCAGGACATCTTCTCTTGGAGCCCCTCAGCACAGAAAGAGTCTAAACTGTGTTCTACTTTTTGTACTCTTTGGGGAAGACTAAAGGAAAACCTATCTGGGGCAAGAAAGAAAATCATAGGCAAAAACTTGAAAAATGCATTTCAATGAATTTGGAAAAGTAAATGGACCTTTACTTAGTAAAAATATATAACCTATCTGAAATATAACTTACTAGACTGACTCAGATAGATATAAAACACTTGAATGTACCTATAAATGCTAAAAGCAAATTGAATCAGTGTTTTAAAATGCACACACACACACACCACAACAGGCTTAGAAAGTTGTATAAGGTTTTTTCCAAGAACATTCCTGGAATAGTCTTCAGTTTATAGAAAATACTTCAGAGAATTAAGTTTGTTTAATCTCAGCAATATGTACATGAATGTTTGTTAAATTATTCTCTTGCTTTTCTTTTCTTTTTTTTAAAGATTTTATCTATTTGACAGAGAGCGAGAGAGAGAGAGATCACAAGTAGGCAGAGAGGCACGCAGAGAGAGAGGGGGAAACAGGCTCCCTGCCCTGCTGAGCAGAGAGCCTGATGCAGGGCTCGATCTTAGGACCTGAGACGAAGGTAGAGGATTTAACCCACTTAGACACCCAGGTGCCCCTCTCTAGCCTTCCTGCACATTTGAAATATTTCCCAATTTAAAGTTAAGCAAAGGAGGAAAAAAGGTATAAAGAAAGAAATGCTAAGGAATTTCTCAGGGAATAGATTAGTTACACAAAGCCATAGGAAGAAGCAAGGAAGAAAGTGGGAAAGAATGAAGACAGAAGTGAGCACAGGTTGAGTTTCGGGTCAGATAATGGGGCTAGAGATTAAGGAGAGATTTTTGGATAACTGGCATGGAGATAAATTGAAAAAATTTTTTAGATGTTTTGCAATGTATAACCCAACTGAAAAAAGAAATCTACATATGCTTAAATGTTCTTTAAGTTAGTTAATTTTCTTTGGATGTGACATCATGTTAAGATTTCCCTAAACACTAGCCCTTAAGGAGCCCAAGATTTATTTATGTTACATATTATTTACATTTAGGTTTAAATTCTTCATATTAGCACCCAGAGAAAAGCACCATCAGCATGGGGGAGGGAAAATCAAATTGAAAGCATATGAAAATAAAAACTCAGAATATTCAAGTTTGCCTTTTGGCCACAGTTAAAACTGTAGAAGCTTACCTGCTCTTATAAATTCACAAAGACAAACTTACAAAAAAACAAAAAGGAAGAAAAGAAAAGAAGAAAGAAAAGAAAAAGTAAACTACAGTTCCTTCTTCTCAAGACCCAAAGAAATAGGATGAACCACATTTTCCAAATGTTATGATTTAAGTTTCCCTTCTACGAGCTGTTAGAACTTATACTGTCTGAATAATAGCCTCTAAAGAGATAAGAGTAGGAAGAATGTGCTAAGAGAGACTATTTTTGCTGGATCTCCATAAGGGCAAGAATTCTGTAACTGTTTAGTGTAATAAATCCTTAATGAATGAATTAAAATCACTGCAGATCAACTTCTCAGAATAATATTCTGGGGTACAGTAGTCAAAATCATGCCCGAAAGATGACAAGCTGAGTTCATGAAGATACATGATGTTGGTATCACATGAAACCAGGCTCCAGAAAATATACCCTTAGAAGCTTGTGTTCTATTTGTACTAAATAAAGTGATCCTTTTCTAGAAGATTAAGCCATCACCAAAGAGTAGGAGTAAGAAGAGGTGGACCATTCGAGGAAAATGATTTCAAAATTAAAAAAAAAAGATACTATGACTTAGCAATACCAAAAACCTAAAAAGATTAGCACAGCTATTCTCAAATAGTAAGAAAAAATGGCATGCATTCAAAGCATAGCTAAAGTACTGAAACTACAACAAAATGAAATTCTCTGGACAGCTGTTACATAACTTACCTAGACATGCCTTGAATTGGTGCAGTGGAAGTTGCATAAACAAAAAAAGACTGCATGCACATCGGTTATTGTGTTATGGCTTTATTCCACTAATTTATTCTCCCTGGCCCTGACCTGGATTTTAGCAGCCAATAATGGTGCTTAAAAAAAAAACAAAAACTTACTTTTTTGATGTTTTTCCCTCTTATTTCAGTTTTCATTCTGATGCTTCAATGGACAGCTGTGCTGGTCTTGAACTATTTGCATTTATTATACCTACAATGATTTTTAAACAGAAAAACACTGCCTGTGGAAACTCTAATCCTCCATTATAGAAATAACTAAGCTCTTCTATTTGCAAGAGTAAAATTGTTGGGGAACGTAGGGAAACTATCAAATGAAAAAAAAAAAGACAAAATAGAAATGGACCCTGGATATTGAAATTTCAGTTAGTGCTGCCTACTGAAAGCGGTAAGGAATTTTGAAAAATCAACATGTACAGGATTTCTCCTCTGTCTTTTGTTGGAATTGTTCAGTATGAGTGGTAGTTTATAAACTCCATGACACAGAGATGTGCAACCACAGAAATTGCACATTTTTTTCTGCTGTAAACATATATAAGAAAATGTGAATTTCAAATCCACTTTATGGTTCTTTATCCCGGCTACTACTCCTCATTTCCTCCAATACTTAAAGAGCAGGAGGAAGGATAATGCCCAACAGGGCTTCTTTCTTATTACAGTACAATTTCATCATCAAATGCAATGACTAGATGGGTCATTTGCTGAAATGTGTGGTCAATTAAAATACTTGTTAAGAATGAAATATGCCTGTCCCACTGTAGAAAACTGCAGTGTCAGCAGAGCCAGATTAGGACCTTTTAAAAAATTATTTGTTTTGTAGTTCAAAATACAGCTTTATTTTTCAAAATAATACATATATATGTATTGAAATTAAAATAATTTTCTCATATAATTTCTGATTGCAAAATGCCACATAAGTTTGTGACAACTATACATTTCTCTTTGTTGCCCCAATGTGCTTGGTACCATATTCATGCACTTAGCATACCTATTGGTAGACTATTGGGTAAAACATCATTTTAAGTTTTCCTACTGACTATGTAGCTTTATTTGTTTATTTTTGTTTGTTTCATTTCTTCTCCCTGTTTCAGCAATGATTCTTTTGGAATTATATTTTAGAGTGTCCCAAATCTTGACCAACAAGGCTGTTGACCCTAAAATTAATATGACAACAAAAACTCAGAGTAAAAATCCTTATGTATGTTTTTAGATTCCTTCTTAAGAAAGATGCTTCTCTGGAGAAGTGTCTGTTGGTGTCTTCTGCCCATTTTTTGACTAGGTTATTTGTTTTGAGTGTTGAGTTTGAGAATTTCTTTATAGACATACAAATGGCTAACAGACACATGAAAGTGTGCTCAACATCACTAGCCATCAGGGAAGTACAAATCAAAACCAGAATGAGATATCACGTTACATCAGTTAGAATAGCAAAGATTAACAAAACAGGAAGCAACAAATGTTGGAGAGGTGTAGAGAAAGGGGAACCCTCTTACACTGTTGGTGGGAATGCAAGCTGGTACAGCCACTTTGGAAAACAGTATGGAGGTTTCTCAAGGTGTTAAAAATAGAACTACTCTATGACCCAGCAATGGCACTACTAGGTATTTATCCCAAAGACTCAGATGTGGTGAAAAAAGGGACACATGCATCCCAATGTTCATAGCAGCAATGTCCATAATAGCCAAACTGTGGAAGGAATCAAGATGCCCTTCAACAGATGAATGGATAAAAAAGATGTGGTAAATGTATAAAATGAAATATTATTCATCCATCAGAAAAGATGAATACCCACCATTTGCATTTACATGGAGGGATCTGGAGGGGATTATGCTAAGTGAAGTAAGTCAAGCAGGGAAAAATAATTATCATGTGGTTTCACTCATATGTGGAACATAAGCAATAGCATGGAGGACCATATGGGAAGGAAGGTAAATCTGAAGGGGGAGAAATCAGAGAGGGAGGCAAACCATGAGAGACCATGGACCCCAAGAAACAAGCTGATCATTTCAGAGGGAAAGGGGTTGGGGGAGGGGGTAACAAGGTGATGGGTATTAAGGAGGGCACGTGTTGTAACGATGTCCTATACAGTCGCTAACTGAGCATAATTTAAAAAATTGGAAAAAAAAAGAAAGACCCTTCTCAGAAAAAAACAAAAATAATCAATCAAATGTTCCAGAGGAAAGGGGCATCTTGTATTTATTCATCATTCATTCATTCAACAAAATAAGTGTCTATTATGTGATATGTAATCTGTTAGGCAATGACAAATAGAGATGAAAAAGATAGACTTCTAAAGGAGTTTTCAATTCATTTAAATGAAAACTGTGGTTACCAGGGGATGGGGGTTGGTGGGGTATGATTTATATAAAGAGTAGAATATGATATATAAGGGCAGAAACTTGTAATGAATACTAAATAAGTTGAAGAGATTGAATGCATATTGAATATAGATAATAATATTGTACTGTGAGTATGTAGTCTGAAAATTATCGTTATAATATTACAATATATAAATGTATTGATTTAACACACTGTGTACTTTAAATTTATACAGTGTTATATGTCAAATTTATCCAATTAAAAAAGAAAAAAAAATGATGATCTTGTAGGCCCCAGCTCTCAGCTAACCACAGGAAAAGAAATTCCATCTGGAAAGAGGAGATAGCAGAAAGACTTTGTTTGTTTGTTTGTTTTTGTTTTTTGTTTTTTTAGCAGAAAGACTTTTATCGATGCCTTATCAATGTGACTATTGAGTATTCCTACCCAATAAACATAATCACATGGTAAACTCTGCATGCCAGGGGATGCTTTTGCCTTTTGAATCTGCTCACAGTGTCTAAAAATACAGCACTTGTGCACAGATTATATATGCAGTGTTTATGTGTATAAGTACTAATTTTCACAGAGGAATTGTGTCTTTGTTAGTGTATTTGTTCCTTATATGTACTTGCGAAACATTTAATATCATTTCTTCAAATAAAACTGCTTTCTTTAATTTTTGCTTGTAATATCAGTATAATGTTAATTTCTACGTAAGGTTAATATGAATACAATCATACATTTGAATGGATTTCAAATTCAAAGTTCACATTTTTAGAAACCAAAGATTCAAATAAGGTGTTCTATACTAAGAATTAGTCTTTGAAAAGGAGATGCGAATAGCATGATAAAAAATTGAAACTTTTGGTTGTGACTTAGCTAAAAACAGAGAATATGTCTTATTCATCTTCTACTCCCTAGCTTTTCGCATAGAGCCTGGGCAGTAAGTGCTCTACAAATGTTTGGAAAAGAAGAAAAGGGAGATTTCTAAAGATCATCTAACAAGTAGGAAGTCTTAGAATGTTGTGGTAATCCCCAAGTGAAGGGGACAAAGAGGCATTACAGTCATTGGATACCACATGCGAATCTTTGCAAGTATGAAAAAGCAAGATATATTTAGGGATCAGGTGGAAGTGTTGTAGATCTGAATAATCTGACATGAGGAGGGAATAGCCAGAGATAAAGCAGAATGGATGGACAAAAACAGGCAGAAAGCATTTGTATTTATCCTGAACTCAATGGACAATCACTATTAAATTTTAAGTGAAGAGGGTAGCATAGTCAGAATTTTTTTTTTTTAGAAAAATCATATGGCAGCAGTGGGGAAGTTATATTGGAACTAGAGGCGATATAAAGTCAGAGCACTTTAGGAATTATTCAAACCCTCACAATTATTTCCTAAATCTGTTGTCATTCTCCTCCAACCCCAAATAATCCTGCTTCTCTTGTGTCACAAAGTTTGTTTCTCTTTGTCCTTTCCAGTCCTCTTTCCATTCTGCCTTTACATTCAACCTTACCTGATACCATTATTTTATCTGCTTATACTCCTTAGGTAGCTACTGTTTTCTTTCACCTCTTTCTCCAAAATTCCCAGCTTGGTGCCCAAAATAGAAATAAGGAGGAAATGGCTATACAGAGGAAGTAGAGGAGGAATTCAAACTCAGGTCTGTTTATACTCTGTAACTATGCCACGAGCTTCTTCAACCAGGCACATATTGGTTAATATTCAAAATCCAGAGTGTAAGGAAATGTTAACATTGTTTAATATATTTCAAAAATTACATATTTTATTATTTTTTCTAACACATAAGTATTTTACTTTACTCTTGATTTTTCTTGAGGTTATAATTTAATGGGAGAGAATAAGAGAAAAATACTATAATCTTCTATTTAATTTAGTGCCTTGCATTTTACCCAGAAGCCCTTTGCCTCAGAGAGGAGCCCATGAAATCTTAATTACCTACAAGATCCACAGCCTTCTTCTGAAAAAAGTGCCCCCAAGCTGTTCTTTCTACATTAAAATGCCAAAATTCATGCCCAGGGATTCTACCCATGCAGTGACTTGATAAGGGAGAACATATTTTTCTCTGAAGTAGTTTTACATGAAACTGCTCAAGAGGACTGCTCCATATTGTATGACTGCAGACAAAGTTGGAAGAAAAATAGAAGAGACTGGTGTTCAGAATATGTCCTAAATGTTGATAAACTATTTTGCTAATTTTCTGTGAGATCTATTGTACATTCCAGGATAGAAAGTTGCTGAGACCCAGAATGATTGGAAAGATGGTCAATTTTCTATCTCATTCTCCCATGGATAGCTAGAAAAAGCCCATCACTGAGGGTAATCTGTGCCTCCTATTCCTTGCTATCCTACATCTTTCTATATATTTCATATATACTATCACCCTGCTGTGAATATTACATTATATTATCTTAGTCCTATAGATTGGTGAATGGTGGCTAAGAAGCATTTGTGGTCAGTGGCAACTAGTCTTGGGTTGAAAGTCTGAGGTTTCTAAATATAAGCCATAGGTCTTAACCTTAGACAGGTCACATAATCTAAATCTCAGTTTCTTTATCTTTTAAAGAGGAATGTTAGTGGTACTTTGATCATAGGATTTTTGTGAGGAATAAATGGGAAAATACATATCAAGTTCTGGTAACATTGTTTGCCAACACATAAGTACTTAATAAGTGCCAACTATTATTTTGAAAGTTGTAGATACATGAATTGCCCACTCTTGAATAGCAAGTAAGAGATGGAACCAGAAATATTTCTAATATTTATTTCTAGTCCAACACCCACTTCAATACTATAGTGTATAGTATACTATACACTATACTATACTATAGTGTAAATATCATGATTTTATTGTGAGCACACTGAAAAACACTCAGTATTTGTGATAATATTAAAATAAAGAATGATAAACTGGGGCACCTGGGTGGCTCAGTGGGTTAAAGCCTCTGCCTTCGGCTCAGGTCATGATCTCAGGGTCCTGGGATCGAGCCCCGCATCTGGTTCTCTGCTCAGTGGGGAGCCTGCTTCCCCCCTCTCTCTGCCTGCCTCTCTGCCTACTTGTGATCTCTCTCTTCTCTGTCAAATAAATAAAATCTTAAAAAAATAATAAACTATCTAAACTTGTACGGCAATAAAATAACTCTGAAACAAGCTATAGAATAACAATAGAACTGCATTAACAAAGAGTTGATTAAATTAATGGTTAATAGATATTAAGTCATTTAAGAAAAAGTTGGAATGTTTAGTACACATAGCTAATTTCTGAGTATAATGTTTTAGAAAATAATAACTTTTTCTCTCTCTCTTTCTCTCTCTTTATAAAAATAGTACTGGGTTGAATAGACTCTGGGTCTGTTACAGGCTGACATTTCTAAAAAAGTTTACTAGCATGATATATGCTACATTTTTTAAATTAGTATCCTTATGTTTCTGGATATCAGAAATATCTGATCCAGTATATACCATCCAGTATATCATTCAGTATATATTTATATTCAAGTATAATAAAAATAAGTTAACTATACATGTATGTATGTATATGAGACTGCCTAAAGAAAAAAAAAACAATAACATCAAGGAAACTTCATTAAAAACAGCAAAAAAAAAAAAAAAGAACAATGTCACTCTCCTTTGCTTTTTCAGTAAAGGTGCCACATTGCCAAAAAGCTGTCCATAAAATGTTCTCTTATCATTGCAATATGCACAGTTGAACTATATATTAGCAACAACTAAAACAACAAAATGGAGCCAACCTGCCTTGCAGTGTTGCAGGTGGTGCTGGATGTTGGATGTTTAGAGTTCTCTACTCTAGTGGAGCCCTAAGGCCTAGCAGAGGGGCAGGTGGTATGTGGGAGCTGGCACAGTCAGAAACCAAAGAGGATATAGTCCTGATTTACAAAACTAGTACTTTGTCACCACACTTATTTCAAAGTTATTCAGTGAGGTCAGAAGAAGCCAGATCTTCTAGCCAATCTTTGTCTTCTCAAACTAAATCATTAATCCAAAACCAAACCTTTCTCAATTTTAGAATTAATATTTGTAATTAACACAGAGTCTTCTTTATTTCTCTTACAAACTCGCCTATGTTTATGCCAGAAACAGTGTGGTGCTCAAAATCTCAGACGTTTGAGTTTTCCAGATTGAATTTGTTGTTGAAAACCAACTTCTGTGCTCCAGAGCCAAAATATGTAATGGAAAGAGAGAGTTTGGGTATAAAGAAGGTAGTTTATTACTTTGCCAGGCAAAGGATTCTGCAGCAGGCTAATGCCTCCAAGACTGATAGCCTGCAGAGGGAAAAAGGCTGAGGGAGTTTATAGAAAAACACAAGATCTGGGCAGTTTGGATCTGGTACATGCTGTCAGCCCCATTCTTCATGTCTTTAAGGTGGTCTCATGAATAGTGCTGCCAACAGCTATCTGAGTCTCATTACTAAGTATACATTGAGGTAGGGTAGATGTCAATATTAGTACTGAGTTCCTGGAACAAAGGATTCTACAGAAAAACAAGTAAAGGATGGAGAGGCTTCAGGAATGAGAAAGAGAAAAAAAATGTTCAGTTTAAAGTCAAGCCTTGCTGAAGCACTTTGCTTCCATATTTACATTTCTATAGCAGTTTCAGTTTGAACATCACATATTCATGAACTTGATATTGAGTAAACAGCAACTGTTGAATTCCAGACGTTGAACAGGTGCTGATTCGGCTAACAGCAACTTTACATTGAGGGCAAAAGTTACCTACTTTCAACACCACAGACTTTTCACAAATGGACTTAAAGCTAGTAAGTCCAGAAGCTGTAAAAAAACAAAACAAAACAAAACAAAAAAAGCAAAACCTCTCTTCAGCTATGTCACACTGGACAGGATATAGATTTTTGAAAAGTTTGTTGTCCAAATACTAGGTGGTGAAAGGTTGTCCAATCCCATAGCTGGGTGGCTTGCAAAATAAGGAAAGGTCCTTTATGCTCTAACACTGGTAGAAATCCCTGTTATTTTTTAAATAAATAATTTTTTTTGCCTCTGCTGAGTTCCAAGAGGACAGATGTCTACATATAATTATATACAATTGGACTCAATCAGTGGCTTCATTCAAGAGAGACCCAGGTCTGATCTTTGCTGGCTCTCCAATGACTCCTGAACCATGAAGGAGATGGTCATGCCAGGTCAATATTTTTTATGGAATTTGAGAGGGACTGGAATTTGAGAGAATTTGAAGGTACTAACACTGGAGTTGACAGCAAGGCAGTTGACTTATAGAGGAAGGACTTCATCCATGGAAGCCTACATGTCTGGAATGCAGAGAACCTACCTCAATGGTTTCTTATACTACCCAAAATGAAAGAGAACAAAAAAGAATCCCTTGACTTTGCCAGCAACTTTCCATTCCTTTAATATTCAATGTAGCCATTCAGAAATTCTATTCTGTTCTTTACAGGGATACACTAAGGAAAAGATAGTGAATTCTAATAAAATCAGACAGTAAGATACCTGAGCTTTTACAAAGCAGCATTACTTTACTACGCTTAATGTTTATACAATTCACTGTAGACCTAGGCAATTTAGCCTGCTAATATATTGTACTGTCAGGTTATGTTTAGCTATAAAAATACCTTCTGTGGCAGCCTTTATCCTTGTAAGAAACATTATTATATGCCAAGATGCCAAGATAACATAAAACGAAACTGTAGAATTTTCTAAAAAATTGAAAAAAGTATAGTCTGTGTATTGTAATAAAGGATGAGGATGTAAACTGCAGAAAAATTCATGATTCATGTTATCATCTTTCTAAACCCCCACATGAAGTTGAAAAATGATGTTCATGAAGGTAAATTAAAATTCTAACATGAAGTCTTAACATAGAGGTGATTTTTGTTTCATTTTTTTAAACCAGAAATTGGAAACATAAAAAAACTATATAAAAAACTGCTGTTCTACAAATGAGACAGTATCAAGAAAATGAGAAGACAAACTACAGACTAGGAGAAAATATTTGCAAAAGACACATCTAATAAAGCACTATTATCCAAAATATACAAAGAAAACTTAAAATTCAACAATAAGAAAATGAATAACCTGATTAAAAAACAGGATACCTAGTAGAATGGCCAAAACTCAGAATGCTGGGAATACCAAATGTTGGTAAGAATGTGGAGCAGCAGGAACTCTCATTAATTGCTGGTGAGAATGAAAAATTGTGCAGCCACATTGGGAGACAGTTTGGCCATTTCTTTTCAAAGCTTAACATATCGTGATTATATGATTCCAAAATCATGCTCCTTAGTATTTTCCCACAGGTAATGAAAAGTTATGTCCATATAAAATCTGCCCATGAATGTTTCAGAAGCTTTACTGCTAATTGTCAAAACTTAGAAGCAACCAAGATGCCTTTGGCAAGTGAATGAATAAACAAACTATGGTACATTCGGACCATGGAATATTACACAGCACTAAAATGAAAGGAACTGCCAAGTCATGAACAGACATTAAGGAAATATAAAGGCATATTACTAAGTGAAAGAAACCAATATATGAGTACAACTATGTGACATTCTGGAGAAAGCAAATCTGTGAGGATGATAAAAAGACCAGGGGTTGCCAGGGATTAGAAGAGAGGGAAAGATGAGTAGTTGGAGTACAGAGGATGCTTAGGACGATGAAACTATTCTGATACATGTCAATATATATTTTTCAAAACATGTAGAATGTGCAACACTCTGAGTGAAGCTTAATGTGAACTATGGACTTTAGGTGATAATGATGTTTTGATGGAGGTGCATCAATTATAACAAGTGTATCACTTGGTTCAGCATGTTGTTAGTGGAGGAGATTGTATATGTGTGGGGACAGGGGATATATGGGAACCATGAATACTTTCCACTCAACCTTGCTGTGAACCTAAAACTGCTCTAAAATAGTTTATTAATTTTCAAAATTATAAGTGCTCACATACATACATGTACTTGTACCACACATTTAACAATTAAATCCAGCCCATTTACTCACTACCTAGCTTAAAAAGTAGAAAATGGACATGAATACTAAAGCTCTTTTTTATGGCTCTCCGCAACCCCATTCCCCCTCATCTGCATTTTTCTCCCTGAGGTAAATAATACACTGATTTTTTTTTCAAGTTAATGCCTTTCTTTACCACATTTGTTTTTATCTTTAAATAACATGTGGTTTACTTTCAAACTTTGTATAAATGAAATTATATTGTAAATAACCCTATGAGATTTGTTTTTGTTTTCTTTATTTTGTATTTTATCTTTTGTGTTTGCTCTACCTCATAGTAATATGATTATTCCATGTTGGTGTCTGTAGCAGTGTTTTGGTCTTTTTAGAGCTATATACTATTTCATCCTATAATATGCTCATTGTATTTTTCCTTTCTCTTCCTGTTTTTGGACATACGATTGTTACCTATTCCTTTTTTCCCTTTCTTCTTATTTTGTTATAACAAACTTTCTTTATATGTCTTCTTGTGAACAGGTAGAATAAATTTATCTAGTGAGTATTCATAGAGGTACAATTCTTGAGTCCTACGGTATACATATCTTCATCTTTACAAAAGTGTCAAATTGTTTTCAAGTTGTTGTATCATTTTAAACTCCTATTAATAGTGTATAAAAGTTCTTATTGTTCCACATTTTTATAATATCTGATTTCTTTTTTTCTTCTTACAAATTTGATGGGTTTAAAGTGGTATCACATTTAATTTCTATTTCTCTAATTAGTAATGAAGTTGCTTTTGCATTTTTCATAAATTTATTGATCTTTTGTGCTCCTTTCCTACGAAATACTTGTTTAATTTGTTTACTTATTTTTCATTAGATTGTTATCCTTTTCTTTTTGTTGCACCCAATCTAGTTAACACATAAAAATAACCATCATGAAATCTTACAATCAAATCCTCAAATTATACACACACACACACACACACACACACACACACACACACAGCTTTTTGCATCAAATCTTAAGTTAAATTTAGGAAGAACTAGAGCATATATTGATTATTTCTACCAATATTTATTTAGACTTGTAATGCCTTATAATTTCTATATTAATTATATTATGATTAAATAATAAGATCTACATGGTATCTGCTCTATAAAATTTAGGACTTGCTTCACGACCTAGTACATAGTCAATTTTTGTAACTTTCCATGTGTAGTTGAAAATAATGTATATTATAAAATTGCTGAGTCCACTAAATCAAGTTTGTTAATTATGTTGTCCAAATACTTACATGCTTATTGAATTTTTTTTTTGGTCAGCTTAAATATACTGGCTTTCATTTGGTTAGTATTTGTCTGATATATGTTTTCTCATTTATTAATTTTGGCTTTGCTATATCATTATGTTTTTCATATGTCTTTGTTTCATACCAAAAAGTATAAGAAGAGCAAAGTAGAATATAGCTGTTTTATTTTTTTCATTGAGTCTGACAATCTTTGTCTTTTAACTAGATCAAATCTATTTAAATTTATAATGATCACAGGTGTAATTAGGACTTATTTCTACCACCTTAATTGATGGTTTCTATTTATCCTGCTTTTTCTACTGATGTATTTTTCTTCTTTATTATATTAGTTTGGATTGATTGGGATCTTTTGAGTCTCATTTCATATTTCCCTAAAATGTAAACATGCATCCTTAACAAAGCCTAAAGTTAATCAACTTCTCTACTCTCCTCCAAACAATGCAAGGACTTTAGAATGCATAACTCATATCACCTGCAAAGTAATATGCTCTATTTCCAGATTTTAAATCTATTTTTATTTTGCTAACCCCATAAGTTGGGCATTGTTATTAATGTTTATGCAGTCAAAGAATGTTTATTTAGATATGTGCACAAATTTACCAATATTTATTATTTATTTATTATTATTTATGTGTATACATTTTATTTTATTAAAGATTTTATTTATTTATTTGACAGAGAGAGGGAACACAAACAGGAGGAGTGGCAGACAGAGGGAGAGGGAGAAACGGGTTTCCCACTGAGCAGGGACCCTGATTCAGGACTTGATCTCAGGACCCTGAGATAATGACCCGAGCCAAAGGCAGACACTTAACAGACTGAGACACCCAGGTGCCCCTACATTTTAATTCAATTATAATTGACACACAATATTATATTCATTCTTGACTCATCATTCCTACTCGCATTTCAGTGCCCCTATCTGGTATAATTTTTCTTTGCCCTAGTGTACAACCTTCAAAATCTCCTTTGGTAGAGGTCTCTAACTGGTATAGTGTCTTTTTTTTTTTTTTAATTTTGTTTTCCCAAATATGTTTATTTTATTTTTTCAGTGTTACAAGATTCATTGTTCATGCACCACACCCAGTGCTCCATGCAATACGTGCCCTTCTCCATACCCACCACTAGGCTCACCAAAACCCCCACCCCTCCCCTCCAAACCCCTCAGTTGCTCAGAGTCCACAGTCTCTCCTGGTTCGTTGCCCTCTCCGATTTCCCCCCTTTCACCCTTCCCTTCTTTCTCACAATGCCCTCCATGATTTTGCTCATGCTCCACATATGAGACCATAAGATAATTGACTCTCTCTGCTTGACTTATTTCACTCTGCATAATCTCTTCTAGTCCTGTCCATGTTGATACAAAAGCTGGATATTCATCCTTTCTGATGGAGGCATAATATTCCATTGTATAGATGTACCACATCTTCCTTATCCACTCATCTGTTGAAGGGCATTTTGGTTCTTTTCGCAGTTTGGCAATTGTGACCATTGCTGCTATGAACATTAGGGTACATGTGGCCCTTCTTTGTACTGCATCTGCTTCTTTTGGGTAAATACCCAGTAGTGCAATTGCAGGGTCATAGTGTAGCTCTATTTTTAATTTCTTGAGGAATCTCCACACTGTTTTCCAAAGTGGTTGCACCAACTTGCATTCCCACCAACAGTGGAGGAGGGTTCCCTTTTCTCTATACCCTCTCCAGCATTTGTTGTTTACTGTCTTGTTGATTTTGGCCATTCTAACTGGTGTAAGGTGGTATCTCAGTTTTTGTTTTCTAAAAACAGCTATTTTGGTGGTCTCTTATTTCTTCCTCATGCTCTCAGTTTCATATCCCTTCATATGTGGTACATAAACAATGCATCTTGGAACACTGAAAAAATAAAATTAAATTAAAAAAAAGATGATATTTGGGTTGAGCCTTGAAGGATTTATAGAAGTACACTAACCCTGTAAAGGAATAAGGGCTTTCAGAAATAAAAGAGCAGTATAAGAAAAGGCATAGAGGTCTAAAAGTGCATGGTGGATTTTTGGGACATGGTGAATAATCTGAAGTAGGTGAAGCAGAAAGAATTTTGTGGTTACAGGTTGTTTCACAAATTACTGTTCTGCTAATTAACTATGTGATCCTCCTATGTTCTTCATTTGTTAAATGGAGACAACAATAATAACTTGCAAAATTGTTTTGAGAAATACATATAAAAGTAGACATGCAATACTTATTGCTAGTGGAAACAGAATGAAATCAAAACTTAACAGAGATGAGGATTCCATCTAAATAGTATAAAAGAAGAACAAATAGGTGAAAAGTCACTGGTTTCCAATCCATGAGCATATGAACTAGAAACAAAATGTGTTCAGAACTACAGGTGTGTTATGTGTTCCAGAGCTGGGATAATTTTAATTACTGAAGACCAGATAATTTTATTTTATTTTTTTTAAGATTTTATTTATTTATTTGACAGAAAGAGAGAGAGAGATCACAAGTAGGCAGAGAGGCAGGCAGAGAGAGAGGGGGAAGCAGGCTCCCCGCTGAGCATAGAGCCCGATGCAGGCCTCGATCCTAGGACCCTGAGATCATGACCTGAGCCGAAGGCAGAGGCTTTAACCCACTGAGCCACCCAGGCATCCCTCAAATAAGTAAATCTTAAAAAAAATTCTGAAATGCAATCTTTTTTTCTTGTACTGCTCTCTTTCTGAAAGCCCTTATTCCTTTATAGGGTTAGGGTACTTCTACACATCCTTCAAAGCTCAACCCAAATATCTTCTTCTTTTTTATTAATTTAATTTTATTTTTCAGTGTTCCAGATTCATTGTTTATGCACCACACCCAGTGCTCCACGCAATATGTGCCCTCCTTAATACCCACAAACAGGCTCCAAAACCTCAGTTATTTAAACCCTCCAAAACCCTCCAAAACCCTCAGTTTGTTTCTAAGAGTCCACAGTCTTTTAGGGTCATCTACGCCTCCAATTTTCCCCAATTCACTTTTCCTTTCCTTCTCCTAATGTCCTCCATGTTATTCCTTATGCTCCATAAGTAAGTAAAACCTTATGATAATTGACTTTCTTTGCTTGACTTATTTCGTCTTCTTGATGAAAACATCTATGAACCCCTCCTCGTTTTCCTGCTTATTTGTTTCCTAGCATTTGCATGTTACTAGTCATATTCTCCTTTAATGAATCATGTATCTATCTCCCCATGTGTAGTTGTCATCCAGGAAGACAATAGTATTTTCCTCACTGCATCTTCAGCAGCTAGCATGGCACCTGACACAAATGGCATGAATGAATCAGTAACTAGATTTATTGGAACTATTTAAAATTCATCTGGAAAAACTTCCTGCTTATAATCCTTACATGGCTTCTATCCTTCTTCTATAAAACTAGTTCTTCCTTCTTTTATTAAATTCTTGGTTTATTCACTTTAAGACAATCTTCAGAAAATGATCATAGATAAAATGAAAACAATATATTAATGCTTTAAACTT
This sequence comes from Nasua narica, assembly GCA_028533885.1. NCBI lineage: Eukaryota > Metazoa > Chordata > Mammalia > Carnivora > Procyonidae > Nasua > Nasua narica. The sequence continues at coordinate 60,589,573 of CM052801.1, read as the reverse complement.
GTGTAGAGATTTACAGTTACCAAAGCACTTTCCATTACACTTTGTTTTCTCATCAGTCCCCAGTTAGCCTCAGCAGGTGGTTTAGTCTTGTCTTATAGATGAAGAAACTGAGAGCCAGAGAATATGCTTAGGAAGTGTTCAAGCCAGGAGTTGGGCTCTTGTTTTCTCCTGCCTAGCCCAGAGCTTTCTGCTCTGTCCTCATGGTTAAAGCTATTGTTGGAAGAGGGAAGCTTCAGTAATTTCAATCATGTTCATTTAAATAAGCGATAAGTGGATGGTGTGATTCTCCAGTTTGAGTATAACACTGGGAAACCTTGTTTAAATTGTAAATTTTCAGGCTTCATCCTCAAATATTCTGCATTAGAAAGTCTAGGGTGGAGCCTAAAAATGAACAAATACCCAAGTTGATTCTACTACAGATATTTCTTAGGCCACAGTTTGTGCAACACTGGGTAAAGGTTGTATTAAATGTGTTGTTTTATGGTATTTTTACAGCAAAATGTGGCTCCATGAGTGGAATCTGTATCTGTTAAGAGGAGAATAAGGATTTTGTGTATGGGGTGGGAGGGTGGGAGGATGGTCATGGTGGAAAAGCCAACCTGCTAAAGGACAGAGAAGAAAAAGCCAAGGTGTACATGATGCTTGAATTGCCTGTTAGTCTTTTTTCATAAGGTATAGAAAGAAAATCAGGGAACATGTTCTGTTGAGTTTGTAATATTTGATGCAAGTTTCCAAGGCATTTTATATTGGAAAAAGAACTATGTTTATCCAATCCCATATCTAGCATTGCCATTTGTTCTTTTTCTTCCACAGAAGGTGTTACTTTCTATTTTTTCCCTTTCTGCTCTCTAAACTAGGTAACCATTTGGTTGTTTTCAATTGTCACATTTGTTCTCATACCAGCATGTTAAATGTAATTTGAACAAAAGCCAAACCTGAAAATTCATTTTTCCCTCTTTTTGAAAATCCACACTGAAGTTAGACTGAACTTAGAGATTGCTATGTTTCTTTCTGAGTTTGGGTTCTCGTTACATTTCTAAAGATTTTTTTGTCTTTTTTTAATTTAATTTTATTTTTTCAGTGTTCCAAGATTCATTGTTCATGCACCACACCCAGTGCTCCATGCAATACATGCCCTCCTCAATACCCACCACCAGGCTCAACCATCCCCCCACCCTAATCCCCTCCAAAACCCTGTTTGTTTCTCAGAGTCCACAGTCTCTCATGTTTCACCTCCCCCTCCGATTTCCCCCAATTCACGCTTCCTACTGGCCATGAATAGGAGAGAACCTGGATTCGTTTTCAGCTACTCATAATATTCTGAATATTTTGAGATAAACAATGCAGATGGATACTGAAAATATATTATTTCAGACATCAAAATTGACCTGTGAAGTAATATCTACCCTGCATATCCTGTTTTCTTATTGGCTTCCATGTAAAATTGACATCTCCAAAATAAGATTTTGCTTCTAAGCCCTGATAAAATCATGAGAAAAAAAAACTTTAAGATCACATTTAAAAGAGAACAAATATTTGCTAAGTTAATAGCAGTCAAAAAAGTCGCAAAATATGAATATAAGGCAGCTGGGTTATTTTTTGCTTCATAAGATAAACTTAAAAGCTCTAAAGGGAAAATAAATAACTAAGAGTTTAATAGTACAGAACTCACTGAACCAGAATGTCAAGAGTTTATATCAACTCTCCCTTCTCACTCATACTCTGTAACAAAAGAATATTCTTTGGGGTGATCAAACTAGTGGGAACTGAGAAGGCAGGTGGACAATTATTTCAAGTCTACTATGTGACAGGCTCTATGTTCAGAATATTTTTATTTATTCCAATAAAACCTTGTAATATTATATCCAATTTACAAATCAGGGAATGAGTCTCAGATGTTAAGCAACTTGTTTAGAGTTACGTATCTAGTAAGTGACAGGTTAAACCTAGTTATGTCAAATTTCAAAGTTTATGCATTTTATTGAAATTAACATGTTCCCAAGCCTTTTAGGTGGTATATCTCATTTTCCCCTAAATGATAATTATTTTATTACAAAATAAGAAGAAAGAGGGTTTAGATCGATAACCTATCATATCTTCCTATTTTTTAATCTAAGTCTGAAACATTATACTTTGTACAGAAAGGGTATACATTTGGTTTCAAATATGGAACGATTATTTAAAATAGCTGGCACTACAGCTTTCAGATAACATAGTTTGAATTATCGTGCACTGGAAAATGAAAATCTAACTTGTAAAAAAACCATACTCATTGTGTATCAGTATAATGTGGAAAGGCAAAGCTAAATTAAAAAATGGAGGAAAAATATATTTCTGGTGAAAGCCTATAGACTATAGATAATGTTTTAACCTTTTGGAAAGAATGTGTTTTGGACATCCATGTAAACAGCCAGATGTATTGATGTGTCTGAAAATCAGAGTTGGAGCAACAGCATTGGAGATTTAAATTTGAGGAGTCATCAACATATAGATCATATTTAAAGCCATGAAACAGGATAAATCACCTCAGGAGAAGTGATGATAGAGAAGTGGACAGAAGACAAAGGCGGAAAGCACAAATACATAACTCATTTTAATGCCCTGAATTTCTCAGACTGCTTTCCCAACATACACAGACACACACACAACAATAATAGTTGTAGGGACGCCTGGGTGGCTCAGTGGGTTAAAGCCTCTGCCTTCGGCTCAGGTCATGATCTCAGGATCCTGGGATAGAGCCCCACGTTGGGCTCTCTGCTCAGCAGGGAGCCTGCTTCCCCCTCTCTCTCTGCCTGCCTCTTTGCCTACTTGTGATCTTTCTCTCTCTGTAAAATAAATAAATAAAATCTTAAAAATTAAAAAAAATAAACCTCTGCCTTCAGCTCAGGTCATGATCTCAGGGTTCTGGGATCGAGCCCTGCATTGGGCTCTCTGCTCAGTGGTGAGCCTGCTTCCTCCTTTCTCTCTGCCTGCCTCACTGCTTACTTTTGATCTCTCTCTCTGTCAAATAAATAAATAAAATCTTTAAAAATAATAATAGTTGTACCTTTAGTATCTAGTTGAATTTTAGACATTGTGTATACTTATAATATGTAACATTATTGGTAAAAATGAGGCTTATAATAGGCCCGAGGTCTTGAGAAGTGCTGTTTGGAATCATTAAAGGTCACAAGGAACCAAAGCACCACTCAGTTTAAACAATACTGAGGCATGGTAGTCAAAAGCTTTGACTCTGGCACCAAGTTACCTGAGTCTGAATCCCAAATCTATTATACCTATCAGTTGTCCTTGGGCAAATTACTTAATTTCTTTGTCCTTTGGTTTCCTTGCTTATATAATAATAGTGTCTACTTTCTGAAGTTTTCATGAAGATTAAAGAGCTTAAATATGTAAAACACATGGGAGCTCAATAAATTTTCACAATGATTATCAAGAATTGTGTAACTCTGAAAGGATCCTGGAAGCTTTCTTTTCCAAGCATGCCATCCCAGAAATCCTTTCTAGGAGCTCACTGCATCACAAGGCCGCCATTTCTATATTTGCAAGCTCTCAGTGTTCTCACATTCACATTCCACACGGAAGCCAAACCTGCCTCCTTGTCACTTCTACAGTTTGGTCCTATTTTTGCATTCCAGAGAGCTGCAGAATAAGTTTCCTCTTCTAAGTGATGAGTCTTCAAACCTTTGAAGCAGCTCCCATGTGTTCTTGTGTTTTCACTGGGCAAAGCATACACTGCTTCTTCAACTGTTTTGTTTACACAATGAATTCCAGACTTTCCACACTCTTGGACTTAACTCATTTGTAGATACTGCCATTTGCAAAGTTTCTTTAAAATGTGCCCATGAAATGTTTTTATCAAGACACACAAGCAAATGTAATGGTGCAAATGTTAAGCTGCATCTTGTTGGAACTGAGAGGGATAAAGCAAAACGACGAGCTCATTAGGTATTTGTGAAGTTTTCAGGCTTAACAACTTTAAAAGGAATAAAAGAAAATTAGTTTAATCATTCTGCTAAGTACAAAGCTAAAGTAACTACCATAAAGTGTATTTTAACGAACAGAATTCATCTGGCCTTTTGATGATAGACATACTTATTTATATGTGAGTGATATCAACATGTGGATCATAACATGTGTGATACTTTTTTTTTTTTCAACTTTGGAGTGACTTTTTGTTAAAGGTATCCTAGCTGGACACCTGTGAAGATTAATAATCCATTATGAATCTTGTGCACTTCTATACTGCTTGTTGGCACAGTAATCCACGCAATCTGAGATGAGACAATAAGCAAATAAACTTGGAAAGACCACTATAATAGCAGATACCTTGAATCTTGATTATTGTACTATGATGAATATAAAGGTCGATGATGTTCTATTGAAACAAATGATGAATCAATATTATATAGCCCTTTGGAATAACATGCTATAAGGAAAGATTGATGAACTGCATATAAAAAGACTTGTGTTCAATCATTGGCTCTGTCCTTCACTACCTGTGCAACCTTGCCAGATTATTCAAACAGATTTGTTCTTGTATTTAAAAAGCTGAGGTAATAATATCTGCTGTACATCTAGTATCTTTGTGAAAAACAAATGAAAGGGTTCTGTAAATAGTGTGTTTTATGGATGGGCAAGGTGAGGTAGTACTCTAAAATAAACATACCTGCATTATTGTGCTTCAATTTAAGGACATTTGTGTATAAAATAAGGAAAAAATTGGGCCTGAGTTTCCAAAATTTATATATCATGATATGATTATCACACTTTAACTGTATTCTCCTGAGATAAATCAGAAATTCTCCTTGTAGAGTCAACATAGTTTTATGGAAATTCCATTTAAGTGCTGACTCCTCTATTTATTATCTGGAGATACTTCCTGGGCTTTCCAGTAAAACAAAGAATTGTCAACTATTAACTGTTGCAACAAATAATTTCTGAAGTTTCTTACATTCTTTTAGTGCTAGTAGAGACAACTGGAATGTATAAACAGGTCAACTCATCTGGAAAAGGACATGTGATGTCAACCTTGTTTCCATTGCTCATGCAGAAGGTTTAAGTCTTTTATTTTTTGTTTTTTTTCTTTCTGCAGCATAGTGTTTTTCTTTAATTTAAATTCAATTAATTAAAATAATGTATAATTTGTTTCAGGGGCACAGGTCAGTGATTCGTTAGCCTTATATAATACCCAGTGGGCACTACAACACATACCTTCTCCAATGTCCATCATTTACTTACCGTATGCCCTCACCCACTTCTCCTCCAGCAACCCTCAGTTTATTTTCCAATATTAAGAGTCTCTTATGTTTTGTCTCCGTCTCTGGTTGATTCTTGTTTCTTCTTTTCCTCTCTTCCCCTATGATTCTCTGCCTTATTTCTTAAATTCCACATATCAGTGAAATCATATGATAATTGTCCTTTTATGATTAACTTATTTCACTTAACATCATGCCCTCTAGATCAATCCACATTATGGCAAATGGAAAGATTGCATTTTTGATGGCTGTGTAATATTCCATTGTGTACATTTATCACTTCTTCATTCATTCATTTGTCAATGAACATCTGGGCTCTTTCAAAAGTTTGGCTATTGTGAACATTGTTTCTATAAATATTGGGGTGCAAGTGCCCCCTCAGATCAATACATTTGTATCTTTGGGGTAAATACCTAGTAGTGCAATTGTTGGATCATAGGGTAGCTCTATTTTTTTTAACATCTTAGTTTAATTTAATTTAAATTTTTTTCAGTGCTCCAAGATTCATTGTTTATGCACTACACCCAGTGCTCCATGCAATATGTGCCCTTCTTAATACCCACCACCAGGCTCACCCATCCTCCTACCCCCATCCTTCCAATGCCCTCAGCTTGCTTCTCAGAGTCCACAGTCACTCATGCTTCATCTCCCCCTCCCATTTCCCCCAATTCACTTTTGCTTTCCTTCTCCTAATGTTCTCCGTGTTATTCCTTATGCTCCACAAGTAAGAGAAACCATATGATAACTCACTTTCTCTGCTTCATTTATTTCACTCAGCATAATCTCTTCCAGTCCCATCCATGTTGATACAAAAGTGGGGTATTCATCCTTTCTCTTGGCTGCATAATGTTTCATGGTATATATGGACCATATCTTCTTTATCCATTTGTCTGTTGAAGGGCATCTTGGTTCTTTCCACAGTATGGTGATTATGGCCATTGCTTATATGAATATTGGTGTAGAGATGGCTCTTCTTTTCACTGCATCTGTATCATTGGGGTAAATACTCATAGTGCAACTGCCTGGTCCTAGGATAGTTCTATTTTTAATTTCTTCAGGAATCTCCACACTGTTTTCCAAAGTGGCTGCACAAAGTTGCATTCCCACCAACAGTGGAAGAAAGTTCACCATTCTCCACATCCTCTCCAACACTTGTTTTTTCCTGCCCTGCTAACTTTGTCCATTCAAACTGGTGTAATGTGGTATCTCACTGTGGTTTTGATTTGAACTCCCCTGATGGCTAATGATGATGAACATTTTTTCATGTGTCTGTTACCCATTTTTATGTCTTCTTTGGAGAACTGTATGTTCATGTCTTCTGCCCATTTATTAACGTGATTATCTGATTTTTGGGTGTTGAGTTTGAGAAGTCCTTTATAGACCTTGGATATCAGCCATTTGTCTGTAGTGTCATTTGCAAATATCTTCTCCCATTCTGTGGGTTGCCTGTTTGTTTTGTTGATTGTTTCCTTTGCTGTGAGGTAACTTTTATCTTGATGATGTCCCAAAAGTTTATTTTTGCTTTTGTTCCTTTGCCTTTGGAGACATGTCTTGAAAGAAATTACTGTGGCTGATGTTGAAGAGGTTACTGCGTGTGTTTTCTTCTAGGATTTTGATAGATTCCTGCCTCATGTTCAGGTTTGTTTTTTTTTTTTATCCATTTTGAGTTTATCTTTGTGTATGGTGTAAGAGAAGGGTCAAGTTTCATTCTTCTATATATAGCTGTCCAATTTCCCAGCACCATTTATTGAAGAGACTGTCTTTTTTCCATTGGATATTTTCCCCTGCTTTGTCAAAGATTCTTTGACCATAGAGTTGCGGGTCCATATCTGAGCTCTCTATTCTGTTCCACTGGTCTATGTGTCTGTTTTTGTGCCAGTACAATGCTGTCTTGGTAATCACAACTTTGTAGTAAACCTTGAAATCAGGCAACGTGATGACCCCAGCTTTGTTTTTCTTTTTCAACATTTGCTCAGCAATTCAGGGTCTTTTCTGGTTCCATACAAATTTTAGGATTGTTTATTCCAGGCCTTTGAAAAAGGCCAGTGGAATTTTGATCAGGATGGCAGTGAAGTGTAGATTGCTCTGGGCAATAAAGACATTTTAACAATGTTTATTCTTCAGATCCATGAGCATGGAATGCTTTTCCACCTTTTTGTGTCTTCTTCAATTTCTTTCATTAGTGTTCTGTAGTTTCTCGAGTACAGATCCTACTTCTTTGGTAAGGTTTATTCTCAGGTATCTTATGGTTCTTGGTGCCACAGTAAATGGAATCCATTCTCTAATTTCCTTTTCTATATTTTCATTGCTAGTGTATAAGAAGGCAACTGATTTCTGTGCACTGATTTTGTATCCTTCCACATTCCTGAATTGCTGTCTGAGTTCTAGTAGTTTGGGGGTGGAGTCTTTTGGGTTTTCCATTTAAAGTATCATGTCATCTGTGAAGAGAGAGGGTTCGACTACTTGTTTGCCAATTTGAATACCTTTAATTTCTTTTTGTTGTTTGATTGCTGTCGTTAGGACTTCTAGTACTATGTTGAACAAGAGTGGTGAGAGTGGGCATCCTTGTCTTGTTCCTGATCTCAATGGGAAGGCTATCAGATATTTTTAACTTCTTGAGGCACCTCCATACTGTTTTACAGAGTGGTTGCACAAGCTTGCGTTCTCACCAACAGTATAAGAGGGTTCCCCTTTCTCTGCATTTTTGCCAACATTTGTTGTTTCCTGACTTGTTAATTTTACCCATTCTGATTGCCGTAAGGTTGTATCTCACTGTGGTTTGGATTTGTATTTTTCTGATAATGAATGATTTGAAGCATTTTTTCCTGTGTCTGTTGGGCATTTGGAAGTCTTCCCTGTTGAAATGTCTGGTCATGTCTTCTCCCCATTTCTTGATTGGATTATTTGTTCTTTGGGTGTCGAGTTTGATAAGTTCTTTACAGATTTTGGATAACAGCTCTTTATCTGATAGGTCATTTGCAAATATCTTCTCCCATTCTGTCAGTTGTCTTTTGGTTTTGTTGACTGTTTCTTTTGCTGCGCAAAAGGTTTATTTGATGAAGTCCCAATAGTTCATTTTTGCTTTTGTTTCCCTTGTCCTTTGGAGTTGTGTCTACCAAGAAGTTGTTGCATCTGAGGCCCAAGAGGTTGCTGTCTCTGTTCTCTTAAGGATTTTGATGGATTCCCATCTCACGTTTAAGTCATTCATCCATTTTGAATATTTTTGTGTATGGTATAAGGAAATGGTCCAGTTTCATTCTTCTGCATATGGCTGTATAAAATTTTCCCAACACCTTTTGTTGAAGAGACTGTCTTTTTTCCATTGGATATTCTTTGCTTTGTCAAAGATTAGTTGACCATAGAGTTGAGGGCCCATTTCTGCATACTTTATTTTGTTCCATTGATCTATGTGTCTGTTTTTTTGCAGTACCCTACTCTCTTTATTATTGTAGCTTTGTAATAGAGTTTGAAATCCTGAATTGTGATGTCAGTAGCTTTGGTTTTCTTTTTCAACATTCCTTTGGTTATTCAGGGTTTTTCCTGGTTCTGTACAAATTTTAGGATTATTTGTTACAGTTATTTGAAAAAGATTATGGTATTTTTATAGAGATTGTACTGAATGTGTAGATCACAATGGGTAGCATTTACATCTTAACAATATTTCTTTTTCCAATCCGTGAACATGGAACGTTTTTCCATTTCTTTGTGTCTTCCTCAATTTCTTTCATGAGTATTCTACAGTTTTCTGAGTACAGATCCTTTACCTCCTTGGTTTGATTTATTCCTAGATATCTTATGATTTGGGTGCAATTGTAAATAGGATCAAATCCTTAATTTCTCTTTCTTCTGTCTCATTGTTGCTGTATAGAAATGCAACTGATTTCTGTGCATTGATTTTATATCCTACCATGATACTGAATTCTTGCATGAGTTCTAGCAATTTTGGGGTGGAATCTTTTGGGTATTCCACATAGAGTATAACGTCATTTGCAGACAATGAGAGCTTGACTTTTTGCCAATTTGGATGCCTTTTATTTCTTTTTGTTGTCTGATTGCTGAGGCTAAGAATTCTAGTACTAAGTTGAATAACAGTGGTGATAGTGGACATCCCTGCCATGTTTTTGACCTTAGGGGAAAACCTCTCAGTTTTTCCCCATTGAGAACGATATTTGCTGTGGGTTTTTTATATTTGGTTTTTATGATATTGTGGTATATTCCCTCTATCTCTACACTGTGAAGAATTTTAATCAAGAAACATTGCTGTATTTTGTCAAATGCTTTTTCTGCATCTGTTGAGAGGCAAATGTTTCTTGTCTTTTCTTTTATTATTGTATTGTATCACACTGATTGCTTTGCAAATGTTGAACCAACCTTACAGCTCAGGAATAAATCCCATTTGGTCGTTGTGAATAATCTTATTAATGTACTGTTGAATCTTCTTGACTAGTATTTTGGTGAGAATTTTTGCATCCATGTTCATCAGAGATATTGATATGTAATTCTCGTTTTTGGTGGGGTCTTTGTCTGGTTTGGGGATCAAGGTAATGTTGGTCTCATAAAAAGAGTTTGGAAGTTTTCCTTCCTTTTCAATATTTTGAAACAGGTTCAGAAGAATAAGGATTAATTCTCCTTTAAATCTTTGGTAGAATTGTGGGAAGCCACCTGGCTCTGGCCTCTTGTCTGTTAGGAGATTTTTGATTATTGCTTCAATCTCCTTACTGGCTATGGGTCTGGTCAGGTTTTGTATTTCTTCCTGGTTCATTTTTGATAGTTTATACATCTCTAGGAATTCATCCATTTCTTCCAGATGGTCTAATTTGTTGGTGTATATTTTCTCATTATATGTTCTTATGTTTGTATTTTTTTGCTGTTGACTATGATCTCTCCTCTTTCGTTAATGATTTTATTTATTTGAGTCCTTTCTCTTTTCTTTTTGATAAGTCTGGTCAGGGATTTGTCAGTCTTATTAATTCTTTCAAAGAATAATCTCCTAGTTCTGTTGATCTGTACTACTTTTCTTTTCTTTCTATATTTAATTATTTCTGCTCTAATCTGGACAGCTATATGTAGAATAATGAAACTTGACCATTCTCTTACACCATACACAAAGATAAACTCAAAATGGATAAAAGACCTCAACATGAGGCAGGAATCTATCAAAACCCAAGGGGAGAACATAGGCAGTAATCTCTATGACATTAGCCACAGCAACTTCTTTCAGGACATGTCTCCAAAGGCAAAGGAAACAAAAGCAAAAATAAACTTTTCAGATTTCATCAAGATAAAAAGCTTCTGCACAGTGAAGGAAACAGTCAACAAAACAAAAAGGCAACCAACAAATGGCAGAAGATATTCACAAATGACACTATAGACAAATGTCTGATATCTAAGATCTATAAAGAACTCCTCAAACTCAACACTCACAAAACAGATAATCACATCAAAAATGGGCAGAAGACATGAATAGACACTTCTCCAAAGAAGACGTACAAATGACTAACAGACACATGAAAAAATGTTCATCATCTTTACCCATCCGAGAGATTCAAATCAAAACCACACTGAGATACCACCTTACACCAGTTAGAATGGCCAATATCAACAAGAAAGTAAACAATAAAAGCTGGAGAGGATGTGGAGAAAGGGTAACCCTCCTCCACTGTTGGTAGGAATGCAAATTAGTGCAACCACTTTGGAAAACAGTGTGGAGATTCCTCAAGAAATTAAAAATAGAGCTACCCTACGACCTTGCAATTGCACTACTGGGTATTTACCCCCAAAGAAGTAGATGCAGTACAAAGAAGGGCCAAATGTACCCCAATGTTCATAGCAGCAATGGCCACAATTGTCAAACTGTGGAAAGAACCAAAATGCCCTTCAACAGATGAGTGGATAAGGAAGATGTGGTACATCTATACAATGGAATATTATGCCTCCATCAGAAAGGATGGATATCCAACTTTTGTATCAACATGGACAGGACTAGAAGAGATTATGCAGAGTGAAATAAGTCAAGTGGAGAGAGTCAATTATCTTATGGTCTCACGTGTGGAGTATAAAGAAAATCATGGAGGGCATTGTGAGAAGAAAGGGAAGGGTGAATATGGGGAAATCGGAGGGGTGGTGAACCAGGAGAGACTGTGGACTCTGAGCAACAAACTGAGTGGTTTGGAGGTGAGGGGAGTGGGGGGATGGGCGAGCTGGTGGGTATTGAGAAGGGCATGTATTGCATGGAGCACAGGGTGTGGTGCATGAACAATCAATCTTATAACACTGAAAATATAAAATAAACATATTTGGGGGAAAAAATAAGTCAGGTTTACTAGATTTGCTGCAGCAAAGGAGAATGCACACCAGGAGCACATTGGGTGTCTCTAAAGGAGCGGGTTAAGGAATATGATGTAGGGAATTTTGGAGGCTGAAGTTAGTTATAGGGTTGTCTTGGCAGGAATTGGAGCAAATCTGTAAACTAAGAAGTAGTTGGAACAGTTGGAAAACTTATCTTTATTTTTTTTTATTATGTTATGTTAGTCACCATACAGTACATCGTTAGATACTGATGTAGTGTTCCATGATTAGTGTTTGTGTATAACACCCAGTGCTCCATGCAATTTGTGGCCTCCTTAATACCCATCCACAATTCCCACCTCTCTCAAAACCTATTTTTTATCAGAGTCCATAGCTTCTCATGGTTAATCTCCCCCTCCAATTTCCCTGCCTTCATTTTCCCCTTTCTTCTTGTAATGTCCTCCATGATACTCCATTTGTCCCACAAATAAGTGAGAACATATAATTGATTTTCACTCCTTCACTTATTTCACTTAGCATAATCTCCTCCAGTCCCATCCACGTTGATGCAAAAGTTGGGTGTTCATTCTTTCTGATGGCTGAATAATATTCCATTGTATATATGGACCACATCTTCTTTAACTATTCTTCTGCTGAAGGGCATCTCAACTCATTCCACAGTTTGGCTATTGTGAACATTGCTCCTATGAACATTGGGGTGCATATGGCTCTTCTTTTCACTGTATCTGTATCATTGGGGTAAATACCCAGTGGTGCAATTGTTGGGTCATAGGGTAGCTCTATTTTTAATTTTTGAAGGAATCTCCACATTGTTTTCCAAAGTGGCTGTACCAACTTGCATTACCACCAACACTGTAAGAGGATTCCCCTTTCTCTCCAACATTCATTTCTTGTCAATTTTTTGCCATTCTAACTGGTGTAAGGTGGTATCTTAATGTGGGTTTGATTTGAATTTCTCTGATGGCTAATGATGATGAATATGGTTTTCATGTCTGTAAGCCATTTGTACGTCTTCTTTGGATAAGTGTCTGTGCATGTCTTCTGCCCATTTGTTGACTTGATTATTTGTTTTTTGGGTTTTGAGCTTGAGTAGTTCTTTATAGACCTTGTATCTCAGCCCTTTGTCTATAGTGTCATTTCTCCCATTCCATGGGTTGCCTCTTTATTTTGTTGACTATTTCCTTTGCTGTGCAGAAGCTTTTTATCTTGGCGAAGTCCCAAAAGTTTTGCTTTTGTTTCCCTTGACTTTGGAGATGTGTCTTGAAAGAAGTTGCTGTTGCTGATGTCCAAGAGGTTACTGCCTATGCTCTCTTCCAGGATTTTGATAGATTCCTGTCTCACAGTGGGGTCTTTCATACATTTTGAGGTTATCTTTGTGTATGGTGTGAGAGAATTGTCGAGTTTCAGTCCTCTGCATGTGGTTGTTCAGTTTTCCCAGTACCATTTACTGAAAATATACCCCCCCATTGGATGTTCTTTCTTGCTTTGGCGAAGATTAGTTAATGATAGAGTTGAGGGTCCATATTTTGGCTCTCTTTTCTGTTCCATTGATCTATTTGTCTGTTTTTGTGCCAGTACCATGCTGTCTTGGTGATCACAGCTTTCTAATATAGCTTGAAATCAGATAACATGATGCACCTAGCTTTGTTTTTCTTTTTCAACATTTCCTTAGCAATTCGGGGTCTTTTCTGGTTCCATACAAATTTTAGGATTGTTTGTTCCAGCCCTTTGAAAAAAGACAGTGGAATTTTGATTGGGATGGCATTGAAAGTGTTGACTTCTCTGGGCAGTATAGACATTTTAACAATGTTTATTCTTCCAATCAATGAGCATGGAATGTTTTTCCGTCTTTTTGTGTTTTCTTCAGTTTCTTTCATGAGTGTTCTGTAGTTCCTCGAGTATAGATCCTTAACCTCTTTGGTTAGGTTTATTCCCAGCTATCTTATGTTTCTTGGTGATATTGTAAATGGAATCAATTCTCTAATTTCTCTTTCTACAGTTAAATTTTTAGTGTATGAGAAATCAGTTGATTTCTGTGCATTGATTTTGTATCCTGCCACGTTACTGAATTGCTGTATGAGTTCTAGTAATTCTGGGGTGGCGTTTTTTGGGTTTTCCTCATAAAGTATCATGTCATCTGCAAAGAGAGTTTGACTTCTTTGCCAACTTGAATACATTTTATTTCTTTTTGTTCTGATTGATGTGATTGATGTTGCTAAGACTTCTAGTACTGTGTTGAACAATCTTGGCAAAAGTGGGCATCCTTGTCATGTTCCCAATCTTAAGGGATAGGCTCTCACCTTTTCCCCATTGGAAATGATATTTGCTGTGTGTTTTTCATAGATGGATTTTATGAAATTTAGGAATGTTCCCTCTATCCCTGTACTCTGAAAAGTTTTAATCAGGAAGGATGCTATATTTTGTTAAATGTTTTTTCTGCATCAATTGAGAGAACCATGTGGTTCTTGTAACTTCACTTACTTATGTGTTCTACTACATTGATTGATTTGTGAATATTGAACTACCCTTACATCCCAGGGATAAATCCCACCTGGTCATGGTTGATAATCCTTTTAACATACTATTGGATCCTATTGGCTAGGATCTTATCAAAAATTTTGGCATCCATTTTCATCAGGCACATTGGTCTGAAATTCTTCTTTTTGATGGGGTCTTTTCCTGGTTTTGGAATCACAGTAAGGCTGGCCTCATAGAATGAGTCTGGAAGTTTTCCTTTTGTTTCTATTTTTTGAAACAGCTTCAGGAGAATAGATATTTCTTCTTTAAATGTTGGGTAGAATTCTCCAGGGACTCCATCAGGTCCTGGACTCTTGTTTCTGGGAGGCTACAATCTCATTACTGGTTATCTGTCTGTTCAGATTGTCAATTTCTTCCTGTTTCAGTCTTGGTAGTTTATAAGCTTCCAAGAAGGGATCCATTTCTTTCCACATTGCTTAATTTATTGGCATACAATTCTTGATAATAATTTCTGATGATTGTTTCTATTTCCTTGGTGTTAGTCATGATCTTTCTCCTTTCGTTCATAATTTTATTAATTTGGTTATTTTCTCTTTTCTTTTCGATAAGTCTGGCCAGTGGCTTATCAATCCTATTAATTTTTTCAAAGAACCAGCTTCTAGTTTCATTGATGTGTTCTACTGTATTTCTGGTTTCTATTTCATTGATCTCTATTCTAATCTTAATTATTTCCTTTCTTGTGTGTGGGGTAGGTTTAATTTGTTGTTGATGCTTCAGTCCTTTAAGATGTAAAGAGAATTTGTGCATTCGGGATTTTTCTACTTTTTGAATGAGGCTTGATGGCTATGTATTTCCCCCTTAGGACTGCCATAGTAGTATCCCATAGGTTTTGGACCAATGTGTATTCATTCTCATTGGATTCCATGAATTTTTTAAGATCTTCTTTGATTTCCTGGTTGACCCAAACATTCTTGAGCAGGATGGTCTTTAGCTTCCAAGTGTTTGAATTTCTTCCAAACTTTTTCTTGTGATTGAGTTTCAGTTTCAAAGCACTGTGGTCTGAAAATATACAAGGAATAATCTCAATCTTTTGTTATCGATTGATTCCTGATGCGTGACCTAATATGTGGTCTATTCTGGAGAAAGTTCCATGCGCACTTGAGAAGAATGAGTATTCTGTTGTTTTAGGGTGGAATATTCTCTATATATGTATGAAGTCCATATGGTCGAGCGTATCATTCAAAGGTCTTGTTTCTTTGTTGATTTTCTGCTTACGTGATCTGTCTATTGCTGAGAGTGGGGTGTTGAAGTCTCCTAATGTTTTTTTAATTAACATATAATGTGTTATTTTTTCAGGGGTACAGGTCTGTGAATCATTATTCTTACACATTTCACAGCACTCACCATAGCACATACCCTCCCCAATGTCCATCACCCAGCCACCCCACCCCTCCCACAACCTGCTCCTCCAGCAACTCTCAGCTTATGTCCTGATGTTAAGAGTCTGTTATGATTTGTCTCCCTCTCTGGTTTCATCTTTTTTATTCTTCCATCCATTCCCCTATGATCCACTGTCTTGTTTCTCAAATTCCTCATATCAGTTTTATTGATGGGGCTTAGGGTACCTCTATTTTTAATTTTTGGAGGAACTTCCATATTGTTTCCTAGGGTTGCTGCACCAGCTTGCATTCCAACAAACAATATAGGAGGGTTCCCCTTTCTCCACATCCTCGACAACACCTGTTGTTTTCTGACTGGTCAATTTTACCCATTCTGAATGGTGTGAGGTGGTAACTCACTGTGGGTTTGATTTGTATTTCCCTGATGCCGAGTGATGTTCAGCACTTTTTCTTTGGCTGTTGGCTATTTGGAAGTCTTCTTGGCCAAAATGTCTGTTCATGTCTTCTGGCTGTTTCTTTATTGGATTATTTGTTCTTTGGGTGTTGAATTTGATAAGTTTGTTATATATTTTCGCTGTTTACTGTGCAAAAGCTTTTGATCTTGATGAAGTCACAATAGTTCATTTTTGCCCTTGCTTCCCTTGCTTTGGAGATGTTTCTAGAAAGAAGTTGCTGTGGCTGAGGTCGAAGAGGTTGCTGCCTGTGTTTTCCTCCAGGATTGTGATTGGAGTCCTGTCTCACATTGAGGTCTTTGATCCATTTGGAATCTATTTTTGTGTGTCGTGTGAGTAAATGGTCCAGTTTCATTTTTTTGCATGTGGCTGTCCAATTTTCCCAACACCTTTTGTTGTAGAGACTGCCTTTTTTCCATTGAATATTCTTTTCTGCTGTGTTGAAGATTAGTTGACCATAAAGTTGGGGGTCCATTTCAAAACCAAAAGACAACTGACAGAATGGGAGAAGATATTCACAAATGACATATCAGATAAAGGGCTAGTATCCAAAATCTGTAAAGAACTTCTCAAACTCAACACACAAAGAAAAAATAATCCAGTCAAGAAATGGGCAGAAGATATGAACAGACATTTCAGCAAAGAGGACATCCAAATGGCCAACAGACACATGAAAAAGTGCTCAACATCACTGAGCAACAGAGAAATACAAATCTAAACCACAGTGAGATACCATCTCACACCAGTCAGAATGGTTAAAATTAGCAAGTCAGGAAACGACAGATGTTGGGGAGGATGTGGCAGAAGGGGAACCCTCCCACACTGTTGGTAGGAATGCAAGCTGGTACAGCCACTCTGGAAAACAGTATGGAGGTTCCTCAAAAAGTTGAAAATAGAGCTACCCTATGACCCAGCATCGCACTACTGGGTATTTACCCTAAAGATAAAAATGTAGTGATCTGAAGGGGCACATGCACCCGAATGTTTATAGCAGCAATGTCCACAATATCCAAACTATGGAAAGAACCTAGATGTCCATCAATAGATGAATGGATAAAGAAGGGTGGTATGTATATACAAAAGAATATTATGCAGCCATCAAGAGAAATAAAATCTTGCCATTTGCAACTACATGGGTGGAACTAAAGGGTATTATGCTTAGCAAAATAAGTCGGTCAGAGAAAAGACAATTATCACATGATCTCTCTGATATGAAGAATTTGAGAGGCAGGGCGGGGGGTGGTGGGAGTTGGGGGAGGGAAATGAACAAGATGGGATCAGGAAGGAGACAAACCATAAGAGACTCCTAAACTCACAAAACAAAGTGAGGTGGCTGGGGGCTGAGGGGTAGGGATAGGGTGGCTGGGTTATGGACATTGGGGAGGGTATGTGCTATAAGTGCTGTGAAATGTATAAGCCTGATGATTCTCAGACATGCACCCTGAAGCAAATAATACATTATACATTAATAAAAAATAAATAAAATAATAAATAAACAAATAAATAAATAATGCATGCCACTTTAAAAAAAAAGTTATTTATAGATTTTGGATAATAGCTCTTTATCTGATATTTAACTTGTAAGTATCCTCTCCCATTCTATCAGTTGTCTTTTGGTTTTTTTAACTATTTCCATTGTTGTGCAAAAGCTTTTGACATTGAATAAGTCCCAATAGTTCATTTTTACCCTTTCTTCCCTTGCCTTTGACAATGTTTCTAGGAAGAAGTTTCTATGACTAAGGTCGAAGTGGTTGCTGCCTGTGTTCTCCTTAAGGATTTTGATGGATTCCTATCTCACATTGTGATCTTTCATCCATTTTGAGTTTATTTTTGTGTGTGACATAAGGACATGGTCCAGTTTCATTCTTCTGCATGTGGGTGTCCAATTTTCTGAACACTAGTTGTTGAAGAAACTGTCTTTTTTCCATTGGATATCGTTTCCTGCTTTGTTGAAGATTAGCTGACCATAGAGTTGGGAGTCCATTTCTGGGCTCTCTATTCTGTTCCTTGGATCTATGGGTCTGTTTTTGTGCCAGTACCCTACTGCCTTGATGATTACAGCTTTGTAATAGAGCTTGAAGTCTGGAATTGTGATGCTGCCAACTTTGGTTTTCTCTTTCAGCATTCCTCTGGCTATTCGTGGTCTTTTCTGGTTCCATATAAATTTTAGGATTATTTGTTCCATTTCTTTGAAAAATCTTGATGGTATTTTGATAGGGATTGCATTAAATGTATAGATTGCTCTAGGTAGCATAGACATTTTCATATTTGTTCTTTTAATCCATGAGCATGGAACATTTTTCATTTCTTTGTGTCTTCTTCAATTTCTTTCGTGAGTACTCTATAGTTTTCTGATTACAGATTTCTTGGCTCTTTGGTTAGATTTATTCCTAGGTATCTTATGGTTTAGGGTGCAGTTGTAAGTGGGATTGACTCCTTGATTTCTCTTTCTTCTGTCTTGTTGGTGTATAGAAATGCAACTGATTTCTGTCCATTGATTTCATATCCTGACACTTTACTGAATTCCTATATTAGTCCTAGCAGTCTTGGAGTGAAATCTTTTGGTTTTCCACACAAAGTATAAAAACATCTGCAAAGAGGGAGAGTTTGACTTCTTTGCTGATTCAAATGCCTTTTATTTCTTTTTGTTTTCTGATTGCTGAGGCTAGGACTTATAGTACTATTTTTTTTTAAAGATTTTATTTATTTATTTATTAGGAAAGAGAGAGTGAGAGAGAACATGAGAAGGGAGAAGGTCAGAGTGAGAAGCGGACTCCCCATGGAGCTGGGAGCCCGATGTGGGACTCGATCCCGGGACTCCGGGATCATGACCTGAGCCGAAGGCAGCCGCTCAACCAACTGCACCACCCAGGCGCCCCTTATAGTACTATATTGAATAGATGTGGTGAAGTGGACCACCGTGCCATGTTCCTGACCTTAGGGGGAAAGCTCTCAGTTTTTCCCCATTGAGAATGATATTTACTGTGGGTTTTTCATAGATGGTATATACTGAGATATATACCATCTATGCCTACACTGTGGAGACTTTTGATCAAGAAAGGATGCTGTACTTTGTTAAATGCTTTTTCTTCATCTATTGAGAGTATAATATGGTTCTTGTTCTTTCTTTTACTAATGTATTATATCACATTGATTGATTTGCAGATATTGAACCAACCTTTCAGCCGAGGAATAAATCCCACTTGGTCATGAAGAATAATACTTTTAATGTACTGTTGGATCCTATTGGTTAGGATCTTGTTGAGAATTTTTGCATCCATGTTCATCAGGGATATTGGTCTATAATTCTCCTTTTTGATGGGGTCTTTGTCTGGTTTTGGGATAAAGAAAATGCTGGCCTCATAACCTGAGTTTGGAAGTTTTCCCTCCATTTCTATTTTTGGAATAGTTTCAGGAGAATAGGTATTAATTCTTCTTTAAATGTTTGGTAGTATTCCGGAAGCCATCTGTCCCAGGGCGCTTGTCTGTTGGGAGACTTTTGATTACGGCTTCAATCTCCTTACTGGTTATAGGTCTTTTCAAGTTTTCTATTTCTTCCTGGATCACTCTTTGTAGTTTATACATTTCTGGGAATGCATCCATTTCTTCCAGATTGTCTAATTTGCTGGTGTATAGTTGCTCATAATATATTCTTATAATTGTTTGTATTTCTTTGGTGTTGGTTGTGATCTGTTCTCTTTCATTCATGGTTTTATTAATTTAGGTACTTTCTCTTTTCTTTTTAATAAGTCTGGCCAGGGGTTTATCAATGTTATTAATTCTTTCAAAGAATCAGCTCTTAGTTTCATTGATCTGTTGTACTGTAATTTTGGTTTCTATTTCTTTGATTTCTGCTCTGATCTTTATTGTTTCTCTTCTCCCGCTGGGTTTAAGTTTTCTTTGCTGTTTTTTCTCCAGCTCTTTTAGGTGTAGGGTTAGGTTGTATATTTGAGAACTTTTTTTTTTTTTCTTGAGAAAGGTTGGTATTACTATATACTTTCCTCTCAGGACTTCCTTTGCTTTATCCCAAAGATTTTGGACAGTTTTGTTTTCATTTTCATTTTTTCTATGATTTTTTAAAAAATTCTTCATTAATTTCCTTGTTGACCCATTCATTCTTTAGTAGGATGCCCTTTAGCCTCCATGTATTTGAGTTCTTTACAACTTTTCTCCTTTGGCTGAGTTCTAGTTTCAAAGCATTGTGGTGTCAAAACATGCAGGGAATGTCCCAATCTTTTGGTATGAGCCAAGACATGATTTGTGACCCAGGAGGTGATCTATTTTGGAGAATGTTCCCTGTGCACTAGAGAAAAATGCGTATTCTGTTGCTTTGGGATGGAATGTTCTGAGTATATCTGTGATGTCCATCTGGTCCAGTGTGTCATTTAGAGCCTTTATTACTTTGTTGATCTTTTGCTTTGATGATCTGTCCATTTTGGTGAGGGGGTATTAATGTCCCCTACTATTATTGTATTATTGTTGATGTGTTTCTTTGACTTTGTTATTAATTGGTTTATATATTTGGCTGCTCCCGTGTTAGGGGCATAGCTACTTACAATTGTTAGATCTTGTTGGACAGACCTTTTAAGTATGATATGTGTTTTCCCTCATCTCTTATTATAGTCTTTGGCTTAAAATGTAGTTTATCTGATATAAGGATTGCCACCCCAGCTTTCTTTTGGTGTTCATTAGCATGGTAAATTGTTTTCCACCCCCTCACTTTAAATATGGATGTGTCATTGGGTCTAAAATGCATCTCTGGGAGTCAGTATATCAGTGGGTCTTGTTTTTTGTTTTTGTTTTTTTTTTATCCATTCTGATATCTGTGTCTTTTGATTGGGGAATTTAGCACATCTGTACCCAAGATAACTATTTAAAGTATCAATTCAGTCTCATCATCTTGTCTGTAAAATGACTGTTACTATATATTGTCTCTGTGTCTTTATGGTCTGTTACTTTTAAGCTCTCTCTTTGCTTAGAGGACTCCTTTCAAAATTTCTTGTCGGGCTGGTTTGGTGTTTGCAAATTCTTTTAGTTTTTATTTGTCCTGAAAGTTTTTTATTTCTCCTTCTATTTTCAATGACAGCCTAGCAGGATATAGTATTCTTGTCTGCGTATTTTCTCATTTAGCACTCTGAATATATCACACCAGTCCTTTCTGGCCTGCCAAGTCTCCATGCATAGGTCTTCTGCCAATCTAATATTTATACCATTGTAGGTTACAGATCTCTTATCCTCAGATGCTTTCAGGATTTTTTCTTTTTCTCTGAGATTTGTAAGTTTTACTATTGATGACAGTGTGTTGACCTATTTTTATTGATTTTGAAGGGGTTCTCTGTGCCTCCCAGATATTGATGCTTATTTTCTTCCCCGAATTGGGGAAGTTCTCTGCGTAATTTGTTCCAATATACCTATTGCCTCTCTCAATCTCTCTCTCTCTCTCTCTCTCTCTCTCCCCCTCTTCTTCTGGGATCCCAATTATTCTGATATCTTTACATCTTATGGTATCACTTATCTCTTGAATTCTCCCCTCATGATCTAGTAGTTGTTTATCTCTTTTTTTCAGCTCTTTATTCTTTATTATTTGGTCTTCTGTATCACTAGTTCTCTCTTCTGCCTCATTTATCCTAGCAGTAAGAGACTCCATTTTTTATTGCACCTCATTAATACCTTTTTTGATTTCAACTTGTTTAGATTTTAGTTCTTTTATTTGTCCAGAAAGGGATTCTCTAGTGTCTTCTATGCTTTTTTCAAGCCCAGCTAGCATCTTTATAATCATCATTCTAAATCTAGTTCTGACATCTTACTAATGTCCATATTGATTACATCCTTGGCTGTTGTTACTGCCTCTTTCTTTTTTTGAGGTGAGTTTTTGCACTTTCTCATTTTTTCTAGAAAAGAATTGATGAATGAGAGAACAAAATGCTGAAAGGGTAACAACGACCTCCAAAAAATGTACACTAAACAAATCAGAAAAGGTCTCCCCCAAAACCAGGGGGATAAGAAAAGAAAAAATATATATGATTAGGTTGTTGAATACAACAGACCCACACACTTGATTTTGGATGTATTTTGGTCTGTTAGAAGGAACTGCCTCCCAACATTTTAAAGAAAGGAAAATATATATATATATATATATATATATATATATATATATATATATATATACACACACACACACACACACACAAATAAGGTCAAACATGATGAAGAGATGGAATATGACTGTAAAGGTGAAATTTAAAAAGGATTTTGAAAAAGGAATTGATAAAATAAGTTAGTTGAAAAAAGAAAAAAAGAGAGAGAGAGAGAGAGAATGTGATCAGGGTGGAGACTAGAACAAAGCCATATGCTAGATTTAGTGTATATTTTGGTCTGTTAGAAGAAACTATATCCCAAAATTTTAAAGAAAGAAAAACTTATATGTATACAAAACTTATATGTACACAAAAAATAAGGTTAAATACAATGAAGGAATAGAATATGACTATAAAAATGAAAATTAAAAAAGATTTTTACAAAGGTATTGATTCGGTCAAACAGTTAAAATAGGTTAAGACAGGAAAGAGGAAAAATTAAAAAAAATATCAAATGAAAAAAAATAACAAAAAACTTTAAAAATTTAACTTTGAATGACTAAGGAATTATGAGAAAAGAGCCATGAATTCCTTATGCTGTATTCCGCTAGCATTGGTGTTTTGTAGTTCTCATTCATCAGTAAACTTGGTCTTGGCTGGATGTTCTTGCTGATCTTCTGGGGAAAGGGACTCTTGCAGTGATTCTCAAATGTCTTTGCCCAAGGTGGAATTGTAAAACCCTTGACAGGGGCCAGGCTAAGTAATCTGCTTGGGTTTGCTCTTGGTAGCTTTTGTTCCCTGAAAGCTCTCCATATAGCTTTTGATGATGAGAATGAAAATGGCAGCCTCCCAATCTCCAGCCCTGGAGAACCCTAGAGCTCAGGGGCCCTCCTCTTCAGTGAGTCCTCAGAGAAAGCAGTCAATCACTCCTGTCTTTCTGGTATCTGGATGCTAGCTGCACTCTGAGCTCACCAAGGCTGTGGCCAAGCATTTCTATCTCTGGCACACGGCCCTGTTTGGGATCTCCAAATCCAGCAGATTATTGCAGCATGCTCCCACGCTGCTCCTTCTGGTAGAGGAAGAGGGCTGTCTACTCAAATCTGCCATTTGTGGGGTCTTTGCTCAAAGAAGTGGCCCTACTATGCCAGGGATTATGGTTTATGGCAACCCCAAGCTGAGAGCCCACTCCTCAGCTCTGTCTTTGCAGCCAGCTTCACTGCTTTGATATCTTGGAACTTTGCCACACTCAAGCATCCCTGGTCTTCCTTTGACCCCAAGGGTCCTGAGACCACATTGTCTCAGTGAGGGCTCCACAATGTTTAGCCTTTGGAATGACGTCCCTCAATGAAGCAGACTTCTAAAAGTTCTGATTTTGTGCTCTGCTTCTCTACTGCTTGCTGGGAGCTGACCCCTCCCCCTGCAGTCTATCTTCCCTTATATTGCCTCTGATTCACTTCTCTGAATGTCTTACCTTCCAGAACGTGGTTGCTTTTCTCTTCATAGAATTGCTGCTATTCTTCTCTTTGATCTTCTGTTGAGTTTGTAGGTGTTCAGAGTGGTTTGATAACTATCTAGCTGAATTCCTGGGACCAGATGAAATTTTGGTCTCCTACTCCTCTGCCATCTTGCTCCTCCTGTAAGGTCTCCTACTTTTAATGTATTATTACCAATATTCCTCTTTATTTTGGTTGACAGTTGGCTTATGTAGTTGGATCCTCCCATGTTGGGGGCATATATATTTACAATGGTTAGATCTTCTTGTTTCATAGACACTTTTGGAATGATATAGTGTCCTTCTGTATCTCTGACTAGTCTTTAGCTTGAAATATAATTTGTCTGATATAAGATTTGCTACCCTAGCTTTCTTTTGAGGTGTATTGGCATGAAAAATAGTTCTCCATTCCCTCACTTTCATTCTGTATGTATCTTTAGGTTTGAAATGTCTATTGTAGACAGCATATAGAGGCCTTTTTATCTAATCTGCAACCCTATGCCATTTCATGGGAGCATTTAGGCCATTCACATTGAGAGTGATTATTGGAAGATATGATTTTATTGCCATCATGTTTCCTGTGAAGTCCTTTTTCCTTGTTTTTATACATTGTCTCTGTAAATTTCTGCTCTATATTACTCTTAGAGTCTTTCTTGTTATAGAACCCCCCCTTACTATTTCTTGCAGGGCTGGCTTGGTGATCACATATTCTTTCAGTTTCTGCCAGTCTTGGAAGCTCCTTATCTCTCCATCCATTCTGAATGACAGCCTTGCCAGACAAAGTGTTCTTGGCTGCATGTTCTTCTAATTTAGTACCCTGAATATGTCTTGCCATCCCTTTCTGCCTTGCCAGGTCTCTGTGGACAGGTCTGACATTATTTGATGTTCCTCCCTCTGTACACAAGGAATGTCTTCCCCTTAACTACCCTTAAGATGGTTTTCTTGGTTCTAAAATTGCACCTTTTACTATTACAGCCAGGGCTTTGGTCTGTTCCTTGATTTTGAGAGGGGTCCTCTCTGCCTCTAGGGCACAAATGTTGTTTCTTTTCCCAGATTAAAGACGTTATCAGCTACTATTTGCTCAAATATATCTTCTAGTCCTCTCTCTCTCTCGAGCACCTCAGGGATCCCAATAATTCTGATATTAGAATGTTTCATGGCATCATTTATTTCTCTAATTCTGTTTTCATGGGTTTTAAGCTGTTTGTTCCAGGCCTCCTCCAACTCCTTCTTTTCTATCAGTTTCTCTTCTAGATCACTAATATTTTCTTCTGCCTCATTTACTCTAGCTGTTAGAGTATCTAGATTAGATTGGATCTTGATACCATTTTTATGTTCTGCCAGATCAGCTCTCATTTCTGTCTTTAGAGATTCTATGTTTCCATTAATGGTTTTCTCAATCTTAGTTATTGTTTTCATAACTGTTATCCTGAAGTCTATTTCCAACATCTTGTTTATATCCATATCCAATAGTTCTGTGGCTATGGTCAGAGTCTCTGAGTCTTTTCTATGTTGGGAGTACCTCCTCTTAGTCCCTCCACTGAGGGGTGGTTGAGGGAATGTACAAAGTCCAAATTACTGACCACAACCCAAGCAAGATGCACCAGTTTTTTATAGGGACCTTAGGGTTTTTGACCTCTTGTTCTTTCAGCCTGTCTTCTAGAGAAGGGAGCTGCCATGCTGTTACTCAGGCAATCCTATTTGGGCAGAGTTGACCTGCCCCCTCTGGGGGGGATGGGCTCAGTGAAAGAGGTTCTTTGGAGCTTTTGTTCTCTGGTGGCATCTCTTCTGAGAGTCAGAGCAGAAGTGACTATATCCAACCCTCTATCTCAGAATGGAGAGATCAAATTCTGTTCTTTAGTGAGCTCTCCAGGCCACACTGTCTCAATTTCTGGCTGTGCTGCTAAGTAGTGCAGAGGCCTGGGTTTTGTGTCATACAGCAGCACTACCAGCCCTCATTTCCAGGTCCAGGGATGTCTCTGCCCTTTTATGCTTCTAAAACCACCAGCTGCCCTCAGTTTGCACACATGCCTCCGCAGCTCCAGGTTTGAGTATGGGTGTTTGCCCTTTCCCCACCACTATCATTCTGTAAGTCTGTGCTTGGTCCCCAGCACAGGAGACTTTTGCATTCCAGAGGCACAGGATCCTGGAGGCTCCCTCCCCCTCCCATTTATCTTCTGATATTTGCCCACAGAATCACGGCTCCCCATTTCATACTTTGAGACCAACCACTGGAGATAGTCTGTTTGTAGAGATCCAGATATATCTTCTTACATCTCAGGTTGATTTCGTGGGTGTTCAGAATGGTCTGCTAGATATCAGGCTCAATTCAGGAGACTGGTTGAAATAGGGCTCCCTACTTCTTAACCATCTTTGCATCTTCCAGAAAACTTATCTTTAGAACACACACATCTATGCATAGATACAGTTCTTCATGTTGTATCCATTTATCTGTGGTCTTCTCTTAGAAAATATGGGTCTAAAGGAGCTGGTGTTAAAGCACCACTAGTTTGTGTTCATGGTTTGGTTTGGCACAATTTGTTTTTTGAGTGAATGTATGGTTTTTCAAGAATGGTTTCTCTTTTATTTCTCAGTTCCCCCTCACAGCCTAGCTGTGAGCAGGACTATTTTCCATTTTAATCCCGCCCCTCCCACAACCACATGCACATTGTGGTCATTCTTCAACCTAAGGTGGAAGATAGATCATTATCTTCTGAGGACTTGATCCATCCATATCTGTACCACTATTTGATGGGTCATGATATTGCAATGTGTTTTTGATAGTAGTTGCTTTGATCTCTACAAGCACCAGGTCTTCTTATTCTTTGTGTTGGATGATCAATTGTTAAATCATTAAACATGACAACAACAGCAAAACATCTTTTACAACTCTGGAGTTCACATATCTGGTCACTAAAACACAAACATTAAGACAAGAATTATTATTAAATTTTAAAAGGTCTTTCAAAGCCATAATCATAAACTTCCAAACATAGGCCCCCAAAATATAACCAGAATCTATTTGAATTTTCCTTAGATAAACAAGTGGCTTTTCCTCCCTTTGACTTGGATATGTATTGATCAAATTTCCTTTTCAAAGTTCCAGAATGAGTATGTCTGAATAAAATCTGTTAAGCTGAAATGGGTGAAGGAGATTGGGAAATAAAGCCTTCCAGTTACAGAATGAATTAGTCATGGGACTAAAAAACACAGCATAGGGAATATAGTTAATGTTATTATAATAGTGTTGTATGGAGACAGATGATAGTTACACTCGTGGTAAGCATAGCATAAGGTATATATTTATTGACTTACTATGTTTTACACCTGAAATTAATGTAACATTGTGTGTTAACTATACGTCAATTAAAAAAATTCTGTAGGCTTGTAGGAGGAGAGGATGACAATAGAGTAGGAGGGCCCTAGGCTCATCTCATTCTATTTTTTTTTTAAAGTCCGCTTTCTTTTTTTTTTAAGATTTTATTTATTTATTTGAGATAGAGACAGTGAGAGAGAGCATGAGAGGGGAGAAGGTCAGAGGGAGAAGCAGACTCTCCATGGAGCTGGGAGCCTGATGTGGGACTCGATCCCAGGACTCTGGGATCATGACCTGAGTGGAAGGCAGTTGCTTAACCAACTGAGCCACCCAGGCAGCCCGGCTCATCTCATTCTAGGAGCACAGCTAGATAACTATAAAATAATTCTAAATACCCCAGAAATCAACCTGAAGACTAACAGAACAATCTCTACAACTATAGAGAGAGAAGAGGCCATATGAAAGTAGGTAAGTTGAGTGGAGTTGGAGTTTAGGAGAGAAACAAATTGCAGGTGCTGTGGAATAGAGGAAGCCATGGTCTCAGGGCAGAGCAAAAGAGAGTAGAACACAGAGGCACACACAGGGAGAACATTTCCCCAAAGCCATAGACTTGGAAAATGAGAGGAGCTGATTTTCACGAGTTCTTGCAACCAGCAGGGCTTAAAACCTGGAGATTTAAAGGGCAACAAAGGCACTGCCTTACTCCTGGAGAGAAGGCAAGCAAATAACCTTGAGGAAAACAGCATGGAAATAGCAATCTGAAGAATGCATGGAGGACACACAGGTGGAAGATTATTCACTCTCCTCAGAGTGCTTCCTTAAGAGGCAGCATTCATGGAGACACCTCTCCAAAGACTACAGAGTTGGCTGGAGCCATTTCTCTCTTCTGACCCAAAGCCTAAAACACAAAAACACTTCTGGAAAGGAAAACAGCCCTTACATTGTCTGCCTAACTTGATAAACCAAGCTCTACACCTCTGCACTCCGGTAGGAATGCCCTTGTCACACAAGCTTGCCCCAGTCCCAATGCAGTGGGGATCTTCCCCAGAAGAACAACAAAAATCTTTGTGCATACCATGTCTGATGACTAGAGAGTTCTGCATGGCTTCAGTTCAAGTGGAATTAGTATCAGGTCTGATTTAAAAGCAAACCAGACTATGCCAAGTTAAAACTAAGCACATTCTGGCCAAGGACCAAACACTGCCCGTAGGAAGCAACTGGAGATTCTTCAGATGACTGGCCTTAAGGATAGAGCAGCCAAAACACAACAGCAAAGCACCTGGAGCACACACCAGAAACACCCCCTGAAATGCCAGGTCCTGGGCATTACATGACCTCATCTCCATAAAACCATTACTTTCAAGAGTAGGAAACATAAAAGTATTTTCTAACACACAGAAGAAGACAGAGATTTAGAAAGAATGTCAAGATGGAGGAATCATCCCAAATGAAAAAAACAAGATGAGGCCACCACCAGAAATCTAAATGAAACAGATGTAAGTAACATGCATGATGGAGGGTTTAACTCTGAGCAACAAACTGAGGGTTTTGTAGGGGAGGGGGTGGGGTGGGTGAACCTGGTGGTGGGTATTGAGAAGGGCACCTATTGCATGGAGCACTGAGTGTGGTGCATGAACAGTCAATCTTGTAACACTGAAAAAATAAAATAAACATATTTGGGGAAAAAAAAACAAAGCACAAATGAGAAAAAAAATAAAGCAACAGTCATAAAGATACTCTGCTTGAGAAAAGAAGAGAAGACATCAGGGAAATCTTACCCCAGACATAAAAGACTTAAGAGAGAATCAATTAGAAATAAAGAATGCTGTAAATGAGATAGGAAACAGGACTGATGCAATGCACAACAGGCTGGAAGAAACAGAGGAATGGATAAGTGACCTAGAAGACAAAACAAAACAAAAAAAGGAAAATAATAAAGTTGAATAAAAGAGAGAAAGAAGAATGATGGAACATGAGAATAGACTTAGGGGACTCATTGACTCCATCAAATGTAATAATATTCATATTATAGGAGTCTCAGAAGGAGAAGAGGGAGCAAAGGGGGCAGAAAATTTATTTGAAGAAATAACAGCTGAAAGTTTCCCTAATCTGGGGAGGGAAACAGACATCCATATCTAAGATGCACAGAGAACTCCTATCAAAATCAACAAAAGCAGACCAACACCAATACATAGTGTAATTAAATTTACAAATATACTGATAAAGAACAAATTTTAAAAGGAACAAAACAAAACTTATGACTGAAGACTCATAAGGGAACTACAGATCTCTTCACAGAAACATGGCAAGCCAAAAGAGAATGGCATGATATATTGAAAGTGCTGAATAGGAAAAATCTGCAGCCAATAATACTCTCTCCAGCAAGACTATCATTGAGAATAAAAGAAGAGATAAAGAGTTTCCTAGACAAACAAAAACTAAAGGAGTTTATGAGCACTAAACCAGCCCAACAAAAAATATTAAAGGGGAATTTTTGAATCCAAAAGAGAGTGCAAAAGTGACAAAGACAAGAAAGGATCAGAGAAAATCTCTAGAAACAATGACAAAAAATGTAATAAGATGGCACTAAATGTATATCTATCAATAATTGCTCTAAATGTAAATGGACTAAATGCTCTAATCAAAAGATAAAGAGTGTCAGAATGGATAAAAAAAAAATAAGACCCATCTTGTGCTGCCTACAAGAGACTCACTTTACCTAAACATGTCTACAGATTGAAAGTCAGGGGATATAGAAACATTATCACACAAATGGAAGCCAGTCAAAAGAAAAGCCAGAGTAGCAATTCTTATATCATACAAACTAGACTTTAATCCAAAGACTGTAACAAGAGGTGAAGAAGGGCACCATAATATAATAAAGGGGTGTATCCAATTAGAAGATCTAACAATTATAAATATTAATGCCCCAATCTGGGAGCATCCAAATATATAAAACATTATAGAACCATACATCATAAATATAATGTATATAAAACATTATAGAACCATACATTAACCATACAACCATTATAGAACCAAACATTAATAAGAACCATAAAGGAAATCTTTGATAATAATACAATAATATTAGGGGATTTAGCATTCCACTTACAGCAATGGACAATTCATCCAGGCAGAAAATCAACAAGGAAACAATAGCTTTGAATGACACACTGGACCAGATGGACTTAACAGATATATTCAGAGCATTTCATCCAAAGCAGCAGAATACACATGCTTTTCAAGGCAAATGGGACATTCTTCACAATAGATCACATATTAGGTCCCAAATTAGGCCTTGTCAAATACAAAATGATTGAAATTATACCATGAACTTTTTTTGACCAAAGCACTATGAAATTAGGAGTCAACCGCAAGGAAAAATTTGGAAAGACCACAAATACATAGATGTCAAATAACATGTTACTAAACAATGAGTGGGTCACCCAGGAAATCAAAGATGAAATTACAAAATACAGGGAAACAAAAGAAAATGAAAATATAATGGTCCAAAACCTTTGGGATGAAGCAAAAGTGGCCCTAAGGGAGAAGTATATAGCCATGTAGGCCTACATTAAGAGGCAAGAAAAATCTCAAATTAACAACTTAACTTTATACCTGAAGGAACTAGAAAAAAAACAACAAACAAAATGTAAAGCCAAGCAAGAGGAGGGAAATAAAAAGTAATAGAGCAGAAATAAGTGATATCAAAACAAACAAACAAAAACAATAGAACAGATCAAAGAACCAGGAGCTGGTTCTTTGAAAAATTAATACAATTGATAAATCCCACCCAGCTATACTTATCAAAAAGAAAAGAGAAGGGACCCAGATAAATAAAATCACAAATGAGAAAAGAGAAATAAGAACCAACACCACAGAGATACAAATAATTATAAAAGAATATTATGAAAAATTATATGCCAATAAATTGGACAACCTGGAAGAAATGGATAAATTCCTATTAATATGTAAACTACCAAAACTGAGACAGCAAAAAATAGAAAACTTGAACAGACTAATAACCAACAAATAATTTGAATCAGTAATAAAAAAAAAAAAAAACTGGTAAAACAGAAGTCCATGGCAGATGGCTTCCCAAGGGAATTCCACCAAACATTTAAAGAAGAGTTAATACCTATTCTCAAACTATTCCAAAAAACAGAAAAAGAAGAAAAATGTCCAAATTCATTCTATGATGCTAGTATTACTTTGATACCAAAACCAAATAAAGACTCCACTAAAAAAGAGAACTATAGGCCAATATCCCTAAGAAGCATGGATGCAAAAGTTCTCAATAAAATACTAACAAATTGAATCCAACAACACAGTAAAAGAAACATTAACCACAATCAAGTGGAATTTATTCCTTGGTTGCAAGGGTAGTTCAATATTCACAAATTAATTTGATACATCACATTAATTAACAGGAAAGAACAACACAATCCTCTCAAGAGATAGAAGAAGGCATTTGACAAAGTACAACATCCATTGATTATAGAAACCCTCAACAAAGTAGGTTTAGAAGGAACATACCTTAACATAATAAAGGCCATATAGGAAAAACCTACAGCTAATATAATCCTCAGTGGGGAGAAACTGAGATATTTTCCTCTATGTTCATGAACAAGACAGGGATGTTATTTAACATAGTCCTGAAAGTCTTACCCTCAGCAATCAGACAATGGAAAGAAGTAAAATGAATCCGTATCAGCAAAGGAGAAGTTAAACTCCCACTCTTTGCAGGTGATCTTACATAGTGGGTAGGAATCCCAAAAGACTCTACCAATAAAGTGATAGAACTGATAATTGAATTCAGTGAAGTCACAGGATACAAAATCAACACACAAAAATCTGTTGTATTTCTATACACCAATAATGAAACAGCAGAAAGAGAAATTAAGTAATCAATCCCATTTCCAATTGCACCAAAAACCATACGTTACCTAAGAATAAACCTAACCAATGAGGTGAAAGATCTGTGCTCTGAAAACTATAAAGTACTGATGAAATAAATCAAAGATGACACAAAGTAATGGAATGACAGCCTATGCTCATGGATTAAAAGAAAAAAATATTGTTAAAATGTTTATACTATCCAAAGAAATGTACACTTCTAATGTAATCCCAATCAAAATATCAACAGTATTTTTCACAGAACTAGAAAAAAGATTCCTAAAATTTGTATGGACCCACAAAAGACCCTGAATATCCAAAGCAACCTTGAAAAGGAAAACCAAAGCTGGAGTCATCACAATTCTGAACTTCAAGCTATATTACAAAGCTGTAGTCATCAAGACAGTATGGTACTGGCACAAAGACCTATAGATCAATGAAACAGAATAGAAAACCCAGAAATGAACTCACAACTACATGGTCAATTAATCTTCCACAGAGCAGGAAAGAATATCCAGTGAAAAAAAGACAATCTCTTCAACAAAGGGTGCTGGGATAACTGGACAGTAACATGCAAGAGAATGATACTGGCCTACTTTCTTATACCATACACAAAAGTAAGTTAAAAATGTGTTTTTTAAATGTGAAACAAGAAGCTATTAAAATTCTAGTGGTGAATACAAGCTGTAACCTCTTTGACATTATTCATAGCAACTTCTTTCTAGATATATCTCCTGAGGCAAGGGAAACAAAGGCAAAAATAAACAATTGGAAATTCATTAGAATAAAAACCTTCTGCACAAAAAAGGAAATAATCAACAAAGCTAAAAGGCAGTATTCAGAATGAGATAAGATATTGCAAATACCATATCTGATAAAGGTTTAGTATACAAAATATATAACTTATCAAACTCAACACCCCAAAACAAATAATCCAGTTAAAAATGGGAAGAAGACATGAATAGACATTACTCCAAAGAAGACATCCATATGGACAAAAGGCACATGAAAAGATGCTTCACATCATCTATCCTTATGGAAATGTAAATCAAAATTGCAATTAGATATCACCTCGCATGTATCAGAATGGCTAAAATCAGCAATATAAGAAATAGCAGATGTAGGTGAAGATATGGAGAAAGAGGAACTTTCCTGCATTGTTGACAGGAACTTAAACTGGTGCAGCCACACTGGAAGATAGATAGTATGGAGGTTTCTCAACAAGTTAAAAATAGAACTACCTTACAATCCAGCAATTGCACTAATAAGTATTTAGCCAAATAATATAAAAATACTAATTCAAAGGGATATATGCACCATGATGTTTAAAGCAGCATTATCTGTGTTTTCCAAATTATGGAAACTGCCCAAGTGTCCATCGACTGATGAATGGATAAAGAAGTGGCATATACATTCAATGGAATATTATTCAGCCATAAAAAAGAATGAATCTTACCATTTGCAAAGAGGTGGATTGAACTAGTGAGTATTCTGCTGACCAAAATAAGTCAAAGAAGACACTGTATTTCACTCATGTGGAATATAAGAAACAAAGCAAATGATCAAAGGGAAAAGAGAGAGAGAGAAATTAAGAACAGACTCTTAATTATAGAGAACAAACTGATGGTTACCAGAAGGGAGGTGGTGGGGGGTGGGTTAAATAGGTGATGAGGATTAAGGAGTGCACTTATAGTGATGAGCACCAGGTGTTGTATGGAAGTATTGAATCACTATATTGTACACCTGAAATTAATATTATACGGTATGTTAAGTAACTAAGACTTAAATTAAAACTTTAAAAAAATTTAAAAACCTGTGATGCTAAATCAAGAAATGTCATTTTTGAAAAGAAGAAGACCAACTATGGAACTTGATCTAAGAGAGTTCTGGGTGAAAATCCTGGAACATCCC
This sequence comes from Nasua narica, assembly GCA_028533885.1. NCBI lineage: Eukaryota > Metazoa > Chordata > Mammalia > Carnivora > Procyonidae > Nasua > Nasua narica. Next base: position 60,555,984 of record CM052801.1, on the reverse strand, counting down.
ATATTTATTTATTATTTCAATACCAGTTTAAAAGTTTTGTTTTGGTTATTTTTCTGTATATGTGTGATCCAAGTGTCACCGAGTACACATTTATTAGAGGATCGAACAATATTGGAACAATTTAAATGTTATAAAACAAAATTCATAGAAGAAAAAAGTAAATGCAGAATCTAAGGTTTTCTAGACTTTGTTTACTAGCTATGTGAACTTGGGCAAGTTTTTTTTAGTTCTTTAGAAATTATGTCTATAGGTCTGTTTCTTCATCTATGCAATGGAAAGATAAATAGTACTTACCTCAAAGCATTGTTATGGAGTTAGATGAGTTTCTAAAGTACTTTGTTCTGTGACTGGTACAAGTAAGCACATTAAGAATATTTGTTAAATATTTTTTTTAAAGAATACACTAAATATGTTGTTTTATCATAAGCCTTTCCATCAGGTACCTAAGGATAAAAAAATAATTGGAATCAATGATTCCTCAATTTTAATTACTATTACGATTACCTGAGAAGATTTTTAAATCTTACTAAACATCAATTCAGACCTACTAAATAAGAATCTCTGGGAGTTGAGCCTAACAATCTTCATTCAAACCAGCATCTCAGGGAGTACCATCATTTGTTAGCATTACAGTACAGCTTGTTTGGCAAAAGGATCCATATTAAGATTATCACAAATACCTAGCTTTCTGAATACCATATTTTTCTTCATTAACTAGAGTAAAGATGAACTCATATAAAAGAAACTGACTATACACACACACAGGCACAGACACACACACACGTGTATTTATACACACACACACATACATAACTGACCATATATACACACATATATACATACATACATATACATAATGACAAAAAGATATGAGAAAAGTTATTCATAAGACTAAAAACAAAAATGGTGCCTTTAAAAGAAAAGGTACATATTTTGTTATGTCATAACCATAACATTAACTTAAGTTTCACAGATTCATTCCACAGATATTTATTCAGTGCTTACTATGTGTTAGGCATTGGAGATTAAGATAGAACACAGTCCCAGCCCTCGCAGAACTCACCCACAGTGATAGCTGTGAATAATGGTGATTAATTCCTACCTGTTATGGTTCTTTTTATGTGTCAGTGTGACAGGACTAAGGAATGCCCAGATAATGTAAAACATTTTTGGGTGTATCTGTGAGGATGTCTCCAGAAGAAATTAATTAGCATTTGAATCTGTAGACTAAGAAGATCACTCACCAGTAAGAGTGGGCATCATCCAATCTTCTGAGGGCCTGAACAGAACAAAAATACAGAAGAAGGGAGAATTTACTCTTTTGCTTAAGCTGTAATACCATCTTCTGCCCTCAGAAATTGGACCTCCTGCTTCTCAGCCCTTCTAGTTTAGACTGGGATTTATATCATCAGTCCCCTGTTCATGGGCCTTCAGACTCAGATTCAGATGTACACCGTTGGCTCTCCTGGTTTTTAGGCCTTTAGGATTTGATTGGAACTACACCACTGACTTTCCTGGGCCTCCAGCTTGTAGATGACAGATCATGGGACTTCTCATTCTCTATAAACATGTAAGCCAAACTCTCATAATAAATCTTACTGTATATTTGTATATATCCTATTGGTTCTATTTCTCTGGAGAACCCTGACTAATGTATTAGTAGATATATCTAGTAGATATATCTACTAGATATCTAATTAGATATCTAGTAGATATATCATGAATGACAATGATGAAATGTATTATATGAAAATCTTTTTCAATTTTTATTTAAGTTGTATCTTTCACTTAGTAAACACGTTTTGCTTTTCCTCAAGTATTCCCTAAAACCTCATAATCTTCCTGTCATTGATCCCAGCCACTCCCAAATTAAGCAATAAAATGCTATTAAATGTCTATATTTAAAACAAATAAAAAAGCTTGTTTACTTATCTGATCTCTCCCACAATCCTTTTTTGTGTCCTTTCAAGGGTACTCTATACATATACTTTCATTCATATTTCTGTGCATATGTATCTCTCACATAACAATAATATACTATACATACTATTCTGTACTCCTTTGATAATATAGCTTGGCAATTTTGCCTTTCAGTTGTGACAAATATGCTTTGTTTCTTTACTGATGGTGACATAGTATCCTATTATATGGTTGCATGAAAATTTATTAAACAATTTTCTACAAATAATATTTGTTTTCTTTGCTATTTGAAGTAATGATACAAGGACTGTCTTAGTGTATATATATACAAGCACGCATGAGGAGTAAATTCTTCAAAGTAGAATTACTGGATGAAAGGATATCTGCATTTTAAATTAGGATATAAATTGTCAAATTGACTTTTAAAAAAATTCATACCAGTGTATCTTCCTACTAAATATGTGAGTGTCATACACTGTTACTATGCCAATCTGAAGGTGAAATTTTTCTCTTTGAATTTTGAATTTGTATTTACTTATTTATTATTTTTCCTATGAGTTCAGCTTTTTAAATTTTTATTTATTTATTTTTCTTTTTTTTCTTTTTCTTTTTTTTTCTTCTCCTGAATTTGCATTTATTTGTAATGAATGAAGTTGAGCATATTTCACATCTTTAAAAGGCATTTTGATTCCCTTCTGTGGTGTCTTCATGATTTTTGCTTATTTTCTATCAGATTGTTGTTCTTTTTCCTACTGATTTGTTCTGTATATATTACTAAAAAATTCCTTTTTTTATATGTCACACATATTTCATTGTCAGCATATTATTTACTTATAGTTTGTTTTAATGTTTTATCCTGTAGAAAAGTTTTATTATATCCATTCAAATTTGTGTGTTTCATTTCCTGTGGTTTCTGTATTGTGTCATATTTTCCAAGTCCTTCCCTGTACCAAGATTATTTTTTAAACTATATCATACTTTATCCTAGTGCTTTTATGGCTTTATTTTAATGTTTAATTTTTTAATCTATCAATTTGCAATGCTACCTTTATTGTATATTAAATTTCCATATGTACTTGGGTCTATTTCTGGCATATCTATTCTGTTCCATTAATCAGTCTCTTGAGATTTTTTTTGTATCTCATTCTATAATTACCATAGCTATATAATACATGACAGTATCTGGTAGTGCTAAGTTCCCTTCATTCATCCTCTTTTCGAGAATTTTCTTAGCTTTTCTTACACATTTATTTCAACATATATAAAGTCAGCACATTTCATTAAAAAAATTCTCTTGGTATTTTATTGGGACTTGATAGATTCATTTTTTGAGTGTTGATATTTTGAAAATGTTTAATTAGCCAAGAATGTGGTATCCTTGCATTTAGTTCTTCTATTTAATCTGTCTATGGCAAAGTGACTAACAACAAAGCTTTACTGAGATGCAGATGTGGAGCTACTGAGTAGACTCATTCACTAGGTAAATGACTGAGTCCAACACAGAAACCTGCCCAGAACTATGTGTATTTCCTATTTGGACTATAGAAAAATTTTAAATGACTTTAGATCATGGACTTGTTAAATTTATGAATTTTGTCTATTGTAAAATCAGTTATACATTTTCCTTTTTTCCAGAAAGCTACTGAATCATAAATGTAAATAGTAAATCATAATCATGAAATATATACATGAAACAATATAGATACAAATATATACAGGGAAGCAATTCACATTACTTGTAATGTATAACATTATTTCAAATTTCATTGTCAAATACCAACAATAATGGGCCCTTCACATTAGTTTTATAGGTGTCTCTAATAGTTAATTAGCAATTGTTAATGTATTATATTATAGTTAATGGATTATATTCATACTAAGTTAATGAATGATGTGTTGGTTGGCCTTCTCGTTGGTCTTAATGCTCAAATTGACATTGTAGTCAATGCTAACACATGGCTTCCTTTATGTCTATTGTCTTACAGGTGATAGCATATGAAACCATTGCCATAATCTATTTCACCTTCCTTGCCCATCTGTTAGAGCACATATTATCACAATACACCATGGGAGTAAGTCTGCCCCAAATGTAGTCTTGTCATATTGAGAACGCTTTTCCTATATTTTTCAAATCACATAATGTCCTTCAACTTGTTTCAGAGAAAACATACATGGTATTTGTCCAAAATGTTTTCCATACTACTGTCACATTTTGCATTTAAAAATGCAAACAGAATCAAGATTTTCCCTATATAAAACTTTTCATTTCTTTCCCTTCCTCTTCCTGAGAAATTCCGAATTCCTTATTATAGATTAAGAGGTCCTTCAAGATATGGCCCCTACTTAATTTTCCAGCCTCATTTTTTTTAATCATTCCAGCTATGCAGACTATGTTCAGTTTCTTAATTTACTGTAAGCTTACTCGTTTCCAGTGGGGTGCTAGTTGGGGGGTGGGGGGGCTTCGGAAAGGAAGGCCCTGATTTGTTGCATTTATTGATTTCTGCAGACTAACTACTACAACAGCTTATTTCAAGCTACTAATGGTTCAATATTTGGCTTGCAATATTCTTTCAGTGCACTACTTTTTCTCTGCTTAGAATATTCCTCCAAGACCCAGGGCACCTGGGTGGCTCAGTTAAACATCTGACTCTTGATTTCCACTCAGGTCATGATCTCAGGGTTGTGAGGTAGAGCCCCATGTCAGGCTCCACTGAGTGTGGAGCCTGCTTAAGATTCCCCCTCTCCTGCTGAGCCCCCATCCCTCCCTCTTTCTAAAAAAAAAAAAAAAAAAAGAATATTCCTCCCAGCCCCAATAACTTGGAATCATTTAGATCTCAGTTTTGATATCATTTATATCCTTGCAGGAAGGCCTCTCTGCCCATCTCAAGGGTGGGTGAGAGGCCTATCCTATAGTTTCCTATAACACCTTTGTTCCTTTTCACGGCCTTTACGATCTTATGTAGCAACTCTGTATTGACTCTTCTGTATTCCCCAGTTGCTGGAAAGCTTAGTGAGGGCAGGAATTACTAGATTGCTAGCACCTTATTCACAGAGTTCCTGTTATATATTTGGTCAGTAAACACTTACTTGATTAACTAGTGAGAATTTGTTTGTAATTTTTGTATTGTCTTAAATTCTTATCATTTCATTATAACAGAAATCAATAACAGTAATGAAATGGAATTTAATATTCTAATTGCTAAAAAGTTAATATAACAAACATATTATCAAAGAATAAGTATGTTTTTATTACAAATAAAAACATTTTCAAAGGTTCATTAAAACTTATTTTAGGAACTTACTAAAACCAGAGTATCTCAGGTACTGAAGGTTCTCGTTAATATTAACTTAACAGGTTATCCTGAGGTTTCTAGTCAATATAATTATTAAGTATACAGTTGGTTCTTGAGAAATTTGTGGTAAATTGAATTACTAAAACTGCAGAACCATACCCCTCATTGCTTCTTTGTTTTTCTTACCACCATCCTCACTTTCATTATTGTGCACTACCCATTTTATTGCTTTACATGAGTCTATCTGCTAGATAAAAAATCTATAGCAACAACAGAAGCTTAAGGGATAGGATGGAGAATACAGAAAGTCAGACTCCTGCCAGCCCCAGAAGGTCCTCTCTAGGATCTGCATGGCTGCCAAAGTACTGGAGACCCTGTGGGAGAAGATAACACTGGACCCTCTGTTCATCTGTTCAAGGAGCATCTGAGAGTATTGGAACACTTGTAGATGAAGAAGTGGAGATCTCAAGCATTTTTATTCTTTTATATGTACTTTTTAAGTCCCCTTGTCAACTGTGGGCAGCAGAGAGCCAAAGAGACTTTCCATAAATCTGCTCCCAAGTCCTTGAGGCAGCCGCAAGCCAGCATTGGGTATGGATTATTATGCAGTGACCCAAAAGAGGCTTACTATTACCTGGTGTGTGGTGCAAAGCAGGAATTCTAATGGCATTGATTCTAATACAGGCCATATCACAGAAATTCAACTAAGTCTCATTTTCCCTCTTCTTTTGCTATCTCAAGATATCTAATAGCAGAAAAGAAAAGAAAAGAAAAGAAAGAAAAGAAAAGAAAAGAAAAGAAAAGAAAAGAGAAAAATCTAATAACAGGATGCCAGAAAAAATAATGCAAGGTGTAACCATCCCTCAAAACAATGTACTGCTTAAAATATAACCCATGAGAAATTGCACTAGTCTGGCAAGCATGCTTAGATATAGTCTTAAGAAAAACATATACTGGCAACAGGCCTCTGGGGGAGAGGACGAGATAGGTCCTTGAAGCCAAGCAGCTGGGGATGCCCGGCCTGCTCAGGGAAGAATGCTGCCTGCTTCATTTTTCTGTTATCTCCCTTTCTCCAGAGACCACCTGTGGCTAATTAGATAATCCTTTTGAATGTGCTTGCTCAATTATAAACTTTATACTACTTGACCAGATATGTTTTGCCTTTCTTTTTACTTATCTACAAGCCTCATGGTCAATGTATAATCTGCTCCAGCTTCTTTGTTATTTGTTACCTACTTTCCAATAAATATGAGACTGAGGAGTTGTTTGGGGTGACAGTCTTTTTTACTGTAGTTCTCTGCTCCCTTTCTCTTGCAGCTGACTTGTTTGCACCTCATTCTTCTTCCATGCACCATTAGGAGGTGGCAGCAAGGTTCTGAGCTCACCCTTTTACTTACCATAAACTTATTGTGTGGTGCATTAATAATTGGGCTTTCTTATACTGTACTCCCTTCTACTCTGTCTAGGTGCCATCCAAATTTTGTATGCAGTGACACATCTTCTGTTCTGGTCATATATTCATGTACTTGTTAAAAAGTAAACTATTTGAAAAAGGTTAACAGATATTGCATCTTTCCCATCCCTATCTGTATTTTGTTTATTAACTGTACAACAAAGCCCCAAATATCTACTATTTATAAGCCATATGTTTCTTTGTGACTCAGGAAAACATGCTTTGATAAACTTGCTGCTGAATTAGCCAAACAGTAGGATGAAAGGGAGAGGATGAATAGAATACATGAAGTAACAAAGACAAGAAATGATATGGGGGGTTAGATAGAAGGGAAATAAAAGATAAAAACAAGCACCAGAGAGTTAAACAGTAGGATCATGAAAATAATAATCATTTACGTAACTATTATTTTTCTTAAGAAAAGTAAAGCCTTCATTTTAAATAGGTAATTTTAGTAACTTCAGTGAAGAGGAAAAAAGGATTAAAGGTTCAGGATTCTAAGCATAAGTACCTGGTAGTAAAAATGGTTTTTGTTAGTTTTTGTTTTTGTTTTTGTTTTGAGAGTGAAACAGAGAAAATAAAACTGAAGTGAAGATGTAGGAAAAAATAAAAGATGAATTTTCTTTGAAGTTTAGAAGACCAAATTCACAAATCTTCTCTCTTTAATCTCAAGCAGAAGTTGCTTGCATTTTTTTCTTTTTAAATAGCTTATAATCACTGATACGAGCTACCATGTTATTAGAAGGAAGTTAGATTTTCCAAATTACCTTGGAAAATTCTATGGCTAAATTTAAAAAATGTCATATCTTATACCGAGTTTGAGTTAATGTTTGGCTTTAATGTTTAAATACATTGTTCCATTCTATTTTTCATTTCAGTTGGAATAATCATCTGGAAATTTGAAGAAACTATTAATAATTTTGAAGTTAGAGGGAATAAAATAAAGGCCTGCTAGTGAGGTAGTCTCTTTCCTTTCTTTTCTTTTTTTTATTATTTTATTTTTTTCAGTGTTCCAAGATTCATGTTCATGTATCACACCCAGTGCTCCATGCAATATGCACCCTCCTCAATACCCACCACCAGGCTCACCCAACCCCCCCAGCCCACTCCCCTCTGAAACCCTCAGTTTGTTGCTCAGAGTCCATAGTCTCTCATGGTTCATCTCCCCCTCTGATTTCCCCCAATTCACCCTTCCTTTCCTTCTAACAATGTCTTCCATGTTTTTCCTTATGCTCCTTAATTATCATACAGTTTAATTATCATATGGTTTCATTTACACGAACCATATGATAATTACATGAAACCATATGATAATTAACTCTCTATGCTTGACTTATTTCACTCAGCATAATCTCTGGGAAATAAGGAATGGGTGAGCCACAAGGTGAAGAAATGGAACAGAAGGGACAATTTACAATCATTAAAACATAAAAATTTCCAATTGTAGACTCCTTGTCCCCAAGAGATGCAAGGTAGGGTGGGGTAAGAAATGAAATGTCTTAATAATTCAAGGGCTCTGTGGTACTGATACTGTGGTTGGTGTGGGCAATGTAATGTTTACAAAAAAGATTGGACAGGTAACTGATATTCAGTTCATTGACTGGCATTTTAAGAGCAGCCCAGGCAGATACATGCTTAGGCACTGACAGTGACCAAAAAACATTGCACTTTCTCTAATCTGTGTCTTCAAATCAGTTTGGCCTATTTCCATAGTAGCTAAACAAACAATAATTTCAAATTCATTTAGTTTCTAGGAAAATAAGCACTTGGTTTAGTTACAAAATGAAATTACCAATCCATTTTAAAAGGGAAATAGATCATTTTGGGGAATTGATAACGGAATTTTGCCATCGGTTGGTTCCAATTAACATGGTGTGTGTGACATCGTTGGAGAGCTGTGGACTGATAACTGAATGAATCCCTTGTCTTAAGTCTATAACCAAAAGGACAGGTGTTTATTTTAGCATAACAGAAGGTGAATTCAGTTTCAATTCATATTCTATAAGATGATATTGTCACAGATACTAAATGATACTCTCAGTGATAGATATAATTCTCATATTAAACCAGAGATTAACATTAGGGCAAAATGTAATGGGGCATGATAAGAATATATGCACTAAGGAAGAGAAGTTTTATTTTGAAATGAGATTAGGAGAATAATGAAAGGGCTATGAGTCTTTTCAGAATCACTAGAATAAAATTCTTTGTGAGATAGGGAAAAGATGATGGAGGAGTAGGGGACCCTATTTCAACCAGTCCCCTGAATTAAGCTGGATATCTACCAAACTGTGCTGAATAATATCCATGAAATCAGTCTGAGATGTAAGAATATATATCTGGATGTCTAAAAACAGAATATCTCTGATGGTATTGAGGTATGAAGCAGGAAGATGTGATTCTGCGAGCAGATATTGGAAGATAAACAGAAGGGGGAAGGAGCCACCATAAGCTGGTGCCTGGAGCACCAAAGTGTCCTTTGCTAGAGACCTGGCACAGACTCACAGACCAGGAGCAGTGGGGAAAGGACTTTAGTGCAGCCCCCAGACAGGATCCAGGAGCTGCAGGTGTGTGTTCATGCAAACTGGGGGCAGCTTGCAGTTTTAGAAGCACAAAGGATAGAGAAGTGACCAGTCCTGGGTTCCATGGCTAGGAGTGTTGCTGTAGGGCACACAACCAGGGAGGCTCTGGTTTTTAGCGGGCAGACAGAAACAGAGACAATGTGGCCTGGAGAGCTCAGTGAAGAGCAGACTGTGACTTCTCTGTTCTGAAACAGGTTTGGATGTTGTCACTTCTACTCTGACTCTCAGAAGAGACACAGAAAGCTGCCACGGAAAGCTGCCAAAGAACAGAAGCCCCCCAAAAGTAGTTTTTATTGGGCCCAACCCCCTGAAAGGGGGCAGGGCAACTCTGCTCAAGTAGGGTTGCCAGAGAGTGTGGAAGGCCCTTCCCCCAGAAGACAAGCTGAAAGAACAGGAAGATGACAACCCTAAGGTCCCTATAAAACAAATGTATCTTGCTTAGGTCATGGTTAACACTTTGGACTCTGTACATTACCTCAAGCATCTCTCAACAGAATGACTAAGAAGAGGAAACCCCAACAAAGGAAAGAATTAGAGGTTGTAGCCTCTGCTACAGACCTAATGGATATGAATATAACCAAGATGTCAGAAACAGACTTCAGAGGAATAATTATGAAGTCAATATCTAGGCTTGAGATAAAAATGACAACATAGAATATCTAAGGGCAGAAATAAGATCTAATCAGGCCAAACTTAAAAATACTGTGAATGAAATGCAGTCTGAACTGGATACTCTAACTTCCAGAATAAGTGAGGCAGAAGAATGAATTAGTGAGCTAGCAGGTAAGATGATAGAAAAAAGGGAAACAGAGGGTGCCTGGGAAAAACAGATTAAAGCATAAGAGATCAGACTGAGAGAGATTAATGACACCATGAAATGTTCCAATGTCAGAATTATTAGGATCCCTGAGGGGGTGGAAAGAGAGAGGTCTAGAAGATATATTAGAGCATATCATAGCTGAGAACTTCCCTAATCTGGGAAGGAAACCAGCATTCCTGTCCAAGAAGCAGAGAGGACCCCTTCCAAGATCAATGAGAACAGAGTGATGTCCCAACATATAATAGTAAAATTCACAAATTAGATCAAAAGAAACAATATTGAAAGCAGCTAGGGGGGGGACATTTCTTACATACAGAGGGACAAACATCAGAATAACATCAGACATATCCACAGAGACCTGGCAAGGCAGAAAGGGATGGCAAGACATATTCAGGGTACTAAATTAGAAGAACATGCAGCCAAGAACACTTTATCTGGCAAGGCTGTCATTCAGAATGGATGGAGAGACAAGGAGCTTCCAAGACTGGCAGAAACTGAAAGAATATGTGATCGCCAAGCTGGCCCTGTAAGAAATAGTAAGGGGTGCTCTATAAGAAGAAAGACTCCAAGAGTAATATAGAGCAGAAATTTACAGAGACAATGTATAAAAACAAGGAAAAAGGACTTCAAGGAAATATGATGGCAATAAAATCATATCTTCCAATAATCACTTTCAATGTGAATGGCCTAAATGCTCCCATGAAATGGCACAGGGTTGCAGATTGGATAAAAAAGACCTGACCCACCCATATGCTTTCTACAAGAGACTCATTTTGAACCTAAAGATACATACAGACTGAAAGTGAAAGGATGGGGAACCATCTTTCAACATGAACATTCAAAATGAATGGAGAGATAAAGAGCTTCCAAGACTGGCACAGTTTAAAGAGTATGTGACCACCAAGCTGGCACTACAAGAAATACTAAGGGGGATTCTATAAAGAAGAAAGAACACAAGAGTGGCATAGAACAGAAATTTAGAGAGAAAATTTATAGAAGCAAAGACTACACAGGCAACATGATGTCAATAAACAATTATCTTTCAATAATCACGCTCAATGTGAATGGCCTAAATGCTCCCATAAAACAGCACAGGGTTGCAGAATGGATAAAACGACAGGACTTGTCCATATGCTGTCTACAAGAGACACATTTGGAACCAAAAGATACATCCAGACTGAAAGTGAGAGGATGGAGAATAATTTTTCATGCCAATGGACCTCAAAAGAAAGCTGGGATAACAATTCTCCTATCAGACAAATTCGATTTTAAGCTAAAGAGTGTAGTCAGAGATAGAGAAGGACACTATATCATTCTTAAAGGGTCTATCCAACAAGAAGATATAACAGTTGTAAATATCTATGTCCCCAACATGGGAGGAACCAACTACATAAGCCAACTGTTAACCAAAATAAAGAGACATATTGATAATATTTTAATAGTAGGAGACCTCAACACTCCACTCTCAGCAATAGACAGATCAAAAGCAAAAGATCAACAAAGAAACAAGAGCTTTAAATAACACACTGGACCAGATGAACTTCATAGATATGTACAAAATATTCCACCCTAAAACCACAGAATACTCATTCTTCTCAAGTGCACATGGAACTTTCTCCAGAATAGACCACATACTGGGTCACAAATCAGGTCTCAACCCATACCAAAAGACTGAAATTATTCCCTGCATATTCTCAGACAATAGTACTTTGAAACTGGAACTCAATCACAAGAAAAAGTTTGGAAGAAATTCAAACACTTGGAGCTAAAAACCATCCTACTCAAGAATGTTTGGGTCAACCAGAAAATCAAAGAAGATCTTAAAAAATTCATGGAAACCAATGAGAATGAAAATGTATCTGTCTAAAACCTAGGGGATACTGCAATGGTGGGCCTAAAGGGGAAATACATAGCCATCCAACCCTCACAGAAAGAAAGAAAGAAAGAAAGAAAGAAAGAAAGAAAGAAAGAAAGAAAGATTACAAATATGCAAGCTAACTTTACAGCTTAGAGAACTGGAGAAAGAACAACAAATAAAGACTAAGTCAAGCATAAGAGAAATAATTAAGATTAGAAGAGAAATCAATGAACTAGAAACAAGAAATACAGAAGAACACATCAATGAAACTAGAAGCTGGTTCTCTGAAAGAATTAATAAGTTTGATAAACACTGGCCGAACATTTACAAAAGAAAAGAGAAAGGACCCAAATTAATAAAATTATGAATAAAAGAGGAGAGATCATGACTAATGCTAAGAAAATAGAAACAATTATCAGAAATTATTATCAACAACTATATGCCAATAAATTAAGCAACCTGGAACAAATGGATGCCTTCCTAGAAACCTATAAACTACCAAGACTGAAACAGGAAGAAATTGACAATCTGAGCAGACCAATAACCAGTAACAAAATTTAAAAAGTGATCAATACCTTCCAAAAAACAAGAGTCCAAAGGAATTCTACCAAATATTCAAAGAAGAAATAATACCTATTCTCCTGAAGTTGTTTCAAAAAACAGAAACAGAAGGAAAACTTCCAAACTCATTCTATGAGGCCAATATTACCTTGATCCCAAAACCAGGCAAAGACCCCATCAAAAAGAAGAATTTCAGATCAATATTCCTGATTAATATGGATGTCAAAATTCTCAACAAGATCCTGGCTAATAGGATCCAACAGTACATTAAAAGAATTATCCATCACAACAAGGTGGAATTTATTCTTGGGATTCAAGAGTGGTTCAACATTCACAAATCAATCAACATGATAGAACCGAGTAAGAGACAAGAACCATATGATCCTCTCAATTGATGTAGAAAAAACATTTGAAAAAATGCATCATCCTTTTCTGATTAAAACTCCTCAGAGTGTAGGGATAGAGGGAACATTCTTCAAATTCATAAAAAACACCTATGAAAATCTCACAGGGACTATCATTCTCAAAGGGGAAATGCAGAGAACTTTTCCCTTAAGTTCAGGAACATGACAAGGATGCCCACTCTTGCCACTGTTGTTCAAACAGAACTAGAAGTCCCAGCATCAGCAATCAGACAGCAAAAAGAAATAAAAGACATTCAAATTGGCAAAGAAGTCAAATTCTCTTGGCAGATAACATGATATCTTATGTGGAAAACCCAAAGACTCCATCTCCAAATTACTAGAACTCATACAGCAATTCAGTAATGTAGCAGGATACAAAATCAATGCACAGAAATCAATTGCTTTTCTATACAATAACAATGTAAATTTAGAAAGAGAAACTAGGGAATCAATAGCACCAAAACCCATAAGATACCTTGGGATATACCTTACCAAAGAGGTTAAGAATTTATACTCTAGAAACTACAGAACTCTTATGAAAGAAATTGAAGACACAAAAAGATGGAAACACTTTCCATGCTCATGGATTGTAAGAATAAACATTGTTAAAATATCTATGTTGCCCAAAGCAATCTATAATTTCAACACCATGCTGATCAAAATACCAACAGCATTTTTCAAAGTGCTGGTACTAACAATCCTAAAATTTGTATGGAACCAGAAAAGACCCTGAATAGCCAAGGAAATGTTGAAAAAGAAAAACAAAGCTGGGAGCATCAAATTGTTTGATTTTAAACTGTACTACAAAGCTGTGATCACCAAGACAGCATGGTACTGGCACAAAAACAGACATAGATCAATATAACCGAATAGAGAACCCAGATTTGGACCCCCAACTGTATGGTCAACTAATCTTTGACAAAGCAGGAAAAAATATCCAGTGGAAGAAAGACGATCTCTTCAATAAATGGTGCTGGGAAACTTGGACTGCTATATATAGAATAATGAAGCTTGACAAATCTATTATACCATACACAAAGATAAACTCAAAATGGATGAACAACCTCACTGTGAGACAGGAATCCATCAATATCCTAGAGGAGAACATAGGCAGTAATGTCTTCGAGATTGGCAACAGCAACTTCTTTCAAGACACATTTCCAAAGGCAAGGGAAACAAAACCAAAAATGAGCTTTTGGGACTTCATCAAGATAAAAAGCTTCTACACAGCAAAGAAAACAGTCAACAAAACAAAGGGGCAACACATCACAGAATGGGAGAAGATATTTGCAAATGAAACTACAAATAAAGTGTTGGTATCCAGTGGCACCTGGGTGGCTGAGTTGTTAAACATCTGCCTTCGGCTCAGGTCATGATCTGAGGATCCTGGGATCAAGCCCCACATCAGGCTCCCTGCTCTGCAGGAAACTTGCTTCTCCCTCTCACATTCTCCCTGCTTGTGTTCCCTCTATTGCTGTCTCTTTCTCTGTCAAATAAATAAAATATTAAAAAAAATAAAATATAAAGTGCTAGTATCCAATATCTATAAAGAACTTCTCAAACTCAATACCCAAAAAACAAATAATCAAGTCAAATCATGGGCAGAAGACATGAACAGACACTTCTTCAAAGAAGACGTACAAATGGCTAACAGACACATGAAGAAATATTCATCACTGTCAGCCATCAGAGGAATTCAAATCAAAACCACATTGAGATACCAGCTTACACCAGTTAGAATGGCAAAAATTGAGAAGGTAAGAAACAACAAGTGTTAGAGAGGATGTGGAGAAAGGGGAACTCTCCTCACTATTGGTGGTAATGCAAGTTGGTATAGCCACTTTGGAAAACAGTGTGGAGGTTCCTCAGAAAGTTAAAAATAGAGCCACCCTATACTCCAGCAATTGCACTACTGGGTATTTACCCCAAAGATACAGATGTATTAAAAAGAGGGGGCACATGCACCGCATGGTCATAGAAGCAGTGTCCACAATAGCCAAACTGTGAAAGGACCAAGATGCCCTTCAACAGATGAATGGACAAAAAAGATGTGGTCCATATATAGAGTGGAATATTACTCAACCATCAAAAAGGATGAACACTATTTGCATTGACATGAATGGAACTGGAGGGGATTATGCTAAATGAAATAAGTCAAGCATAGAAAGACAATTATCATATGGGTTCACTTATATGTGGATCATAAGGAGCATTAGGAGAAGGAAGGGAAAAATGAAGGTAGGGATATCAGAGGGGGAGACAAACCATGAGAGACTCTGGACCCTGTGAAACAAACTGAGGATTTCAGAGGGGAAAGAGTAGGGGATGGATTAGCCCAGTGATGGGTACGAAGGAGGGCAGGTATTGCAAGGAACACTGGGTGTTATACATAAACAATGAATCATGGAACACTACAAAAAAAATTACTTTGCAAGATCGTTGCAAATGACAGATAGGGCTGCAAGATAATTACCCTAATATTTTTAAAACTTACATTTGATCCACCTATATAATATATATGGAAAATTAATACCTTACTAATTATAAAACATAAATATTATCATTTGAAAAGAAATTATACTAATCTTCAATGAGCAGAAAATGACATGTTAAATTTATATGCTAGAGTTTACCACTTAATAAATTACCAAACTATTTTTTGTTTATTATCACAACAGTATTTTTTTCAAAAGTGCTGTATTTCAATGGAGTTGTGATACCTATTTTAATGACACTTAGTAATGTATCATTTTTAGTAATAGTTAATCATTTTTACCATGAATCTATTTGCTACTCCTTTTAACTTCCTACTTACTTTTCAGCTGTTAAACATATAAAGAATCAGGATTTGGGTATTAATGTACAAAATATAAATCATTTTCATTCATATAAAGTTTTAAGTTATGCCCAAATTCAGGATATTCTGAAGGCCACATAAAATATAATGTTTAGTTCCTTGAAATGATCTGTTTAACTCAAAGCAAAATAATTTTTCAGTAACAGTGAGATTTAGTCTACATCATGAACTACAATGCCAGTAGAATATGAAGTAATCATATGGTTTCAATGTTTCTCTTTGATAACTGTGTTCCCAACACAGAGATAGAATGTCCTGTGACAGCTGTGTGGTGGAGACTGTCCCCTGTCAAGATACAATTCTCTGCTCTCAAAACGACCATAAGTGATTTACAGGTAAGACCTTTTGTTCCTACTTTAAGATTATTTTAATTTGCTCATTCGTATGTGTGAGCACATAGAATAGCAGATCTTATTTAGTTACCAGCCTCTGAAGAATTGTTACTCAAAATTCATTCCTTGTAATGTTGAACTACTATAAAGGTCTACTTGTTTGGGTCAACAAACTTGAATCCTGCTCTCTCAATAAGAAAATTTATCTAATCTGCCTAGTGTGAGAGTTTAGGGACTAATTCATAGATTTTAAAGGTATTTTCATTTACTGCACTGCATGAGGTGACAATCAAGTTTGTTTTGTTCTGCCTAAATTTGATTTTATATCATCTTCATATATGGCACTTCACCATTATCACCCCTGGGCTTTTCCCATAAGAGCTGTGTACTAATGTTCTACAACTCCTGATTGTAACAGAGTAGCAGAGAGTGGCACTGGATAACTGAGCTTGTCAAGAAAGGATGGATAGAGATTAAAATGAATGCATCATTTCTTTGTTATTCAGTTGCACCACAAAGCTACTTTCAAAATGTGACTAGTTATTTGGTGAATAAGAGGTTTTTAGGATAATCTCTATGAATCAAGCAGTTGTATCTCTATCTTACATAAACATTAGTATGTGCTTCATTCTTAGTAAATGCCATTAGCTCATCCAGATTCCCAGCAGAGTCTCAGGCTACCAACAATCATGTGATGGTACGAAAAGCTCAAGGCTGATCCAGGAGAAATGAGGTAAATGTAACTAATAATCATCATTCTAATTATAGCATGAATATTTATTATTATTCTTACCATTGACAGCTTTCCATGTTCCAAGCATTGATCTAAGTCCTGTTCCAAATATAATCTCATTTAATATTTGCAGCAACTCTGTGAGTTATATATTCTATTATCAGCCTCACTTTACTGATGAGGAAAATGGGGGTTAGCGAGGTTAAGTAAGCTTCCCAAGGTACATGTTTAAATGATGGAGCCAGAATTAGAGCCAGACTCCAGACTCCAACTATATAGTGCTATTACCCGTGGATATGCATTTTATTTCTCAGATATCTTTTGATTATATTCCAAAGACAGAAATATTTTTTTAAGATCATCTATGTGCCCTTTATGTTTTTCTTTCCATAAGCATAACTATTTCAGAAGTTGACTTTGTCTTGAAGACAGTATGTCAAATTTTATATTCAGAAAAAGGTCACTGAAGTAGTGAGCATGTGCCTATGGGATGAATTTGTCTACTGTGAATTATATATCATCCCAACACTCGTTAGAATGACTATATTTATTATGTGGACTGGGGTGACAATGAGCAGGGGTAATTGTGCTCTAGCACTAAAATTCCACTACAGAATTCACCTGAGAATTCATGATGAAGTTTCTAGAATATTATATAGCATGCAGTTACATTCATATTCCTAAACATTTTGGGGTTATTTATTTAATTATCTTATTTTTGTCAAAGGGTCCTATATTGGAAATATTTTCCTTTGTAGTTCTTAACTAGCTGAGCATTCCACTACACCACTATTGATGTCATCTATGATGTCATGAGGGTGACAGCCATCAACATTGCAGCCCACAGCTTGAGCAATCCCCAGGATCTCTTTAATGGTTTCAGAGAGTTCTCTGGCTAAAGATTGGTGCCACAACTGTTGGGCCATGTTGACAATATCATCAAAAGTGACATTTCCAGTGTGCTTAATTTTTTTTTTTTTTGGCTTTTTTTCTGTCTCTTGGTAGTTCCTTGAAGGCTTTGATAATCATGTCGGAGGCAGAAGGTATCATTTCAATCTGGGCATATCTTTTCTGAATGGTCAATTTCACTGTAATCCTCAGACACTTCCAATCACTGGTTGCCTTGACAATGTCATCACCAACCTTTCTTGGAGACAGACCCAGAAGGGTGATCTTTGGAGCCAGGGCACATGTGGCACAAACTTCCCCATGGGTACAGCTCAGGTATAGGATTTTGATCTTGTTGGGATGGAATTTAGGTGGCAGGATGGAGGTGGCTGGTGTCGGGTGAACCTGGATTTGGGACAATCGAAGACAGTTGCACCTTTGCCTCTTCTAAGCCAAGAGCCAAAAGGAAGTACCTTATTTGAAAGCCATATAAAATGCATTATGTTTTATGTATCTTTTGACACATGGCCAACTGTGTATAATACTCTCAAATATGCCAGCTGTGTTGAAGGAGCAAAACATTTTGTTTTCAGACAGCTTGATAGAAATTCTGAAGTTTGTGAGAAAACAGAACTTAAAAATATAAATTTGTGAACCACAAGAAACTCTGAGGTGATATTCAAAAGGGAAGACTCCTTGATTTTACCATAATAATATCCTTTTTGTTTTTCAATAATAGATTGCCAAATTGAATTGAGCTTATTTTCCACTATGACTTCCAGTTAATCCCTTCACTTTTTGTTTCAGGATCTGACAGAATAAAGAATGCTTCCCCAGTCTGGGCCATACTATGTTTTGCTGTGTAAATCCAAAAAAAAAAATTTAAGAGACACCTGGGTGGCTCAGTCATTAAGCATCTACCTACTGCTCAGGTCATGATCCCAGGGTCCTGGGATTGAGCCCCGCATCTGCATCAGGCTCCCTGATCAGCGGGAAGCCTGCTTCTTCCTTTCCCACTCCCCCTGCTTGTGTTCCCTCTCTTGCTGTGTCTCTGTCAAATAAATAAAATCTTTAAAAAAAAAAGAAAAAAAAGAAAATTTTAGGCTCCACAGAGACCAGTTAAAGTGATTTAGACCCTAAGAAATATAATGTTTAAAACATAATTAAATGTTATGTTCAATGTTTTATTCCCTCTGCCTTAAGGACAGACTCTTCACTTGCCCACGTTGCTTAGAGCTGGTGACTGAGGCAGATGGTAGGCAGAGAAGGGGTGGCAGGGTGGGGGTTGGCCTTAGAACTAGGCCTTAGAACACAGGCTCTTCTTTGAGTTCCACATATAGATAGATAGGGTTCTGAACTCTTTTATTACCTCTACCAGAGGAGAGGCTTGGAACTTAAGATGGCATGTACTTCCAATTTCTGCCAAAGGTATAATCCTTTTCGACTAGTTTTTTGTGAACTGTGGATTGTAACACATTGATGGGTTGTGAAATGAATTTAATGGGTTTAATCAGTATTTTAAAAACAATTTGGAATAGAGTATATTGCACATTTTAAAACTTCTGTTTCAGTTGTGTGTGTGTGTGTGTGTCTGTGTGTGCTGGGTCACAATATAAAATGTATTTCTTACTGTATTTCTTACTGTTGGTGTTAAAATAACATGTGAAAGCTACTGCACTGGACTTCTATGCTTGACATACAAATTATGATATTCCTTTGCTTTATTTCAGAAGTAAAAGAGTCTTTTTTTCCCCTCTGAGTAAATTAGGGAGTTCAAAAAGTAAGTAGGATTTCTAAACACAGGACTTCAAGCAGCCAGTCTGCATATATTGCTAATTCTTAATCAGTGCAGACATGCAGCTATGGCATCATGCAGTTATCTTTTCATCTCAGTAAAAAGGCATATCTTGCATAACAAAAGCAGACATAATTGATTAATATCCTTTGCTTACATAGGAAAAAAGTAATTATGTACTAGAAGTCAAGAGATTCAGATCTATGTGAAAAATTTTCACCAATACTTACAACCAAACACCTATAATGTGCAAAGCACAGTATTGACAGGAGAAAGGGGTCAGGAGTTAAAAAGGAAAGAAACTCAGGCTCTATTGTAAAATATATTTATAGTCTAGTGAGAGAGACTTGTAAAGTAATAATTCAAGGGAAAAACCATTGTGGGATTGGATGAGTCCTTGGTCTATAGGCTCTCAAATCCATTCCTTGTATTTCCCCTGCTCTACTCTGTATCATGAGGGAGCTGACCCCTACAGGTGGCATTTCCAAGTTTCTTCTGTCAACTAGCTTCTATATGGGTTTGAACAATGGAAGCCACTGGTAAGATATTGGAGAAATGCAAGGCAAAGCCATAGTCTTCCTTCCTTCCTTCCTTCCTTCCTCCCTCCCTTCCTTCCTTCCTTCCTTCCTTCCTTCCTTCCTTCCTTCCTTCCTTCCTTCCTTTTCTCTCTCTTTCTCTCTCTCTCTTTCAGTGTCCATGACTCCAGCTTCCTTTGTAGAAACCTGCTGTGGTTATAGATTCCCCTGAATGGCCCTGACCCTTAGATTGTGATTCTAGTTACATCTTCCTTTGACCTTATAGTTTAATACTGTAGCAAAATCCTGCTTTTGGTAATTTCTCAATTGCTTCACCATTCCTTGTTGGCCTCTCAGAAACCTTTCATAACCTGTGTAAAGTTTTTCTACATTAAATTCCCTTTGTTTTTGGTACTTAAAGTTGTTTCTGTTTTCTGGTTAGACTTTGATTAATATAAGTTTAGAATGAAATATGTATGCATTATTATCATAACAATAACTGATATTAATTTAATGCTTACAGGTCAGGTATTATTCTAAGTGCCTTTTGTGTATAAACAGCTTTATTTCAATAAAATAAGGTTCAATAAAGTAGATCAATAAAAAGCTTTATTTCACAGATGAGGAAACTGAGGCACAGAAAGAGACACTTAACTTGCCCAAGATCATGTAACATTAAGACATTGCCTTGCCCTGATATTCAGTTTGGATTTCTTTTTTAAACCACCCTAACCTTTACCTATAGAATTCTGTTAGGTGTAACCATTCCTCAAATTTAGCATGTATTTTGTTAATCCCAGTATTTTTTTAAGATTTTATTTATTTATTTACTTGAGAAAGAGATCACAAGTAGGCAGAAAGGCAGGCGGGGGGGGGGGGGTGGGAAGCAGGCTCCCTGCTGAGCAGAGAGCCTGATGTGGGGGATGATCCCAGGACCCTAAGATCATGACCTGAGCTGAAGGCAGAGGCCTAACCCACTGAACCACCACAGGGCCCTTAAATCCCAGCATCTTTTGATACAAATGGATTGTTTGATCAATAAAAATGAACACTTATTAAGCACCAACTATATACTAAACTCTATCATAGGTGCTACAGTTGAAAAAGGCATGGCGACTGTGATCTATAAAGCCACCCTTCTTCCAATCTGCCTTTATAACAGTAATGTCACTGCTAAAATCAAGGACTAAAATTAAATAGAATAGACTTCTAAATTTCAGTCAAGTGAAATCTAAATGACAGCTCAGAAATGATATCAGTTTACTTTTCAAATAGTTGCATTTGGAAATATTCCTCTCTGAACCCCAGAGAAATTGTTTGCAGCCTTATCCTGAAAACCAGTACTCCTTAATTTGTCCATTTGAAGTAAACATACATTTTCGTACCAGGGTAAATCAGGTTTGGGAAGTAATATTTCCTTTGTAGCTAAGTAATCACTGATGCACAGCATTATGGTTGTTTCTCATTACTGTAGTTTGGGGAGCTACTTCTCTCAAACTTTCTCAATCAATATAATATAAATCTATCAGCTACCATCCAAATAACCCTCTGGGTATGGATTATTCAGCATGCATACAAGGCTGCTCATATTATGAACTAAAACATATAATCAAGCAGAATGATGTGCACACAGCTGTTTTATATTTAGTTGGCTTTCTAATGTGAGCTAATTTGTTGTAGGGACTGAGGGCATTACTAAGATTTATTTCAAATTTAGGATGAGATAAAAATTTTGTTTGAAGGTGAAACTTCAGTCTCCACTCAACTTTAACAGGCATTATTTTGTCTTTCTTAATGTTGGATGGAGAAATTTGTTTGATATATTAGCACATATAAAGATAATAAGGCTTCACAACACTGCCTCCCTCCCTGAAACCAACATCTTACAGCCTCTACTTTCTTTTAATAGTGATAAATGTGAATAAAAGCAAAAGTGATATGAATATCACTTAAACTTGAAAACAGTCTATGTGAAAATTAGAAGGTAATTGCTTAGCAAAATACAGTATTCACCTTGTTCTTCAATTTATATCTTACCTAAATGCTCTGACAGAAGATAGGGCTGTTCAACAGATACCTAATGCAGGGAAGGTGTTTCTATTTATGCATGTTTTCCCCCTGGGCAAAGATGAGGCACAGAGGGCAGAGGGGGTGGAGGAAGACCTTGAGGAGAGTAAAATGTCATCTTCTGGTTTTAGAATAAACTAGTGCTATCTCCTGAAACTACATCTCAGCAGAAAACCTTGTAAGAAGTGAATTAGCATCAAACCATCATGCAGAACACAACACTACAACTATTAAAAGGGATAAAGTTAGTGACCCTGAATGGAACAGTATTATATTGGTTGTAAAACTTAAATCTACTTTGTCAAGAATATAATGGTACAGAATGTGAATTGTTACAACCATGGAAAATAGATGGCCTGGAAACATTTTATTTTATTAATGAACATTGTTAATTTATTGAGAAATCAAAACTTTAGAAGAATGAGAGCTTCACTTTAGAAAAATTCTAGTGTCCTTGTTGGCTCATTCTAAAGACCTGGATGTTCTGTTTAATTCAAAATACTAGCAGGTGGAGGAGGAGCAAGATGGCGGAAAAGTAGGAGGTTGAGATAGAGTCAGATCCCGGAAGTTCATCTAGATAGTTATTAAATCATTCTAAAAGCCATCATACTCAATAGGAGAGAGAAGAGAGGAAGAAGAGCAATTCTAAGAGCAGAAAATCGACCACTTTCTGAAAGGTAGGACATTTGGAAAAGTGATTCTAAAGCGACAGGAAGAGAGACTGCGGGGGGGGGGGCATGGAGGGGCCGGCTCCCTGCATCTGCAGAGCCACGGAGCACAAAATCAGAACTTTTAGAGTCAGCTCCACTGAGGGACATCGCTCCAGGGGCTAAGCCGGAGGTTTAGCCCCCACAGTAACAGAGTGGTTTCAGGACCTGTCAGATCACAGAGAGACCAGTAGTGTCTGAGCACAGCAGAGCTCCCAGATATCAGGGTGGAGAAGCTGGCAGCAGACAAAGAGCCATGCAGTGTGTTTTCAAATGGGGCTTACCCAGTTCAAAGGGTGCATGGCTGCAGCCCATCCAGCAGGGACCACATAAGGCATTCCAGAGAGACCCACTCCTTCCTCCATGGGGAGGAGTGGTGGGGGAGCACGTAGCAGGAATCTGCTGGGTTTGGAGACTCCAGACAGGGCCGTGTGCCAGATATAGAAATGCGCCGCCACCAGTGGCTGAGCTTGGAGCTTGGGTGGGGACCTGGAAGAGGAGAGTGATTGACTGCTTTCCTCTGAGGGCATTCTGAGGATCAGGGACTCCAGCGCTCAGCTCTTCTGCCCAGAGACTGGGAGCTGCCATTTCCATTCCGGGCCTCCAGGGTGGTACAGAAAGCACTAAGGGAACAAAGACTCCCAAGAGCGAACCTGAGCTAATCGCTTGGGCCCTTCCTGGGCAAGGGTGGGGCAATTTCGCCTCAGGCAAAGACATCTGAGAACCAAGTTGAAAAGTCCCTTCTCCAGAAGATCAGTGAGAATATCTAGCCAAGCCCAAGTTCATCAATCAGTGAGAACTGTGGAACTCCAGAGTACTTTTCTCTCACACTCATCTATTCTTACCTTGGTAAAAAGACAAGGCAGAAAAACTCACCACAAAAAAAAAAGAACAAGAGACAATACCGATGCCTAGAGACCTAGTTAATACAGACATCAGTAATATGTCGGAAATAGAATTCAAAATGACAGTTATCAAGGTGCTAGCTGGGCTCGAAAAATCATTGAAGAGATCAAAAGAGTCCTTTCGGGAGAAATAAAATCCCTTTCGGGAGAAATAAAAGAAATAAAATCTAACCAAGATGAAATCAAAAAAGCTATTAATGAGGTTCAAACAAAAAATGGAGGCTCTTAATGTTAGAATAAATGAGACAGAAGAAAGAATTAGAGACAAAGAAGACCAAATGACAAAGAATAAAGAAGCTGAGAAAAAGAGAGACAAACAACAATTGGCCCACTAGGGAAGAATTCGAGAGATAAGTGATACCATAAGACGCAACAATATTAGAATAATTGGGATGCCAGAAGAAGAAGAAAGAGAGAAAGGGGTGGAAGGTATAGTGGAACAAATTATTGTAGAGAATTTCCCTAATCTGCTGAGGGGAACAAGCATCAAAATCCAGGAGGCACAGAGAACCCCCCTCAAAATCAATAAAAATAGGTTTACACCCCGTCTTTTAATACTAAAGCTTACAAGTCTTAGTGACAAAGAGAAAATCCTGAAAGCAGCTTGAGACAAGATATCAGTAACATACAGAGGCAGGAATGTTAGATTGGCAGCAGACCTATCCACAGAGACCTGGCAGGACAGAAAGGACTGGCATGATATATTCAGAGCCCTAAATGTGAAAAATATGTAGCCAAGAATACTATACCCAACTATGCTGTCACTGAAAATAGGTGGAGAGATAAAAAGCTTCCAGGACAAACAAAAACTAAAGGAATTTGCAAACACCAAACCAGCACCACAGGAAATATTGAAAGGGGTCCTCAAGGCAAAGAGAGAGCCCAAAAGGAACATGAACCAGAAAAGAGGAGACAATATACAGTTAACAGTCACCATACAGGCAATACAATGGCACTAAATTCATATCTGTCAATAGTTATCCTGAATGTAAATGGGTTAAATGCCCCAATCAAACGACACAGAGTATCAGAATGGATAAAAAAACAAGACCCATCGATATGCTGTCTACAAGAAACTCATCTTAGACCCAAAGACACCTCTAACTTTAAAGTGAGGGGTAGAAAACAATTTAATATGCTAACAGACATCAAAAGAAAGCTGAGGTGGCAATCCTTATATCAGATAAACTACATTTTAAGCCAAAGACAATAATAAGAGATGAAGAAGGACACTATATCATACTTAAAGGGACTGTCCAACAAGAAGATCTAACAATTGTAAACATCTATGCCCCTAACGTGGGAGCAGCCAATTATATAAACCAATTAATAACAAAGTCAAAGAAACACATCAACAATAATACAATAATAGTAGGGGATTTTAATACCCACACACCAAAATGGACAGATCATCTAAGCAAAAGATCAACAAAGAAATAAAGGCTCTAAATGACACACTGGACCAGATGGACATCACAGACATATTCAGAACATTCCACCCGAAAGCAACAGAATACACCTTCTTCTCTCGTGCACATGGAACATTCTCCAGAATAGATCACGTCCTGGGACACAAATCAGGTCTCAACCGGTA
>CM052801.1:60510433-60530200 GCA_028533885.1 Nasua narica | reverse complement strand
TACACCTTAAAGAACTGGAAAATCAACAACAAATCAAGCCAACCCCACGCACAAGAAGGGAAATAATCAAGATTAGAGCAGAGATCAATGAGTTAGAAACTAAAGAAACCTTAGAACACATCAATGAATCCAGAAGTTGGTTTTTTGAAAGAATCAATAAGATCGATAAACCACTGGCCAAACTAATCCAGAAGAAAAGAGAGGACCCTAATTAACAAAATTATGAATGAAAGGGCAGAGATCACGACTAATCTAAAGGAAATAGAAACAATCATCAAAAATTATTATCAACAGCTATATGCCAATAAGCTAAACAACCTAGAGGAAATGGATGCATTCCTGGAAACCCATCATCTTCCAAGACTGAAACAGGAAGACATTGACATCCTGAATAGACCAATATCTAGTAATGAGATTGAAGCAGTGATCCAAAACCTCCAAAAAAACAAGAGTCCAGGGCCTGACGTATTCCTTGGGGAATTCTACCAAACATTCAAGGAAGAAATAATACCTATCTTCCTGAGACTGTTTCAAAAAATAGAAACAGAAGGAAAACTTCCAGACTCTTTCTATGAAGCCATCATTACCCTGATCCCCAAACCAGGGAAAGACCCCATCAAAAAGGAGAATTTTAGACCAATATCCCTGATGAATATGAATGCCAAGATTCTCAAGAAGAACCTAGCTAATGGGATCCAACAGCACATTAAAGAGATTATTCATCATGACCAGGCGGGATTTATCCCTGGGATGCAAGGGTGGTTCAACATTTGCAAATCAATCCATGTGATAGAACAAATCAATAAGACAAGAGAGAAGAACCACATGGTCCTCTCAATCGGTGTAGAAAAAGTATTTGACAAAATTCAGCATCCATTCCTGTTTAAAACTCTCCAAAGTATAGGGATAGAAGGAACATTCCCCAACATCATAAATTCTATCTATGAAAAGCCGATAGCATATATCATTCTCAATGTGGAAAAGCTGACAGCCTTCCCTTTGAGATCAGGAACATGTCAAGGATGCCCACTCTCGCCACTCTTGTTCAACATAGTACTAGAAGTCCTAGCGACAGCAATCAGACAAGAAAGAGAAATATAAGGTATTCAAATTGGAAATGAAAAAGTCAAACACTATCATTTCGCAGATGACATGAAACTTTATATGAAAACCCAAAAGACTCCATCCCCAAACTACTAGAAGTCATACAGCAATTCAGTAATGTGTCAGGATACAAAATCAATGCACAAAAATCAATTGCTTTCCTATATACTAACAATGAAAATATGGAAAGGGAAATTAGAGAATCAATTCCATTTACTGTAGCACCAAGAACCATAAGATACCTGGGAATAAACCTAACCAAAGAGGTAAAGGGTCTGTACTTGAGGAACTACAGAACGTTCATAAAAGAAATTGAAGAAGACACAAAAATGTGGAAAAGCATTCCATGCTCATGGATCAGAAGAATAAACATTGTTAAAATGTCTATACTGCCCAGAGCAATCTATACTTTCAATGCCATTCTGATCAAAATTCCACCTGCTTTTTTCAAAGAGCTGGAACAAACAATCCTAAAATTTGTATGGAACCAGAAAAGGCCCCGAATTGCTAAGGAAATGTTGAAAAAGAAAAACAAAGCTGGGGGAATCACATTGCCTGATTTCAAACTTTACTACAAAGCTGTGATCACCAAGACAGCATGGTACTGGCACAAAAACGGACACATGGACCAGTGGAACAGAACAGAGAGCCCAGAGATGGAACCACAACTCTATAGTCAAATAATCTTTGACAAAACAGGCAAAAATATCCAGTGGAAGAAAGGCAGTCTCTTCAGTAAATGATGCTGGGAAAACTGGACAGCTGTATGTAGAAGAATGAAACTTGACCATTCTCTTACACCATACACAAAGATAAACTCAAAATGGATAAAAGACCTCAACGTGAGGTAGGAATCTATCAAAATCCTAGAGAAGAACATAGGGAGTAACCTCTTTGACATCAGCTACAGTAACTTCTTTCAAGACATGTCTCCAAAGGCAGAGGAAACAAAAGCAAAAGTAAACTTTTGAGACTTCATCAAGATAAAAAGCTTCTGCACAGTGAAGGAAACAGTCCACAAAACAAACAGGCAACCCACATCATGGGAGAAGATATTCACAAATGAGACTACAGACAAAGGTCTGATATCTAAGATCTATGAAGAACTCCTCAAACTCAACCCTCACAAAACAGATAATCACATCAGAAAATGGGCAGAAGACATGAACAGACACTTCTCCAAAGAAGACATACAAATGGCTAACAGACACATGAAAAAATGTTCATCATCTTTAGCCATCAGAGAGATTCAAATCAAAACCACACTGAGATACTACTTTACACCAGTTAGAATGGCCAAAATCAACAAGACAGTAAAGAACAAATGCTAGAGAGGATGTGGAGAAAGGGGAACCCTCCTCCACTGTTGGTGGGAATGCAAGTTGCTGTATCCACTTTGGATAACAGTGTGGAGATTCCTCAAGAAATTAAAAATAGAGCTACCCTATGACTCTGCAATTGCACTACTCAGTATTTACCCCAAGGAAGCAGATGCAGCACAAAGAACGGCCACATGTACCCCAATGTTCAGAGCAGCAATGGCCATAATTGCCAAACTGTGGAAAGAACCAAAATGCCCTTCAACAGATGAATGGATAAGGAAGACGTGGTACATCTATGCAATGGAATATTATGCCTCCGTCAGACAGGATGAATATCCAACTTTTGTATCAACATGGACAGGACTAGAAGAGATTATGCGGAGTTAAATATGTCAAGCGGAGAGAGCCAATTATCTTATGGTCTAACTTACATGTGGAGTATAAAGAAAATCATTGAGGGCATTGTGAGAAGGTAGGGAAGGGTGAATGGGGGGAAATCGGAGTGGGCGATGAACCAGGAGAGACTGTGGACTCTGAGCAACAAACTGGGTTTTGGAGGGGAGGAGGTGGGGTGGTTGGTGAGCCTGGTGGGTATTGAGAAGGGCACGTATTGCATGGAGCACTGGGTGTGGTGCCTGAACAATCAATCTTGTAACACTGAAAAAATAAAATAAACTTATTTGGGGAAAAATAATAATAAAATGCAGTTTCTTCTCCCCTTCAAAAATAAGTGTTGACGGCCTATTTGTTAATTTACTGAAAGAACAAGGACTTTCTAGAAAGGTCTTTCCCATTAAACTAGTTAGTTGAGTGGGACATTTCTAGGTAGTTTCTAACTCATAACTTAGCTTGAACCTTGGCAGGAAAGAACCACTATCACTATATATGCTATTTGAAAGAACAACCTTTAGAGATAGATATGATGAGAAAAAAAAAGGTAAATTGTAAGGAGAGGCAGGAGTGTTAATAAAAACAGTAACATGCTAGACACAGTAGTGTTAAATTTAATTGATCAGGATTTTATTTTGTCAATTTACTCATTTTTACCATGTTGCTTAATTCTGTTTGCTGCAACTTTATTTTGTAGATTTGCACCTATATTTAAAAGTGAGATTGACCATAATTTTCATTTCTTGTACAGTCTTTAGTTAAAATAGTTCTAAAAACTGACTTGGAGATTTGAATATATTTTCTAGCTCCTGACAAGTTTGTATATTATAGTAATCTTTGATAGTTGATTAAAACATTAAATCCATGTCATTTTTTGGTTAATGATTATTATTGTGTTTATATGTAGAAGAGTAGGTATTTAAATGATATGTTCAGTTTTTTTACTGGTCTATTCTGATTTTCTATTCTACTAGAATCATATACATCTCATTTTTGTTGTTTCCACCTTGAGTAGGGCCAACAATCCTTTTGTGGGTATTTAAAACCAAATCCCCTAGTTAGTATGGGCTTTTTTTTTTTTTTAATTCTATCCCCTGCTTATGCATCCCATGCCCATCTTAGCCCATGCTACATGGCTGGCAAAGTATTGTTTTGCGTACTTGCCAATCTACCTTCCAGTATCCTCTGGTACATAGAGATTTCCTTTTGTTTATTGGGAGCACAGATATTTAAACATATATTTAAAATTTTGATTACCTTTTATCCAGTCTTCTTAGGTGTTTGTAGTATGAAGGCTTCCATGATAGCTTAGTCCATCAAAGTTCCAGAATTGTTCTGTTTTATATCCACTCTCCCAGTACCATTCTCTCCTTGGCTCACTGAAATCTGTATGCTGCCCTCAAGTCCTGAATCTGCTTTAGTGAAGATAATCTATGACCCCAGTGGATTTTTTCTGTTCTCTATATCCCTACAACAGGATCTGGCATATAGTCTGTACTCAGTAAATGCATGTAAAGTTAAATAATCTTATTTAACATCATAGCATCATTTGCCACTCTACCTTTATTATATTTTTTTTTATTTATTTGACTCTCTTAACAAAGTTAAGAGAAACCAGAGGGATTTCCTTTTACCTCTCTGTATACCCCTCTTTATTCTCCTCTTAGATCTCCTCTTTTTAGATTTATCTAATTAAGTGTTGCTGATTTCCAAGTAATTATTCTCTTTCTTTGTAGTTAAACCCACACATTCCCTTATCTTCAGTTATCACCACATGCTGCTGGGTTTCAAGTCTTTATCTCCAACTCATATTTCTTTCTTGACATTCAGTCTCATATATAGGACTATCTAGTATGTGAATATCTAACAGGTAACTTAAACTCACATGACTTAGATTGAACAGAGAACTTCCTTTCCAGAATTTACTCTTCTTCCTATATTTTCTATTTCATTTATCTGAAGTAGAATTCTCTTTTTAAAATTTTTTTAATTTAAATTCAATTTAGTTAACACATACTGTATTATTAGTTTCAGGGGTAGAATTTATTGTTTCATCAGTTGTATATAATACCTAATGCTCATCATAACAAGTGCCCTCTTTAATTCCCATCATCTAATTATGCCATCTCCCAACCCATGTCCCTTCCAGCAACCCATAAGAGTCTCTTATGGTTTGCCTCCCTCTCTGTTTTCATCTTATTTTATTTTTCTTTTCCTTCCTCTATGTTCATTTATTTTGTTTCTTAAATTCCACATATAAATGAAATCATATGGTATTTGTCTTTCTCTGACTGACTTATTTTGCTTGGCATAATACCCTCTAGTTACATCCATGTCATTACAAATGGCAAGAATTCATTGTTTTTGATGACTAATATTCCATTATATCATCTCTAATCCTTTAATCCTTTCCCTCACATTTCCCCCCTATCCAAACTAGTCTCCAAATCCTGTGAATTAGAGCTCCTCAACATCTCTTTAGTCTGTCTTTTTCTTCCTATTCTTTTTTTTTAAGATTTTATTTATTTGTCAGAGAGAGAAGGAGAGCACAAGCAGGAGGAGTGACAAGCAGAGGGAGAAGCAGACTTCCCGTTGAGCAAGGAGCCCAACGTGGGACTTGATCCCAGGACCCTGGAATCATGACCTGAGCTAAAGGCAGACACTTAACCGCTCAGCTACTCAGGTGTCCCTTCTTCCTATTCTTATAACCATTGCTTAACCTAGAGCCTTATAGTTTCATACCTTATTATGGAAATGTCCTCATCTCCAACCTCAGGTTTTAATTTTGTTCCCCTACATTCTACTTTCAATCTATCCTCCATCCTCCTCACAGTTTTCTTTTTTTAAAGTTTTTATTCAAATTACAATTAATATACAGTGTAATATTAGTTTCAGGTGTACAATATAGTATACAACACTTCCATACAACATCTGGTGCTTATCAAAAATGTGTACTCCTTAATCCCCACCACCTATTTAACCTATCCCTCCACCCACCTCCCTTCTGGTAACCATCAGTTTGTTCTCAGTAATTGAGAATCTGTTTTTTGATTTGTCTCTCTCACTCTCTCTTTTTCCCTTTGCTCATTTTTTAATATTTTATTTATTTGAGAGTGAGAGCACGAGTGGGGTGGAAGGAGCAGAGAGAGAGGGATAAGTAGATGCCCTGCTGAGCTGGGAACCCAATGTGGGGCTCGATCCCAGGACCCTGGGATCATGACCTGAGCCAAAGGCAGACACGCAACTGACTGAGCCACCCAGGCACCCCTTTTCCCTTCGCTCATTCGTTTTGTTTCTTAAATTCGACATATGGGTGAAATCATATGGTATTTGTCTTTGACTGACTTTTTTTGCTTAGCATGAAACTCTCTAGGTGCATCCATGTCATTGCAAATGATAAGATTTTATTCTTTGTTATAACTCAGTAATATTCCATTGTCACTATGTACCCTTAGCAATTAATATCACATTCAAAACACACTAGGATCTTAGCAAATGTTAAATTAATAAATATAAATCTATATTTTAATGTACTCTCACTTTTATTCTACTATCTACCCTTTTATTGGATGCGTTACTAGCAATAATAACACAAATATATATGTATATATATTTGTATATATATGTATATATATGTATATGTATATATGTATATATACATACTACATTTGATTTGTCAATGCCTGACCTTGCTATAGGTTAGGCACTATTCTGGGTGTTTTATATATGCTAACTCATTTAATACTCAGAACAAATCTTGTATCCCCATATTTCAGAAATGAGATTATATGACTTGTCCAGGGGTGCATAGCCAGTAAGTTGTAGAGTTGGGATTCAAACCCAGGCAATATGTTTCCAGGGACCACAATAAGTTATAAGGAAAGTAAAAAGAAGGATATATTTTATGGGTGATTCTAAATGCATTGCCAAGATCTAAATTATTGATAATCAAAACTATGCCCTTATAATTTAGACTTCACGTGACCAATCTAGAGCATATAACTTAAGTACAAATATTAAACTTGATTTTGCTGCCTTACACTGCTGTTATTCTGTTTTTGATTTTTCTTTCTCAGCTTAGGTTTTATACTTTGGCTGCATATGATCTTTTCTATGTTCTTTATCACACCCACCATTTTGTATATGAACCAGGTCAATTACCACAAATAATAGCTTTGAAAATTAAAAAAATATTGGCTTTTATGATTCCTAAGACTGAAGCTTACTTCAATTATTATTAAAGCTAATATTTTCTGCTTTTTTTTTCATATTTCTAAAAAGAAATTATTCCAAACTTATCTTTTTTTTTGTTTCTTTGTTTGGGATCTGAAAATGAAAATAGAGTCATATAATAGCAACATTATTCAACTGTATAGTTACCTGATGTCCTAAAATAGTAAAAAATTGGGGTTTTCAGAAACATATCATCCTTTTTAAAGATTTATTTATTTCAGAGAGAGAGAAAGAGAGTGGAGGGAGGGGCAGAGAGAGAGGGAGAGAGAAACTCAAGCAGACTCCCTGCTGAGTGCACAGCTCAATGCAGAGCTTGATCTCATGATCCTGAGATCATGACATGAGTTGAAATCAATAGTCAGATGCTCAAACAACTGAGCCACCCAGGTGCCCCAGAAATATGTCATCTTTTAATAGCAGTATTTTTCCCCATGTCAAGTCAAAGTACAGTTTTATGGGTAATTAATAAATCCAGAATCATCATTTCTGAAAAATGGAAATCAGGTATCAACGTGATATCTCCAAGGTTTCTACAGTAATTTCTTCAGTGTTTCATTATTTGGAGATGTGATTGTTATCTCTCCCCACCAATCCCTTCTCTAACCCATGTTGCCCATAGCTCAAAGCAAATATCTAGTAAAAGACTTGTATCAACAACCAGAAATATATTCTACAGTTTGAAATTATGAACCTGCTGCAGAGTGAAAAAGGCCATTGATTTTTCTTCTTTCATAAAGCATTGTTGTGGTTTCCATTTCTGTTGTAAACATAAGACTGAATTTTATCACCAAGACACAAAGTTATAGGCCTTACATACTGATAGAGTGATCAGTAAGTAATCTATCAGGCCTTACATACTGACAGAGTGATTAATTATAATAAATGTTCACTATCATTTGAAACACTATTGATATTTTAAAAAAATTAAATACACCTAATGAAACTGAAGTCCCCTAAAAATATGAGGAGTGGACTGAATCTGAAATGGGTTTCAAATCCAACAGGCTGCCCAATTTAATGTATATAATCAGTTAATCTCTAAAAACCTGGTATTTAGTAGATGTCCAAATCCACTCGTCTGTTTATTGAAATCCTTTGATATAATGAAGCCTGTTTACTGATCTCTATTTAATTTCAAATAGGAGGTACATTGCTATTTGTTTATGACAATGAACTGTGCCATAACACATTTTAGTACATATTTTTATTTTTATATTATATTTAATTTATATACAATTTATACATTATGTTTATAAAATATATATTTATACTATAAAATATTTTGTATTTTATATTATTTTATATAAACATAAATAAATGTATTTATATTTATTATTATTTGTACCTTTAGTACATAACACATTTTAGTACATGTATATTGCTTTGTTTTCCAATACTGAGCTCATACAGATGATGTGGGGAAAAACTGATTTTTTTCTTTCATGCTTTTAGCCATTCTGCTAGGTGTGTTGTTTATAAAATTAGAGCTTTTTTTTCCTTTTCAATTTTACATTTTCCTTTCACTACAGATTTTGCTTTGACATAAAAAGGAGAGTTTAATGGAACATTCTGTTCCTTCCTTGCTCTTCTGTTGGTCTTTAACAATTGTTGTATGCATAGTCTACTTTCCATTGACTTGTAAGGACTTTACATGGTCTTAACTAATGAACTCATATGAATGAATCTATATACTCTTTCAGAATAGCAAATACATTTTTCATTACTCCTGAAACCTGTGGAACTTCTGACTCTGGAGGTCCTTATCAGCAAGAACAGCTTGTGTCTTCTCTCTGCATACACTGTCCAAAGCATTGGCACTTGGCAAGAGCAACTGCATGTATGTGCTTTTTCGGAGAAAACAGATTGGCTTTTCTCACTTAAGTAAATGACCTTGTTATTTATAGTTGCTGTCTGGACACTATTCTTTTTATAAAAGTAAAAAGTTAAAAGTGTTCTTTACAGTTAAATCTATTTGAGTTTTCATCCTCCTAGTGCTCTCTACTTCCTCCTAGGAATAAATTATTTTATTTTCTAACATCAAATTATTCTGGACTTTTTTTTTTTAGTGATCTTTGTGGAATTCTAAATATCTCCTGATTGTCAAATATGTGCATAATTCCCCAGTCTATATCCAAGCTATGAAGGAAAAATGTGATTGGACCAGTTCTTGCAATAAATAAAAAATGCACATATTTGTTGAGAGACAGAGGTAATGAATTTTAAAAATACCATCCGGTCTTGAAGGAATCATGTTTTACAAATATAATAACCAAATATTTATCATTTTGTTGTTTTGGTTTCTTTGTTTTGGGGCTTCAAACTTTAAAATCAGTTTTAAAAAGTCAGAGTAAGTGTTTGAAACTGTTTTCAGAATCACCCCAGGGAAGGTGTTGAGTCTCAGAGAACACACCTTTTCACCTTTTCATGAATCAGGATAAGTCAGCTTGACTGATTCACTCTCTGACCACTGGGCAAAGTATAAGTCATGTAGGAAAATGTCAGTTGAAATGTTAGTGCACTTTAAGGTCATCCACTGAATTTTCAGTGTATGTCTACATCATTTTCAAAAATCCCCAGCATTAATACACAGGTGTAAAGCAATGAACATGTAGTCTTCAATATCTTTCTTTAGAAATATACAAACTACATCATATTCAGATCCATGTCAGAACCAGGACGGTAAAAATTAATGCATGAAACAAAGCAATGGAACTTTTTGCTGTATCTGTTTTTTAAATAGAAATCAATTTAGCAAACATAGACTTCTTCGCCTACTTCACTCTAAAACAAATAAAGCCAAAAGAAAATAATTTAAAAAAGAGGAAAACTACAAGGAATCTACAGACAGTGGCAAAAAAATTGTTGAAACTAACACATAAAATAATGTCAGTTACTAGATGTTCATTTTTTCCCTCATAAGAATAGCCCAGACACTTTATTTATCTAGGAGATTTACCATGTTTTGGCACCAAATCAGAAAACAGCTTCCTAAACATTTCCCATGTCATCAGGAGAGTTCCATTTCAACAATATGTTATCAGACTATACTTAGACATTAGTGTCCATAGTATATGGAAAGCAGGCTAACAACAAAATCTGAAATATTTTTTTTGAAGTTTCAAAAATCAGGAGTGACTGGGCACTCAGTTATTAAGTGTCTGTTTTCAGCTCAGGTCATGATCCCAGGGTCCTGGTATCAAGCCCTGCATTGGACTCCCTGCTTGGCAGGAAGCATAGTTCTCCCCTCCCACTTCCCTTGCTTGTATTCCCTCTTTCAATGTGTCTCTCTCTGTCAAATAAATAAATAAATCTTAAATAAATAAATGAATATTTCCAAAATCAACTCCAAATTCTAATATCTTATAAAACAAATACTAAAATAGTATGAAGAATGAATTAATATAGATGATAAGCATAGCCAAATATAGTGATAACTCAATGTGGTACCCAAAAACCAGTGGTGATTATTATAGCTAACATTGTGGAAAATTGAGTGTGTGGTATTACCAAATATTTCCCACCACAGCAAATTTAAGGAAAAATTATAATAATTTGTCAAGCATTTGCTGAAAATTTGTATACAATATTCTATGGACTGTTAAACATCATTAAAATGTAGTAGCTCAAAGTATTTGGGTTTTTACAAATCTTGCAACTTTAAAAATACATTAAAATAACAATTCAAACCAATACTTGACTGTTATCTTAAAGCCATTGAGGTAGAAAATCCACTTTTGTAAAGACAAAAAATGAACTACTTGGTATCTATTAACTATTGCTACTACTTGAAAGCAACTTCCACCAGGAGAGGGCCTTAGTTTATTCACCACTGTATCCTCAGTATCTAGAGGCTGATTTACCAGAAGCACATCACCAATATGTGCTGAATTAAGGCATATATCTAGAGTTGACAACCAAATTAAATAAATAATGATGATTTATGACTCAACTCTGAAAAGATCAATGTAAAAGGAAATGCTTTGAATGACACTGAAAGAAAATCATTGTGATTACAAATACTTCACAAAGAACTAGATTTCCAAACCCACATTTATAAGATACTTCTGTTTTATACACAACCCACTAAAAAGGTGATTGGTTGTATGTGTTAGTTTGCTAAGGCTTCTGTAACAATGTACCACAAACTGGGTGGCTTAAACAACAGAAATTTATTTTCTCAAAGTTCTGGAAGCTAGAAATCCAAGATCAAGATGTCAGTAGGGTTGGTTTCTTTCTAAGCCTCTCTCCTTGCCTTGTTGATTGCCTTCTTCTTGTGCCTTCACATGGTTCTGTCTGTACATGCTTCTGTCCTAATCTCTTCTTCTTATAAGGACACGGATCATATTGGATTAGGGAACTCCCTAATGCCTTCATTTTAACTTAGTTATCTCTTTAAAAGATACATATCCAAATGTCATATTCTGAGGCACTGGAGGTTAGGATTTTGACATATAAATTTGGGAGGGATATCCTTTAGCTTATAACACAGTATGACACACAAGATGGACTAGGGTTACAAGACAAATGAACAATATATAAAAATTATAAAATGCAATTTAAATTGTGTATCATTTGCCCAATTTTTAATGACCACAAAGATGGATGGAAAGATAACAAAAAGCAATGTACAATGAGTGGCAAAATAGCAGAATAAATTATATTCACAAATGTTGAAGTGACTTGGGGAAAAAAGACATATGCACCATAAGTATCAGGGAATGTTTCTTGGAGTCAGTATCTTTTGCTGTTTGTTTGTTTTTTTAGGTCAGTAGTTCCTTAATAAGGGCTCCAAAGTTCTGAAAGAGTTAATATTTCTTCAAGAAATGAGCAATTTATTTCTTCTCAACCAAGACAGGTCTATTAAACTTTTATTCCCCTGGAGTTATATCTACAATAATTGATCTAGCAGATGGCTAATATACTGGAAACCCATGGTTGTATATTAGGATTTTAAAGAATTAGATGGGTCTATTTTGGATACCCAGAGAATATGGTACTGAATTGCATACACCAAAAGAGTCCCATTATAAAATTGTGTGATAGTGATACTCTAGTGTCTGAAGTAAGTAGATAATAAATGTAAGGACAAAATGCTAATATATAATGGAAAAAGTAAAACTTTCCTGATTTTGCACACAGCCTAAGCAAAAAAAAAAAAAAAAAAAAAAAAAAAAAACTGTTTTATTTTCTAATTTTTGTCAAATTAGCTAAGGGTGAGTTTGGAGCTTTTAGCTGACTAAGGTTGGTCATGTCAATTTCAAAAAATGCTTTATATTTATATTAATTTAATTATCCTATAGTACATGAGAACACAATAACTACTTGTTGGATTTTCTTGTGCTAGATGATTATTATAGGAAGGATGAAGGTCTTCCAAAGATCTTACGCTGACTAAATATGAAGGTTCAGGTAGTTTTCTGAACAAAGAATAAACAAGTTCTGAACGTAAAGAGAGTCAGGTAGTGAAATAGATAAAATGTCTTATCTTGATTTATGAAAAGGTAAAAAGGTGTGTTTCTGTTGATCAACACCTTCTCTTAAGATATTTTGGAAACAGTTTTCAAACACTGTTGTAAGCTTTTCAGACTGAGTCTGAAATAAAAAATTCTAAATCAAGGAATCACAAACTCTTGTGAATACTGTTTAATTGGTTTATCTTAAATATCTATAGAAATGAGAAGAAATGCTCAATAGCCAAATCCTTCTTAGTCCTACCATGTTCCTAAACAAGATGCTAATCAAATACTAGATTTTCTTTCTTTCTTGAAGTCAAGATCTCTGTGTTATTTCAAATACTGAAATAATTATGGTATTTCCTGACACCGCTGTTCCATGCATTTCCTCAAATGATGACTTTGGGGATTAAATCTATGGGCATGCTTCTGAGATTGACCTAGCAAAGAATAATTGGCTCTTACATTTGAGGTATAAAGCATTTTTTTGGGGGGGGATACCTGGGTGGCTTAGTTAAGAATCTGCCTTCAGCACAGGTCATGATCCCAGGGTCCTGGAATAGAGTCTCACATTGGGCTCCTTGCTCATTGGGGAGCCTGCTTCTCCCTCTCCCTCTGCCTATTGCTCCCTCTGCTTATGCTCTCTCTCTCTCTCTGTCAAATAAATAAAATCTTAAAAAAATTAAAAAACATATTTTGTTTTCTTTATTGGAATATCTAGAAGCCTTTGGAGCTTTAAACATCAAATTATTGGACTAAGGGATGGAAAAAGAATTAGGAAGCTTTTGTCTTAAAAGTCAGTTTTAAAGTATTTCAGTTAGAAGGCCGATAACCTGGGTCAATAAGGTGAGTGAGAATAAACTGTTCCTACCACTTGTAACAGATCTTGTCTTTTGAGCTTTTTTTAAGAATCTAGATTTAATCCCTAATTGTATACCTAAGGAAGTTCAGAGCCAAAGTAATTCTGAGTCCAAACAAAAGCAAGCTGTCATAATGGGGCATGAAGTCAGGCTTGTCATAAGAACTTGGGCTTGCAACATAAAGAAAGATTTCCTGGGAAGTGACTTATTAGGCTTTAATCCTTGATTGAACCTCAGTTCAGTAAATCATCTATACACTCTCTGGCTGCTTAACCTAAAGTCACTCTAAAATAATAACTTAAAACCAAAACTACACTAAAATAACATTTATTCATTAATCAGTTTGTTAGTCAGTAATGTTGAGACCTGGATTGACTAGAACACAAAACCAGTAAGCTTTAATGGGAAGATGTAAGAAGGATGTGTTACATAAAAGTCATCTTTGACTCCTTGATTTCCTTCACATTCCATGGCTTATTCATCAGGAAATGTTGTTGGTCTATTTTCAAAATATGTCTGGAATCTAACCACTTTTTACCATATCCATAGCTATTACCCTGCTCCTAGCCACCACCATCTGCAATAGACTCCCGGCTGGTATTGCTGCTTCCCTCCTTATTTCCCAAGAGTCTATTTTCAACTAAGAAACCAAAATGCTCTTTTAAAAGTGAAAATAAGATCATATTGGTCTTCTGTTCAAAACCCTGCAAAGCGGGGTGCTTGGGTGGCTCAGTGGGTTAAAGCCTTTGCCTTCAGCTCAGGTCATGATCTCAAGGTTCTGGAATCAGGGCTCTGCTTGGCAGGGATTCTGCTTCCCCTTCTCTCTCTGCCTGCCTCTCTGCCTATTTGTAATCTCTCTCTCTCTGTCAAATAAATAAATAAAATCTTTTTTTTAAAAAAAAACCCTGCAAAACAATTCTATTTCAAAGTTAAAACCAAAGTATTCCCAATAGCCAATGAGGTCCCATATAATTTAGCTCTCATGATCTCTCTAACCTCTTATATTATTTTCCCACTTACTATCTCAGCTCCAGTCACACTGGCCTCTTTGTATGCTCAAACATACAAAGCATGCTATTCCCTTAGGGACTCATTCTTTCTGCCTGGAGTTTTCTTCCCCCAATATCTATTTGTCTAATTCACTCACTTTCTTCAAATCTTTGTTCAAATATTCTTCTCAATGAAACTTTCCTTGATTATTGCAAACCCCACTTTGCCTTGGTTCTTGCAACCCTCCTTATTCTGCTATTTTTTTCTTGGCAGTGCTTATCATTTTCTATATACTATATAATTTACTCATTTATTTTCTTTATTGATTTTCTCCCCCTACTAGAATATAACCTCCTCAAAGATAACGATCATAGTTATCTTACCTCAAACATCTCTAGCAAAGAGTAGACACTCAACAAATGTTGAAGGAAAAATAGACTGAAGGAAAAATAGATGATTCTGATGGAGACAGCAAATCTATGTGATATGAAGAAGGTTCTGAGTAAACATAAAGTCATTGAGGCACAATAAACCTGCAAAATGTGTAGTATACTCCTTTTACAGAGTGACCCAAAGAGGTTGAATGCTTTTCCAAGGTCACACTGCTAATAGTGCCAGAGCAGAACTTTCACATATGTCAGGAAGACTCCAAGGAGATCGTTTTCTGTCAGACAGTGCCAGAAGAAAATTACTTAAGATAAAGTTTATCTGTAAGGAAAACCCAGACAAGATGACATGAGCTGTTATCTAAGATTCTATTCTAATCAGAAGTAATACCCTCTGAGATGAACCAGCTGTCAAGGTAGAGGGAAGATATCTAGAAAATTGGAGGGTCCAGAGGGGAGGCAATGCCTCAGAAATCCCTCAATAACTTTACTTCACCCCGTTCTGCCTTGACTAAATCCTTTGGAATACCTTAAAGTAGAGACATTGGCCCAAAGCAATTCCTTGAAGTTCCAAATAGATTTCAGACCTATGGTAGCATGCCAAGATCTATCCTTTACTCAGGGAAGGGAGTCCTCAGTACACCTCTAATGGAATTTGAAGTTCTTTAAGACTTGACAAGTTAGTTAGAAAACTTTTCCATGGAAATAGGTATCACTTCATGTCTGTACCCTGTTACTTATGGATTTATTGTTAAATGTGACTTCTTGAGATTGGGTCCACTCATAATTATGTTATAGCTGTAGGAGCCAGTGTTGTTCTATCCCTACTTAATGGGCCATCCCAATCAAGGATTTTAATGTAATGCAGGTTTATGCTGTAGGGGCATTCCTCCCCACCTCTAACAAACTCCTATGTCATGAGCATCTCCACAACCTCTCTGAGCAAAGGGTGTTGGTGAGCTATAATAGATATGATAGAACTCTCAGAAATATATGGACTATTACAGAGACACTTAATTTGTGGAACATGAGTCATAATTCTGTTCAGATAAAAATTGTGATATAATAAAAAATCATATGTTTTTCATAAATGGAAAAGAAAAGCAAAATGAAAAGATAGTTTTAGCTTTTGTATTTCTGTGGTTCAAAAATACATACACCTAATGCATGTAAGGTGTTTCCATAAATGTTTCCATTCATTAAGTATCTATCAAACAGTCCTACCTTCTGTCAGAGCATTTAGATAAGACATAAATCGAAGAACAAGGTGAATGCTGTATTTTGTTATTTCTACTCATATGGCCATTCATCCTCAATATGGCTTGCCCAGGCTTCTTCACATAGCAGTGCCAGGGTTCCCAGAGAACAAGAGTGTAAGATGCAAGTTCTCCTGAAGACTAAGCTCGGAACTCACACACGTTGACTTCTGTGATGTTATAGTGATCAGAGAAAGTCACAAGGCCAACTTATATTCACATGGTGGGGAAATTGACTCCACCTTTTAAAAGGAAGAGCTAAAAACACTGCCCATGTTAATTTATGACAGACATCTACCCCCATTGTGCTTAAACATCAGAGATAATAAACCAAGATCAGATCAGGCAGTAATTGAAATGCTATATTAAGAAAATTAAATTTTACTCTGAGGGAAAGGGGAAACACTGGAAAGTTTTGAGTGGAGAAATTTATATGATTCAGTGTATGTGTTAGAAATATCACATTGAGGAGGGGGGCAAGATGGCGGAGAAGTAAGAGATCCTGCAGCAACCGGTCCCCAAAAGTGAGCTGGAAATCTACCAGAAGACGCTGAACACCCATGAAATCACCTTGAGGAGAAAGATTTCTCACTCCGGGATCTCTCCAAGAGCAGAAGACAGCAGTGGAGAGGTAAAAGCAAAGTGGGAACACTGGAACTGATATGGGAGGATAAACAAAAGGGGGAGGGAGCCACCAGAAGCTAACCAAGGACAGTAAGACCCCAAAGGAAAGTGCCCAGTGGCGGGGGACCAGCATTAACGTAGAGTCCGTTAAAAACACTTAAAAAGGGCAAAAAGTTCTGAGGAGTAACTAGTGGAAGGGGGTGGTCGGGGGCACCAGCGCTTGGACCCACCCTCCCAGGAAGGAGCACCACAAAGTGAGACCAGTGGGGGGATCCAGTCTACGATTCCTGAACCTGCAGCTTTCTGCTCTCTGCAACAACCTGTGGGCTGGGCACGTATGAGCAAGCGCCTTTAGAGAGTCTGTGGTGGTCCACGAGCCGCAGCTTTTCTCTGTGTGCGCCCACCATCACGACATTCACGACCTGCTGCAGAGACTGTGCAATCCCCGCCGGCCGCTGAGAGAATGCAGGCAAGCGGCCTAACCTCCGGGGCGCCCCTCATGGAGCCACAGAAAGGCGGCTGGGGTCGTGACTTTCCCGGCCCACCGCAGGCCTCCCAGGTCCGCACTTGGGAGCCACAGAAAGGTGGCTGGGGGTGCGCACCACCTTGGAAAGGCTGCACTGTAAGCAGAAATTTCACGGAGGGGAGTGTGTGTTCTGAACCGCACAGAGGGCATCAGAGACTGAGTGCTTCTGGGCAGATTCATTGCTTGGACTCCCTGAAAAGGTGAAAAAGCTACAAAAGTCCAAAAACCTTCAGAGAGCGAAAGACTGAGAAACCGGTTTCCACAGAGCTCAGCCCCTTGACTGGGGGGCAGGGTGACTCAACCCATGCAAGACTGACTGGAAAACAATGTGGCAGGCCCCTCCCCCAGAAGAACAGCCAAAAAACAAAAGGACTATAACCACAGGGTCCCCATAAAATTTTAAACCCCAACGCCAGGAGAAATCAATATATTAAGCTCCTGGTAATGCCCTCAAACCTGTATATTTCATAGATCAAGTTTGTTTTTCTTTTTGTTTTTGTTTTCTCTTATTCTCTCTATTTTTAAATTTTATTTTAGTATTCACTTGCTTTCACATTTCTTTTTTCTTTTCTTTTTTTTTTTAACTACTTAACATTACAACGGCAGGTATAATACAACTATAAACCCAGGAGGACCTGAAATAACCTTCGTCGCCTGCGAGGAGTTATAACCACCCTCCCATCTTATCCCTCTGTCAGTGTTTCTACGTATCTGCTTTTGTTCTGGTATTACATAAATCTTATTCTTGGGGTTCATTTTGCTAGGTTCTTTTAATTCTTGTCATTTACTTTTGTCAGTCTATATGTTCGTTCGTGTTGGTTTACATACCTTATAAATCTTATTTTTGGGGTCCATTCTGGCTGGGATTTCCTCTTTTTCTCCTTCTATTTTTTTTTTATCCTTATTCTTTCTTTTTGGTGGTAAATCCCAATTGCTCCAAAACCCTCCAGAGTACACCCTGCCTGGATCGGGGGCGATATATCCAGCTATACATCCTCTCATCCACTTCTCATCAAAATGACTAGGAGGAAGAACATCCAACAGAAGAAAAACCCAGAGACTACAACCTCTCCTTCAGGACTATTGGAAATGGACATAAACAGTATGTCAGAAAGGGAATTCAGGGTGACATTTATCCAGGCAATGGCTAGGATGGAGCAAAACATTATAGAATCACTAAGGGCAGAAATGATATCTAGTATAGCAGACGTCAGAAGCACTATTAATGAGATCCAATCAAAACTAAATAGTCTAACAGCTAGAGTTATGGAGACAGAGGATAGAATTAGTGATCTAGAGGATAAAATGGTTGAGAAGAAAGGTCAGGAGGAGAGCTGGAACAAACTGCCCAGGAATCATGAGAACAGACTTAGTGAAATAAATGACACAATGAAACGCTGCAACGTCAGAATCATTGGCATCCCAGAGGGGGTAGAGAAAGACAGAAGACTAGAAGCTATAGCTGACCAAATTCTACATGAAAATTTCCCCAATCTGGGGAAGGGAACAAGTGTTTGTGTCCTAGAGGCAGAAAGGATACCTGGCAGGATTGATAAATCTAGAAAAACACAAAGACACATAATATTAAAATGTGGAAATTATACTTTTAGACAGGAGGTCCTGAGGGCAGGTAGGGAAAAAATATTCCTTACATATAGAGGAAAGCCCATCAGAATAATGTCAGACCTGTCCTCAGAAACCTGGAAAGCAGAAAGGGCTGGCATGATATATTCAGGGCACTAAACGAGAAGAACATGCAGCCAAGAATACTTTATACAGCAAGGCTGATATTCAAAAGGGATGGAGAGATAAAGAGCTTCCAAGACTGACAAGGATCAAAAGAGTATATGACCACCAAGCGGGCACTCCAGGAAATATTAAAGGGGATTCTATAAAAGCAGAAATGACACATGAGTGACTTAGAACAGAAATTTTCCATCTATAGAGACAAGGACTTCACAGGCAACATGATGTCAATAAACACTTATCTTTCAATAATCACTCTCAACGTGAACGGCCTAAATGCTGCCATAAAACGCACAGGGTTGCACAATGGATAAAACGACAGGACCTGTCCATATGCTGTCTACAAGAGACACATTTGGAAGCAAAAGA
This sequence comes from Nasua narica, assembly GCA_028533885.1. Lineage (NCBI taxonomy): Eukaryota > Metazoa > Chordata > Mammalia > Carnivora > Procyonidae > Nasua > Nasua narica. The sequence goes on along the minus strand of CM052801.1, from coordinate 60,510,941 downwards.
TACTTCCAGACTGAAAGTAAAAGCATGGAGAACCATCTTTCATGCCAACAATCTCAAAAGAAAGCTGGGGTAGTGATTCACATATCAGATAAATTAGATTTTAAGCTAAAGACTGTAGTCAGAGATACAGAAGGACACTACATCCTCCTTAAAGGGTCTATCCTCCAAGAAGATCTAACAATTGTAAACATTTATGCCCCCAATATACGAGCAGCCAACTATATAAACCAACTGTTAAATCAAAATAAAGAGTCATATTGACATGAATACCTTGATACTAGGAGATCTTAACACGCCACTCTCAGTAACTGACAGATCATCTAAACAGAAAATCAATAAAGAAACAAGACCTTTGAATGACACATTGGACCACATGGGCCTCATAGATATATACAGAACATTCCGCTAAAACAACAGAATACTCATTCTTCTCAAGCGCACATGGAACTTTCTCCAGAATAGACCACATACTGGGCCACAAATCAGGTCTCAACCGATACCAAAAGAT
>CM052801.1:60465669-60509933 GCA_028533885.1 Nasua narica | reverse complement strand
GACTGTGGACTCTGAGCAACAAACTGAGGGTTTGGAGGGGAGGGGGTGGGGGGTTGGGCAAGCCTGGTTGTGGGTATTGAGAAGGGCACTTATTGCATGGAGCACTGGGTGTGGTGCATGAACAATCAATCTTGTAACACTGAAAAAATAAAATAAACATATTTGGGGGAAAAAAAAGAAACTGCATTTTAAAATCATTAATTTGTTTTTCTCCCTAACAAAAAAACCTTTCTTCATCTAGGCACCCACTGACATTTTATATTTCCAAGTGTCCAGATTAAAAAAAAATTCAGAGAAGTGTTAAGGAATGTATGAATGCATATGAATATAAATTCTTTTTGTGTAAAAACACATGTAGTTACAATACAGAAAGGCTACAATGTTCTCCTAATTTTATACTCAAGTGTAAACCACAGCAATAGTGCATGTTGGAGATAGACTCCTGCTTAATGCTATGATTTAAACCTCACATTCTATCAACTGTACTGAGTTGCCAGTTTGAAGAAAAGATATTATTTTTTCCCTTTGCGAAAGAAGTTAATTATGCTTCCTTAACCACTTCTAAAATATTCGGAATGATGCCTCACATTTTCAAAACTTATGCCCACATGTTACAAATCTAACGGCTCTGGATTTAGTTGACACATTGTAGGTCTTCAAGTTATATATGAATATCCTACTTAACTTGACAGAAAGTGATCATCATGCAGTCCTCATTTGTCTTTCTAAAGTAAAAATTGTAGAACTGTTATTTAAGAGAAGATGGATGCTTATTAGGATTGTATCAGTTAGTCAACATGTACTGAGCAAGCACCTACCAGATCTGATGCTAAGTTTAGGGGATAGAGCACATAAGTCAGACCTCACCCTTGCTTTTGAACTTCAGATATTGGAAACAACTCTTCCGAACTTTCAACTCTTTCAAACTCTTCAGAACTGCCCAAAATTTAAAATAGAAAATTATATATTTTCCTCTTTTGCATTCCTTCCAGACACATGCTTCTCTTTGCTCAGTTGGATGAACCATATAGAACCTTCTTTGACTACATGAGGTCAGAGCCCTTTTATCTTGTAATGGTCACCAACCACTCATAGAAAACACTACACCTGAGGTAAGGACTACTTGTAATTTATCTGAAAACTGCATTAGTTTTCCATCCCCAATTTCTTTCCATAGATGAACTAATTTAAAAGAAAGGAGGAGAAAATTTGAGATGCCTAAAGGAAACATATTTCTTTAAGACTGTCAGGAAAGGAATCCAATAGTGTGTCAACAAGCAGTGGGTTATTAAAACATACTAGACATACACTCGAGGCCTCAAGACTAAAGTACAGTATAGGTGTTAAATGGATGAGCATATAAAAATCATATTATTATTTTTAATGGATAAATTTGAATGTTTGAGGATTGGGTTTTGGGAATAATTTAGATAAAATTCATTGAAATGTATTGAACTATTAGAGATTAAGCTAGATTTAGAATGTTGGAGTACCAGAGGTCATGCCTATTTTATTTGTTTTATTTGAGGGATACATTACAAACACAAAAGCATACAGAATGAAGAATTCATTGCATTCAAAAAACACTGAAGCCCTATTTTAGATAAGTGTACTTTACCTTCATCTGAAATAATAAAGAGAACTAATCTGCTCAAATTTTGTTGATAATTATAAAATTTGCTAGCTCTTAAAATTTGTCTTCTAGTCCATTCTATTCATAGACGATACCACTTGAACTATGAAGGAAGGGCACAAAATGAAAGAAAACTGTTTTTTAAATGATTTATTTATTTATTTATTTGAGATAGATAAATAGAGACAGAGAGAGAGAGAGAGAGAGAGAGGTTGGGGGGAGGGTCAGAGGGAAAGGGAGAGAGAACTCCAAGCAGATTCCCTGCTGAACTTGGAGCCAGATGCTGGGCTCCATCTCACAGCCTTGCAATCATGACCTGAGTTGAAATCAAGAGTCAGCTGCTTAACTGACTGAGCCACCCAAGTGCCCCAAGAAACCTGTTTTAATACCTTTGTATCATCATTTGTTAACTCTAGGCATACGTTTATCTGTAAAATTTATTCCCACTGTATTTATATGGATGCTATGCCACCGATCTGTTTAGAATACTGATCTCACAAGCTATAAATACTATAACAAAAGAGAGAGTTCATCTTAGTGTAAATTATGAATTTTTTTCTGGTTGGAAATAGTCTCAAATAATACTCACATATGAAAATGGAATATAGAAACTGCCTAGAGTCTTATGAAAAAATTTTTATTAGAAACACAGAAATAGACTATTCCTGAGACCTCGTTTAATGAAGAGGATATTGTAGTGTATATAGGGTAATATGAGCTCTGTTAAAAAGAACTTGTTGCTTTAATATTAGCTATTTGTAGTAATATTTTAGGGAAGACTGTGGGATTGCAGGGTTCCACACTTCAGAACATATGTTAATGTAATTCTTTTCCTGATATCTTGCCATTAGGTGCGTTTACTTTGGTTTCTCAAATCAAATTTTAAACTTCGTGACTAAGTAGGTGACCATGGTAGACTAAACTAGGTATACCCCTTCATAAGGGCTAAAATCACCAAAATCAGAAACTAAAACTAAAACTAAACTCAAAACTAAAAATCAAAACTAAAATCGTAGTTTTTGCCAGTTGCTGTTCAAATGAAAGTAGTATATACAACATCATGTGGGACTCCTGGGGCTTGGTTAAGTGGATTTCCGAATAACTTGTGTCTAATCCTATAAGGACCAATGCTTTTGTTTAAACTTCTTTTTCTGAAATGGATACTTTCCAAAATGTATTGCATTCTTTAAGATTATATGAAACATAATTTAATCTCCTAATTACTTAGAGTTATCATTATCAAATATCTCACAACAGATATATATATATTCAATTGCTAAATAACATCATAGAAGTGCTGAACTCAGGAACTCACTCTCTTGAAAAATTACTTTTATTGAACTGAGTTTTAGTCATTTTCCTCTTTCTCATAAAATGGAAGAAAAGACTGTACAACAGTCTAATCTCCTGTGGATATAGCATGACCACCTTTCCACAAAATTGATTGTTGAATCAAAATCCAAAGAAGCCTTCTCCTAAGTCATTGTTTTTACTTTACAAAAAGTTTTACTGTTTCTATAATCCTCTTTTTGATTTGTCAGCAGCATTATGATCATTATTTGCTCTTTTTAAGACATCACAATGTACCATAGTTTGCTCTTTCATTAGAACTATAACTTTTCAAATTGAAAAACGAAGTCCTATGGCTGATACGCTTACACAGTGACATACCTAAGGACTATTGAGATATAGGTGGCTGTTCAGCCCTCCACCCCTCCACCACACACACACACACACACACACACACACACACACACTTCTATCCCTTTCAGAGAGCCTGATGCCTTAGTGTTTACAGGCCTTTTGAGAACTACTGACACTGAAATGACTATTAAACTCAGAAGACCGCAGAGCATGCAACAATATGATACCAATTATCTTTTTGTGACTGGCTTCTTTGGTGTGAAAGTCTCCACCATTTGTTTTCATTTCTCTGTTCATGTTTTCTCCATTTTTCCTTATGACTTATGTTTTCTTCAGGTTTTTACCTGAAAGATAGTCTTTTTTCAACTGATGAAATTTATTCTCTATTGATGAACCAACTAATCACAGTATGAGGGGTGACCTGCTCTTAGCTTTTTACTGCATTCATTCCTGTTTATTGTGCAACAGTTAGTTATCTTCTGTAAGAGACAGAAATCTTCTTTCAGCACTCTTTTAGATATTTGCAGTTTCTGGATGTCTGTAAAGCATTCCTTTACTTTCAAATTTATTCCTTCTTGATATTGTTTATTCATTTAAAAATACCTATTGTTTGACCCCTTCCACACGGTCACGCTGAGCTAGTACCCGTGCCTGGAATCGGGTCGCAACCTCACCCGCGCCTGCCGCCTGCCACTGCCTCGGAACCATGGACCCCCACAAAGTGAGTGAGCTTCCGGCCTTCCTGAAAATGTGTAAGCAGGACCCGAGCGTTCTGCACACCAAGGAAATGTGTTTCCTGTGGGAGTGGGTGGAGAGCATGGGGGGTAAAATACCACCTGCGACTCATAAAACTAAATCAGAAGACAATATCAAGGAAGAAAAAACAGATAGTAAGAAGGCGGAGGAAAACATAAAGACAGAGGAACCATCAAGTGAGGAAAGTGATCTAGAAATTGACAATGAAGGTGTGATTGAACCAGATACTGATGCCCCTCAAGAAATGGGAGATGAAAATGTAGAGATAACCAAGGAAATGATGGATCAGGCAAATGATAAAAAAGTGGCTGCCATTGATGCCCTAAATGATGGTGAACTACAGAAAGCCATTGATTTGTTCACAGATGCCATCAAACTGAATCCTCTCTTGGCCATTCTGTATGCCAAGAGAGCCAGTGTCTTCATCAAATTACAGAAGCCAAATGCTGCCATTCGAGACTGTGACAGAGCTATTGAAATCAATCCTGATTCAACTCAGCCTTATAAGTGGTGGGGGGGTGATAAGTGGCGGGGGGCGGGGAGGGGGGCTGCGGAACACAGACTTCTGGGTCATTGGGAAGAAGCAGCACATGATCTTGCCCTTGCTTGTAAACTGGATTATGATGAAGATGCTAGTGCAATGCTGAAAGAAGTTCAACCGAGGGCCCAGAAAATTGCTGAACATAGGAGAAAGTATGAGTGAAAACGTGAAGAGCGAGAGATCAAAGAAAGAATAGAAAAGGTTAAGAAGGCTCAGGAAGAGCATGAGAGAGCCCAGAGGGAGGAAGAAGCCAGACCACAATCAGGAGCTCAGTATGGCTCTTTCCCAGGTGGCTTTCCTGGGGAAATGCCTGGTAATTTTCCTAGAGGAATGCCTGGAATGGCAGGGGGGATGCCTGGAATGGCAGGAATGCCTGGACTCAATGAAATTCTTAGTGATCCAAAGGTTCTTGCAGCCATGCAGGATCCAGAAGTTATGGTGGCCTTCCAGGATGGGGCCCAGAACCCAGCGAATATGTCAAAATATCAGAACAATCCAAAGGTTATGAATCTCATCAGTAAATTGTCAGCCAAATTTGGAGGTCAAGCATAATGCCCTTCTGACAAATAAAGCCCTTGCTGAAGGAAAAGCAACTTCGATCACCTAATGGATGTTGCAATAATACAAACCAGTGTACCTCTGACCTTCTCATGAAGAAAGCTGGGGCGCTGTGAAGAGAATCCCTACCCCTCTGCTCCTCATGCAACTGAAACATTCTACAATGGTTTGCCATTAGGGTATTCATTCAGATAATGTTTTCCTACTAGGAATACAAACTTTAAACACTTTTTAAACCTTAAAAATATTTAAGAACATATTAAAGGGGTGTATTAGTCCCTAAAAAAAATACCTATTGTTTGCCATGTGTCATGCATTATGCTAAGTATTGGAGATAATATTGAGAACAAGTTAGCTATGATGACTTCTTTCAGAAAGGTTCTAATCTTGTGCAAAAGATTGAGAAATAAATATTGGCACTAAATTATAACACTGCATGTAGCTCTCTTCCTTTTATGCTAACAAAATGTGATGCCTAAGAAGTGACAAGGAGTTGCCACACCTTTGATACAGCAGCTCAAAATTAATTCTCACATTAATTTACAGGAGATTTTTGCTTTGGTTTGTTTTGGTTTTAGCAGAAATTCTAGACATGGACAGGGTTTTGTGACATTTCTCCTCTTTCTATAATACTTTAGAAGGCACAATTTACATGGGATTCCCTATGGTTTGTAAACTGCTTTTTGGCTTCTATTTCATTTAATAGTCATATATCTGAGAATAACCATATGGCATTTCCATTTTGATATTGCTTCCTTCAAAATCAGGTTTCACTTCAGATTAAATGACTTGATTTGGTTAATCTTACATTTCAAGAAAATAATTGCATTTATAAGTAATCTTACTTAAAAACAAAAAGAAAAAAAAAACAGCCTTGAATTTGTTTGATCTGCCTTTATGTATTAGAAAAAAGTGAATATGCCCATATATAAACTCTTGCTCCTAACCTTTCTTCGTACTCCCATTTTTGCGGACACTAGTCATAAAGATATTTATTTCCAGACATAATTTTTAATGTTTGCATTTTATGACCAAAAATCAACTAATAAGTTTTGAGATAGTATCTGGAGCAACTTATAATTGTATTCTTAAATATATGAGTAGCTTGCTGAATTAAAAAGATAAAAAGAGTTTATAGTTCATCTCTGTGAAAAAATAGTATATCAATAAAATTGATGTATCTTACAGGTGGTTTTAATATCATATTCCTTAATTCTAGAGTCTTTCTGTCAAATCAAAAGGTAAATGGAAATATTAGCATCCTAGTAGGTTGATTATTAATTATAAGCCTTTTGTGTAGTAATTGAACCAAATAAGTACTTATCAAACATCCGTTGTGTATTTGTTTCAGAATATTGCTAGGAGCTATGAATGATTGAGGATAAGGTTTCTGGTAGATGATGCATTCAGAAAGGTAGTGACCTGAGAGAAAACTAAAATTCATGAAGAATTAATGTATTATCTAAATTCGGCTCTAAATCTGAAGCTTAGATTTAAAGATAACCACACTCAATTTGACCTAATTGTGATTCCCATAATTTTAGGAGCAGTATAATTGATGAAAAAGCCTTAAACATGGATCTAGAAACTGGAATTTCAGTTGCAACTTTCTGTACTTTAATCTTGGGCAAGTCACTCCAGCTTTCTGAGCTTTAGTTTCTTTTCCTTTAGAAGAGAGGAAATATAACTTGTCCTGCAAACCTCAGAGGATGTCCATGAGAATCATATAAAAGAATGTGCTTTGTTATCTAAGGTTATGTCTATGAATGCAGCATCTTCTTGTACATGTATTTATTTATTGACAAGTATATTGTTGTTGCTTTGGATTATTTACTTGAGATAAAAGATATGTGGAACTCCCTTGTACTATTGCATAGCCTTTCCATCCCTTTTGCAAATTTGATCAAGCTTGTCATCTTCTAGAATCTATAATGTTCTCTACACTGCTACATATTTTGTACTTTAAGGAAAATACCTACAAGAATGTCTTCACATTTGACTTATAGTTTCAAATTTTCATTTTCTTTTAATGAACAGAAGGATGTGTGTTTCAGTGTGCCAAACACGTGCGTGTCTTCTAAGCATAAAGTGAATGTGTCATATTCTTCCAGAAGTAACAAAATGCTATATTTTAAGAGGTTAGGCCTAGTGGTGTTCTCCACCCACAAAAATATGCATTGCTATTTAATTGTTAACAAATTGTCAGCCTCTGTCTCTCATTATTCTTTATCCTGAAAAACTATGTGCATAATATATTTTTTTTTGTTTAATGTAAGTTGTAATACTAATCACTAACTGTTTTGATGCAAGAGCATAATTTACCCTTCTTTCAGGCAAAGAAATAAATATGCTTTGATATCTTTGGCTGGCTTCCTTTCATTATTCTTTTCCTTTTCTTGGTTCTCTTCTTTTTCTTCTTGAAGTTAGCTTTTCTGTAACCATCCCACTCTTCCCATGTCCCAACCATCACATGATTTTTTCAGATTCATGTTTTATTGTGTTTACTAAATTTTCTCCCCCTTCAGTGCTTTCTACAATAAGCCCTTCTTTTGAAAATAAGACTTTAATTAAAATGAGATTGTCTTCTGGGGTTTGCTTTGTCCTTCTTGGTTTTGTTTTACTCTCTTTACAATATGGTGGCCAAGAACATTTAAGTTGGGAAAATGAAACTGAATAATTTCCCCATCAATATTACCTACAATTTAATGTTTTCTCACCCAAATGATTCCAGTTTCTTTTCTTTCTCCTTTTTTTTCCATGGGGGAGGAAAAGAAGAAAAGAAAAAGGAAGTAGTATCAAGAAGGTGTGGTGCCAAGGAATGCAACCCACTGCAATGGAATGCTCACTATTTCACTACCATTCTAGCAAAGGGCCAAGACTCCCACAGAATCACTGATCCATTTTGTTTTCAATATAATTTTCATAATTCCAAGAAGAATAAGGTGAAATATGATCTCTGTCATAATTCCTTTCTCTCCCCATATCCCCAAAGCTGTATTGCCAGTAGGTAAATTATTATATAATAGCAAGTTGTTCCCATAGGAGTGTCCTTCCTCATGCAGTGCTGCAGTGCAGAACTCAACCTATCCACACAGTAACTTACAGAGCTCTTCATTTAAAGGCTGCTATGGATATGACTATAGCAAATGATGGTATAGTTTCTAATTGAGACTTGCTTTCTGGATACATTTTTGTAATTTGTTTCACTAACCAAGTGTGATCCTTCAAAGTAGGAAAATATTTTAAATACCATTTTGAAAAATGATTCACAGTTCATTTGTACAGTTTGTATTCTCAAGAGCATCTTTTTGGAATATACATAAATACAAACATGTATGTAGACATTTGAAACAATTTGGGGTTAAACTGTCTGTTGAGGGAATTCAGAAAAATGAGAGAGGCAGAAATAGTTAAAAACCATGAAAGGAGTAAACATATTTAAATGAGTCAAAAACTTAATAGCCTCTTTTTTCTAAAGAAAAAAAGAGGACATATCATTAATATTTCTCCTCTCTAAGCAAAGGTTTTGGCATTTGCACCCTCAAAGCACAGACAATTGCATATTCTTTTGCTAAAATGGATTCTGGTTCAATCTGTTCACTAGCTCTTTTCCCTTTCTCTTTCTGTGGAAACACACACACACACACACACACACACACACACACATTCCTTTTAAAGATATACTTTCTTCCTGCCATGTGCAAGAGTAAATCTCCACTTTGGAGCAATATTTTAAGTACTGAATTTAAGTCTCGCTGTCCCCATCAGTCCTGCTCCTCTGACCTGTGCTAGAGAACAAAACAATAACCTGAACTGAAAGTTCCAAAACCCAAAGAAATTTCTTCTGGCTGTGACTTACTGTCACTGACATTTTGATGCTGATATACTGTAGATGAATTCCATAAATGCAATTCTAAATTTCAGGCATTTGGATTTGTCAGTTTAATTCAAGCATCGCCTTAGTTAAAACTCAACTTACTGAATTTATGCAAAAAGAAATGGGGAGAGGGGCAAAAAACATTTTCATTCTGCAATGGATATTATCAGAGCTTTGTGGTATTATAATCAGTGCATGCAGAATAGTGCAACTCCAAACAGTAAGCTGGAGTTGCAGTCTGGCAAAATAAGCCCTTCAAAGCTCATGAGCTTACTGTTATTCACCCTGTGGATTTTCTCCATCACAAAGCTGAGTGAGTCCATTAAGCTTATGTAACACAAGCTTCAGGATGATATGGAAAGCTCTTAAATAAACTAAGTTTCTAAATCAGGAGTGTGCATTATGTACTGAAAACTTAAATATGTCAGTAATGCCAATATATTTGTACAATAATGATAATCACAGTCACATTTTAAAGCAAAACATTTAAAAGTACACTTTCTTCACAGTACTGAAAAAAAGGAACATCAAAATCAGTATTCCAGCTTTGCTCTGAAAGAACTGAAGTGAGAGTAGTAATCAGGGAGTGCTCTAGCTTTAAAAGTGCTGTCATCAATTATAAATCCTTAATCCAACCCTTGATAAGCAGGTAAAGAAGAAATTGATTTTTGCAGATGTTTTGGTGTAATGAAATACAGAATATAAGAAATGTGAGCATGTACACATATTTTCATAGATACAGAATTTTATTCATTTTAGTAACCAATTTAATGCAAGGAAAATACAGTGCATCCATCAAAAGTGGTAAAGGGGTGTTAAAAATGAACATGAAATGTGTAAGCCTGATGATTCACAGAACTGTACCCCTGGGACAAATAATACATTATATGTTAATAAAAAAAATGTGTAGACCTATGATATCATCAGACACATTGAATACTGCTGCAGTTTATTACATGCCTGAGCACTTCAGAAAGCAATCCAGCTATAGGCCCAATTTAGAAGAGCAAGGTAAGATCAAGGGTTGTTCCTTTTACTTTCAGGCAGTATGTGTTTTAATGGTCACTTACACTGACTTAACCTGATTTGGTCAAACTCTGAGATGCCCAGGGGTATAACTCCAAAAAGAATGTCAGATTGCAGCTAATTGTAAATTAGTGAAACTTTATTCCAAATGTCCTTTACCCTTTACCCAATTTTGATCAAAACAACCCAAGAGGAAAATACTATTGTTTTCCAGACTGAAAACTAGCTTTCATAAAAAACTTCATTGTAATTAATAAAAATTAAGCTTCTCAACGGACCATAGATTGCTATGCTTTTCCTTTTTGAAAGAGATATCTTCTGAGCTTTCATCTGTTAAAGATTATTTCCCCTTTAGAACTAACTTGACCACTAGTCCTACAGTTGTGAGTGTTTAGGGAAAGGAATAATTTGCTTCAGGGGAAAAATCGTTTCTTATACTGTTATAAAATGAGCTTGAGCTTTGTTCCCCATGACCCAGATTCCCATGACAACAGCAACAGTGACCTTGCCTTAAGGTCCAGGAGCAGATGAAGTGATCATACAGAATGAACTTAGATTTCTGATGGATTTTTTTCGGATGCGTTTTAATATTTTAACCTCAGTTTTCTCTCTTATAAAACAGATGATTACAATTCTTCTATTATTTTTTAAACTTTTAAAAAAGATTTTATTTATTTGAGAGAGAGAGAGAGAGACAGAGGTTGAGAGAACAAGTGGGAGGAGGGGGAGTGGGAGAAGCAGACTCCCTACAGAGCAATGAGCCCCACATTGGGCACAGGGCTCAATTTCAGCACCCTGGGATCATGACCTGAGCCAAAAGCAGATGCTTAACCAACTGAGCCACCCAGGCACCCAGATGATTATAATCCTGACAAAGGATATCTATAGATAGTATTCCTTATAGCAGATCCACCCAAATAAAATGACAAAATGTTTCCATTGGGACGGGAGTCAAGAGAGTGACAAAAAATCAGTTTATAGGAACTTTGGCACCAAATACAGTCCAGGAAATTACTCCAAACTTCACTATTGTAATGGACTCTAAATTTTCAGCAACTGAAAACCACACTGCACCAGCCAATTGGTTATAAATTTAAAAAAACAGGAGATGATTTCAGAGAAAGAAATTGCAGCCATGGAACAACATATTTCTAAGATCAGTGGGACATATCTGTCTTACCGGAATAGGATACACTTCTGGAAAATAATGATCCCAGGAGGCAGAACAGATACTCTTTTTAATATCTTCCTCCTACTCCATCTTAGAGGAATGGGATGAAAGTTAAACGTTGTAGGTCTCTTGGAGGTTTTAAGATGGAAGCTAAAAAATAGCACTTATAATTCAAATCTTCCTGACTCTCAATTTTTTGCATTTATGAAAAATCCATAGCATTTATATCTGCTCAATGTATTATATTTATAGTTTATATATTTGAGAAATTCCCATTATAATAGTTTGTATTTCTTTATACTATGTATGTAAAATAGAGAAGCATTAACACATGAAAACGAAATACTTCCTGGTTATCTAGCACAAGTACAATAAACATTGATAGACTCTGTAACAGGTCAATAAACCAAAGTTTTAGCAGTTACAAGAGCAAAGAGATTCCAATGTGAAGAATACTTTTGGAGGGGTGCCTGGGTGGCTCAGTGGGTTAAGCCTCTGCCTTCAGCTCAGGTCATGATCTCAGGGTCCTGGGATCAAGCCCCGCATCGGGGTCCCTGCTCAGCTGGGAGCCCCTGCTCAGCTGGGAGCCTGCTTCCTCCTTTCTCTCTGCCTACCTCTCTGCCTACTTGTGATCTCTCTCTCTCTGTCAAATAAATAAATAAAATCTTTTTAAAAATATATTAAAAAAAGAATACTTTTGGAGAAATATCATACTTTTCCTTTAAATCTTCAACCACACAAAGTGTTCTTGTTTGTCCCATCTTTTCTACAAAAGAACTTTTAAAGAAAGTTGACATTTGGAAAAACTAGAAGGCTGTTGTAGAGAGCAAAGTGTAGTCTCTCATGTCAAATAGTAGGGTGTGTCAAGCAGGGGCCTGTGTGAAGCAATGACACAAGTAGTTAAATGTACTGCAGCTAGGAATTATCACCAGGACCAGCATCAGCTGACATCCCACAACTGATAACAAGCAGAACCAGAGGAGGTCTGCAGGGGCCCAAAATAGATTAAATCCCTTGAAAATGGGGAGGATTTTTACAACAGACTCTTCAGACCTGACCCTTCTATGTCTGATTCCTTAAAAAAGGCAGTTGCCACCAAAGCCTCTGCCCAACTGATCTCGGAACGGAACTGAGATCCTTCGCTGCTTGAACATAATAAGCAGTTAGTGCCAAGAGCTGACCTGACTGGACAAAGATCTTATCTCAACTGCACACCCACAGATTGTCTTCATGTTTGGTTCATTAACTTCCTACACCCTTCTGTTACCTTGTTTGTTATGAGGTTTGTCTTATGTTCTGCTCTGTGTGCTATGTAAGAAGCCAAGTTTAATCACATGGTGAAATGTCACTGAGTTTGGAATTTGGAACCTGCTTTGTAATTGTGATTAACTTTGTCTTATGATTTAATAAAATTGACATTGTGGGAAGACACAAATTGTATGTGTGCCTTCATAGCATGCTCATGAGAGCCATCTATGTCTTTACAGATTAAAACCAACATGCAAGTTTTTTCCGGAAGTTTTTTAAGTAGTCATTTGTGTAGATTATCCAATATAAGTTAATTCCATACAGTAATAGGTAAAGTAAATGAACTCTCACATGCTAGACATTTTCTTTCATACTTCCTTCCTTTTATTTAGTCTTTCTTTCATGCTACAGATATTATTTGTTCAATATGGGAAGTATGTTTGACAGTAAGGATAGAGAGTAAAAATAAGGTATATCCCTGTCCCAGAGAAGCCCAGTCTTGTGGATGATAGAGACCAGAGGCATTATTTGCCTTGTTCATTCCAAACTGATGAAATTAAGGCTTTTGGGGTTCAGATTTGCCCCTGGGGAATTCAAAGTAGAATCATGGATCAGTTACCACCTTGATAAATTCATTAATAAGTAAAATGTTCTCAATACTTGATTTTGAAATTTGAAGAAAAACAGAATGAACCCCATACAACCTGAGTAAATTCTATCAGCAAAGGGCAACCACTGCCAGTGCTGATCCATCTAATCACCAAGGTTATAGGAGATCCCAAGAGAAAGGGGAGGTTTGTTTTAAGTGGGATTTTACTACCTAAGAATTGCCTGAGGCCCTGTGGGCTTCCTTGCAGATCTCTTTTCTCCAAACAGAGGTATTTGATATGCCTTTGCTCAAACAGGTTTATTACCTATTTGTACCCTCCAGGTGGTGATATAAGTTGCAAAGAATATAGAAATTCAACCACAATTTTTTAATGCAATTTCAGTTTTTCCAACCTGTTGTACACTCTGTATAGTTACACATTTGGGGAAATACTACCACTGAATGAAGTGTTGTAGAGCCTTTACAGAGTGCTTATGATATTATTCAAAAAATGGAAGCTCTGTTCAGCTCGATAAGGGTACTCTAATCTTGCCTGTAGTGGCACATGTCTTTTTTAGAGGATGTACAAGCCTGTCATTGTAGGGAATTATGAAAAAATGTGGATTTCTGCTAAGAGGCTCTTACCATTCAAATTTCCATTTGTCAAAGCAATTTTGGTGCATGAGGAGTTGTACTTTGATGTGTAAACCAGGTACATAGCATTTTAAAAATGTAAAACAAAAACTTAATATTCCTTTGAAGACAGTGTGAGGGTTAAAATAAAAACATTAAAAAGATTAGACATAGCGAGATGTTTCTTACCCAAGGGGGGGGTGGGGAATTGATGTTAACAGTTAAAAGCTGAAAAACTATCAAATTAATTTTATCTAAAAAATTGTGTTGGGGTGCCTGGGTGGCTCAGTTGTTAAGTGTCTGCCTTCAGCTCAGGTCATGATCCTGGGGTCCTGGGATCGAGCCCCACATCGGGCTCCCTGCTCAGTGGGAAGCCTGCTTCTCCCTCTCCTACTCCTCCTGCTCATGTTTCCTCTCTCAATATGTCTTTCTCTGTAAAATAAATGAATACAATCTTTAAAAAATAAAAATAAAAAATGGTGTCAAATTCAGTGTAGGCATTTAACAATAAATTATAATTCAGGAATTAATCATCTTTTGATGATTTCACTCTGCTGTTAGATGATGGTTGTTTTCTGTTGCACTTTCACTTTATACTCCTTTTTTTGGCCTCTTTTTTTGTTTGTTTAATCCCAGGGCTGGCACTGATATTCAGCTGGCACACACCTATGTCAACATACAGGATGTTAAAACACTGAAATACTTCATACCAGTTGATAAATGACTGCTGCCCTGCACCACCCAAGTTTCACTCCACTTCCATGAGGTCTCTATACCTTCCTTTCACACCTCCCATTCACCTTAGGACTCTGTAATTAAAGGGGTAGGGCTTGGCAAAGTCAGGGATGGGGTGTTCCTCCAGGATCCTTTCCCAGTGCTCTTTCTGGTTTCTGTTCTGATGGGTTGTTGCCTGTGTTTTCCCAGTTGCTAAATATTTATGAGCCTCTCTTTTTCCTAGGTCGTCAGATTTAAAAGAGGTTGATCCAGGGGCACCTAAGCATCCCACTCTTGATTTCAGCTCAGGTCATGATCTCATGATCCTGAGATGCAGCCCTGTGTCGAGCTCTGTGCTGAGCATGGAGACTGCTTAAGATTCTCTCTCTCCTCCTGCCCTTCCCTGCCCACTCATGCTCTCTCTCTCACTTAATCTCTCAAATAGATGATAGATAGATCGATAGATAGATGGTAGATAGATAGATAGATAAAAATAAATAAAAGAAGTTGATCCAGAGATGGCTCCAAAAGATATTTATTTTTAGTGGTTCCATTTGAGCTTTCAGTAACTTTCCCCGCTTCCCAGCTGTTCTGCCCAAGCTCCACCAATCCACCTAGGAAAACATACCTGTCCTGTGCTCAAATATCTGACTCATTTACTTGGATCTTAGTGATATTGATTGATAATATTTAAATGTTGTTCCCAAGACTGAATTTTAAAAATGACTCATGGAAAAACAATATTTTAATGCAAAGTAATAATAATAACCATGCTCTAATAAATGTTTACATTTATTGAAGGCCAAGCAATATATAGTTGTTTCAGATGTACTAACTCTAATCCTTATAATCCACGGTTTACATATAAGCAAATTGAGTCTCAAGAACCTGAGTTAGTGGCCTAGAATCTTAAAGATAGTGAGAACCAAACCTAGGATTCAACATCAGGTCTGTCTCTGAAGCTCATGCTTATACATCACCATGAGACCTAACAGAATTTGGGACTAAGTAGCAAGATGGGGAAAAAAAGGCATTTTAGTGGTTGAAGATGAAAGGTAGGCAGTAATTTGAGGAATTCTAAAGCTGAAATTAGAAAATTAAGGCGATGCCTCCTCTACCTCCATCTAAAAACACACCTGAAGTTGAATTAGATCTGAACTTTTAAAGAAAAAAAGTGTTTGCTACTTAGTCACAAAATTATACACTCATAATTTTGAAATATAAATCATAAATAATCTAAACTTTGTGACATAATTAATCATCAGAGATGCCTTTTAACAACTTTTCTTCCTCTTTTTTTTTAATTTGACTTTTTATTAACATATAATGCAATATTTGCCCCAGGGTACATGTCTGTGGATCATCAGGGTTACACATTTCACAGCACTTACCATAGCAAATACCCTCCCCAATGTCCATGACCCTACCCCCATTACCTCCCAGCTACCCTTCGTTTGTTTTGTGAGTTTAGGAGTCTCTTACGGTTTGTCTCCTTCCCAATCCCAACCTGTTTCATTTCTCTCTGTTTTTCTGTTTGTGTATAGAAATGCAACTGATTTCTGTGCATTGATTTTATATACTGACACTTGATGGAATTCCTGTATGAGTTCTAGCAGTCTTGGAGTGGAGTTTTTTGGGTTTTCCACATAAAGTATCCTATCATCTGCAAAGAGTGAGAGTTTGACTTCTTTGCCAATTCGGATGCCTTTTATTTCTTTTTTGTTGTCTGATTGCTGAGGCTAGGACTTCTAGGACTATGTTGAACAGCAGTGGAGATAGTGAGCATCCCTACCATGTTCCTGATCTCAGGGGAAAAGCTTTCAGCTTTTCCATATTGAGAATGATATTCGCTGTGGGTTTTTCATAGATGGCTTTGATGATGTTGAGGAATGTACCCTCTATGCCTACCATGTGAAGAGTTTGGCTCAAGAAAGGATGTTGTAGTTTGTCAAATGCTTTTTCTGCATCAATTGAGAGTATCATATAGCTCTTGCTCTTTCTTTTATTAATGTATTGTATCACATGGATAGATTTTCAGATATTGAACCAACCTTGCAGCCCAGGAATAAATCCCACTTGGTCGTGGTGAATAATCCTTTTAATGTACTGTTGGATCCTACTGGTTAGTATTTTGGTGAGAATTTTTACATCCGTGTTCATCAAGCACTTGGTCTGTAATACTCCTTTTTTACGGGGTCTTTGTCTGGTTTTGGATCAAGGTAATGCTGGCCTCATAAAATGAGTTTCAAAGTTTCCATTTCTATTTTTTGGACTAATTTCAGGAGAATAGGTATTGATTCTTCTTTAAAAGTTTGGTAGAATTCCCCTGGGAAGCCATCTGGCCCTGGGCTCTTAATCATTGGGAAATTTTTGATGAGTGCTTCAATCTCCTTACTGATTATGCATCTGTTCAGGTGTTCTATTTCCTCCTGGTTAAGTTTTGGTAGTTTGTGTGTCTCTAGGAATGCTTCCATTTCTTCCAGATTGTCTAATTTGCTGGAGTGCAGTTGCTCATAATATGTTCTTAAAATTGTTTGTATTTATTTGGTGTTGGTTGTGATTTCTCCTCTTTCATGATTTTGTTAATTTGGGTCATTTCTCTTTTCTTTTTGATAAGTCTGGCCAAGGGCTTATCAATTTTATTAATTCTTTCAAAGAACAAACTCCTAAGTTCCTTGATTTATTCTACTGTTCTTTTGGTTACTACTTCATTGATTTCTGCTCTGATCTTTATTATTCTCTTCTTCTGCTGGGTTTAGGAGTTTTCTGTTGTTCTTTCTCCAGCTCCCTTACGTGTAAGGTTAGGTTATGTATTTAAGATCTTTCTTGTTTCTTGAGAAAGGCTTGTATTGCTATATATTTTCCTCTCAGGACCGCCTTTGCTATGTTCCAGAGATTCTGAACAATTGTGTTTTCATTTTCATTTGTTTCCATGCATTTTTTTAATTCTTCTTTAATTTCCTGGTAAACTCATTCATTCTTTAGTAGGATGCTATTCAGCCTCCATGTATGTGTGTTCATTCCAACTTTCCTCTTCTGATTGAGTTCTAGTTTCAAGGCATTGTGATCTGAAAATATGCAGGGAATGATCCCAATCTTTTGGTAGTGATTGAGACCTGATTTGTGTCCCAGGATGGGGTCTATTCTGGAGAATGTTCCATGTGCACTAGAGAAGAATGTGTATTCTGCTGCTTTGAGATGGAAGGTTCTGAATATATATGTGATGTTCATCTGGTTCAGTGTGTCATTTAGAGCCTTTATTTCCTTGTTGATCTTTTGCTTAGATGATCTGTCCATTTCGGTGAGGGGGTATTAAAGTCCCCTACTATTATTGTATTATTGTTGATGTGTTTCTTTGACTTTGTTATTAATTGGTTTATGATTGGCTGCTCCCACGTTAGGGGCATAGATATTTACAATTGTTAGATATTCTCATTGGACGGTCCTTTTAAGTATGATATAGTGTACTTCCTCATCTCTTATTATAGTCTTTGGCTTAAAATCTAATTTATCTGATATAAGGATTGCCACCCAGCTTTCGGTGATGTCCATTAGCATGGTCAATTATTTTCCACCCCCTCACTTTAAAGCTGGAGGTATCTTTGGGTCTAAGATGAGTTTTCTGTAGATAGCATATCGATAGGTCTTGTTTTTATTATCCATTCTGATAATCTGAGTCTTTTGATTGGGGCATTTAGCCCATTTAAATTCAGGATAACTATTGCCAGATATGAACTTAGTGCCATTGTATTGCCTGTTAACTGTATATTGTCTCTGTTCCTTTCTGGTCTATGTTCCTTTTAGGGTCTCTCTGCTTAGAGGACCCCTTTCAGTATTTCTTGTGAGGCTGGTTTGGTGTTTGCAAATTATTTTAGTTTTTGTTTGTCCTGGAAGCTTTTTATCTCTCCATCTATTTTCAGTGGCAGCCTAGCTGGATATAGTATTCTTGGCTGCATATGTTTCTCATTTAGTTCTCTGAATATATCATGCCAGTCCTTTCTGGCCTGCCGGGTCTCTGTAGATAGGTCTGTGGCCAATCTAACATTCCTGCCTCTGTATGTTACAGACTTCTTGTCCCGAGCTGCTTTCAGGATTTTTTCTTTGTCACTAAGACATGCAAGTTTTACTATTAGATGAAGGGGTATAGACCTATTTTTATTGATTTTGAGGGGGATTCTATGTGCCTCCTGGATTTTGATGCTTGTTCGCTTTGCCAGATTAGGGAAATTCTCTACAGTAACTTGCTCCAATATCCCTTCTGCCCCTCTCTCTCTTTCTTCTCCTTCTGGGATCCCAATTATTCTAATATTGTTGCATCTTATGGTATCACTTTTCTCTCGAATTCTCCCCTCATGGTCAAATAGTTGTTTGTCTCTCTTTTTCTCATCTTCTTTATTCTCTGTCATTTGGTCTTCTATATCACTAATTCTATCTTCTGCCTCATTTAATCTAACAGTAAGAGCCTCCATTTTTTAATGTACCTCATTAATAGCTTTTTTGATTTCAACTTGGTTATATTTTAGTTCTTATATTTCTCCATAGATAGATTTTATTTCTCCAGAAAGGGATTCTTTAATATCTTCCATGCTTTTTTTGAGCCGAGCTAGCACCTTGATAACTGTCATTTTGAACTCTATTTCTGACATATTACTAATGTTTATATTAACTAGGTCTCTAGCCATCGGTACTGACTCTTGTTCTTTTTTTTGTGGTGAGTTTTTCCACTTTGTCATTTTATCGAGGTAAGAATAGATGAGTGAGAGAGAAAAGTACTCTGGAGTTCCACAGTTTTCACTGATTGATGAACTTGGGCTTGGCTGGATATTCTCACTGATCTTCTGTGGGAGGGACCTGTTCCATGATTCTCAAATGTTTTTGCCGGAGGTGGAATTGCCCCACCCTAGCCAGGGGATGGGCCAAGCAATTTGCTCAGGTTCGTCTCGGGATTCTTTGTTCCCTGAGTACTTTCCGTACCGTCCTTGAGGCTGGGAATGCAAATGGCAGCCTCCCAGTCTCCAGCCGGAGGAGCCGAGCCCTCGGTGCCCTGCTTCTCAGCATGCCTCAGCATGCCCTCAGAGGAAGGCAGTCAATCACTCCCATCTCCCTGGTCCCCACCCAAGGTTGGAGCTCAGCAGCCTGTGGCAGAGTGCCTCTATCTCTGATGTGGCCCTGTCTGGAGTCTCCAAAACCAGCAGATTTCTGCTGATAACTCCCGCATGCTCCTCCCAGAGGAGAATGGAGGGCGTCTCTCTGGAGCTGCCTCCTGCGGGGTCCCTGCAGGAAGAGCCGAGGCCCAACTGTGCCTCAGATCATGGTGTAAGGTCCATCTGAGCTGATTGTACACTGGGCTGCTCCTTTTCTGCTGCTGGCTTCTCTGCCCAGATACCTGGGAGCTCTGCTGCACTCAGACACCGCCAGTCCTTTTGTGACCTCATGGGTCCTGAAACCACACTGTTCCCACAAGGGCTAAACCCCCGCTTAGCCTCTGGAGTGATGTCCCTCAATGGAGCAGACTCTAAAAGTTCCAATTTTGTCCTCTGCTGCTCTGGGGCTGCAGGGATGTGGCCCCTGCCCCCACGGTCTCTCTTCCCATTGCTTTGGATTTACTTTTCCAAACGTCCTACCTTTTGGAAAGTGGTCAATTTTCTGCTCCTAGAGTTGCTGTTCTTCCTACTCTTCCTCCGTTTTTTAAATTGAACTATAGCTGATGCACAGTGTTTCATTAGTTTCAGGTGTACAACTTAGTGATTATGCTATGCTCATAAGTATAGCTGCCACCTGTCACCATACAATGTTATTACAGTACCATTAACTGAATTCCCTATTATGTATCATTCATCCCCATGACTTACAAATTTCATAACTAGAAGCCTGTACCTCCCATTTCTCCATCATTAATTTTGCCCATCCCCCCCACTTCTGTCCCCTCTGGCAACCATCACTTTGCTCTCTGATTTATTGATCTGTTGCAGCTTTCTGTTTGCTTTGCTTTTTAGATTCCACATATAAGTGAAATCATATGATATTTCTCTTTTTCTCTCTGGCTTATTTCACTTAGAATAATACCTTCTAGGTTCATCTATGTTGCCACAAATTTCAAGATCTCATTTTTTAATGGCTAAGTAATATTCTAGTGTGTGTCTGTGTATGTGTGTGTGTGTTTGTGTGTGTGATCCATTTCCTTTATCCATTCATTTATGAATGGACACTTAGGTTGCTTCCATATATTGGCTATTGTGAATATGCTGCCATAAACTTAGGAGTGTGTATATCTTTTTGAATTAGTGTTTTTGTTTTCTTTGTGTACCCAATACTGAAATTATTGGATCATATGGCATTTATATTTTTATTTTTTATATTTTTTTCCACAGCAGCTGCACCAATTTACCTTCCAACCAACAGTGCATGATGGTTCCCATTTCTCCACATCCTCACCAACACTTGTTATTTCTTATCCTTTTGATACTAGTCATTTTGACTAGTGTAAAGTGATACCTCATAGTGGTTTTGACTTGCATTCCCCTGATTATGAAAGATGTTGAGCATCTTTTCATGTATCTGTTGGCCATCTGAATGTCTTCTTTAGAAGTGTACATTCAGGCCCTCTGCCCAATTCTTATTCAGATTATTTGTGTGTTCTTTGGTGCTGAGTTATATAAATTATTTATATATTTAAATCACAATACCTTATTAGAAATATAATTTGTAATTATCTTCTCCCATTCAGTAGGTTGTCACCTTGTTTTGTTGCTGGTTACTTTCACTGTGCAAAAGCTTTTCATTTTGTATAGTCCCAGCAGCTTATTTTTGTTTGGTTTCCCTTGCCTGAGGAGATATATCTATAAAAATGTTGGTAAGGCCTATGTCAAAGAAATTACTGCCTATGTTTTCTCCAACAACTTCTTGACTATTTTCAGCGATGAGACACTTTCTTCTTCATAAAGTAACCCATTCTGTCAATGGACATATTTGATTACTTAAAAAAAATTCTTTCTTATGTGAAGCTTAGATTAGCATATGGTAAATTGAAATCTTTCAATGAAATGTATATGTGTGTGTGTATGTATAATGTATATATGTATTACATATGTGTATGTTATATACTAGAACAAGAATAGTATATATAAATATATTTACATGTTTCTTAAGTCTTCTCTTTACCAGATTAGACATCATATTTTCAACTATTTTTTATATGAAGTGAAGTTTAGATAAAATATAATATTTAATGTGTCTATAATTGTTTCTTAAGATATTCAATTACGTTTTTTAAAGGTTGTATAGTTAAATAAGTTTGTAAGATGTTGGATTAAATATCTTCCCTGAAGAATTTTTGTGATTCTTTGAAAAGTTTATATGCATTATGAATCTGCAGTTATAGAACTAGACTCTAATTCCCTTGATTCTCAGTCTAGGCACTTCCTTTGCATCCACTAAATCCATGTTCTTCCTAAACTAAATGAGAAAAAGAGGGAGAGAGGGAGTTAGGGGGAGAGAGAGAAAGAAGTTTTGAGATTAAACCAGAGCCATTAGGTTAAGGTTCTCTGGGGTTGGTTTTGAAAAGGCAGTTTCTGGATGCCTGGGTGGCTCAGTCATTAAGCATCTGCCTTTGGCTCAGGTCATGAACCTGGGGTCCTGGGATCAAGGCCCACATTGGAGTCCCTTCTCAGCAGGAGGCCTGCTTCTCCCTCTCCCACTCCCCCTGCTTCTCTCTCTCTCCCACTCCCCCTTTTCTTTCTGTGTATCTCTCTGTCAAATAAATTAAATCTTAAAAAAAGAGAGAGAGAGAGAGAAGGCAGTTTGTAGGTGAGGTGTGCAAGATTGACAAATGTTTGAGAAGGTGGATCCATAAGTGTTTCTATAAGTGTGTCCAAGCAGAACAGACATATTGAAGCATTTGGAGTCATTGACAATGGTATGGGAACCAGCCTAGACCTAAAAAGTATCTTCAAAATCTCTTTATGGTTCACCTAATTTCAAATCATACCCACTACTACTTTGTGCAAAAAGTGATTACTAGAATGTGGGATATAATAGCCTCTGAAATTTAGTTAAAGTGAACTTGGAGAAAAATTGACACCACCATAATTAGCGTTAGCAATTTGGACAAACATATCTTCAGTGTATGACTTAGAAATTTCAGAAACTAAAGTATGATTACTTAATTTTGTGATCTGACAAAGAAGCCCAAATATTTGGAGCTTCAGTTTTACCTCCACCAACTAAAATGGGGGCTCTCATGTCATTTGAATCTAATCTGTGTTGATGAAGCCCTGAAATTTGAATTTATGACTCTACAAGTTTGACTATCTACCAATGGAAAGAAATACCTGTTTCTCATATATACAACGAAGGGAGCCACCACTGTTAAGAGAATATTACAAGTGACGGCAGATATCAGATTTCAAACATAACTCATTAATGGAACTGCTTATGATTGACCATGAAGGTGGTCAGCAAAAAGTTGAGGAGCTGTGTATTTTGAACAACTTGTTTTCAACATACAGCAGTGGTGTTATATATATGGGCAGCTCAAACTAACTGCCAGATGGGGCTACCATATGGCTTCTTGGCCCTCTTTCCACTTAGCTTCCAACTTAGCTTTAGTCATTGCTTGTAAATTTAGGTGTTACGGATATGTTAATTGGACAGATAAAAGCTTTCCATTCAAGGATGGTGTTAATAAAAAATTGGTTTGGTTGAAGAAAGGAAAAAATCATGATTAAAAAATGATTAAAACTGCAAAAGCAGTTTTAGGAGGAACTACTAGCCAAGCTGAAGGAGGAGTGATTAGGGAGATAACAGCTACTCCCCTAGTTATTATCAGTAACACTGACATGATGGTCACCTTTGGTGGCAAAAAACTTTACTCATTAGCAAGCTTTAGGAGACAAACTGATTAAATTTAAGTTTGATGCCTGCTTAGCTGGTAAATAAGGAGTCACTGGTGCTTCCTATATAATAGCAGTCTTCAGAGAACAAACACCTCTGTGATGATGGGTAGATTCCTGCCACGGATCACATCAACTATTCTGTACCTATTATAGCCCAGGAAGTATACTAGGTGTTGCAGATTATATATAGATGAAGAAGACATACACTCTACGTCTAAGGAGTAAAAACAGCAAAAATAAGAGATATATACAGATACCAATAATGAAAAGTTGAAATTATAAGTACTGAAAGAGAAGATTACAAGCATGATGCTAAAATTTCAGCAGGGAGTTCAGTTGGTAGGATTATTCAGTCTTCTACTTAGCCACCATTTTTTTAAAGATTTTATTTATTTGACAGAGAGAGAGATCACAAGTAGGCAGAGAGGCAGGCAGAGAGAGAGAGGAGAAAGCAGGCTCCCCGCCGAGCAGAGAGCCTGATGCGGGGCTCGATCCCACGACTCTGAGACCACAACTCAAGCCAAAGGCAGAGGCTTCGACACACTGAGCCACCCAGGAACCTCCTTAGCCATTTTTTTTAAAGAAACATTTATAAAACACCTGCTATATGTTCCAGGTGTTTTATGTATTATGTATTATGCTGGATTTTCAGGAGATATAGATGTAAAAGATGGTCCCTATCACTGAGAGGCTCAGATTAAGGGGGGCAGGTAAATTAATAAATAAAAACAATAAAATAAATAAATAAATACATAACAAATATAAGAATAAAGTTGTGCAGAAGGAGCTTTGGCAATACAAACGAAGGTCATCTCAGCTAATCTAAGATTAGGCAAAGATAGACTTTATGATGGGTGGAAGCTTCATGGAGGAAGAAACTATAAAGCTGAGGACGGAAGGAGAGGGGGAAATAAAGGTCACTATAGGAAGAGATGACAGTTAGTCCAAAGGAACAGAAACATGAAATAGCATGGAGAATCCAGAGACTGCAAGAATTCTGTATGCCCAGAGTCAAAAATACAGTGGAATTAATGCAAGACATGAGATAATAGAGGTGATCAGGCTTATGATCATGAAAAACCTTGGACTTTTTCCTGAAAGTAAAAGACAGGATTTTTTTTTTTACTTTACTAAATCACACAGGAGTTTTATGACAAGGGAGAAATCCAATATTGAAGATATCAATGTAGTTTCAGACTGGGAAAACAGAAAGAGAAAAAAGAAAAGGAAATATGGAGAGAGAGAAAGCAAGAGACTGAGAAAAAGGAAAGAATGAAAGGCTGAAAACAAGATATTAAGTAGAGCGAGTCTTGGTGGCATGCTGTGGTGGGGTTTCCCATACTAGGAAGCAGTAGACAGCAATAAAAACCCAAATATAATCCATTCCTTAAATAAAACAAAATTTTATTAAGTTATTAGAAAAAGTTAAGCACTGTTTTAAACATTGGAGATATACTCTTTGATTTTCTGGGGTTCATAGCCCAGTGAGGGTGACAGACATTAACCAAACAATCAACCAAAATATATACTTATAAAATAAAATAAGTGTTATTAAAGAGAGGCGCATATACCATAAGACCATGTAACAGGGATATATGATTAAGTTCTTTGGTTGCAAGCAACCAAAATTTATTTAGGTTAGTATAAGCAAAAATGAAAAGTATCAGAAGGATTTGGGGAAACTCAGTGTAAAGAAGGAATGATTGATATATCTGTGAAACAGGAAGCAGAGCAGCTGCAGGGAACCAGGTAGCAGGAATTAATGGACAGAGTCTTCAGACAAATTAGCTCAATTTTCCAGCTCTGCAATGCTGCTCAAGATACACATTCCTGTGAGGGAGAGTCAGAATGACCTACTGCAGGTCACAGTCCCATTACTTGGTTAGGGAAAAGGAGATTACTTTGATTGATATTCTTTCCAACACTCGTGCATGAGGAAAAAGAAGTTCTTAAGAAAACTAAGCTATATTTCTCAGAAGCAGAATGGCTATTGTGGTGGTAAAAACAATGGATTTTCACTACTAAAGAGGTGAACTGAACTAAATCTCAGGGAAGGTTTCCTGGGAAAGAGTTACTGAACTGAGATATGAAGGATAAGGAGGAATTAACTAGGGAAAGATTGGGGGTGTATGTCATTAGGGGGTAGCTTCCTAGTTATAAAGAAAGCACAGCATGTGCTCAGATGAAAGGCTAATTAAAGGCAAATTTTATTCTTTAAAAATTTTCCTTGTGGGTGTCCATTCAATAACATGAATGGATTATTCATTAGCAATCATCTCCATTATCATCAGCATCACCACTACCTCTAACTATAAGAATAAAATACACAGTCTGAAAGTTGACAAAATTATCTGCATGTTCTCTTTTCAGACATTTGCTACAGCCCTTAAGAAAATGTTGGTGAGAACCACTGTTCTATAGACTAATTCCCACATGGTGTAGTCTGTCACCCTTGTCATCTCTTAGTGGAGGATTTCCTAAGAAGGGGATAATTGTAAACTATGGGACAGTAGGGTATTTCTCCTTTTTGTCTAGTATTATACTGAGGAAGTAGATTTCACTATGCACCTTACTTAGCATGTTAGAAATATATTCCTCTCTTTCTTTACTCTTTTGAACTGTGTAGATAATTACCCCTTGCTAAGCAAAAGTTACATCATTCTGGAGACTGAAGCAGCTTCACTACCCCTTACTGTGTGATGATGAGCAAAGCAGTTTACTTGTCTCTGCTTATGTTCCTTAGTTAATGCAAGTGGTTATGAATCATACTCTGTGGAGACTTTATAAAAATTACTCATTTTTTCTTATTTTATAAAAAAGAAAAGAAGACTCAGAGAAGTGTGAACTGCCCAGCATTACATAGCTTCTTAGTGAAAGAGCTGGATCTAGAACTCAGGTCTCTCTTACATTCATCATACTTCTTCTTAGAGAATTTGGGTGCATAATGCAAAGGAAACATTATATGTGAAATAAAGACCAGGGTTTTGAGTTCTAGATGTAATACTTATTAGTTATGTAAACTTAAGCATCCACTAACCTTTCTAAACCTCACTTCCCTCATTTGTTAAATGAATATAATAATGCATGTCCAACCCCTTTTAGGGTCATTGTAAGGGTCAGAAGAAGAGAACATACAAAAGGCTACTTTGCACACCAGAAAGTGAACTGCAAATATGTGACATTGCTGTTATAAACTACATTTTAAAAAATCAGGAAATTGAAGCACTGCAATGATGAATAACTTAGCAAAGTTCACTGGGTCAATTTCTGTCCAAGGATACCACTGAACTTAAAGCTCATTTCCCCTTCCTCTAAACTCTGCACTCTCTCTTTGTGTTTGGAAACATAAAGTGTCATATGCTAATTAAAAAATTAATCTTTAATTAAGCTCTACCTAGAGTGTTACAATATGGTAATAAATGTGTATTTCTTTATAATGAACTCTATTCCCAAATCCCCACCTTGTTAAAACTGAGCAAGAAAAAAAATTAGCAATAATATATAAACTAGTATATTGGAAAAAATAATTAAGACTTTGTTAAAATTTCAATTTTGACCTTCAATTTAAAAAGGGAGAAAACATCTCCCAAAATCATTATGCACCTTAGAAGCTAAGAACTTTCTCCTCCTATTGTATCTAGCATTGATAACATTGACCTTGGATAGCTCTGCTAATGGAAATACAACTGTCCCACAGGGAAAAGAGAATTGAATGACAAGTCAATTGACCCCTTGCTTTAGGTCAGCTTCCCTAGGCTCTCAGGATACTATGTCCTCATCCTAACTTTTCACTATTTCTCCTCCCTTATATCTTGCCAACATCATCTTCTTCACCACCTTTCATCATTGCAGTCAACCTCATTCTCATCATCATCATTGATAAGACTTATTGAGCATTTATTATATACCCATAATGATACAGAGTGCACAACATGCACTCTTTCATTCAAACCTTACAACAGCCCCAATAGGTCCCTCCAAGTTGCTAAAAAGATGATATGAAACACCATAAAGGACCTAGTACCACGCCTGGCACATGGTGCACTTTCAATGGTATTTATTACTTAGATTTGAATCAGAACACATGTTTATGATGGAGGGTAACCCTTAAAACCAGAAATTAAAAAATTTCTTGACCAGTTTAATTTCTCAATGGTAACCTTGGAATATATCATACTTGGAAAATGCTGCTTCATAGGGTGTCTATTCCTTTCCAGAGACTCTTTGAACTCAAGCTAAACTCACATTCTTTATTCTCCATGGTAATAGTGCAGCTGTCTGAAAAACCTTCAATTATAAAAGAGTTTCATATTGTAGAATTATACTTCGTAACACAAAAAGTTTGTTAAATGAAGTATTAAAGTGCGTCCCCATATATATGTATATACTTGTGCTCTCTCTCTCTCAAATAAAGAAAATCTTTAATTTTTTTTCTAAAAAGATAAATAATAAAAGTCATCTAAAACTCTAAAAAAATCTAAAAGTCACTAAGACTTGTAAGTTTTACTATTGGATGAAGGGGTGTAGACCTATTTTTATTGATTTTGAGGGGGGTTCTCTGTGCCTCCTGGATTTTGAAGCTTTTTCGCTTCACCAGATTAGGGAAATTCTCTATAAGAATTTGCTCCAATATACCTTCCACCCCTTTCTCTCTTTCTTCTCCTTCTGGGATACCAATTATTCTTATATTGTGAGTCTTATGGTATCACTTATCTCTTGAATTCTCCCCTCATGATCCAGTAGTTGTTTGTCTCTCTTTTTCTCAACTTCTTTATTCTCTGTCATTTGGTCTTCTATATCACTAATTCTATCTTCTGCCTCATTTATCCTAGAAGTAAGACCCTCCACTTTTTATTGTACCTCATTAATAGCTTTTTTTATTTCAACTTGTTTAGATTTTAGGTCTTTTATTTCTCCAGAAAGGGATTTTATTTCTCCAGGAAGAGATTCTCTAATATTTCCATGCTTTTTTCGAGCCCAGCTAGCACCTTGATAACTGTCATTTTGAACTCAATTTCTGACATATTACTAATGTCTGTCTTGACTAGGTCTCTAGCCATTGGTACTGCCTCTTGTTCTTTTTTTTTTTTTTTTTTTTTTTGTGGTGCGTTTTTCCACCTTCTCATTTTATCAAGGTAAGAATGGATGAGTGAGAGAGAAAAATATTCTGGAGTTCCACATTTTTCACTGATTGATGAACTTGGTCTTGGATGGATATTCTCACTGATCCTCAGGGGGAGTGGCCCATTGCTGTGATTCTCAAATGTCTTTGTCAGAGTCAGAGTTGCCTCACCCTTGCCAGGGGATGGGCCAAGCAATTTGCTGAGGTTCGCTCTCGGAATTCTTTGTTTCTGAGCACTTTCCATACTGCCCTGGAGTCCGGGAATGAAAATGTGGCCTCCCTGTCTCCAGCCCAGAGGAGCTGAGTGCTCGTGGCCCCACTCCTAAATGTGCCCTCAGAGGTAAGCAGTCAATCACTCATGTCTCCCTTGAGTCAGGCCCTCGCTCTGAGCTCACCCAGCCTGGACTGAATGTTTCTATCTCTGGCACATGGCCTCGTTTGGAGTCTCCAAACCCTGCAGATTCCTGTGGCGTGCTCCCATGCCACTTCTCCTGGAGATGGAAGGAAGGGGTCTCTCTGGAGCTGCCTCTTGTGGGGTCCCTGCTTGAAGAGCAGTGGCCCAACTGTGCCTCAGATCACAGTGTAAGTTAAGCCCGAGCTGAGAGCCCACTGCATGGTTCCTTCTCTGCTGCCAGCTTCTTCTCCCCAGTACCTGGGAGCTCTGCCGCACATGGACATCTCTGGTCCCTCTCTGACCCCACGGGTCCTGAAACCACACTGTTGGTTTAGCCCTCGAGGGCTAAATCCCTTGCTTAGCCTCTTGAGCAATGCCCCTCAGCAGTGCAGACTTCTAAAAGTTCTGATTTTGTTTTCTGCTGCTCTGTGGCTGCTGGGAGTCAGCCCTTCCCCCTGTGATCTCTCTTCCCATCGCTTTGGATTCACTTTTTCCACACATCCTACCTTTTGGAAAGTGGTTGATTTTCTGCTTCTAGAATTCCCCTTCTTCTCTTCTCTCTCCTGTTGTGTTTGCAGGCTTTTAGAATGGTTTGATAACTCTCTAGCTGAACTTTTGGGATCTGATGGTATCTCAGCCTCCTACTCCAAATCTTGCCTCCCTACATATTCATATTTCAATCTGAGAGTATAATCTTGATAATAATTGTATCTTAACATTACTGAGGGGTTTACTGTGGGCCAGTCTCTACCACTCTCCATGCATTCATTCATTAATCCTCATAATAACCCAGGAGTTCAGTTCTTTTTATTTAGTAAACATTAAGCTTTCATCTTCTCATAGGCACTGTTCAAAGCATTTGTTAAACAGTGAACAAAACAATTATTCCTTGTAGAGTTTACATTCTAGTGGTGAAAGAAAAATAATGTCTCCAATTTGTAAGTATAGAAACTGAGGTATGGAAAGGTTAGGTACTTTTCTTAAAGTTACAGAGAGGAAGTGATGGGTCTGTGATTTGAACCCAACAGTCCATCCCAGTATTCGTGTTCTTAACCATTACACTGCAATTGGTTAAAAAAAGAAGTCTCATTGGAGAGATTATTCAAAAAAGTTATAGTGTGAAATTATGGAGGTGAATCCTGGTCCTGACTATAAATTCGTATTCTAACCTTGTATGTTATGCATAAAGGAACCATTTTAAATTCCTTCAGCTGAAAAATGTTAGCTTTGCGATCAAATGCCACTTGGTTTGAATGAGACAGGGTAATACCAAATTCCAAGTATTTTTAGATCTATCTATATTATATGTCAGGAATACTCACTAAGGAATACAGTAAGTTTGAAAATGTACTCTGTCCAATATACTGCTCAAGTGGATGGGAAAGCAGTTTCTCATAAAACTAAGTCTAACCAAGGTTTATAGAAGCAGGAAGAAGTGACAAGGAAATGTGTGTCTTCTCCTTCTACCTTGGAACCAAAGCTGGTTACTTCTCTCATTCTTGTTGAATGTAATCTGCGCTGGTCTCCAGGGCAGACTCTGAAACTGTATCCAAAGAAAGTTGCTCTAGTTCTCTACACACAAAAGAGATGAGGCTCAATACCTTTTTTTAAATGTTATTTATTTATTTATTTATTTGGGAGCGGGACAGAGAGAGTGAGAGGGAGAGAGAGAGAAAACACATGTGTGGGGTGAGAGGCAGAGAGAGAAGAAGACTCCCTGCTTGTTAGGGAGAGAGGAGAAGGGAAGAGGGAAGGGAAGAAGGGAAGAGGGAAGAAGAAGAAGGGAAGAGGGAAGAAGAAGAAGGGAAGAGAAGAAGACTCCCTGCTGAGCAGGGAGCCCAATCTGTGGTTCCATCCCTAGATCCCAGGATCATAATCTGAGCCAAATGCAGATGCTCAAATGAGTGAGCCACCCAAGTGACCCAAGACTCAATATTTGAGACAGGTAGAGTGAGGTGGATTGTGACAGAGCACATTTCTTTTATGTTTCTCCTAAACAATCTCTGTGCTTATGTTTTTTTTTTTAATTAGAGGGAAAAATATCCTGAAATAATGCATGAAAAATTAAGAAAATGAACCAAGACATTAAACTTTTAGCTGGACATATTGTTTGGATTTACCTTGAGCCTTTAGATGATTTGAATGATTTAAACTTAAATTATAAGTTAATTTCCATAACTCAAAAAGCAGTTGAGTCCACTGGTATCCCCACATAAGTAAATTTTGAACTAGAGCTAAAGAGGTTGAACACTATCATAGGACTTTTTGAGTCCTGGCCTTGCCCATATTGAGATATTTCAAATGAAATAGGTATGAGGAGAGGTAATGTTACAAACCACATTTCCCCCAACATTGCAAAGAGTGATTTTCTCAAAAGCTGGGATCTCCAACTTCTTCATGGTTATAACCAGTTTGTCACCTGGTTTCTGATATATAGTAGGCTCTCAATAAATGTCTGTTAGAAGAATGACTCAGTACATATTTTTGATTCCTTAAGCATGAATAAAGAGGACTTTTTTAAGGGTATCTGGAGGAGCTTTTCATGTTATTTCTATAATACTGTTAAAAAATAAAGGAGTATTTATAAACTCTGTCAGATTTTTCAATAGGTAAAGTAACTCCTGCTCCAAAAATTCTGATTTCTGTTCAAAGTGTAGATGAAGAATAACACCAAGGCAAAGCCTCTGGAAGTAACATAGCATGAGTCACAGGAAAGAGAAGTTAAAAGAAAACCATGATAATATATTATATGCACAGTGTTCCTTCAGTAATCTTGAAATAGTTCCCTTCTGAGGTACAAACAACTTACATCCTTTCCTCTAGCCTAAGGTTACAAAAGCTTTCAGAGCTGGTTTGTGAGAAGCATGAGGCTGTGGGTAGCTGTTCTTTATTCCTACTTCACATAGAGTATCCTGTCTTTCTGACCCTGAGCTTGCTTTTTGTGTACTGCTAAGCAGACCGTGCAACAGAATAATGAATTATTTTTCAGGGTCTCAACAGTGCTCTTTCTTACTGTTTTCATTAAAATAATGAATGTCAGTCTTTGATCCAATGTAACTGAAGGTTAATTGGTAAGCTTTTTTCTGGGAGGTGTTGTCAGTATGGGAGTTGTCAGGCCCTGCTGTGTGCTGCTGATAGCTGCAGCTATGGAGAAGGCCAAGCAGAAGCAGGCTGATTAGCAATGGGATTATTTCGTATACGATATAATCAGGCCATGATACTACAACAATGAGGTGTCTGTCTTCCTTTGAAACAAAGTACAAGAAGTGGCAGAAAAGGAGGTCTAAGGAGAGGGTGGAATGTTTCATGTGCAATCAATCTCAGTGATCTTAGAAGAGTCTAGTGGAATCTTGGTTCTACAGAAATGGCAATGCTAATTTTAATCAGATACATTATGAAACAGATTAAACAAAATCACCTTGAACCCTTTCAAGACTAACCTAAGGTATAAGCAAGCAAACAGATACTCAGACAGACAAAGGGTTTAATGTGTTCTGTAAAACCAACCAACAAACACACATTCCAAACCACATATAAAAGCCTGTCCTCTTCTATAAACACAGTCTGGCAGACATTTGCCTCCTCTCTTCTGAAATGTGCTGCATAAGCTAAAATATGAAAAATAAATCCTACTGGAGAGACTTGTTTTGCAACTTTTCTCTGTGGGCAAGTAAAAGTATACCAAAAGTTTTAGTCACATTAACTGTATCATGGCCATTAGGATTTTATTGGGTAAAGTGCTGCTGTTGCTCACTAAATATGGACTTAGTGTCACTAAATTTGCATTGTTGCTCACTAAATAAGCATTGTATAACTTAGTAAGTGGTTTAGAGCATTTAGGCTGCTATAACAAAATACCAAAGACTGGGTTGCTTAAAAAAAGAGAAATTTGGGGTGTCTGGGTGGCTCAGTCAGTTAAGCATCTGCCTTCCACCCAGGTCATGATCTCAGGGTTCTGGGATCGAGCCCCACATCAGGCTCCTTGCTCAGTGGGGAGTCTGCATCTCCCTCTCCCTCTGCTTCTTGCTTCTCTGCTTGACTTGTACTCTCTCTCTAATAAATAAAATCTTTAAAATAAGTAAAAAGAGAGAAATTTATTTCTTACACTTCTGGAGCTTAGGAACTCCAAGATCAAGACAATAACATGATTGCCTTCTGGATAGGATCCTCTTCCTGCTTCACAGCTGGCACCTCCTCTCTGTGTCCTCACATGGTGGAAGGGGCAAGAGATCTCTCTGGAGCCTCTTTCATGACAGCATTAATACCATTCATTAGGATTCTGCCTTCATAACCTAAGTGGCTTTCAAAGGCCCACTTCCTCTTTGGGGTTTTGTATTTCAATATAAATTTTAGAGATATGCAAACCACTATAGCAAGGAGTTACTGGTGTAACACAAAAGTCAGTATATCTTAATGGTCTCCAAGAGTCAGTTTACTATGGAAATTTCTCTAGTCCTATAAGGACTTCCTTGCCACCAGGAGAGGGGTGGCAGATGCAGAGACAGTAAAAATTTTGCCTAAGTGACAGAAGGGCCTTTAGCCATTGTTCCTCTTTTTTTAAATTTTTTTAAAGATTTGATTTATTTATTTGTCAGAGAGAGAAAAAAGAGAGAGTACAAGCAGGGGGAGTAGCAGGCAGAGGGAGAAGCAGGCTTCCCATCGAGCAAGGAACCCAAAGCAGGACTCATTCTCAGGATCCTGGGTTCATGACCTTGAGCCAAATGCAGCCACTTAACTGACTGAGCCACCCAGGCAACCCAAGCCATTGTTCCTCTTTAAATCCATTCACCATCCTCTCCTACAACGTATTGTTTGGTTGTCTGAGCTATTAGCAAACATAACTACTTTTTCTCCTCAGCACACAAAAAGTGTTATTCTCACACCACTACAGCACCATCAACCTCTACTTTTCTGCCAAACCAAATCTCTCCTTTGCCTCAAAATTCTGTTGGGAGATTTACCTCCTGTAGCAAGCCTTCCCAGTTGGCCCTACACAGATGGTCACTTCCACCTTCCAAACTTCCATTTTTTTCTCTATGGATGCTTTAGCACTGATAAATGTTTACCTGACAACTGCACAAATATCACACAAGCACACTCACATATACCCACATGTTCATTCATGTGTTTTTAAACCCTTTGCTTTTGATGGACTGTATTCTAATGTATTTCAGAAGTTTCTCTTTGAAAAAAAAAGTTCCTTTTTGGCTAGTAGTGGATACTACATGTGCATTGCCATTCACATTGGCTAAGAGTTTGAAAAAGAATGAATTTCTCAAAATAGAATCTTGGAAAAAAAGTCAACCAAGAAATCTTGTCTTTTCACTCTCATTTTTTATTTTTACTTTTCTTTTGTTCCTCCTAAAACAACACTCCCTAAGTCCACATCACTTTCCACATATTCCCTAAAAATGCCATTATGCTTAAAGAGCTATTCATTTGCTTTCTTGCCTCATAATTCTTGGCAGTGATATCACACATTTTCTTTTTTAAGGCAAAATTAATTGTGGAGAGAAAGGATCTAACTCACTAACTAAACCAACATACAGGTATATGTATACATGTGCACACACATGTACCCACCCGTATATAACTTCATGGTTGACAAAAAGCAATGTGTTTAGAAATGAACTTTTTTATTGCACTATTCTGAGACATAGAAATATATTTAGGTTTGAGGATTAAAGCTCTACATTTTTCTGGTACAATTTTGTATGTAGAAATAAATATGTACTGTTTAATGTAAATAGAGATCTAATACACACAGAAGTAAATTCCTGGACATATTTTCTATTCTTTGTTCAAACCCCTATATTACCAGGGATTTGATGTGGTGCTAGAACTCTGGAGGATGATAGCTGCAAAGACAAAAGAATTCTGCCAAAGTGACAGGAGGCCCTTGCCATGGTGACTCTTTGAACTCATTCACTTTTTATTATGAACCTCTGTGGCAGAATGACATGACTTCAAAGAAAAAAAGGACAGCACAAAAACTTGTAAATCTTTAAGGGTGAAATTAAATATTTGCCACATTCATTAGGGATTCGTGAGTAGTGTTCATGTCATCAAATGTACTGTGTATGTTATTTGCCGTGAAACACAAATTCTACCTTAAAGATATCAGTTATATGTCTTTTATTCTCTTCTATTTTAGAAAGCAAGCAATATTCTATTGAATTCCATTATATAGATTCTTATTAAACCCAAACAAAAATGCACAAGAATACTTGATTCCCTGACCTAACTGTATTTGCTGCTGAGTTTTTTTCCAGTTATCATTGACCAGAGTAATTTTTTTATCTTCTGAATTTTTCAAAAGAATGTATTAAATTCATTTTCTACTATTGGCCCAACTACACTATGGAAATTTGAACATAGAGGGTAGACATATTACATGCTAAATCAATCTTCTTGGATTATTCAATATTTATTCATATTTTGGTTATATTTGGTATTGAGTGAGATTTTAATATAGTGCACACACTTTCATTTCCTCAGCCTCAAGCAATGAATTTTAGGTCCACTCATTTCAAATGTCTCTCACAAACACACACCCCAACACATGCATATCCAATAATCATTTCAGAATGTATCCTTTCAAACTTCTATGGGCAGATCCACAGATTATATGGTATCAGGAACATCATTAAGCT
This sequence comes from Nasua narica, assembly GCA_028533885.1. Lineage (NCBI taxonomy): Eukaryota > Metazoa > Chordata > Mammalia > Carnivora > Procyonidae > Nasua > Nasua narica. The sequence continues at coordinate 60,474,480 of CM052801.1, read as the reverse complement.
TGTCCATTTAGGAATAAATAAATGACAGAAAAGATTTGTGGTTGCCCTTAGCAACTACTGCATCACATGCTATTTGTGTTATCTGTGAGCTGCAGAGCATCACCCTCTTTTTAAGAAATACAAACATGCACATATAATATACCCCATGATGGTTCTCAGCTAATCACAGCTTCTAAAATAATTATAACTAAAAAGTAGGGCATGTATTCCTTTGGCTTCTCTTTCCCGTTTATCATTCAGATATTTTCAAAATGTAACACTTTATTTTTTTCTTGTTTTTAAGAAACAATTTGAATGATATTTTTATGAGAAGAATAAGAGGCAGTGAAGCATTAGATTTGATTGCAATAACAGGCTGTTTAAAATAACAATAACTACTTCAGCCAATAATTTGAAAGACTTCCCAGTATAGAAATCTGGCTTTTAGATGATTTTCTCGCCAATTTCGTGAGGTGCATTTAAAATTTCTTCTTCTTTAGAGGTCATAGCGCAGTATTTGTTATAAGGGAACATTGAAACAGAAACAGATTTTAATCCTAAGTATTATGAACACAACCAAATAATGTTTGTAAAATTGTATAGGCAAAAAGAAACCTGTTTTGTGCAAATTTAGCTAATGTAACTAATAGTCTCACCTCTGAAAATTGTTTAAGTTAGCAGACCTACCTGTCCTTTCAGAAAGGCAATTGTCAAAAAAAAATTGATTTTTAAAAATTCAGAAACAGTCAACAAAACCAAAAGACAACTGACAGAATGGGAGAAGATATTCACAAATGATATATCAGATAAAGGGCTAGTATCCAAAATCTACAAAGAACTTATCAAACTCAACACCCAAAGAATAAATAATCTAATCAAGAAATGGGAAGAAGACATGAACAGACATTTCCACAAAGAAGATATCCAAATGGTCAACAGACACACTCTGGAAAATAGTATGGAGATTCCTCAAAAATTTGAAAATAGAGCTACCCTACGACCCAGCAACCACACTACGGGGTATTTACCCTAAAGATACAAACATAGTGATCTGAAAGGGCACGTGCTTCTGAATGTTTGTAACAGCAATGTACACAACAGCCAAACTATAGAAAGAGTATAGATGTCCATCAACAGATGAATGGATAAAGAAGATGTGATATATACATACAATGGAATACTATGCAGCCATCAAAACCCCCCAAATCTTGCCATTTGCAAGGACATGGATGGAACTAGAGGATATTATGCTAAGCAAAATAAGTCAATCAGAGAAAGACAATTATCATATGATCTCTCTGATGTGAAGAATTTAAGAGGCAGGGCAAGGGGTCATGGGGGGAAGGGAGGGAAAAATGAAACAAGATGGGACCAGGGAAGGAGACAAACCATAAAAGACTCTTAATCTCAGGGAAAAAACTGAGGGCTGCTGGGGATGGGAGGGCAGTGGTGGTGGTGGAAGGGATAGTGTGGCTGGATGATGGACATTGGGGAGGGTATGTGCTATGGTGAGTGCTGTGAATTGTATAACACTGATGATTCACAGACTTGTACCCCTGAAGCAAAAAATACATTATATGTCAATAAAATTAAAAAAAATAAAAATAAAATGATATGTTTTAGGTAAGTCAATATTACGTTGAATCAACACTTCTGCAAATCAGAGACCACAGTTACACTATTTTAATACTTTCTGAAGGTATTAATTCTCAGGTTTATAGTGTCTTTCAAGAACATGATCATGCCTTTTGTTTTCTCATGCATTTTTTTCCCACCCAAAAAGTACCGATCTCTATATCTTTCCATTAAGTGTGTATTATAAGCTACTGGGCAATATGGTTATTCTAGAAGTAATTTTAGCCATTTGTGCCACCTTTAGGGTAGCATTACAAAAGCTCAATCTTAAAAACCCAAATTCAAACCTCTAATGGGACAAAGCTGAGGTTTTGCTTCTTCTGCTATACTATCAGAGAGCAAACAAAACTTCTTCAAAGGGTCTTACTCTGTATTTCTTTTTTTAAAGACTTTATTTATTTATTTGCTTGTTTATTTATTTTTAGATTTATCTATTTATTTATTTATGTTAGAGAGAAAACATGCCAGGGATGAGGCAGAGGGAGAGACAGAATCCCAAGCAGACTCCCTGCTGAGTGCAGAGACTGATGCAGGGCTTGCTCTTACAACCTTCAGATCATGACCTCAGCCAAAACCAAGAGTCCAACGCTCAACCTACTGAGCCACCCAGGCACCCCTTGCTTGCATTTCTGCTTCTAAATATATTTAACAGGAATATGGACAGTTTAGAATAATATATAAAAAGTAATATTTTGCCTGACAATAATCTGTCATTTATTCCTTATAAATCCACTAAGTCCATCAAAACAAATCACAATTTTGGAGTTCTTTTAAGCACTTTGCATATTTCATAGTTAATCAGCACTTTGTTATTTAGCACAGGTGTTTCTATAATTGTGCTACTTCAGGAAAATTCAATGTTCAATGGCCGTTAAGCACTTCCACCTGTCAAGTGTATTAGTCCATTATTAGTATACCAGATGAAATTATAAAATGTGTAAAATGTTAACTGATTAAAGACTAGGTTTTGCTTATTCTGATTCTCATTAGATTTTTCTTGTCACTTTGTTCATGTTAATAACATTTTTACCACCTTGTGGAAAAAAATGAAGTTGTTAATAATATATTTACTAAGAAACACAGATATTGTATATTCAAATTAAGATCTTGAATTTAAGGAAAAAAATAGTTTTCTATGTTATAAATCTATTTTTAAAGAGAAATGAAGTAAGATAAAAAATCGGTGACTATTTCAGGAATACAGTTCCTTGCTATACAGTTCTAAACCATCCTGAGATGATAGGTCATTGCAAAGTGTTCAATGATTTTTAAAAAATCAGTCAAAAATCCTTTTTTCTGAGCACAAATAACCCTGGAGAATGGGGGTGGCTTAGTATTGTACTATGAGAAAATGCAAGGTCATTGACCCCCCAAAGCTTTATCGTTTAGTTTGGAATGCAAGACTAATATGGGAAACAATTAGTGAACAAGTAGATGCTAAAACTTCACAAATGAGGTGAAACTGGAGGTTAACTTGAGAAAACTTGAATAGGAAAAAAAAAATGATCTCAAAGTTGGAGGGGAGATCAATTAGCACTAACAAAGGCTTGAAGGGAAAAATAAACATGAAGAAGGCATTGAAAATAATAGCTTGAGAGACTGGAAAAATAAGCTACTATATTTGTTGTATTCAGAAGTTTTGATTGTAGTAATTTTATTACAATTTACTACTAAGCACTTTAAAATTCCATAATCATTTCTTGTCTCACGACTGATTTAGAAATGTTTCTAATTTCTGAAAGTATTAGTGCCCTTTCTTATTTTTTGTTATTGATCAAACTTAATAGCAATATCATCAGAAATCAATCAGCATGATATCCATTCACTGAAATTTTTAGGAGTTTATGTTTAATATGTATTCAGTTTTCATGAATGTGTTGTTAAGAAAAGGCATACCCTCTAACTGTTTAGTGAAGGGTGCAAGATTTTATATATATATATATATATATATATATATATATATATATATATATCCATTAAATTAAATGTGTTATTACATTTTCTAAGTTTTCTATAATTTTATTAAATTTTGTCTCTTTGACATGTCAGCTGAGAAAGGTCTGTTGAAATTTTGCACTAAAATGATGAATTTATATATTTTTACCTGAAGTTCTCTCTGTTTTGCCTTATAAATCTTGAAGCTATGTTATTGGTTACATGCTTATAATCTCTTCATCATCATGTAGTGACTCTCTTCACTTCTAATATTTTCTTAAACTATCTTTTTTTCTGTATTTATATTTATATCTACCTATCTATCTACATATATAATTTTCTGGTATGTATTTTTCAATCCTTTTATTTTTTTACTAAATTTTTTAATTTGACTATTTGACACACAACGTTATATTAGTTTCAGGTGTATAACTCAGTGATTTGACAAGTTTATACATTATGCTGTGTTCACAGTGTAGTTACCATCTGTCCCATTACATCATTATTACAGTATCATTAACTGTATTCTTTATGTTGTGTTTTTATTCCCATGACTTATTTATCCCATAACTGAAAGTCTGCCTCTCCCTTTCCTCTTTACCAATTTTGTCCAAACTCCAATCTCTCTCATCTCTAGCAAACATTGGATTGTTCTCTGTATTTATTAGTCTGATTCTTCTTTTCAGTCTTTTATTCTTTTTTTCTTTAAGACTTCACTTGAGTGGAATCATACGGTATTTGTCTTTCTCATTCTGATTTATTTAATTTAGCATAATATCCTCTAGGTCCATCCATGTCATCTCAAATGGCACAATACCAACCTTTTATGGCTGCATAATATTCCATCTTGTATATGTAACACATTTTCTTTACCCATTTGTCTATTGAAGGGTACTTAGGTTGCTTCCATATCTTGGCTATTTTAAATAATGCTGTAATAAACATAATGATGCATATATCTTTTCAAATTAGTGTTTTTGTTTCCTTTAGGTAAATACCCAAAAGTGGAATTATTGCATCATATGGTATTTCTATTTTTTTTAATTTGTTGAGGAAACCCCATACTGTTTTCCATAGTGCCTGTACCAATTTACATTCTCACCAACAGGCTATAAGAGTTCCTTTTTCTTGCCACATTCTTACCAATACTTGTTATTTTTTGTCTTTTTTTAAATTTTTATTTTTTTATTAACTTATAATGTGTTATTTGCCCCAGGTACATGTCTGTGAATCATCAGGCTTACATATGTCACAAAACTTACCATAGCACATACCCTCCCCAAAGTCCAAAACCCAGACACCTTATTTCTACCCCCATACCTCCTAGCCAGGCTCAGTTTGTTTCATGAGTTTAGGAGTCTCTTATGATTTGTTTTCCTCCTAATCCTATCTTGTTTCATTTCCTCCTCAACCCCCACACAAACCCACACGTGCCTCTCCAATTCTTAATATCAGAGAGACCATATGATAATTGTCTCTCTCTGACTTATTTCACTTAGCATAATACCCTCTAGTTCCATCCATGTCATTGCAAATGGCAAGATTTCGTTTCTCTTGATGGCTGCATAGTATTCCATTCTATATATATACCACCTCTTTTTATCCATTAATCTGTTGATGGACATCAAGGTTCTTCCCATAGTTTGGCTATTGTGGACATTGCTGCTATAAACATTCATGTGCATGTACCCCTTTCAGATCACTACATTTGTATCTTTAGGGTAAATACCCAGTAGTGTGATGGCTGGGTCATAGGGTAGCTCTATTTTCAACTTTTTGAGGAACCTCCATATTGTTTTCCAGAGTGGCTGTATCAGCTTGCATTCTCACCAACAATGTAGGAGGTGTTCCCCATTCTCCACATCCTCACCAACATCTGTCGTTTCCTGACTTGCTAATTTTAGCCATTCTGACTGGTGTGAGGTGATCTCTCACTTTGATTTTGAATTGAATTTTTCTGATGCCAAGGGATGTGAGCACTTTTTCATGTGTCTATTGGCCATATGGATGTCCTATTTGCTGAAATGTCTCTTCATATCTTCTGTCCATTTCTTGATCTGATTATCTGTTCTTTGGGTGTTGAGTTTGAGGAGTTCTTTATATATTTTGGATACTAACCCTTTAACTGATACGTCATTTGTGAATATCTTCCCCATTCTTTCAGGTGTCTTTTGGTTTTGTTGACTGTTTCCTTTTCTGTGCAAAAGCTTTGGATCTTGATGAAGTCCCAAGAATTCATTTTTGCCCTTGCTTCTCTTGCCTTTGGTGATGTTACTAGGAAAAATTTGTTGCAGCTGAGGTCGAAGAGGTAATTGCCTGTGATCTCCTCCAGGATTTTGATCTCCTCTCTTACATTGAGGTCTTTGACCCATTTTGAGTCTATTTTGGTGTGTGGTATAAGGAAATGGTCCAGTTTCATTCTTCTGCATGTGGCTATCCAGTTTTCCCAACACCATTTGCTGAAGAGGCTCTTTTTTCCTTTTAATAGTATTTCCTGTTTTGTCAAAGATTAGTTGACCATAGAGTTGGGGGTCAATTTATGGTCTCTCTATTCTGTTCCATTGATCTATGTGTCCGTTTTTGTGCCAGTACCACACAGTCTTGATGATTACAGCTTTGTAATAGAGCCTGAAGTCTGGAATTGTGATGCCACTGACTTTGGTTTTCTTTTTCAAAATTCCTCTAGATATTCAGGGCCTTTTCCGGTTCCATATAAATTTTAGGATTATTTGTTCCATTTCTTTGAAATATATTGATGGTATTTTTATAGGGATTGCTTTAAATGTGTAAATTGCTTTAGGTAGCATAGACGTTTTCACAATATTTTTTCTTCCAATCCATGAGCATGGAATGCTTTTCCATTTCTTTATGTCTTCCTCAATATCTTTCATAAGAACTTTGTAGTTTTCTGAGTACAGATTCATTGCTTCTTTGGTTAGGTTTATTCCTAGGTATCTTATGGTTTTGGTGCAATTGTAAATCAGATTGACTCCTTAATTTCTCTTTCTTCTGTCTTGCTGTTGGTGTATAGAAATACAACTGATTTCTGTGCATTGATTTTATATCCTGACACTTGACTGAATTCCTGTATGAGTTCTAGCAGTCTTGCAGTGGAATCTTTTGGGTTTTCCACATAAATTATCGTATTATCTGTGAGGAATGTTTGACTTCTTCTTTGCTAATTCAGATACCCTTTATTTCTTTTTGTTGTCTGATTGCTGAGGCTAGGACTTCTAGTACTATGTTGAATAGCAGTGGAGATAGTGGGCATCCCTGCCGTGTTCCTGATCTTAGAGGAAAAGCTCTCAGTTTTTCCCCATTGAGAATGATATTTGCCATGGGTTTTTTGTAGATGGCTTTGATGATGTTGAGGAATGTACCCTCTATGCCTACAGTGTGAAGAGTTTTGATGAAAAAATGATGTACTTTGTCAAATGCTTTTTCAGCATCAATTGAGATTATCATATGGTTCTTGTTCTTTCTTTTTTTAATGTATTGAATCACATTGAATGATTTGCAGATGTTGAACCAACCTTGCATCCCAGGAATAAATCCCACTTGGTCATGGTGAATAATCCTTTTAATGTACTGTTGGATCCTATTGGCTAGTATTTTGGTGAGAATTCTTACATCCGTGTTCAACAAGGTTATTGGTCTGTAATTCTACTTTTTGATGGGGTATTTGTCTGATTTGGGGATCAAGGTAATGCTGACCTCATGAACTGAGTTTGGAAGTTTTTCTTCCATTTGTATTTTTGGAACAATTTTAGGAGAATAAGTAATAATTCTTCTTTAAATATTTGGTAGAATTCCCATGGGAAGCCATATGGGCCTGGATTCTTGTTTGCTGGGGGATTTTGGATGAGTGCTTCAATCTTCTTACTGATTATGGGTCTATTCAGGTTTTCTATTTCTTCTTGGTTCAGTTTTGGTAGTTTATGTGTCAGTAGGAATGCATCCATTTCTTACAGATTGTCTAATTTGCTGGAGTACAGTTGCTCATAATCTGTTCTTATAATTGTTTGTATTTCTTTGGTGTTGGTTGTGATTTTTCCTCTTTGATTCTTGATTTTATTAATTTGGGTCCTTTCTTTTCTGTTTTTGATAAGCCTGGCCAGGGGTTTATCAATCTTATTAATTTTTCCTTTTTTAAAAGTATTTTATTTATCTGACAGAGAGACAGAGATCACAAGTAGGCAGAGAGATAGGGGGAAATAGACTCTCTGCTGAGCATAGAGTCCAATGAGAGTCTCCATCACAGGAACCTGATATCATGACCTGAGCTGAAGACAGAGGCTTTAACCCACTGAGCCACTCAGGTGCCCCCTTATTATTTCTTTCAAATAATCAGCTCCTAGATTCATTGATTCGTTCTACTGTTCTCTGGGTTTCTATTTCATTGTTTTCTGCTCTGATCCTTATTGTTTCTCTTCTCCTGAAGGGTTTCGGCTTTCTTTGATGTTCTTTCTCCAGCTCTTTTAGGTGTAGGATTAGGTTGTGTATTTAAGATCTTTCTTGTTTCTTGAGAAAGGTTTGTATTGCTATATATTTTCCTCTCAGGTCCGCCTTTGCTGTGTCTCAAAGATTTTGAACACTTGTGTTTTCATTTTCATTTGTTTCCATGAATTTTTTAAATACTTCTCTAATTTTCTTGTTACCCCATTCATTCTTTAGTAGGATGCTCTTTAGCCGCCATGTATTTGAGTTCTTTACAACTTTCCCCTTGTGACTGAGTTCTAGTTTCAAGGCCTTGTGATCTGAAAATATGCAGGGAATGATCCCAATCTTTTGGTACTGATTGAGAACTGATTTGTGTCCCAGGATGTGGTCTATTCTGGAGAATGTTCCTTGTGCACCAGAGAAGAATGTGTATTCTGTTGCTTTGGGATGGAATGTTCTGAATATATCTGTGATGTCTGTCTGGTTCAGTGTGTCATTTAGAGCCTTTATTTCCTTGTTGATCTTTTGCTTAGGAGATCTGTCCATTTCAGTGAGGGGGTATTAAAGTCCCCTCCTATTATTGTATTATTGTTGATGTGTTTCTTTGATTTTGTTATTAATTGGTTTATATAATTGTCTGCTCCCACATTAAGGGCATAGATATTTACAATTGTTAGATCTTCTTGTTGGACAGTCCCTTTAAGTATGATATAGTGTCCTTCCTCATCTCTTTTTATAGTCTTTGGCTTAAAATCTAATTTATCTGATATAAGGATTGCCACTCCAGCTTTCTTTTGATGTCCATTAGCCTGGTAAATTCTC
>CM052801.1:60452004-60465169 GCA_028533885.1 Nasua narica | reverse complement strand
AAGGATAAAAAAAAGATAGAGAGGAGGAGAAAAAGGGGGAAATCCCAGCCAGAATGGGCCCCAAAACTAAGGTTTATAAGGTGTGCAAACAAGCACGAACAAACATATAGACCAACACGAATAAATGACAAGAAGTAGAAGAACCTAGAAGAACGAACCCCAAGAATAAGATTTATGTAATACCAGAACAAAAGCAGATACGTTGAAACACTGACAGAGGGATAAGATGGGAGGGTGGTTATAACTCCTCGCAGGCGATGGAGGTTATTTCAGGTCCTCCTGGGTTTATAGTTGTATTACACCTCTCGTTGTAATGTTACATAGTTAAAAAAAGGATAAAAGAAAAAAGAAATGTGAAAGCAAGTGAAGACTAAAATAAAATAAAAAAGGAGAGAGAATAAGAAAGAGAAAACAAAAACAAAAACTAAAACGAAAACTAAAACAAGCTTGTATCTATGAAATAAACAGGTTTGAGGGTATTACCAGGAGATTAATATATAGATTTCCCTTGGCTTTGGGAGTTTAAAATTTTATGGGGACCCTGTGGTTATAGTCCTTTTGTTCTTTGGCTCGTCTTCTGGGGGAGGGGCCTGCTGCGTTGTTTTCCAGTCGGTCTTGCTTGGGTTGAGTCACCCTGCCCCCCAGTCAAGGGGCTGAGCTCTGTGGAAACCGGTTTCTCAGACTTTGGCTCTCTGAAGGTATTTGGCTTTCTATAGCCTTTTCACCTTTTCAGGGAGTCCAATCAATGAATCTGCCCAGAAGCACTCAGACCTCTGAGTTGCAGGAAGCCCGAGTCTCTGCTTCCCTCTGTGCGGTTCAGAACACACGCTCCCCTCCGCGAAATTTCTGCTCCCAGCGCAGCCTGTCCGGGGTCGCGGACGACCCCAGCCGCCTTGCTTTTCTGCGGCTCCCAAGTGCAGACCCGGGAGGCCTGCGGCGGGCCGGGAAAGACGCGATCCCAGCTGCCTTTCTGCAGCTCCGTGAGGGGCGCCCAGGAGGTTAGGCTGCTTGCCCGTGTTCTCTCCGCGGCCGGCGCGGATGGCTCAGGCTCTGCAGCGCGCCGCGAATGTCGCGGTGTCGGGCACACACCGGGAAAAACTGTGGCTGGTGAACCACCGCAGACTCTCAAAAGGAGCTTACCAGCCTGTTCGAGGTGGAGCGCGACCCCATTCGCCTTGCCTTTCTGCGGCTCCACGAGGGGCGCCCCGGAGGTTAGGCCACTTGCCCGCATTCTCTCCGTGGCCGGCGGGGATCGCTCAGGCTCTGCAGAGGGCCACGAATGTCTCAGTGGTGGTCGCACACCGGGAAAAACTGTGGCTCGTGAACCACCGCAGATTCTCAAAAAAGGCGCTTGCAGCTGCGCGCCCGGCCCACAGGTTGTTGTAGAGAACGGAAATCTGCAGGTTCAGGAATCGCGGACTGGATCCCCCACCAGTTCCACTTTGGGGTGCTCCTTCCTGGGAGAGTGGGTCCAAGCGCCGGTGCCCGCGACCCCCCCCCTTCCACTAGTTACTCCTCAGAACTTTTTGCCCTTTTTAAGTGTTTTTAACGGGCTCTACGTTAATGCTGGTCCCCCGCCACCGGGCACTTTCCTTTGGGGTATTACTGTCCTTGGTTAGCTTCTGGTGGCTCCCTCCCCCTTTTGTTTATCTTCTGATATCAGCTCGAGTATTCCCACTTTGTTTTTACCTCTGCACTGCTGTCTTCTGCTCTCGGAGAGATCCCAGGGTTAGAAATCTTTCTCCTCAGCGTGATTTCATGGGTGTTCAGCGTGTTTTGGTAGATTTCCAGCTCACTTTTGGGGACCGGTTGCTGCAGGATCTCTTACTTCTCCGCCTTGTTGCCCCCCTCTCCGGGATAATATGGATATTTTAACAATATTAATTATTCCAGTTCATGAGCATAGATTTTCCATTTGTTTATGTCATATTCAATTTCTTTCATCAGTACTTTACGGTTTTCAGAGTTTCATCTTTTTGGTTGATTTTATGCCTATTTTATTCTTTTTACTGCAATTATAAATGGTATTTTTTAATTTCTTTTTCTGCTGCATCATTATTCATGTATAGAAATGCTACTGATTTCTGAGTATTAATTTTATATCATGCCATTTTACTGACTTTATTATTTTTAGTAATAAGCTAGTAATAATATAGTTTTTTGCTAGAGTTTTTAGGGTTGTCTATGTACAATATCATGTCATCTGCAGATAGTAGTGGTTTAACTTCTTTACCAATATGTATGCCTCTTTTTTTCTTTTTCTAGTTTGCCGCTGTCTCTAGGACTTCCAGTACTGTGTTGAATATAAGTGGTAAGAGTGGATATCTTTGTCTTACTTCTGACTTTAGAGGGAAAACTCTGTTTTGGTTTTTGTTTTTTCCCCACTGATTATTATGTTAACTGTGGGTTTTTAATATCTGGCTTTTATTATTTTCAGGTATTTTCTCTTTAATCTCACTTTGTTGAGAGATTTTATCATGAATGGCTGTTGAATCTTGTCAAATGTTTTTTCTGCATCTATTGAGATGATCATATTATTTTTACTCTTCATTTTGTTAAAGTAGTGTATGATGTTGATTGATTTGCAAATATTAAACCATCTTTGCATCCTTGGAATAAATCCCACCTGATTGTGTGAATGACTTTTTTAATGTATTGTATGTGATTCGTTAATATTTTGTTGAGGATTTTTATATCTCTTTTCATTAGAGATATTGGCCTATAGTTTTCCTTTGCTGTGATGTCTTTGGTTTTGATATAAAGGTAATGCTGGTCTTGTAGGATGCATTTGGAAGCTTTCTTTTCTCTTCTATTTTTTGGGGAATAGTTTGAAGAGGATAGATATTAACTCTTCCCTAAATGTCTGGTAGAATTTCCCTGTGAACCTATATGATTTGATATTTTCATTTTTAAAATTTCCATGTTTTTATGTATTAGGCATAATACATAATAGTATTTGGATTATTATTTTTTTAAAGTCTGACAATTTTAGTCCTTTGGTGAGTGAGTTTAATTCAGTAACATTTATTGTGACTCACTGAGATATTTGAACTTGAACTTGCTTCTACAATCCTTGTACTTTCCCTTTCTCCTGATAAACTTTAAAAGTAATAAAGTGAGTCAATACCGAAATTTCAAGGACATTATAATACTAACTTTAATCAGTGCTTTCTGACTTTCACAATAATGTTTTTTTCATTATTTTTGTTCTTTTCTTCAATATCACACATTGAATATTATTTTTGTTACCATTTCATAAGCCTATCTGTTTATACATGTCACTATTTTCTGTGCCCTTTGTTTACTTTTTTCTATCACACATTACTTCTGTAGTTATTTCCTTCTACCTGAAGACATTCTTTAGAAGTTCTTTTGTTATTAGTTTGCTGGTGATGAGTGCTTTCATTTATGGTTCATTTCAAAATGATGTTTATCTAACCTTTTTTATTGGGAAATAGTCTTCTAGATACACAGTTATAGATAGGCAGTTATTTTCTTTCAGCAGTTTTAAGATTTTATTCCACTTTCCTGGATTTCTTTGTTATACTTAAGGCATCTATTATTATTGTTATTTTCATTCCATTGTAAATGGTTTTTCCTCTGGATTTTTGTAAAATCTTTTTGACTTTGATGTTCTTCAGGTGCACTGCAATATCCCTGAAGTGTGGATTTTTTTTTAAATTAATTCTCGATTTTTTTTTTTAATTTTTAAAAAGATTTTATTTATTTATTTGCCAGAAAGAGAGAGCACAATCAGGGGGTAGATGCAGAGGAGAGGGAGAAGCAGACTCCCCACTGAGTAGGGAGCTTGATGCAGGGCTTGACCCTGGGATCATAACCTGAACCAAAGACAGATGCTTAACTGACTGAGCTACCCAGGTGTCCTCCATTATCCCTTTAAATATAGTTTTTCTCTGTTCTCAGTATTATTTTTCCTGGTTTAGTTATTTATATTAGACTTTCTCATTCTATCCTACATGTCTTTAAAATCTCTAGGCTCGCTCTGGATAATATCATCTCAGTCACTATTTTTTTTTTCCATAAGTTGTTTATAATCTGCACCTTCTCCAGTGAATTTTTAATTTAACTATTTTACCACTTCTAAATGTTATATTTGGTAATTTATCAATGTTATTTGTCATTTTTGATCATCATTTATTGTTTACTCATTTGTATTTGACCCTTCATATCATTATACATTTCATATATATCTACAACACATAACATTTTTAAGGGTCTAAATTTATCTCTAAAGTCAGGAATTTTAAGTCTATTCAAACTGCCCTTCAAATCAATTTCTATAAACAAAAAGTATCAATTGTGGAAGAGGTAAGATATATGACATAAAACATATGAGCTTTTCTTAAGGAACTTACAAGATAACCTCCACTCAACCAAAAGATGACTACAAGAAAAGACAGTAAGCATGGAAAATATTTAACAATATACCTAAGTCTACAACCATAGGTTGGATTATTAAGACAGAGCTCAACGAAAATTATGTATATCCAAATAATGATAAAAATAATAAAACTAAAAGAAATCAGGGGAACAGAGAAAGAATGTAGATTCAAGAGGCAGAACTGATTCATTGATTGCTTTATCTGTAACAGCTAAGAGTGGAAGAATATCATTTAAAAATTGCAAGACAAGTAATAGAACACAGTGGTGCACCAAGGGGTGGTATGTGTGAATAGTAGGATTGGCCCATTTATGTCCCTACCAGAAGAAGTATTATATCACTGACATAGTTTAGAATTTCTAGCGAATGATGATAATAATAAAACACAGATATATTCAGTTTTGTTATTGTTTTTAAAATCCTTATAAACAATGTACTCCCTTATTTCTGTACCTAAGATGGACCACTCCCACTGTTCTTCCTTGATATGCCATCAATAGCAGTATAAGTATGCCAAACACTACATAAGTAAGCATACACACAAAATAATATTACTGAGTAAAATTGATCAGTGATAGACTAAGAAGAAAATTATAAGGATCAGGAGATATGATAATTTTATTATTGCTTTCAGTAGGAAACTAAGGGATAGAGTTTGAAGAAATAGAGAACCAAGGTATTATGTAAAGTCAGTATAATTGCTTGAAAAAAAATAAAAAAATTTAAGTGTCCAAGGATTTATAAAAAATAAAGGCACGCTGATCACATTGTGAAAGGCTTAAAAACAAAAAAAATATATAAAATACTATGACATTATAACATATCTGTTATATCACTACATGTAAGATGTCTAAATTTACAAATTAAAAGAAAAACGGTTTCTGATTTTATTCAAAAAGTAAACCCAACTCAATTTTTATATAAGAAAAAAAATATATATATATATATCTCAAAATGATTGAAATAGACTGAGAAAAAAGGATGAACAAACTTATCCTGGGAACAGGAAACAAAGCATAGATAATGATCTTAGCATTAAACAAAATGGCATTCAGTTTCAGTTGAGATGTGAAAATGGAATTCAAGATTGTAGGGATAGTAGAAGAAAATTACTTGACAGCTAATACATAAAGATAACTACAGCCATGTATTTGAGATATTTAGGCTGAATGAGAATTTTAGTATTATATAGAAGGTATATCTGGGCCATGTGGAAAAATAACTTTGAACAGTTACAGGACCCCATCTAGAAGATATACCTCGGCCAAGTAGAAAAATAACTTTGAACAGTTACAGGACCCCATTAAGTTCTTAGTTCTTCCTTCCTTCTTTTTTAGATATTTATTGAGTACCAGCTGTGTGTCAGGCACTGTTTTAGCCACTCAGAAATTAGTAGGAAATAAAACAGATGAAAGTCATGGCTTTTAGAAATCTGCATTCTAATAGAAGAGACTTCCAATAAAAGCTTCCAATAAAATGGAAAATTGCAAGACAAGTAATAGAACACAGTGGTGCACCAAGGGGTGGTATGTGTGTATAGTAGGATTGGCCCATTTATGTCCCTACCAGAAGAAGTATTATATCACTGACATAGTTTAGATGTCAGTTTAGATAGTAAAATAAAATATTTCCATTATTTTTATTTTAAATAAAGTGAAAGGAATATCCCAAGAAGAGATATAAGTACATAAGGAAGAAAACATAGCAGGACAGTATGACAAAAGAATGTAGAGACACTGCAATTTTAAATAAGGTAGCCAGAGGAAGCCCTGTGAGGAGGGTAATATTTGAGCAAAGACCTAAGGAAGTGAAAAACATAATCAGCCAGATGTCTAAAGGAAGAGTGTTGAAAGGCAGAGGGAATAGTAGATGCAGTCTCTAAGATGGGTGAATGTCTGGCAAATGTGAAGACTGGTAAGAAGTTAGTATGGCTAAAATTGAGGGAATAAGAATAGGTGCAGAAGGAGATGAAGTCAGAGAAATAATGGGGAACTTGCTACATAATCTGCAGGGCCTTGCATGCTATTATTATAAGGACATTGGGTTTTACTTTGAGTGAGATAGGCAGCTATTAGAGGGCTTTAATGAAAGAAGTGACTTAGTCTCCTGCTTATAAGCAGGAGAGAAAAAGGAGAAAGAATCAAATTGGTAAAGAGGAAAGGCATAATTAAGTTCCTGTTATAAAACACTTAAAACCAAAGTTCGCATTTTTCTACCTCATTAGTAAAGCCATTGTAGTATATTTATAATACATAGAGTACAATATTTATAAAATGTTCATTCCATGATAAATTAAGTTTGCAACTGCTGAAAATTAAATGTAACATTCTAGAACAATTATCAAACTTTAGGGTGCATCAGAATCACATGGTAGATGAGTTAAAATGTAGATTTTTGTGCTCCACCCATGAGTTTCTGATTCAGTCCTGCTGAGGTAAGACCTAAGAATTTGCATTTTTAACAAGTTCTCAGGTGAAGTCTGTGCTGCTGGTTTAGGACTTGAACTTTGAGATCCACTGGTCTAGCATATATAATGCATGTAAGTATTACAGAGATGACTTGAGAATTATTGGCATTTTTAGTAATTCTTCTGAGGAAATAGTCTTGTGTATTGTGTACTTAGAACCTCCAAAGTCTACTTTCTCATGACTGACATCTGAAAATAAAATGATTTGGTCCTTTTTGTGTTTATTTTTGTACCACATGTAAATTAAAAAGTAAATAAGAAAAGCATAAACTTTCTTTTTATAAAAATCTTTATTTTTTTAATTCTGAAAGTGCTAATATTAAATTTTTGGAAGAGGGCAAAATATTTTACTATCAAACTAAATTCATTCATCTATAAAATGCTTAAACCAGCTAATTCTTATTATTAAACCTGTTTTTTTATTGTTACTCTGACTCTTGTGATTTTTAAATGATATTCTTTCACTCTTAGCTGTTACAGATAAGGCAATCAATGAATCAGTTCTGCCCCTTGAATCTACATTCTTTCTCTTTCTCCTGGTTTCTTTTAGTTTTATTATTTTATCATTATTTGGACATATATAATTTTAATTGTGGTCTCTTAGTCATCTACCCTATGGTTGTAGACTTGGGTATACTATTAAATATTTTCCATGCTTACTGACTGTCCCTTCTTGTAGTCATCTTTTGATTGACTGAAGGTTACTATCTTTTAAGTTCCTTAAGAAAAGTTAATATGTTGGGGCGCCTGGGTAGCTCAGTGGGTTAAAGCCTATGCCTTCAGCTCAGGTCATGATTTCAGGGTCCTGGGATAGAGCCCCACATCAGGCTCTCTGCTCAGCAGGAAGCCTGCTTCCCCCTCTCTCTCTGCCTGCCTTTCTGCATACTTGTGATCTCTCTCTCTGTGAAATAAATAAATAAATAAAATCTTTAAAAAGAAAAAAGAAAAGTTCATATGTTTTATTTTCTCTTTATCCTTAGAAATTTATTAATAGGATTTCATTTTTATTATAATTATTCTGTCTCTGTTCTTTTTTTTTTAAAGATTTTATTTATTTATTTAACAGAGAGAGAACACAAGCAGGCAGAGAGGCAGGCAGAGGCAGAGAGAGGAGCAGGCTCCCTGCTGAGCAAGGAGCCCGATGTGGGACTCGATCCCAGGACGCTGGGATCATGACCTGAGCCGAAGGCAGCTGCCTAACCAACTGAGCCACCCAGGTGTCCCTCTGTCTCTGTTCTAAAGAGGAAATCTATGATAAGGGTTTATATAATATGTTATCTGGACAGTGATTTCTTTTTGTTAGTTTGTTTTTACTAGTTATTATCCTTTTTAGAATAAAGTGTGTGAGAAACCAAATAAACTTCTCTAGGGGGCTTTTTTCTGTGATTTTAAAGATGGTGTACCTGGAAACAGTTGACTATTACTGGAATACTAACCATATTAAGTGGGATTGATGTGCTAACATTTTCAGTCCAAAAATCTTTCATAAATATTCTTTGCTCTCAGCAAGGTGAATGGGAAAAGATTTGGGATTGCTAAATTTTTAAGGATTTATTATTGTCAAGGGACATTTCTTTAGTTTTCTGGCTTTATAGATTTTCAGTTAATCAGTGAGATTTCACATGCTAATTTGGTATTTAGAAAATCTGCAAGCAAGTGAGAAGCAGGACCAAAGTCAATAAAATAAATGTAGAAAAAGGGAGAATATTTTTTTAATAGTCTTACAAGTTTTGTGAGATTATCAATTTCTTCCTGAAAGAAATGTTGGCAATTGACCTGGTATGCCCTGAAAATGAAAGGTTAAGTATATCTAGTGACATGTATATTTGTTTTCTAAATCCCAAAGAAAACATAAGACAAAATAAGTCATTTAGAATGAGAATATGTGATCTATTAAATCTGTCAATTTGGTGAAAGATGGTTTCAGGAAGCAAATATCTTGTGACTGTGTTTCAAGTGAAAGAGGAGACAGTTCAGTTGGGCTTAGATTATCCCAAACCACTTTATTTTTAAATGGTGCTGTTGGGAAGTTTTTAAAAACATTTTGTTTAAGTCTGAGGAGCATTCACTAAGAAGATGTACAGAGAATGATATGCTTTTATTTTTACTCTTGGTCTTTTTATTTGCACATTTACCTTTGAACTTCTGAACGTATATTATTTTAAATATGTACTTTCCTCAACAAAAACAAAGATGATTTTAAACTGTCCATATTCCATAAGCAAAGTTATTACAGCATATGAACATCTTAGATTGTTGATGAGAACTGTTTTTTGTTTTGTATATTAGGTAATTTTAGTAATTACTAGTAAAGCTAGGTATCTAGGTTCACTGAGAAGATTTGTGGTCTTCATGGATATGAGTCTTACTATTAAAATCTGAAATTTTTTCATGTATCTGGGCAGAAGCTATTAAAGCTAAATATCTTTGTTCTTTGTATTTTCCCTATGTCTTATACATACAAGCACCAACCAATAAAAGATTGTGGAAAGAAAAAATGCAAGATATGTCAAGTACTTAATAGATAAACCCTAACAGACCTTAATACAATGGTGCTGTTGCTTTTTAAAAATTATTATTATTTACTATTTATCTGAGGCTGGTAGATCAGGCAGGAAGAGATAAAAAAGATTTTACCAACATCTGTGCATTGTGCAATATGTGTGCTTCACAAATGTGAACCTGTTTAATCCTTATAACAACCATGTGAGATGACTACCATTATTTTCTCCATTTTGCAGATGAGGAAACTGAGAAACAAAGATTAAGAACATTGCTGATGACAGAGCGAGGATCAAAACACATCTGACTGTAATATGCCATGAACCACTTGGGTACAATGATTCCTCTCATGTTCTAATCTTTCCTTCTTTTATTGTGTAGGCCAGAGTGAGGATACTGAGAATTTAAAGTAGGTGACCCTTATTGTGGATAGCAGGGAGTAAAATGTAGCTCATGAAATGATTGTTTCTAACTTAGAGGTGAGGTCAAGGACTTTTGAAAGACTATATAGTGTAAAACTTATTCAGAGAGAGGGAATAAGGTAGCTGGGAGAACTCACACAGAGGACAGAAAGATGTGAGTACTTCCAGAACAATGGAAGTAGCTGAGGAAGGCCCTTCACCCTTCCATTAACAATGTCATCATCATCATCATTTTGGAAAAGAAGGTATATGCTGATACAACTCTGACCCTTTTAAAAATCTTTACAGAAGTCTCATCCAGAATTTTTTGCTTAATTTCATTGTTAAAAACTGGGTCACATGACCACATCTAGATGGGAGGCTACAAGACATAAAGGGAGTTCTAGATGGGATTGGGATCAATCAACACTCTATAAAAAATAATTCACAATGAAAACAAAACTTTATATGTGGAGATTTCATTGCAACATTGTTTATAATAGCAAATATTGGAAATATCTATTCAATGATAATAAAAAAATAAATCATTTCATACCCCTATAATGGAAAATAAGCAATCTTTAACATATTTATGAAGAGAAATGTTCTAGAAAATGCTTATAATATTAAGTGAAATAAAGCAATACATACTGCAATACAAGATGTTAGCAGATTTCCTTAAGATAGTAGAAAATATGTAATTTTCAATATTTTAGCCATACTAATCAATATTTTACAAGATTTTTACAATGATTGTTAACGATCTTCATAACAAATGTGTTAACTAGTAGATTTTCTAAATTAAAATTTTAAAACATTAAAAAGCAACTCTGACTATACCAAGAAGGAAAAAAAAAAAGATTTATTGGATGGATACTGTGTCCCTCATAAAAGCAAAGGAAGAATAGGGAATCCAGGCCTCCTGAAGAAAAGGAATGAGAGCAATCTAAATATTTCGGTTTTAGCTATCCTAGCACCATCTCACCAGGATACTTTGATCTGATCTCTTAGAACCAATTGTCTTAATTTCTATGTATCACTACTCAAAAACCAAAATCTCAGGAAAGAAACTCTAATAAGCCTACCTTGGGTCACAAACTAACCCTATGGCCAGAGGACCAGAGTTCTGTCAATGACAACCCTATTGGAATTATGCAGAATAGGGAATGGGCTTTTCCCAGAGGAAAAGATTATGGTCTGATAAAACAGCATGTGTAATACCAGCAGGAAAGAAAAATGTTTCTTTTATAAAAAGATATTAAGTATTACTCAAAGTTGTGACAACACAGAAAAAACTGACCACATTTTGGGAATTCTAAGGATGGTCACAGGTGGAGAAGACCAGAATTTGGCTAGTCGTCTTTCATAGAGGCGACACTACTGATTTAAGATCATAACACTCAAAGGGAAGTACTGAATTCAGACATTAAATTGACTGAAATTAGTATCCAAGGAGGTTTAGTGCAGTACAAAATTTCAAGTGAAATGGGTGACTATATTATAGGTTTGAATGGTACAAGAAAGATTCATCACCTAGAGAAACACACTGCAAGGAAGGAAAAAGGATTAACAATATTTGAGTGCCTTTTTTGAACCACACACTGGGCTAAGAACTTAACACGTCCTGAGAATTCTGTAAAATAAGACTTATTCTTTTTTTGAATTGAAAAAGAAGTTCAGAAAACTTAAATCACTTACTCAGATCATATACCAATGTGTGGTACAGCTGGGATTTGAACTTAGATTTAGGATATTGAGATCCAACTAAGCAAATTGGATTCAAGCCAGAGTTCTAGCTCTATTGGGTTGAGTAATAAGAAAGATTCCAATTCCTAGGAATTTGACCCATGTAAACATGGTAAGAGAAGAGTTTGAAGATTTCATCCAAGCCATAAAAGACATCAAAATAGAGTAGAAAGAGCCTACCCACTGGTAGAAGAATACAGTCAATTCTACTTCCTGGTTTTGGTCCATACTGACTCAGTTTGAGAGGGAAGAAACTATTGGTGCCAGGACTTAATGACTACAGGTAAGCAGAAATTAACTGAAATCCAAGTTATTAAGAATGTTCAATTATCTTTTTTAAAAATATTTATTTATTTATTTATTTGACAGAGAGAGAGAGAGAGAGATCACTAGTAGGCAGAGAAGCAGGCAGAGAGAGAGGGGGGAAGCAGGCTCCTCGCTGAGCAGGACTCT
Organism: Nasua narica; assembly: GCA_028533885.1. NCBI lineage: Eukaryota > Metazoa > Chordata > Mammalia > Carnivora > Procyonidae > Nasua > Nasua narica. The sequence goes on along the minus strand of CM052801.1, from coordinate 60,453,198 downwards.
ACCCCAGGACCCTGAGATCATGACCTGAGCTGAAGACAGAGGCTTTAACACACTGAGCTACCCAGGCACCCCAAGAATGTTCAATTATCTTGAAAGAATAGTCAATGTACTAAAGTATTGTAATGGGACAAGTCTGAGAAAAAACAGGAGCAAAGCTCAAAGTACACTAAGGCTATGGATCATGATGTAATAATCCACACCTACATAACCAATGACAGCAGAACTTTACACCAAAATAGCACCAAAATTTAGCAGCTTAAAATAATAATGCACACAGTCTTTTTAAATCAGAAATCTAGAATTGCTTTAAGTGGGTCTTTTTGGCTCAAGATCTCTCTTGAAGGTGAGATTGAAGTCAAGATGTCACTGTGTCTGTAGTCATGGGAAGTCTTGACAGGCCGGAAGGATTCATTCCTAAGGTGGTTCATTCACATGTCTCTTATTCTGGGAAAGGCAAAACTATGAGGACAGCAAAAATATCAGTGTTTTCTAGAGGTTCCAGGGGAGAGAAGGAAAGATGAATAAGTGAAGAACAGAGTATGTACAGGCAATGAAATTATTCTATGTGAAATTATAATAGTGGATAAATGACATTCATTTATCAAAACTCATAGAATATACAACACAAATAGTAAATCCTAATGTAAACTATGGGCTTTAGTTAATAATAGTGCATCAATATTGGCTTACCAACTGTGAGAAATGTACAATGTTAATGCAAGATGTTAGTGTAATATTGGGGGGAGTTGAGGGGCATATGAGAACTCTGCTTTTTGCTCAATTTTTCTGTAAACCTAAAACTGCTCAAGAAATGATCTTTCTATTAAGGGTGTCTGGGTGGCTTAGATGGTTAAGCTTCCGCCTCCCCCCACTCGTGCTCATGTATTCACCATCTCTCTCTCTCTCAAATAAATAAATAAATCTTTAAAAAAAGAAATGATCTGTTAATTTAAAATGATTAACAATATTTATTTTATTTATCTATTAATTTTTTTCTCCCCAAATTTGTTTATTTTAATTTTTCAGTGTTACAAGATTGATTGTTCATGCACCACACCCAGTGCTCCATGCAGTACGTGCCCCTCTCGATACCCACCACCAGGCTCACCCCCCCACCCCCTCCCCTCCAAAACCCTCAGTTTGTTGCTCAGAGTCCACAGTCTCTCCTGGTTCAACACCCCCTCCAATTTCCCC
>CM052801.1:60401079-60451904 GCA_028533885.1 Nasua narica | reverse complement strand
TATGCCCTCCATGATTTTCTTTATACACCACACGTAAGTGAGACCATAAGATAATTGCCTCTATTAATTTTTTAAAATATTTCATTTATTCACTTGAGAGAGAGAGTACCTGAGTGGGGGGGAGGGGCAGAGGGAGAGTTAGAAGCAGACTCCCTGCTCAGCAGGGAGCCTGACATGGGTCTCAATTCCAGATCTCTGAGATCATATGCTGAGCCAAAGGCAGATGAGCCTCCCAGGTGCCCTGATTAGCAACATTTAAATAGCAATAAAAATAAAAGTATTCTTTAAGTTGCCAACTGACTTTTTAAAAAATTTTTTGAAATATGTATTGTTTGACAAAAAATGAAAAATATTCATATATCTAGTATTGTCAAAAATATGAAATTAACAATTTAATTTTTTAAAGATTTTATTCATTTATTTGACAGAGAGAGACTCAGTGACAGAGGGAACACAAGTGGAGGGGGAGGTTGGGAGAGGGAGGGAGCCCAATGTGGGGCTCAATCCCAGGACCCTGGGATCATGACCTGAGCCAAAGGCAGATGCTTAACGACTGAGCCACCCAGGTGTTCCAACAATTTAATTTTTTTTAATAACATGTAAATGGATAAAACATCTTGGAGAGAAATTTGGCAGTTTTTCCACCATCATTTAGTCATTCATTTATATTTCATTAATTAATTTTGAAAATTGTCCACTATCCTGAAATTGCCAAATTATTAGATTGCACATAGCCTTATCTTATTAATAAATAATTGACATCACTTTCTATCTTTTCTTTATTACTTCTAATTTTCTTGTGTTTTCAAAATTTTTCAAATTATACTTTTCAGATTTAGAAGTTTTGTTTTGTTGTTTTGTTCCCAAGCACTAGTTTTTAGATTAAATTAAATTTTTAATTCTATGATTTTCACTTCTCTAAGGAATTTATTTCTGCCTTTAGCTTTGCAATTTCTTTCCCCTTGCTTTTCTTTGTAATATTTTCTTGTCCTTTTTCTATTTTCTTGATTTAAAGCTAATTCATGTTTTTTTTTCCATTAGCTTTTGTTTAATAATGAAAGCTTTTAAGGCTACAAGTTTTTTTCTAAATGAAGTTTTGGCAATATTGTCTGTTTTAATAAACTGATCTCTCACTGCTGTTAATTTATAAAGACTGTGTACATTTTTTTAAGTTCAATTAGCCAAATTTTTTAAGATTTTATTTATTTATTTGAGAGAGAGAGAGACCACAAGTGGGGGTAGGTAGGGGAAGAGGAAGAGGGAGAGGGACAGGCAGACTCGCTACTGAGCACAGAATTGGACTAGGGGCTCAATGCAGGGATCAATGCTGAACTCAATCCCAAGACCCCAGGACCATGATCTGAGCCAAAGTCAGATGCTTAACTGACTGAGCCATCCAGGTGCCCCTGTATACATTGTTTTGATATTCTTTTTCACCCAATCCTTATTTTAAATAGTCAAGGGACAATAATGATGAATCCTTAATAGTTATATATTCCATTGTTTAATTAAGCTATAGATATGTAGACTTATTGTCTCTCATGAGACAACAAATTGTAAAATTTTAACTTGATTTGGAGGAATTTATTGAGGCTTATTTTGGTTGCTTATTTGCTTTTTAATACCTAGACAGAAATGTATAAGCTATATTCTTCAGAGAAGGTTTAATAGGTTCACTAAGTTCTTCAGAGGAGGTTTAATAGGTTCACTAAGTTCTGATTTATATTATCAAAATATATTTTAAATGTTTTGGTACTATAATTATCAAATTGCATATAAAATACCTGTGTTTTTTTAAAGATTTTATCTATTTATTTGACAGAGAGAGAGATCACAAGTAGGCAGAGGCAGGCAGAGAGAGAGGGGGAAGCAGGCTCCCTGCTGAGCAGAGACATGTGGGGCTCGATCCCAGGACCTGAGCTGAAGGCAGAGGCTTTAACCCACTGAGCTACCCAGGTGCCCCTAAAATACTTGTTTATACATGTTTTCTTACTAAGTTTATAAAAAGCAAATGTTATAAGGATAAATATATAAAATAAATACAGATAATATCTAATTTTTATAAATTTTTATGTATGCTTGAAAAAAGTATGCAATTTCTCCAAATTTTCTTCAAAATTGTTACATTTTATTTTTGTGTTTGTCTGTTAGCTATTTTCCTACACTTTATTTATTCTTATTTTGAAATGTGTCATACATACAATAGAATATATACAAAAATATATATATATATTTAAATATATAATAACAAAATTAAATCCATGTATACAGTACCCGATTTAAAGATTAAATATTATTAGTGCCTTTAAAGTTAGCTGCATGTCCTCCATATCACAACACCCATTTTTCCCCCAGAAGAAGCACTATCCTAAATTTTATGCTTGATATTCCTTTACTTTCATCTATAGTAACACTATAGGGGCACCTGGGTGGCTCAGTGGGTTAAAGCCTCTGCCTTCGGCTCAGGTCATGATCTCAGGGTCCTGGGACCGAGCCTTGCATCAGGCTCTCTTCTCGGCAGGGAGACTGCTTCCCCTTCTCTCTCTGACTGCCTCCCTGCCTACTTGTGATCTCTCTCTCTCTGTCAAATAAATAAATAAAAATCTTAAAAAAAAACCAATAATATAATCTCTAAATAATATTGCTTGCTTTTGGAAAGTTATTATTTATTAAAATGAAAAATTCTTATATTTGTTGACTTAGTAGTCTCATGACCAGAAATATTCCTCAGAATGTTTAATCTGCATTTAAGGTGGTCAATATTATATCTGTTCATTTTAAAGTTACATTTTCCCTTTTGTAAATTAATGGTTAATCTTCAGAGTGATCTGAACTTCAAAACTATGTATTATATATATATATATATATATATATATATATATAGTATATATACTATATACACATATATGTATATATACTATATACACATACTATATACATATATATATAGTATATTCCCAAAAAATCTTACATTCATTGATGATCCTTGCCTGAATCAATTATTATATTGTTAGATGTAAAATGTTGACTAAGTCTGTCATTCCTTCGATGCTTATTAGCTGTCATTATCTCTAAAGCAAAGCTTTCTTTCCCTCTCTTTTTGTGTATCACTATAGGCTCATGGATTCTCTTTTAATATATTACAATATATTACCATGCTCACATTGCTCCAAATATGGCCAGTGTGAGCCTTTTTTTTTATATGCTCCCATTATTCTTTTAGAACTTCCTTGCTTTCTAGCACAACACATTTTTTTTGTCAGAAAGGATGTTTTCCCCTAAATATGTTTATTTTATTTTTTCATTGTTACAAGATTGATTGTTCATGCATCACACCCAGTGCTCCATGCAATACATGCCCTTCTCAATACCCACCACCAGGCTCACCCAACCCCACACCCCCACCCCTCCAAACACCTTAGTATGTTGCTCAGAGTCCACAGTCTTTCATGGTTCATCGCCCCCTCCCACTTCCCCCAATTTCACCCTTCCCTTCCTTCTCACAATGCACCCCATGATTTTCTTTATGCTCCACACGTAAGTGAGACCATAAGATAATTGACTCTCTCCGCTTGACTTATTTCACTCCACATAATCTCTTCTAGTCCTGTCCATGTTGATACAAAAGTTGGATATTCATCCTTTCTGATGGAGGCATAATATTCCATTGTATAGATGTACCACATCTTCCTTATCCATTCATCTGTTGAAGGGCATTTTGCTTCTTTCCACAGTTTGGCTATTGTGGCCATTGTGGCTATGAACATTGGGGTACATTTGGCCCTTCTTTGTACTGCATCCGCTTCTTTGGGGTAAATACGCAGTAGTGCAATTGCAGGGTCATAAGGTAGCTCTATTTTTGATTTCTTGAGGAATCTCCACACTGTTTTCCAAAGTGGCTGCACCAACTTGCATTCCCACCAATAGTGGAAGAGGGTTCCCTTTTCTCCACATCCTCTCCAGCATTTGTTGTTTACTATCTTGTTGATTTTGGCCATTCTAACTGGTGTAAGGTGATATCTCAGTGTGGTTTTGATTTGAATCTCTCGGATGGCTAAAGATGATGAACATTTTTTCATGTGTCTGTTAGCCATTTGTATGTCTTCTTTGTAGAAGTGTCTGTTCATGTCTTCTGCCCATTTTTTGATGTGATTTAAAGAACTCAAACTCAACACATTTTTTTTAAAGATTTTATTTATTTGACACAGAAAGAGAGAATACAAGCACGGGGAGTGGCTGGCAGAGGGACAGGGAGAAGCAGACTCCCTACTGAGCAGGGAGCCTGATGTGGTGCTCAATCCCAGGATCCTAGGATCACCACCTGAGCCAAAGACAGATGCTTAACCAACTGAGCCACCCAGATGCCCCAACCTGTTGTTCTTATATAGGTTTATTCTTTCCTTTGTCTGGTCCAGACCTGGAATTGGTTATTTTTACAAGGTGATCCATTTTCTTTTTTTTTTTTAAGATTTTATTTATTTATTTGACAGAGAGAGAGAGAGATCACAAGTAGGCAGAGAGGAAGGCAGAAGGGGGGATGGGGGGAGGGAAGCAGGCTCCCTGCTGAGCAGAGAACCCGATGTGGGACTTGATACCAGGACCTTGAGATCATGATCTGAGCTGAAGGCAGAGGCTTTAACCCACTGAACCACCCAGGCACCCCTAATCCATTTTCTTTTATGGAGAATGATATTTAGAAACCAATATCTGGGTATGAGGGTACTCATTACTACTGGGGTCGTTTTGCTTGTAGGATCTAGTTGATACTACAGATAAATATACCCGTTAAGAAATCATGAGTATACACTAGTATTCAAATTCAAATGTGACAATAAGTGTTCTGCATTTTCTCTCATTGCATATTTATATGTCATTAGGGTACAATGTGCAATTATTTATTTTGTCATGAAAAATGACTAGAAGACTTTCTATTTCATGGAACTTCTGAAATTTTTAACCATAATAAAAAAAAGAACTTTCTCCTTTTGAATAAACGTTAATAGGATAGTGAGGTTGAATTGTTTTTTTGTATTACACCCAACAAGTCATGCTTGTTTAATGTACTGGTTACACCTTTATTATATATATACTCATTATTTCTATATTATTTTCTACACATATACCTGGGAACATTTAATAATGTAGTTTTATCATCTCATAAAAGTAGGGGAAATAAAATATAATATCAAAAAGTTATTACTTTCAAGCACTATTACAACTCTTTGGTTTGTACACAACAAGATACAACCTTCTTGTAATTTTAGTGAAATAGTATAATTAACCCATATGTTTATTTTTTTCTTGATGTAATTATGATCTCTTTTGTTGTTGTTGGTGGTGGTGGTGGTGGTTGGGGGGAGAACCTAATAAGATATTCTGGCAAATTTTCTGTTGGATTTGATTTTTATGATTTTATTTATTTATCTCAGAGACAGAGAGAATTAGAGAGTGAGAGAGCACAACAGGGAGGAGAGGGAGAATCAGACTCCCCACTGAGCAGGGAGCCTAATGCAGGGCTTGATCCCAGGTCCCTGGGATCATGACCTGAGCCAAAGGCAGATGCCTAACCAAATGAGGCACCCAGGTGCCCCTCTGTTGTATTTTAAAAGGAAACGTTCAACTTTTAGAACAAAGTCCAAAGATTTATAAATAACAGAGAATTCAAGGAGATCAAAAGAGTATTTAGGTGTTTCAACTGCAATATAAAAAAAAGACAAATAGAATTACACAGCAAAGAAAGTCTGTATTTTATAAGCAAAGACAGAAAAGCTCAGCAGAAAATTCATCTACAAAGGATGAAAGAAGTAGCCATTATAAGAAGCATATTTCCATGAAAGAAAAAATATTGAGAACCATACTCTCAAATATGTAATGGCAACTATATATATATATATATATATATATATATATATATATATATATATATAGTGTGTGTGTGTGTGTGTTGTATTTACATAGCAAATGACAGTAAAATTTGTTTACAGTGGGAACATGCTTCACAGAACATTACTTGTACAATCTTTTTATTACTTTACTATACATATCAACTTGTTTGATTGTGTTATGAGATAATCAGGAAAAGAAATTGAGTACAGTCCAGTCTTTTTTTCAGTCACCTTAAGAACTAAATTAAATTATTGGATTGATCATTCAGTGATAAATAAATCTGTAAATTATCCAGCTTGTGATCACAGATAGACAAGTAGTAAAGGTAGTGCAATTATTATCTTATCATCAAGGTCTAGTGAAACATTCTCTTGAGGGAAGCTCCAGGTAATAGCTGCTTCTTTCTTAATCTTATATAAGAATGTCTTCTTCTGTTTTCCAAATTTCAACTCAAAGAGGGAAAGAGAAATAGAACAGATAAGAGAAAGAAAAAAGAAAAAAAAGGAAAAAAGAAAAAGAAACTAGGTAGAATGATTTTAAGGCTGTAGAAGTTAGAAAAATACATCCTAAGAGACATAAATATATTTACGTTGTATATTTTCATATGACATCTCTTAATCTTAACCATAGACACTTCTATCTTAACTAAATCTTACATTTCAAAATTAATCTGTTGTTCTTTCCTCCTTTAACCTAAACTGTGTATGAAGTAACCAGCAAAATATCTTGGTATGCACATTAACATTTTGCTAATAGATACATTAAGGGAAAACATTTCTTCACAACAGCTTAATTACATCTATAGAGTAAAATATACATGTAACTAAATTTACAAGAACCTTCATTTAGACTATTACCTTATATACACATACAAATCCTTTGCTCATTGAAATAAAATCTGTTATTTTTTGAAGTTAACACATAACAATTCACTATTAATGATGAGCGTGAGGCTCATAAGATAGAGAATTGACTACATTTTTTACAAGAGTAATTGTGAAGAAGTTCTACCACCTATCCTATACACAGAAAAAAAATCACAAACACAGGTGCACATGTCTTTAAATACTTGAGATTTCTGCATCTGGCTTGGGGGGAGCTTTTTTGTCCGGTAGGTAGATGATGTTAGATGACAAATGATGGTGGGGTATTTCCCAAAGTAAAAGACCAAGTGGTGATTATAGGATCCTTATTCATGGTGGTAGAATTTTCTTCCATCTCTCCTTATTGCCTCTTGATTCTTAAGGTTTATTAATAGCTTTATGAAGTCATCAGCTAAAACTTGACTAGGGTTTCCTGTGGTGATAAGAAAGTCTATGAAATTTTCTCTTTGTTCTAGATAGATAAAGCCTCCCTGTCATAGAATGTTTAAGACACTTAAACAGATATTTAAGCATGTTCCGTGATATAAATTTGTCTAGGGCTCTCATGGAAAAGAAAATAAAATCTTGTCTACAGTTAGGGCTCAGATTGACTGATAAAAAGAGGAATGATATTATGAAAGTCAGGTATCAAAGGGGAACAACAAGAACTTCATAAGCAATTCATCATAACTGAAGAAGATGTCTGGTGAATGGGCCAGATTCAAACTATATCCTCATTGCTTCTCTATTTCAGAATTTTCTTTGATTTTTATTTCAGTATTTTCTTTTATTTTTTTTTGCTTATCTATTTTTCCATACAAATTTTAGAATCAGCTTCTCTAATTCTAGATTAAAGTAATAACCTTTTAATATTCTTATTGGTACACACTATATTTACAAATTTTCTTGGAGTGAATTTATATATACATAACATTGAAACGTTTCACACAGGAATATAGCAGGCCTATTAATGTGTTCTTGTATTCTTCTTAGTTTTTAAAAGTTTTGTCTAACACTAATGAACAGTTCACTTAAAAATGGGCTAGGTAGTGAAATAAGTCAGGCAAAGAAAGACAAATACTGCAAAATTTCACTTATATGTGGAATATGAAAAAAGAAATTGAACTCATATATACAGAGAATAGATTGGTGATTGCTAGAGGCAAAGGGTGAAGAGTGAGCAAAGTGGGTGTAAGAAGTCAAGAGTCAAAATTTCCAGTTAGATAAGTAAGTCCTGGATATGTAATATAAATTTTTTAAAAGAAAAAAAAGCTTAAGATGGTAAATTTTATGTGTACATTACCACAATTAAATGTAAAAAAGAAAAAAGAGAGAGGTTATTGGTAATAAAATGTAATTAAGGAAGTAAACAATTCTGCTCTGTCTAGGAAATAAACTAGATCTACTTTAAAAAATTATCTTTAGGGGGCCCCTGGGTGGCGCAGTTGGTTGAGCGACTGCCTTTGACTCAGGTCATGATCCCCGGAGTCCGGGGATCGAGTCCCATATCGGGCTCCCAGCTCCATGGGGAGTCCGCTTCTCACTCTGACCTTCTCCCTTCTCATGTTCTCTCTCTCTTTCCTAATAAATAAAATAAATAAAATCTTTAAAAAAAATTATCTTTAGGGGTGCCTGGGTGGCTCAGTCATTAAGCATCTGCCTTAGGCTCAGATCATGATCCAGGGTCTTGGGATGGTGCCCCACATCCGGTTCCCTGCTCTGCGGGAAATCTGCTTCTCCCTCTCCCACTCCCCCTACTTGTGTTCCCTCTCTCTCTGTGTCTCCTCTGTCAAATAAATAAATAAAATCTTTAAAAGAACTACTCTTTATATAGGTATTATAGAAGTTCATTCCTAAGTATTTTACAATATTGTTGCTATTGTAAATGATTTTTTTTTTTGGAATAGAAATTTTAATTAGTTAATCGTATGTGATATATATCTCCCATACATTAATACTTTTCTTACTGAACTTTTGATTGCCTGCAATAGTATTCTCAGTTGATTCCCTTGTATTTGTCAGTTACACAATTATATTATCTACAAAGAATGAAAGTACTTTTTTCTTTTACCTGACTTTTATACTTGAGTGTCCTTTATCTGATTACATTAGCTATTGTCTGTAGTAAAGTGTTAAATAATAGTGGGGATAGTGGACATCCCAAACTTCTTGTTGATTTAATTGGTAAAGATGGCTGTGTTTCCTCATGATATTGAATTTTGGGCTGAGACAAATGTAGTTAATCATGTTGAAGAAGTATTGATTTCTTCTTATTGAGTTTTTAAAATTGAAACATTGAATTTTGTCAAATGCATTTTCAGCATCTATGGAGAAAAGTATATATTCTTTTCCTTTAATCAATTAACATAATTACCTATTTTAATAGGTTTCCAAATTGTAAACCATTTTGAATTCTACTATAAATCCCATTGGTTTGGGTGGATGTTTCTTAAAACGTACTGCTGGATTCTGCTTGCTAATACTTTATTTAGGAATTTTCAGTGTTTTTATTATGGTATAATCTATATAACATAATAGTCACTTTTTTAAAGTGTACAACTCAGTGATTTTACTAAAATCACAAGGTCATAAAACCATGGCTACTAATTCCAAAATATTTTCATTATGTCAAGAAAAAAACTTACCTATTTGTAGTTATCCTCAACCTCCAACCCTGGTACTTGGACACTACCATTCTACTTTCTACCTGTATGTGATTTGTCTTTTCTGGATATTTCATATAAATAGAATAATCCAATATAGACTTTGTATATGGCTTGTTTTACTTAATGTTTAGCATAATGTTTTCTAGGTTCATCCATATTGTAGCATATATTTCATTCCTTAATTATTGGAGCTGAGGATCTCTTCATGTGTTTATTGGTTATTTTTTCTTTTTTTGAGAATATCTATTCAAATATTTTGCCCATTTTTAATAGAGTTATTATCCTTTTATAGTTTTATGTTGGGTTCCTTATATACTCTGGATACTAGACATTTTGCAAATATTTTCTCTCACTCTATAGGTTTTTCCTTCACTTTCATAGTATCTTTTAAGCATAAATGTTCTTTACTTGATGCAGTTCAATTTATCATTTATTTGTTTTTTCCCCACTTTGATCTCTTATACCAAAAGGTGTCATATCTGAGAATCCATTGCTTAATCTAAGATCACAAAGATGTACTTCTATGTTTTCTTCTAAGAGTTTTATAGTTTTGCCTCTTATATTTAGGTCTTTGATCTGTTTTGATTAAATTTTATAGGTGGTGTGGAGTAGGGATTCAGTTTCATTCTTTTGGATATAGATATCCAATTTTTCCAATACCATTTATTGAAAAGACTATTCATTTCCCCCATTGAATTGTTTTGGCACCCTTGTTGAAAATAGATTGACTGTAAATGTATGGGTTTATTTTCAGTTTTGTTCTATTGATCTTTATTTCTATTCTTATGCCAAAACCATATATTCATGATTACTGTAGCATTGTAATAACTTATGAAATTGGAAAGTACAATTCCTCTTACTTATTTTCTTTGTATTTTTATTGTCATAAAAATTACATCTTTATACACTGTGTACCCATTAACTTCGTTCATTTGTATTTTAATCATATAGAAGAAAAAAGCTACAAAGATACACTTATACTCTTTTATGTTTACCTGTCTAGTTGTCTTTGCTAGTTATCTTTATTTTTTCACGTAGATTGGAAATATTGTCTGGTGTCCTTTCTGTTAATTTCTTTCAGGCACTCCTTTTAGTATTTCTTATAGGTCAGGTCTGCTAGCCATTAATTATTTTTTTTGTTGTTAAGTAAGAATGTCTTATTTTTTCCATCATTTCTAAGGATAATTTTGTCAAATACCTACTTTCTTAGCAGAATTTCCTTTCAGCCTTTGCATGTCATCCTACTACCTTCTGGTCTCCATGCTCTCTGATGAGAAATAATTTGTTAATCTTATTGATGATCTTTTACACATAAGTCCTTTCTTGCTTGCTGTTTTCAACTTTCTTTTCCTTGGTTTTTGACAGTTTGATTATGATGCATGTAGGTATAGATTTCTTTTATTTTACCTTACTTGGCATTTATTGAACTTGAATAAGTATACTAGTGTCTTTCATCATACTTGGGAAGTGTTCAGCAATTATGTCTTTACTATTTTTTTTCTATTTCTTGTCTCTATCCTCTCCTTCTACAACTTTACTATATATATACACACACACACACACATATATATATATATATATTTTTGGTGGTGGTGCTCCACAGGTCTCTAAGTCTCCGTTTGCTTTATTTATTCTTTTGCTTTTCGGCTCCTTAGACTCAATAATTTCAATTGACCTACTTTCACATTCCTGATTTTTTCTGCCAGTTAAAATTTACTGTTGAACACCTCTAATGAAGTTTTCAACTTAGTTATTGTACTTTTTAACTATGGAATTTCTATTTTATTTTTATAATTTCTATGTCTTTATTGATATTTTTACTTGGTAAAATTTAAAAATTTCTCATACATTCCTTTAGTTTTTTTAGACATAGTTTCTGTTAGTATTTTGAACATATTTAAAATAGCAAATTTAAATTATTTGTCCAGTAAACCCAACATCTGGGCTTTTTCTGATAATTTCTATCGATTCCTTGTTTTTTCTTGTTTCTTTATAAGTCTTATATATTTTTATTGAAACTTAACACTTTAAATAATATAGTGTGCCAATTTTTCCTCAAGATTGTTGTTATTCCTACCCTTTGTAGTTATTTTCAAGTGGCTTTTCTGAATTAATTATGTAAAAACTGTATTGTTCATCATGTGTGAATTCTGAAGTTTCTGTTCAGTTACCTTAGTGGTCAGGTAATAATTGGACAGAGATTTCCTTTAACACTTGAATTCAATAAGTTTCCTAGGCTTTATTGAGGGGCTCTGTGTGCATGTGTGTGCACATATTTAACACTCGATAAGGTAATTGGCAACTCTGTCTTAACCTTTACTTCCCAACCTAAGGAGACTCAAGGTCAACCAAATATGAGAGTATAAGGTCTTCTTAAGTCTTTTCTGAGCACACTTACAGATGTAGGCATGTGCACAGCCCTGTTATATGCACAATCTAACACATGTGTATGACCTTCAAGATTTCCAGGAATATGTTAGAGCTTTACAAAAGCTCATATGGAAATCTCATTACCTAGCTTTTCCTTTTAGGCCATTTGGTTATAGTCTATTGTTTGCTCATCTGTTATCTATATCTCCTCAGCCACAAAGTCAAACATTTACCAGTAATTATTTAACAAATGCCGGGAGAGAAAGGCCTTTTTGTACTGACTGAGCTTTGAGTCACATAAAGACAGCCTTGCAAGTGGAATATTCTAGGGAATCACCACACAGGTTGAATAATAACAATTACCTGAGAATAAGGAGATTGATTGAAGGAGCTCCAACCTCATTCTGCTCCCTTTAGTTGCTGCCATGCTGCTGATTTTTACCAAGACTGCAGGCTGTTGGCTTTCAAGGCTACCCTGGAGGTAGAGTCAAATCAGAAGTGGAGAAGATAAGTTTCCACAAAGATTGTTGGTATTACTAAGATTCCAAAATTTTTCCTGAATAAGTTCTCCTCAGATTGCTCCAAGCATTTGCTTAATTTCCAGAGTTCTGAAAAAATTCAACTTAACAACTTTGCTAATTTTCCCACTGACTTTATGGAGTAGAGAATTTGCAGAGGCTCTCTTTTGCCATTTTTGCTGACATCATTCTTGTTAAGGAGTTTTGCATCAGTTTATATAAATGACATTTATAGGTTTTTTTTTTTCTGCACAATCTTTTCCAAACTTTGGTGTTAATATTAAATTTGTATTAAAATAGAATTTGGAAATTTTTCCTTTTGGGACAGTATTACCAGGTTTGAAATTATCTGTCTTTTAAAAAGTTTTATAGAATATTCTGTGAAACCATTAGAAACTAATTGCTATTTGAGAGGATAGCACTTTGATCATGTATTTCATTTACTTTATATATATGTATACGTTCAAATTTTCTATCTTTTCTGAGAATTTGGTAAATTATATTTTCCTAGATTATTAGATATATCATTCAGATTTTCAAATTTAATAGTGTATAGGCTTAAGAAGCGTTGTCTCTTATCCTTTTAATTAACTCTGATTCTGTGGTTTTTCCTCCTTTAATATTTTACTTTTATTAGTGATTTTCCCTTTTTTAAGTTTTTTTTTAAAGATTTATTTATTTGAGAGAGAGAGAGAAAGAGTGTGCTAGTGAGGAGAGAGGCAGAAGGAGAGGATCTTCAAGCAGACTTCCTGCTGAGCATAGAGCCCATCTTGGGGCTGATCTCACAACCCTGAGATCATGACCTAAGCTGAAATAAAGATTCAGATGCTTAACAGATTGAGCCAACTAGTTGTCCCTTACCTTTTCAATTTTTAATTAGATTAGGTGGAGATATTTCTTAGTATTTTTATTTAAGTATAGTTGACACAACACAGTGTTATATGTTTCAGGAATACAACATAATAATTCAACAAATTTATACATTATGCTATGCTCATCACAATTGTAGCTACTATCTGGTACCATACAACACTATTACAATATCGTTGAATACATTTCTTATGCTATACCTTTTTCCATGCCTTCTTCATTCCATAACTGGAAGCCTGAAGCTCCCGCTTCCTTTTACCCATTTTGCTTAACCTCTCCCTGCACCTGAAAACCATCAGTTTCTTTTCTGTATTTATAGGTCTGATTCTGATTTTTTGTTTTTTCATTTGATTTTTTTAAAGATTCCACTTATGAGTGAAATTATATAGTATTTGTCTTTCTTAGACTAATTTATTTCATTTCCCATATACCATTTAGTTCTATCCATGTTATCTTAAATAGCACAATCTCATCCTTTTCCTTCATCCATTCATCTGTCAGTGCACATTTGGGTTGCTTCCATATCTTGACTATTGTAAATAATGCTGTAGTAAATATAGAGGTACATATATCTTTTTTAATTACTGTTTTATTTTCTTTGAGTAAATACCCAGTAGTGGAATTAATGGATCATACGGTAAGTATATTTTTAATTTTTTGAGAAACCTCTATAGTGTTTTCCATGGTGACTATATCAATTTATATTACCACCAATAGTGTACAGGAGTTCCCTTTTGCCATATCCTCACCAACATTTGTTATTTCTTCTCATTGATTTTAGCTATTTTGATAGGTGTCAGGTGATATTTCATTTTTCTTATTTCAAGTTTTTAATTAAATTCCAGTTAGTTAACATATAGGGTAATATTAGTTTGGGGTGTACAATTTAGTAATTCATTAGTTACATGCAATGCTCAGTGCTCATCACTAGTGCCCTCGTTAATATCCATCACCCATTTAACCCATCCCCCTGCCCACTTTCCCTTCAGCAACCATCAGTTTGTTCTCTCTAGTTAAAAGTATGTTTTATGGCTTACCTCTCTTTTTTTTTTACCCTATGTTCATGTTTCATTTCTTAAGTTCCACATATGAGTAAAATCATATGGTATTTGCCTTTCTCTGACTGACTTATTTTGCTTAGCAAAATACACTCTAACTCCATCCATTATTGTGGTTTTGATTTGCATTTCTGTGATAATTAGTGATATTGAACATCTTTTCATGTGTCTGTTGTCCATCTATATGTCTTCTTTGGTAAAATCTTTATTCAGGTCCTCTGCCCATTTTTAATTGAATTGTTTATATATATATTTCTTGGTGTTGTGTAAGTTCTTTATATTCTTTGGATATTAACCCCTTAGGATATATATAACTTGCAGATATCTTCTCTTATGCAACATGTTGCTTTTTTGTTTTGTTTGTATTTTTTTCCACTGTGCAAAAGCTTTTTATTTTGATGTAGTCCCAGTGTTTATTTTTGCTTTTGTTTCAATTTCCTTAAAAAAACATATCTAGAAAAATGTTGCTATGGCTGATGTCAGACAAGTAAATAACTACATGTGCTCTCTTTTTCAGTTCTTATGGTTTCAGGTCTCAGATTTAGGTTTTCAATCCATTTTGAGTTTATTTTTGTGTACGGTGTTTGAAAATGCTCCAGTTTCATTCTCTTGCATGAAGGTGTCCAGTTTTCCCAGTACCATTTATTGGGAAAAAAAATTGTCTTTTCTCAATTGTATATTGTTGCCCCCAGCATCATTAGTTAATTGACCATGTTAGTATGAGTTTATTTCTGGGGTCTCTGCTCTGTTCTATTGATCTATGTGTTGTCTAGCATGGTCTCCTTTTCCATAATTGGATATGGGAACACCTTAGTCTCTTCCTCCAATATTCTCTGCTATAGAAAATACAGAAATGTATGAATTTGCCATTGAATTGAAATTCCCAGAGACAATGATCTAGATATACATGTTTATATTGCTTTGCCTTCAAAATCTGAATTATTCAAAGTTTTACAGTGTACTAATTAAAAGCTTAATATCAAGAATTAAGTTGGGTGGCAATTTAAGTTAGTTGAGTATTTAACAAAAAGTTCTCTCACTATTTGACAACTTGTTGGAGAAAAATTTCAGTTTTTTTGTTTCTCCTACAATTACATTTCCTTTGAGTAAAATCATGGTCAGTGTACGGGTGACCAAAGCCAATTCATATTGAATTGACAAGATACAGTCAATTAGAAATCATTGTCTTGCTGATACAGCCACTGTCAGAGTTTGACAACAGCTGGTAGAGGTGAAAGATACCCTGGGAATATTTCTAGAAGCTCATATGAGAAGTCTTTCCTTGAATTTGATAGATGTTGTTTATAGATCCCTTGAGGACAAAGTATCTCTCTCAATATGACTTAAATGCTTAATCTCTACTGTGCAGCAAATACTGTCCAACTAAACAGATCATGTCTTTTTATTTCATTTGACTGCAACTGAACAAAGAATTTTTCTCTAATAACATTTTAACATTTAAACCTGTCATATCCCCATGCAGTAATGTCTCTATTACCTGAAAGTAATATAATTATGTAATACAATCATGTATAGTATTTGTATTCTCTCAAGATATAAGGGTGTCAAGTTACAGAAAATAAATCATGTAAAACATATACGGATTTTTGCTAAATAGACAATTGTCAGGCACTACAATTCAGAGGAATGGAAGGGAATAATAGTTTGATATTTGCAAAAATCCCTATTTTCCACTTGTTCATATCCTTCTAAAGTAAGTATATCCATTGACCAGATTCAGAGCATAGTAGCATCAACTGTAAGATTGAATGCATTCTGAATTTCCATCTGCCCTCTGTTTTCATAGATTGCTGAGGATTTGGGAGAGAGTAGCTCACTTTGTTTTCGAAGTAGAATGATGGTTTATTATCAGTGACTGGCTGAATGCATAGGGGCTGGAGGTAGGGGTTATGAAGGAAGGAGGGAAGAAAAGTCAGAGTAAGACACACAGTAATGACAGGTTCATTGGGATTGACTATTGACTTACAGTAACCTAGTTTCTAAATTAGAAAAGGTAAAAAGAAAACATCATAACGGGCAAAAAATGAAGAGAAAATGCATTTCTGAGGCACATAGACTTTTGATTTTTTTTTATTTTTCTTAATAATGCATCCAAATCCGATAAGCTAACCTCTGAATGAATTTCCTTTTACTGTTATTCTGAATTTGAATTCCAACAAAGTACCAAATGATAAATCAGAGAGAACTGCCCTGCTAATGATTGCCTGTTGAACAACAAAACTCTTCCAAGAGGGTTGGATTTTTTCTATGCAAACTGTTCATTCTATTTAATAACATCACTGTATAATGAAGATGTAGAGTGGTATGTTTCTCATTGAAACGTTAGCATCTTTTTACAGCTAACTGCTGGCTAGTATCTCATAAAATGGTCCTGTTATCTTATCTCAAGATAAGAAATATTACCTTGGAGGAAAAAAAAAAGAATCATTACCCTAGAGTAGAAGCTTGAAAAGTTAAAAAGAAAACTAAAATTCAGAATCTTTACCACACTTGAGTCCTATTTTAACTTTATGTCACCGTGAACAGAGATTGTTCTTCAAAGTTTAATTAAGTAAATGTCCCTGAAAATGCCCAATAAAACAGAGAACACACCAACAAAAGGTTTAATCCTTGCAATTTATAGAGTTAATATGAATTAGCTTAGTGATTTGAATACTGAGTTCTTATTTCCATTATGTGTTTCTCCTTTGTCATCTATATTGACAATTATCAAACCATCTTAATTTTAAGTCAGCAGCAGAAATTATCATTAGTAAAATTTTCTGGAACTCACAAACAAAAAGTAAAGGGTTTTATTATGAATACTGCTTGCTGAAAGTAGCAGCTCCCTTGTTTTACTGTGCTGAGCTGAAACAATGAAATACCAAAGCAGTAAAATGCCAGAATGTTCATCATAATAAACAACGAATTCAAGGTTACAAAGAAGATTAATCTCAACTTGCTCTCTTGCAAGTTGGATAATTTCTGATCTCTCAGTTTCCTAAAACTGGTTTCCCTGTTTCTGTTACTAGATAATACTGAAGAAGAAACTAGAAGCTCTGTTTTATATGATACCCTTCTTCCTTAGACTTCACATAAGGAGAACTCAGTGTCAAGGAAGTGCAAATAAAGCAAATATGAGAAGAAATGTTAAATCTCCAAGGAAGACACATAATGCTTCTTTTTGGCTTGGCTTAATGAGGGGGTTTTTTTTGGCATTTTTTTTAAAAAACTCATTTGGACACTGTACGATTGAATGATGGGAATGTGCTTAATTTATTCTCAATATATCCTAGGTCCTTAAGTCACAAAATGAGGCCTACAGATTATCTGCATAAGAATCACTGGAATGTTGGTTAAAAATAAAAATTCGGGAATGACATACAAGAACTACTGAAAGAAAATCTCCTAAAATTTGGCTTAGAAACCTTTATGAAGGTGGTGAAGAAAGAAACTGACCTGACTTTGTAAAACAGTGTCTTGATAAGATAGGATTAGGCTAAACATAGAACAAAACAAAACAAAAACTATTAAATGACTAGACTTTAGTTGATAAATTTGTTTCTCACAGTGAAACAGGTAAACAATTCTGAAACTGCATGTATACTGTTTGAACAAATTAGTAAATATATCATATATGGTATGAGCCAGGTTTCACAGTGGTAGAAAAAGTTTATAAAAAAATAAAATAAAATAAAGGAGGGATGTTAAAATGAATCCTATGGTGTTGGGTTAGACTTATAGATATCAATATGAACTTATGATTATTTTAACATATATATAAGTAGATAAAGGAGTAAATATGAATGTGTATGTATACATGGCTTAGCATAGCTACAAACATTTCCTAGGTCTGCATACCTAACAACCAGATTTTGATTTCTAAATACTATTCTCCAATAAAAGGAGCCAGGGATACTTGGTAAATGGCTGATTCTAGAGCTGGAGCAGAGAAAATACGAAGTGCCCTTGCAGCACCTTGTAACCCAAGAAAGTAAAGAAGTATTAAAAAATAAATAAATAAATAAATAAATAAATAAATAAAGGAAAGAAAAGAACACAGTAGTCAATCTAACTCCCAATGATCTAAGCCAGGATAATTTGAGTAACAAAATAAATACTAATGAATTATGACCCAAAGAATAAAATAAAAATCCATGAATCTGTTCTGATATAAATATTTGAATAAATAGAAAATAAGAAAATGAAATAAATCTCTACAGAACAATTACAATTGATAACTGTAGAAGAAATGAGGAAACTAGAAACTCACTTTGGAGTACCACAGTAATAATTCCTGTAAGCAATATCAACGGATGGATGCTAAAATTATTGTGTAAAACTTTAAGAGAAAAGAGGATATTTGTATAGTCTCAAAATATCACCTCCCAAATATTAATTACTGTGGTATTTTTCTAAAACATGCCCACAGATTCTTCAATACTCATCTATAGCATGTGGAATTTAATTTTCCCTTCCCTTCAGTGTGTGGATTTAGTGACTCATTTCTAATAAAAATAGTATGGGAAGGGAAAAATAGTAACTTTGTTATGTAGAAATCTAGCAGACTCCACTTTCAACAAGTAATCACAGTTAAGATTACCAGTAGTAGGGACACCTGGGTGACTCAATCAGGTAGGCATCTGACTCTTGATTTCGGCTCAGGTCATGGTCTCATGGTCATGAGATTGAGCACCACTTTGGGCTCTGTGCTCACCAGAGAGTCTGCTAGAGATTCTCTCTCTCCCTCTGCCTCTTCCCACACTTGCTTGTGCTCTCTCTCTTTTTCTATTTCTCTCTCTCCAATAAATAAATAAATAAAATCTTTAAAAATACTTACCAGCAGTAAGTTATATCGCTATTACTAACCTCTTGATATTATGCAATGAGAATGTAATATTGCCTATTGACTATACATCATCTAAATCTATAACCTCAAACCAATCATGAGAAAACATCAGACAAAAGTCAAGATCAATGAACAATAGTAAATATCATGAAAGACAAGGAAAAACTGAGAAGTTGTTACATAATGAAAGATATTTAGGAGACATGACAACTGAATGCAATGTAGTATCCTGGATTGGATCCTGGAATAGCAAAAGGACATTATATAAAAATTGGATAAATCTAAATAAATTATATGGTGTAGTTAATAGTATTGTGCTAATGTTAATTTCTTAGTTTTATTAAATGTGACATGATTATGTAAGATGCTAGCACTGGAAAATCTAGGTGAAGAGTATATGAGTACTCTTTTGCCTTAGCTAGGGCTGCCATAACCAAATACTATAGACTGAGTGGCTTACACAACAGTCATTTAATTTTTCACAGTTCTGTAGGCTGGAAGGTTGAGATCAAGGTTTGAGATCATGGCTGATTTCTGGTAAGAGCTCTCTTCCTGGTTTATAGATGGCCACCTTCTCACTCTGTCTTCACATGGGTTTTCCTTGGTGCATGTGTGTGGGAATGGTGGGACCGAGGTGGGGAGAGAGAGAAAGAAATGTAGGATGATAATTTCAACAGAGGCATTATGATTATTTTTCCTCATCAATATATGATAATCTGGTTAATTGTTGTTTATAAGAGCCAAACAAGATCCTTAACACTTGGTTGTGACCTCTTGTGTTTTTATAAACACCGATCTGTCCACAGGTGTTTTTCCTGTGTGGTAGTATAACAGAAACATGACTTTAGTTGTGGAACACATAAGTTGCTAATAAAGAACTGAGAACAGGCATTTTTTATTAATATATTAGAAAATGTTATATGTATGCTAATAAATAGACATCAATGGAGCAATGGATTGCAAAAATCTCATTTTGACAGTCCAACTATTCAAGGTCAGTGATTAATGATAGAAAGTGTCAACTATTTAAGATTGAAAATAATTTCTGAAGAAGTTTACTCCTGCTGTCTTTTCATCTCCTATAAACACACACATACACACACACACATACAAGCAAAAATGCAAACAAATTCCAATGGTTTGTTAATAATCGGTCTACAGTGAATTAAATCTGAATTCATTCTGTTATATGGTTTTGGCAGCTTGGAAATCTATATATTTTAGTTTTTCTCTATTCCCTAAATGCAGATTGCTTGATGGTGTGTAAGAGAACTAATTAGATATAAATACCAACCAGCACCCAAATAACAAGGATCATAATGATCATACAGTGAACAGCTGTGCCATTCGATAAATTGGTTTCTTTTCTAATATTGCAGCAATTTGAACATTTTCTAGCTCCAAAAATGTTTTTCCCCTTCATAAGCCAGATTCAATTAAAAAAAAAAAAAAGTCCTGCATTAGCAGGAGTTTAGAAGGCTAGAAAAATCTGAGGCTTTGTGATTTTTTTTTTTTTTTTTTTTGCAAAAGGCATACAGAATTCTTATTGATTCTGGCATTCTCTGATTTCCTAACTGATAGCACAACATTTAAGGAATAATGCTTTTGGGATCAGTGCAAGGAGGTAATACAAGATTATAATTGAAGACTGAGAAATAAATAGCTGCCTTCTATAAAATTGAGCTTTGTTTTGCTTTGTTTTGTTTTTCCATATTCTGTTTTGATCTGCTATTGCAAAGGTTTGGGGCAGTGTTTTAATATCACTTTAGATTGACAGGTCTAAATTCAATTTAATTTAGTACATATTTATTTAATGCCTCCTCTGTGCTTGGTGCTATTTTAAGTGCTGGGAAACCACACAGACATTTGTTCCCTCCTTTCCTCAAGCAGCTAATAGTCTAGTTTGGGGGCAGCCCCAAATCCTCTTAATATTATAAAACAAAATAAATAAAAATTGTGATTTCTGTGTAGGGAAAAAAGAGGTGAGGCACTGCCCTAGAAAGTCATGGAGTGCTGGGAAGTTACCTGAGATAAATAGTTTAGGAAATCTTCTCTGAGGAAGTGACATTTAAGCTAAGACCTAATTTAAGCTGATGAAAAAGGAACACCCCATATTTCTACAACTCAGAATGCAAAAAAAAAAAAATCATGCTACTTATTTTGTGGTCATAGCTCAGTCTTATTTTGAAGTTTTGAAAAGCAGCTGCCAGCTTCTACTTAAAAAATGATGATTGAATGCCTTGCCACCCTCCTAAAACTCCATTAAAATGATAGCCAAAAGATTAAAGCTAGAAGGGGGCATAATATTCATAATATTAATAGGACCAAAAGAATAAGAAAGGATACAACAGGAAACAAAATTTTGCAATGCACAAAGCAGATGGGATGAATAGAAACTTGGTACACCCAGAAAAGATAAATCCTTATAGTGGAGAAAGCCAAGAAGCAAACAGTTTTATATTATTGTGCCCCTGAAAACCTTAGGGATAGTGCCAAGAACCACTGGAGGATGAATAAGGAGTTAAAAAGCAGGAAGATTGGTTTAAAACATCTATTTGAATTTCCTTGAGGAGTTACAACCCAAGTATCTTTTCTAATTCATGAAGCTGACACTCAGCCCTTTCCCTGTCCATAGAAAAAATAATGACAGTCAGTTCTCTGGCAAAGGTAAAGTAAAGGGTCTCTGGAAGGGAGAAACTAGGTATATAAGTAAGGATTGGGATACTGTATTAAAACAGGTGGATTGTGTGAAAATTCATTTATTGAATATGAAAAAGCACATAATTTTCCCTCACTGAGATTCCAGAATGCTGGCAGCCAGGTTTATACTTTATAGTAAGGAAATTAGAAAATCCAGATATCCTCTAAGGAAATGATTTACTCAGGTCACACTACCATGAAGCCAGTCAATAAAACTTACCCAACACACAGAACTTCCAATCTGCTTTTTATTTTTTTAAGATTTTATTTATTTATTTGACAGAAAGAGAGAGGGATCACAAGTAAGCAGAGAGTCAGGCAGAGAGAGAGGGGGAAGCAGGCTCCCCACCAAGCAGAGAGCCCGATCTGGGGCTCAATCCCAGGACCCTGAGATCATGACCTGAGCCAAAGGCAGAGGCTTTAACCCCCTGAGCCACCCAGGTACCCCTCCAATCTGCTTTTTAGTGCCCAACACTAAACTATCATGTGTCACTCAGAGTTCACTAGCCATTTGAAAAAAGTGTCCAGCGGATAACAAAACAAATAGACATAACAAAACAACTTGGAGGAAACAAAGACTATGAATGAAAAATAATACAAAAAAAATCCTCTGATATTGGAGAGGTTATTAACTCATAAAACAAGAACTGTTTGCTATAAACAGGAGCATCTAAGGACAGTAAAGAGTTTTGAAAATTAAAAAAAAATAGCTTCTTTCACATGAAAACCTGATAAGAAGGCTTAAAGCATAAAGTCTAAGAAATATTCCAGTAAGTAGAGTAAAAAGGCAAAGAGATAGAAAACGAAAAACACAGTAACAATAGAAGATCTATCCAAGAGATCCAAGATTCCAATAATAAGAGTTGCAAAAAGAGAGAATATAAAAATCAGATGGAAGAAAATGGTCAAAGAAACAATTCAATAAAACATCCCAGGCCTAAAGGACATGAGTTTCCAAATTGAAAGGTCTCATCAAGTACCTAGGACAGTAGATAAAAATAGGCTCACCAAAACACATCATCATAAAATTTTAGAACACTAGAGGAGAGAAAAAGATCCTAAAAGATTCAGAGAGAAAGAACTTCCCTCACACAAGGGATCATATCAGAGAATGGTATCAAACTTCTCAGCAACACTGGAAGCTAGAAGAGAATGAAACAATGATTTCAAGATTTTGACATAAAATTACTTTTAACCTAGAATTCTATGCCTATGAACTATCAATCAAGAGAAGGATAGAATAAAAACTTTTCAGGTATACAAGTTCTTAAAAACTGTGCCAATCAGGCATCCTTTCCCAGGAAGGTACTAGAGGATATACAACTCTAAAACCAGGGTAAATACCAAGAAAGGGGGAAAAAATAGACTCTATCAGAGTCACCAAAAAATTGGTTCCTGGGAGGACATTAAGAAGATAAAATGGTGCTTGAATATATGAAAGAAGATTTATACAATAAGGGAGAGTATGGGCCTAAATTAGTTATAAACACACAGAAAGCTAAGCAATAAAATCAAAATAATTGTTAACTGAGGGGAGAACCAAAAGTTGAGTAGGAAAGGACAAGTATACATAGATTACTACATAACTCAGCATGGTTAAACATTTGCTTTCTCATATTCATATAAGTACTAAGTAATAAATGAACTAACTATATTGAGAGAATGAGACACAGGAAGTGTAGTAGAGGTTGTGAGAAAGAACTAACTCCTCATCATACAGTAAGAAAGAAAGAGATAACACCAAAACATAGTAACAATATTAAAATGTAGCAATATAAATACATTATATGACAATATGAAGGTACATTCCAAAATGATCAGTTAAAGAGATTGATTGTCTCTAGGTAGTAGGAAATATGGGATAAAGGTAGTCAGGGAAGTGTTCTTAATATGCCTCATAGGATTATTTGCCTATTTAAATCATGTATCTGTTTGACTTTGATAAAATAAAAACTAAAACAAAAATGTAAATAGCTGCCAAAATGAAGGTTCGCTTACGTATGCAGGATAAGTCTAAATGTATGCAAACACAATAATTCTAATTACTTTGAAATAGTTATGATATGACTTATCACTTATTAATCCTTAATTGAGTCCAAATTCTATAGTAATATTTGACTCTACTCTTTACTTGCTGCCCCGGCAACTAGAATGTGACAAACAGTTGGTGCTCAATAAATGTTAGTTTCTCTCTTAAGGACTGTTTTCCCTATATAATTTTCCATTGGTTCTCCTGGTTTGTTGTTGTATTAGTTTCCTTTGTGTGTTTATCCCAGTTTCTCAACTGTGTGCTAACTATGCCCCAATTCAATTTCATCCCCAACTTTCCCAGCCCTTCACACAAAACAAGTTTGTGGGAAGAAACCACATGTTGATATATGCTATTGAAGCTAATTGGAAAATTCTGTGAATGTAAGAGAATTGGGTGACATATATCTCAAAGACTGATTTAAGAGGGACAAGTTTTGTTACAGAAAAGAAAATCATTTGATCTTTCGAATATAAGACAATGTTTTGATTATTTCATTATAAGGGTTCTATCCAATCACGACTGTCTGTCTACAAGTTGAATAAAGAGACCTAACTTTCTCCATCTCCTCTTTATTGCTTTCATAAACAATTTAACTAGTATAATATATTTTTAAGTTTTGTTTTAAATTCACTAAGTAGACAGGCTCTGTTTTAAGTAAAGTAATGGAAACCAGACTCATAAGAGTCATTAAAATGAAGAAGAGGTATGTCTTAGTTGTCAAATTCATTTTATGTTTAAAAAGAAAAAAGGTTAATCACTAATTCCTCTATCTCAGTGAGTTTTTTTTTTTTTTTCAAATATTGTGGCCGGAACAACTTGGAGTCCTTGTTAATTATGCAAGTTCCTGGCTCTACTACAGATCTAACAAAAAATTTCTTGGTATAGAACCTGGAATCCACATTTTCAATAAATTTCCCAGATGATTCTTGCTCATACAACCATCTGAAAACCAGTACTCTAATTGATTATAGAGCTTAGAGAAAACACTTTAAATTTCTAAGAAAGGATCAGGAATGAAAGTATAATAGATAATAAAAGGAAGTTGTGCATAGATCACAAATGTTCACTCTCATAATCATTAGATCTGAAACATCAAAAACCCGCACACATACTACACACACACACACACACAGAGAATATTGTTTTATTAGGGTTTTTTAAATAAGTGCTATTAAATATTGTTTAAAAAATCAGAATATGAAATGAAGTATGTAATAAAATGGCTTTATATGATTTCAAAATGTGTACACATACTAAACATCACTACATACTTATATGAGGATATATCCTTTGATAAGTAGTCTTTCCTTATTTTCTCAATAATTAGAACTCAGTTTCCAGCTTCTTTGTTGCTCAGCTGGATCCACATAATAGGATTAGACCAAAAGGTTGTTAATGGAAGTGGTATATGAAAATTGAAGGAGGTCTTTTTCAGGAATGGAAATGTTAGTCTATTTCCTGATGCCAAGAATACTGATATGTTGGTTGGAATGCTGACATGATGGTGGGACTCAAGAAGGCAAATTGTAAACTTTTGAAAGTGGCTTAACAATAAGTTAGAAGATAGAGTTATAATAATCACTGAACATTGTACTAGCCTGAAGCTATATTAGGTGAAGAACAAATGTCTATCTTCAGGGTTATGTTAGTTTTTCATGTTAATCACATACAAACCTACTTTGTCTTTATATTTAGAGAGAGGGGGATAGGGCAGTTTAAAATTCAGAAAGTAAAACATCAAAGATTTAAGGCTTAAACATTTAAGTAAATATCAAAATTTGGTTCTTTGCAAAAATCAACAAAACTGGCAAACCTTTAGCTAGACTAACCAAAAGAAAAAGAAAGAAGATTCAAATTACTAAACTCAAGAATAAGAAAAAAGACATCACCACCAACTTACAGGGGGAAAAATGTAGAAGAAACAATGAACAAATGTATGCCTACAAATTAGATAATCTAGATGAAATGGTATTTTTTTTAAGATTTTATTTATGGGGCGCCTGGGTGGCTCAGTTGGTTAAGCGGCTGCCTTCAGCTCAGGTGATGATTTTGGGGTCCTGGATCAAGCCCCACACCTGGCTCCCTGCTCAGCAGAGAGCCTGCTTCTCTCTCTCCCTCTGCCTGCCACTCTGCTTACTTGTGCTCTCTATCTCTCTGTCAAATAAATAAATAAATAAAATATTTTTTTAAGATTTTATTTATTTATTTATGAGACAGAGTGAGAGAAAGCACAGTGAGGTGAAGAGCAGAGGGTGAGGGAGAAGCAGACTCCTTGCTGAGCAGGAAGACTGATGCAGGACTCTATCCTGGGACTCCAGAATCATGACCTGAGCTGAAGGCAGATGCCTAACCAACTGAGCCATCAGGTGTCCTGATGAAATGGTATTTTTTTTTTAAGATTTTATTTATTGATTGATTGATTGATTGATTGATTGATTTGAGATAGAGACAGTGAGAGAGAGCATGAGAGGGGTGAAGGTCAGATGGAGAAACAGACTCCCCGTGGAGCTGGGAGCCTGATGTGGGACTCGATCCCAGGACTCTGGGATCATGACCTGAGCCAAAGGCAGTTGCTTAACCAACTGAGAAACCCAGGTGCCCTGAAATGGTATTTTTAAAAAGATTCAAACTGCCAAAATTGACTCAAGTAGAATTAGAAAATCTCAATATAACTATATAACAAATTAATAAACTTAATTACTAATTGAAAGAGTAGCCCAGAACCCTGCTTCACTGGTGAATTCCATCAAATGTTTGAAGAAGAATGAACAGAATTCTTTTACAAACACTTTAAAAAAAAAAGATTTTATTCATGGAGGGCATTGTCAGAAGAAAGAGAAGGGTGAATGGGGGGAAATCGGAGGGGGTGAGAACCAGGAGAGACTGTGGACTCTGAGCAACAAACTGAGGGGTTTGAAGGGGCGGGGGTCGGGGGTTGGGCGAGCCTTGTGGTGGGTATTGAGAAGGGCACGTACTGCATGGAGCACTGGGTGTGGTGCATGAACAATCAATCTTGTAACACTGAAAAAAGAAAATAAACATATTTGGGGAAAAAAAGATTTTATTTATTTGACACAGAGAGAGAGAGATCCCAAGTAAGCAGAGAGGCAGGCAGAGAGAGAAGGGGAAACAGGCTGTCTGCTCAGCAGGAATGCAGGGCTCGATCCCAGGATCCTGAGATCATGACCTGAGCCAAAGGCAGAGGCTTTAGCCCACTGAGACACCCAGGTGCCCCTACAAACACTTTCAAAAAATAAAAGTGGAGGGAACATTTCCCAGTTTGTTCTATGAGAACAGTATAATCTTAATACCAAAACCAGAGAAAGAAATCAGTCATATAAAAAAAAACTACAGATAATATCTTCCACAGAGACACAGAAGTCCTCAAGAAAATAGTAGTGAACCAAATCCAGCAACATAAAAAAATATATGGCCAAGTAGAATTTACCCAAGAATATAAGATTGTCTTAATATCCAGAAATTAATTAATGTAATACACTATATTAATGAATAAAGAACAAAAGTATATGATTAACTCAAAAGACATGGCAAAAACATTTGACAAAATCCAATGTCCCTTCATGATAAAAAAATACAACAAACTAGGAGTAAACTAGATTTTCCTCCACCTAATAAAGAACATCCAGGAAAAAAAAAAAAACACAGCTAATGTCACTCTGATAAAATACTGAATGCTTTCCCCCTAAGACTGAGAGCAAGGCAAGAAAATCTGTTCTCATCACATTTATTCAACATCATACTAGAAGTTCTAGCCAGGGCAATTACTCAAGAAAAATAAAGTAATCCAGATTAGAAAGTAAAAATTAAAACTGTCTGTCTTGCAAGTGACATGATCTTTATAAAGAAAATCCTGAAGCATCCACAAAACAAAACAAAATCCACAACTATTAGAACTATTAGAGCTAATAGTTTGGCAAAGTTGCAGAATACAATATTAATATTCAAACATCAATTATATTTAAACAAAATTAGGAAACAATTCCATTTATAATAGCATTAAAAAGAATAAAGCATTTAGAAATAAATTTACCAAAAGAAGTATAGGGCTTGTATTGTGACCCTACAAAATATGCTTGTAATAAATTAAAGAAGACCTAAATATAGTGTACACTGAGTGTTCATAAATTGCAAGACATATTCTTTATTTTTTTTCAAGGTCACAAACTGGGTTTTATTTTTTTTTCTCCCCAAATATGTTTATTTTAATTTTTCAGTGTTACAAGATTGATTGTTCATGCACCACACCCATATTCTTTAGAAGACAATCTTCCCCAAACTGATCTGTAGACTTAACACAATCCTTAAAAAATTCCATTCGGCTTTTTGCCAAAAGTAATAATTTTATTCTATAATTCATATGGACATACAAGGGATGCAGAACACCAAATCATCTTGACAAGGAACAAAAATGGAGGACTTATACTTCTCAGTTTCCAAATGAACTATAAAGCTACAGTACCAAGACAATATGGTTCTGGCATAAGGATAGACATATAGGTTGATGGAACAGAATTGTGATTCTAGAAATCAATCTATATTTTTATGATCATTTTATTTTCGACAAAGGTCTTAAGGCAATTAAATTCAATAGAGAAAAGATAGTCTTTATAAAAAAATGGCATTGGAACAATTGGATATGAAGTTTGACCCCTTCTTCCTTATTCCACACACAAAAGTTAACTTCAAATGCATTATAAACTTGCGTTTTTAGGTAGGTCTCCACAAAGAATGTACGAAAAGAAAATACATAAGTGTCTTCTTTGGAAAAATGTCTATTTAATTCTTTTCCCCATTTTTAATTGGTTTTTTTTTGTCTTTTTATTATTCTTTTTTTATTCTTTTTTTTTTCCTTACAAACCCTTGTGTCAAGGGCTGTCTTTTTATTATTGATTGAGTTAGAAGAGTTTTTCATATATTCTGGACACAAACCTCTTATCAGATTTAAGATTTGTAAGTATTTTCACTCATGCTGTGTGTTTTCTTTTTACTTTCTTGATTATATGGCTTGTATCACACACACACACACACACACACACACACACACACAAATTTAAGTTTGATGAAGTCCTATTTATCTAGGTCAATTCATCATATGCGAATTATACCTTAAGTCTGTTTTTTAAAAATCTATATAAAGACATCTTTTTTTGCGAGTGAGTATAGCCAGGGACAAATTTACTTAAAATCTGTTGTGCTTTTGTGGAAATAGTATCACTAAATAACTGAAAAGCTGCTTGCAAAGACCTGTAATGTTTGACACCTAAAGCAGTCTGAGGTCCTCAAACATGCACCAACAAAAGTGAGCTACAGGTCTTATCCATCAATCTGACTTTGAGCTCCTTCTTTCTTGCAAACAAGGATTTCCTATACTGACTTTTTTAGTTTTTCTTGTATGAAACACTTCAGTGCTACATATTTTCAGGAAGGAAGCATAATGTAGTGGTTCCAACAACGGACTTCAAAACCAAACTTCTTGAGTTCAAATCATACCCCATCTGTCAATAATTGTGTGACCACAGACAAGCTACTTAACCCCTCTGTATTTCAGGTATTCCCATTTGTAAAATGGGAATGATAATAATTGTAGCTTTCTCAAAGGGGGGGTGTAAGTTTTAAATGAGTACATGTGTGGACAGCTTTAATAACAGTGTCTAACATATAGTTAAGTGCTAAGTATAAATTATTAATACTATTTCTATGTGCTTTTTAGTAGAGAGAGTAGACTTTTAGATTAGTTCAGTATGTCCACTACTCAGCTGTGCAGTTGGTAAAATAAAACCTTGCATTTACTCTCTCCCTCCAGTGCCTCACCTCTCCCTCAAACTTCCTCATTTTTCTAGATAGTGCCATGATCTCTTCAGCTTTTCAGATAGAATACCTCTGATTCCTCAGGGTCTTTTTATTCTTTTTCCTTCCCTTCACACATTAAATCCATTAGCAAATTTTTTCAACCTTATCTCTGAAATATATTCCAAATTTTTCCATGTTTTACTACATTCATCAACATCATCTTAGTATAAGCCATCATCATTCTTCCCTTGTTCTGTTACACTAGTTTTCTAACTGGTCTCACAAACGATGTTCTTGCAACACTAAAATGTATTCTCTACAGTAGCCAGAATATTATTTTTTAAGCCTAAACCAAATCACATCACTCACTAGACCTGTCAATGGTTTCCATATACTTAGTTTATAATCGAAACACATTACCATGATCTAAAAGAGCTTTCACGGTAGTTGATCTACAAAGACTGCACCTACCATTTAAGAGATAAAGTCCATTCTCTCTTTGAAATTGAGTTGGCCCTGTGACTTGCTCAGACTGACAGGATGCAGTGAAAGCGACATTCTAGGAATTTATTAGATCATAAGAGGTATAGAAGTTTCTGCTACTTTCCTGGTGGAAGCCAATGCCATGTATTAAGTCTGACTGCCTTAAGACTATCATGTACTAAAAAAGAAAAAAGACTACCATGTTCTGAGAACATCCAATCTAGTCATATAAATAGATAGAGGACACATGGAGAACCACCTATACACCAGGGATATGAGAATCTCCTTGGGCAACCTAGCCCACCCCAGCCACTAGGTAACACTGCCAAAATACTTCAACTGATACCACATGGAGCAGAAGAATCAGGAGCAGAAGAATCACTGGGCCAAGGACTGCTAAAATTCCTGATCCACAAGATCCTTAGGAAAAATAAGTTGTATTAAGCCATTATGTTTGGAGTGGCTTGATATGCAGCAATAAATAAATGGAAATATCCTTCATGATGCTTTCTCCCTGTACTTCTCCAAACTCATGTGATATTAAGTTCTTTGTATTCTAACTATGCTTACTCTTTTTCTTCTTCTGATATGAAAACCTTATTTCATCCTCATGGCACTTGAAGCCACTCTTCCCTTTCCTAGTTCTTTTCCTGAATTATGAGCATAGCTAACCTATCATTCAGGTCTCAGTTCAATTGTCACCTCTTCAAATAGGCCTTCCTTAGCTACATCATCTGAAGTAGCTTCACACCACCACTGTGATCATTCTATCATACTTCATTTTATTGTCTTAATATTACTTAAAGTCATCTGAAGAATTTTTGACTATTTACCCATGTTTTTATTGTTGGCATTCTTTCATGAGGACAAGAACTTTGTCTATTTTGTTCACTGCTATAAAATTAAAACAGTGAATTGTGCATGGTGCGTAGTAAGTGCTAAATAAACATTGAATGAATGAATAAAAGTTAAAGGGTGTTCTTATATTCCATTAAACCCATTCTAGTGACTATATGTTACTGTAATGGATAATCTCAATTTTCTTTACTTAAATCCTTTCCCTATCCTCTTAATCCTATGTTGTGCCCCCAAGAAGCTCACCTTTATGTCTGGATCAACAGTCTTTTTGTCCTCTACCTTTTGGTTACCTTTGGCCAGTGAGAGGTACTGATAGGGGATTAAAGGATCAGAAAATAAAAAAAAAATGAGGGTGTTTATTCTAATAGCTTCCTCCCAGAGGATTCCCTGGCAGTTAGCCTCTTCCAAAGTTCACAGCTCCCAGAAGGTAGCTTTCTATTACAGTAAAACTATTTTTTCCAGGATCTGGTAATATTCTCCTCCTTTTGTCTGGTCAGGCCAAGGCACAGTTCCTTACTCTCACTATTCCTAGCATGCTTCACCAATTTTTATTGGTTCACCTTAGCCCTTCCCATACCTTTTAAATAGTCTTTTCATTTAAAATCTTTTCAAACAATTTTTATGTGTACCCTCATTTCCCTACCAAAACCCTAGCAGTTACTTTATAGTTTTAAACAATAAATCCTTCTTATATATATAACTGTACTTGCTAACTTATAATACTTTTAATATTTTTCATAAATAAGCTATTATATATTTTTATTTTAGCTAATCTACATATTTGTTAATCTATCCCTAGATAATTGAAAAATGACTATACCTATTTACCACTCCTCTTTTGAAGCTAGTTCCTTTGGGTAGTTCTGAGCCTAGTACACACACATATCTATACACACTTACACACCCACATATAATACACCTGTTTCTGCTTTTGTTGCTTCTGCTAAGGCAAACTCAGCATCTCACTTTGAGGATTCTATTCTCACCACCTCCAAACACTGTAGTCATGGAAACCCATTCCAGAACTGCTCAGTTATTCTTTTACTAATAAGACTCATACTGGCTCTGAAGGGAGAGTACAACATCAAGGACAGGGAGTAGAAGTAGAAGAGTTTAGGAGGATGTAATACATAAGGAGAAGATAATAAATAATCCAGATCGGTACCTTCATCAATGCACGGGCCATATACAGATGTAGGGAAGGATAATTTGTCCTGTTTAGCTGTGTATGCCACTAACTTAATGAGAACACATGCCATTAAAATGTTAGTAGCTTTGAATAGGCATTGGCAAGATGGTTGCTTTTGTGAGTCTGGCTGCAAGGACGAGGCAATAGCAACTTAATTTGAATTCAAAAACAAGTTCCCTGAAAGTTAGATGAAGGCAAATGACAGTACTAAAAGAATAGAATTTATCTTTAACTTAAATTCAGATTTAAAAATTGTTTTCATGAAACATACATGCATCTTTAATCACAGAAGTATAAAGTTTTATCATTGGGAGTATCCTAAGATTATTTATCTAAACTTCTTATTTCATAATTAAGAAATCAAGTTCTACAGTGATTGGTCAGAGGTCAAAACTGGTATAATTCCTTGTGTCTTTCTTTTTCAGACTCTGTTCTTTCCTTTTCATCATTTGTTTTTCTAATACGTCTTCCATGATCCATGGTGTGGTAGGGTGGGCATGGCAAGATAGGTTGGCAGCTCACAAGGCCCACGGAAAAAAGGAAGGTCCTGGAATGGCACATCCTTTTCAGCCCACCAAAATAAAAGCATCTCTACTTTTCTTGGTTTTATACATGTTTCTGTGTAAGATTTTGTTTGGAAAAATTCCCTTGTGTTAATAAAAGATAGATTTGCAAAGCACCACTCTGTCATGCTAAAAACCTAATGAGAAACTAGTTGAAGAAATCCACAAGGAAAAACTGCATTGATTTGATTCAACATGTTGGTGCACATGTAAATGTTTAAAAATGTCCTCTCTGAGAAAAGAAAATCTGATTTGTAGCATTTGCTGATTTCTGTCCCATCCTGGTTGTCTTCAAGATATGTGATGTGATGTCAATAAGCAGGCAAAATTCCTGAAAATTAAGCAATAAGCTTTGCCAAGCCATTACAAGCATGTTCCAGCAAAGCAGTAATTGAATTCCTTCTGTGTGCAACATACTCTCATGGTTTTTCTGATTTTTATTATTGTATTTAAATAACAACCTAATAGGGGCCCCTAAGTGGCTCAGTCATTTAAGCATCTACCTTTGGCCCAGGTCATAATCCCAGGGTCCTGGGATTGAGCTCCATGTCAGGCTCTCTGCTCAGCAGGAGCCTGCTTCTCCCTCTGCTTCCCTCTCCCTGATGCTCCCCTTGCTTGTACTCTCCCTTTGTTAAATAAATAAAATCTTTAAATAAATAAATAAAAATAAAAAATAAATAACCTAATAGTTTTTGTCTTTGTGCAAATAGAGAAAACACAAGAAATCAGTCTATGGGCCTTGGAAAATATTCTTCATCACTGTTAAGTTTCCATGAATTGTTTGTTTGTTTGTTTGTTTATTGGTTTGGGGTTTGGGGATAAGATTTGGACACAAGTAAACATGTGATCCCTTAGCTAAAAAGCAGCATATTTAAAGGAGAATGTTAATGAAAAAACTGTGGATGAAATCAATAACCATCCTAGAGGTAGATGAGAATGTTTACACACATATGAATCATTCTCTGCACCAATGATACCTCCTTTTATGCCCACAGATGTGCTACTTTATCAAACATGAGGAAGTATCTTGGGGTGGATTGGCCTTCCTGCTTCATCTTCTTAGGAAGCTGTTTGATTACATCCCATTATTCTCTTTGACTCCAGTGGGTGTTCCATGTTTAGACTGGTTCTTTTTTTTCATGCCAATGACCTCCTTCCACATGTCTCTCATATTGCTTTACGTCCTGCTGCCCTTGAAACACAAAGACAGATAGAAATTTCCACATTTAAAGAGAAAAGTTTTGAGGGATAAGAGAAGAAAAATCAAATAAGGAATAACTGTCTAAATATTTATGCCAAGGTAGTTTCATTGTATATGGCCTTTTTTCTTCCTCCTTTTTTCTAGTCCTATGTATGGGAGGAGGAATTTGAAGCATATTTCTATTTTACAATGGATACATTATAACACAATCTCATAAAAATTGTTCCAGCTAATCTTTGAACTCTTACCTTCTGTGCTATACTCTTAACTGGCACTAAAATCTCAAGACTAAAATAAATAATAAAATCTTTTTTAAAATCTCAGGAGAAGAAACATCATTTTCTTTCATTTCTCAATTTCTTCTTGAGCACATAAGGAACTTAATAATAGAATAGTAAGAGAACTATAATGTTCACAGAGATCTACTTACCCTTTTTCTTTTTTTTTAAAGATTTATTTATTTATTTGAGGGAGGAGGGGCAGAGGTAGAGACTCTTCAAACAGGGACTCCATCTCACAACCCATGAGATCATGACCTGAGCTGAAACTAAGAGTTGGACACTCAACCCACTGAGCCAGCCAGGCACCCCAACCTGCCCTTTTTCAATCTCTGTGTAGACTGGTGATGAATAGGAAACAAGGGTAAGACTCTCTAAGCCAGTCTATAGATTTATTACATCTTCTGAAGAATTTTTATGTTCAAAATGAATGGAAATGGGTCTTCCAATAAAAGAGATTCTCTGAGATGCATTCTTTTAAAAATTGATTTCAGAGAGAGAGAGAGCACAGAGTGGGGGGAAAGGCAGAAGGAGAGGGAGAGAGTCTTAGACAGGCTCCATGCTCAGCACAGAGCCAGTTTTAGGGCTCAATCTTAAGACCATGAGATCACAACCTGAGCAGCAACCAAGAGTTGGACGCTTAACTGACTATACCATGCAGGAATCCTGGGGATGCATTTTTAATCAAGTTGAAAATCACTTTAAAACATTGTCAAGCCATATGCAAAAATCTAAACAGTCATAGTTTCACAGTCAGATTTATAAATTCTCTCTTACTACCTTATGATAGAGAGGTAACAATTACCCTAATGTTAGTCTGCACCAAACTTGGTGCTCTGACAAGTTTATGATAAATTCCAACCAACCCATGCTCCCTCATCATAATTACCAGTACATGTCTTCTATATATAATGATCCATTGATTCTTACAGCCATTGTCAACTCATTTATTCTCTATTTTTAATGAACAGCACAGGTTTTATTGATACCGAAAAGATGTTGACATTTTCCACTTAAAACCAGTTATATAGTTAGACTCACTCGTTTTCATAAGAAAACTGGCACTATGACGGGAAAATAAGTAGTAGGATCAGCAGTCATGATTGGATTTTAAGCTGAAAGATGAAGTCAACTATGACATTGCAGAATTTCCCACTTTCAATTAGAGGTATATCTGCATTTGTTCTATTTATAAGGTGGGAGAATATTTTCAATATTCAATTAGTAATTTCATCCAGGGAGCTGAGATTCAAGCTGTGTCCCTTCTGCCTCTTTATCACTTCCAGTAATAAAGATTTCTACAACCAGAATTTACCTGCAAATTTGGTTGAAGATGTAGGAGCCACAACAAAAACCACTTCAACTCTTCCTGAGTGATCTTGTTCCTGACTTCTTAAGAGGATCAAAAATCTGAGTCTATCAGAAAATTAAGATATGACTCAAAGATGCTTATAGGAGGCATGTACAGCATCTCTAGGCCACTTGGGGTAGAAGTGTATCACTTCTGTTTTAATTTAAGATGTGTAGATAAAGTAGCAGAGAAAGAAAAGGAGATACAAACATTTATTCACCTACTTTAACTTAAATTTAATTTTTTAAAGATTTTATGTTTATTTATTTGACAGAGAGAGATCAGAAGTAGTTAGAGAGGCAGGCAGAGAGAGAGGAGGAAGCAGGCTCCCCGCTAAGCAGAGAGCCCCATGTGGGGCTCGATCTCAGGACCCCGAGATCATGACCTGAGCTGAAGGCAGAGGCTTTAACCCACTGAGCCACCCAGGTGCCCCAACTTAAATTTAATTTAAACCTACTTTAAAGAACCAAGACTCTAAAATACCTGTATCAAATTTTTCAATTTCATTAATACACTAATTCTCAAATATGTATGAATGTGGGAAATATGATTTTATTAAAAATGCATATATGCAAGGCTGGTCAATTGATAAAAAATAATTTCTAAATTATTGGAAATAAAATTTTGAGAGATAAGCAAAATAAAGTATGTCTTTTCTAATGACTAGACTATATGATATTACTTTGTCCATTTTACTATACCCTAGCCTGTGACAAGCTGGATAATGAAACAATGTAATATCTCGTCCCTTTATTTTCAACACAAAGCCACTGAACTACACATCTCTCCTCTGCACTGTGACACAAGTTAGGTTGCATTGTTCTTTGAACAAAAAATTAGTCCTCTTCAACCCTATCAAAATCCAATGCAAGCATCATCTTACTGCCCTCTCTTCTCCTTTCCCCAACAGAAGTACTTTCCATATAAAAAACCCTATAAATTTGCATGGCCTTTTTCCACTCCTATTCTAGGTAGTGGATTCATTTCTGACCCAATCTGGGGCTGTGTGTTACATGAAAAAAGCCTATAGGACTCTATGTGAGAGGGGCAAGGGCAAAGAATACAAGAACATTAACCTCTAGAGTATATCTTTCATGTGGCAAACATGATAATAAATGATAATTATTATCTAATTAAATATTTAAAACAATCCTTGTAGCATTATCATCATTTTACAAATGAAGAAACTAAAGTTTCAACTAAATTTTATTCTATTCCAAATCTGATACCATATGTTTAACCCAAAATGCTCACCTCACTGATCAAATTGAAAATATACTCTATAGGTTGTGGAAAGTAACAAATTGGGTAGAGTTGCTTACATCTTTCCAAACAAAAACAAAGCTCAAAATGAGATATAATTTAATTCAGGAAATAGGATAATGTTCAATTTTTTAAAAGTCATCCACACATTTATTGAGTAGTAAACTAAAAAGGTATGTAAAACTTTTCGGTTGAAATCAGAAGAAAAACCTATTCAGGGCTGAAGGGATGTCCTTGGTTTCTTACTACAAAAATCTCCTAAAGGTTATACAAATTCAAGGGTCAGTTTACAGAAAAACTCCAAATTTCACAAAACCCCATTAGGCAGGAGAAATGGCCTAATAGAAGAATGTAGGCTGTGGGCTGTGGGCAGCCAGTCTGCATCAGGGATAGCTAGGCTGGAGGCCACAGACCAGATCCAGGACCTATAAATAGGAGCAGGGAATGGGAAGAAATCTAGAGGGAGACGTTGGTGCATTCACACAAAGCCCTTGCTTTCCAGCTGGTCTCTAGAATGCTGATGCTTTCCTCAGATAAGGCAAGAGAACATCGCTCTACAGGTGGCTACTGGCTTGATCCTTTTGAGGACCTTGACCATTTGATGTAATCAGTTTGCTAAATTTCCACTGTACTGAAAATCTAACTGGTAGTTTTGTTATTCATATTTACCCTGAGAGTCCAAATGAAAAATGTATGATAATAAATGAAGAGTGAGTGATTTGGTTCAAGCAACAGAGCTAAATCTAATCATCCTAGCAATTCATAAATTGAATGTAAGTGAATAAAATTGAGATTTAGTAGACAAGAGCTTATAATTCTATAATAAGAAATAGGAAAAAGAAAGACAAAAGATATGATCATTTTATATTCTTATTTTGTAAGGTTCTTATGTAAGTATTACATTTAGTCTTGAGTTTCAAATGTTGAGAAATTGGGGAGGCTGCAGAGAAGTGTAACATAGAAGAACTAGATTTAGGACTATAAGCTAAGGAAACTCAGTTTGTAATTTATTCCTATTAAATACTGTGTTGTGTTCTTTAAAAAGGCTCAAAGCACTTATTTTATTTATTTATTTTTTAAAGATTTATTTTATTTTATTGAGAGAGAGAGAGAGAGAATGAAAGAAGAAAGGTCAGAGGGAGAAGCAGGCTCCTCTCAGAGCAGGGAGCCTGATGCGGGACTCGATCCCAGGACTCCAGGATCATGACCTGAGCCAAAGGCAGTCGCTCAACCAACTGAGCCACCCAGGCGCCCCAGGCTCAAAGCATTTAATTAGGAATATCTGTAACATTGACAAAAGGGGAAATACAAATATTTTTTTAAAGTTGCAAAAAAAGGTCAAAAACATTAAGTACTATGCTAGGTCATTTGTATATGATATTCTATTTAATACTCATATTTAATCTGTGAGATTTTCCCCTTTAAAAATTAAGAAATTGGAGCGCCTGAGTGACTCAAGTTTGTTTAATGTCTAACTGTTGATTTCAGCTTAGGTCCTGATCCCAGGGTAGTGAGATTAAGCCCCTTATCAGGCTCTGCACTAATTGTGGAGCCTGCTTAATATTCTCTCTCTCCATCTCCCTCTGTCCCTTCCCATACTCATTCTCTCTTTCTCTCTCTTTTTCTCCCCCTCTCTCTTCAAAAAATGAAGAAATGAACTCCCAAAGAAGTTAAATGACTTACCCCAAATTACATAGCTAAAAAGTGACAGAATCAGGATTCAAATCCTGAATCCCCCATTATAATATTTAGAGATTTGAAAGTAATTCAATTTTATTGGCGCATCATGTAGGTACAGATGCAGAAGCAAGGCTGAAGTGAATGGCAGGAAATGAGCTGGAGAAACCAGTAATAACCAGACTACAAGAGTTTTATATAGAGAATTTTGATTGCATCTAAATTAAAGATTACTAAAGAGTTTTAAGATGGGAGGGGAATGTTTAGATTCACGTGACAAGGGTAATTTTGCTAGTACTATGAAAGGTGTAAGAATGTATAGAGTTGTGACAAGAGAAGTAGCACTCAGGTATAGTAGAAAGTTATGAGTATTTGAACCAAGGCAGTGTCAGTAGGAAAGAACAGATTAGGTACAGCACTGAAAAGTTATTTTAAAAGTAGAATTAGTAGACTATGATGACTGCTTAGATATTAGTGGTGAAAGAAAGGAAGAAATCCATGAAGACTTATAGCTTCTAACTTGAATTGCCATTAAGATACTTGCATAATACATAGAGATTAATAAAAGAAGATGAAGGCAAGTTTGTATTGGGACCTACTGAGTTGACATTCAGACATGTTACATTTAACTTGTCATTATGAATTTAGGTGAAACAAAAGAAATTTAGGTGAAGATTTCTAATAAGCAGTTGGATATACAGGTTCACAACTTGAGAGAGATATAAGCTTGTTATATACATGTATTTTTTAATTATGGTATCATTTTAATATACAAATAAAAATACACATGGATGCATATGAACACATAGCAAGGTTCTAAAACAGTTACAAACATTTTACAGTGGTACAGCACGGAAGGAGTACTGATGATTGTTTTGTTTCATTTTGGTTTTTGCTTATTGTTACTGTATTGTCTACATTGAGCACAATGGCTTTTATAGCCAAAGAAGAAACAATGAATTTCTTTCTGTATTTTAAAAAATAAATATTTATGCATTAAGAAGATATATTATGGAGCATCATCTCTTTTTTCTTTTTTCAATTTTTTATTTTAATTCCAATTTATTAACGTACAGTGTTATATTAGCCCAAGTGTCCATGATGAATGAATAAAGAAGATGTGGGATCTATACATATTATTCAGCCATAAAGAAGAATGAAATCTTGCCATTTGCATTTGCAATGATATGGGTGGAGCTAGAGAACATAATTCTAACTGAAATAAGTCAGTCAGCGAAAGACAAATACCATACAATTTTACTCTATGTGAAATTTAAGAAACAAAACAAATGAGCAAAGGGGAAAAAGAGAGAGGGAGAGAGCCCTTAATTATTATAAAGAACAAACTGTTACATAAATTTAAAGTCAATGATTTTTAGATAGCAGTCAAAATTGTAGGAGAAAATTACATCACTCAAGGAAAGCATGTAAAGTGAAAAGACTGACAACAAGATCCTGAAGGACACTAATGTTTAAATGACAGGTGGAGAGATGAGAGAACACTGACCTAGCATCCTTTATATGACAAACTCTGCCAGGTGCCTTACATACACTATGAGTTAAGTAGAGTGGAAAGAAAGCTTGAGCAGAAACCCTAGAAGACAGAGAAGGAGGCAGTTGTCAACAAAGTAAAAAATCAAAGATCAATTTTTAAAAATGCCCGATAGATTTGGCAGTGAGGAGATTATTGGTGATGATTTTAATGCGGTAGTGTGGGAGGAAGTGAGAATGATAGGAGTTAGGAATTGAAGTGTAAGCAGTTGTTGGAGACACATTTTTTAAAGAAGCTTGGCAATATAAAGGGAGTTTCTA
This sequence comes from Nasua narica, assembly GCA_028533885.1. Lineage (NCBI taxonomy): Eukaryota > Metazoa > Chordata > Mammalia > Carnivora > Procyonidae > Nasua > Nasua narica. The sequence goes on along the minus strand of CM052801.1, from coordinate 60,411,606 downwards.
GAGGAGAAACTAGCAAGGTCCAACATAGCAGCCTTCATAAGAAATATGCAAATGTAAACACATAAATTACTCTTCTGTTCTTGTACATAAAGACACACATAAAGACATTACTGTTGCCTTCTTAGGCCCCTCTGAACTTTAACTATTGACTTTAACAATTGATCAACTTCCAGTCAATTGCCATAAGTAAACATATTATCTTCAGCTCAGCCTTTCTTGATGGCCCTTATTTGCTCATATTTACTTTTTTGCTTTAGTTAATTGGCCTGTTTCCTATAATTTGTCTGAATGAGTCCAGTTCATATCATTATTCAAAAACTAGAAATCAAGTATTGGTTGCATTTTGAGCAGTCCAATCAATTCAATATTTCCTCTTCTGCTCTGTGAGGCATTTCACAATGGCCTGTCATCATTGGTAAATAACAACATTTGACCCAGTTAATGTAAAACTCATATTATAAAACAAGGTATTGGTTAGAATAATTATTTTGTTAATTGGGTTTATGAGTGTGATTTATGCAAAAACATCATTTAAATTTAAAGCATCTCATTTTATCCCATCTTCATTTCTTTCTGTCTTACCCCGTTTCTCCCCCATTCTTCACAACTACTTACAATTTGATAACAAATTTTGTGCATTTCACAAGTTGTCTTTTTGCTGTCTGCCTTTTACTTCCCTTTGCTACCATGCTAGAGTAACTAAAGATGGAAAGCAAATGTATTTGCACTCATTATTTTTCATTTGTCATTATCAAAAATACCATTGGGTGGAAAAGTAGTTTTTTTCCTCAAAATCATAATGTGACAATTCTAGATGTACTCATCTCCTAAAAGCATAGATTCCTACTCCCATCAACACTCCAAAATGCTGTTGTCTGTGTATTTGTGAGTCTAAGGATAAGGTTTTGCAAAATAATAATTAATGTGTGTATTTTTACATTTGACAATGTTATTTATACATATTAAAGCTTTGCTTTTAACTTTAATTAGTTTTTATAATAATATTTTTTTGCTGCATACTCTACAAATTATAGCTTTGAAAAAATATAGGAATTTTGTAAGTAGCATTCAGATTGCTAATTAATATGTGAAAGTATTGAAGTTATAAAGATCTAATGGTAATTACTGATTTTTTTTTACAATCTAATTTATATTTGCTAGCTTCCTAGAAGTAAACAAATTTACTAGAGCAGCCAATTAAAATTGGAATACTAAAAATTTGAGGAGATGGTACAAGGAAAGCACTCTGCTGGTCAGTTGACATATTACGTTGTTCATCATAAAGAACAGTTATTTTGGGGGCACCTGGGTGTCTCAATGGGTTAAAGCCTCTGCCTTTGGCTCAAGTCATGATCTCAGGGTCCTGGGATCGAGCCCCACATCAGGCTCTCTGCTCGGCAGGGAACCTGCTTCCCCCTCTCTGTCTGCCTGCCTCTCTGCCTACTTGTGACCTCTCTCTCTGTCAAATATATAAATAAAATCTTAAAAAAAAGAACAGTTATTTTTAGTCATTGTCTATAACACTTTACCATGAATTTTTTTTAAAGATTTAATCCCAGGACCCTGAGATTATGACCTGAGCTGAAGGCAGAGGGTTTAACCCACTGAGCCATCCAGGCGCCTCTAACATGAATTTTCATTTCTAATTATCTCAATAATTGTTACCAACATACTATATATATTTTTTTTCAAAATGAATTCATTGTCTGGGACGCCTGGGTGGCGCAGTTGGTTGGGCAACTGCCTTTGGCTCAGGTCATGATCCCGGCGTCTTGGGATCGAGTCCCGCATCAGGCTCCTTGCTCCGCAGGGAGCCTGCTCCTCTCTCTGCTTCTGCCTGCCTCTCTGCCTGCTTGTGTTCTCTCTCTGTTAAATGAATAAATAAAATCTTTAAAAAAAAAATAAAAAAAAATGAATTCATTGTCAATCTGCTTTGTTTAAACTAGATGTTGTTTATACCATTTAAATAAAGTGCAACTTTCACAAAATTAAAATGATGGCAGGATGTTGTCATTATGAAAATGTTGGGCTAAAGTTTGGTGTGCACAAATTTCTGTCTTGAAAACTTACATAATTCCCTCACTGGTGATCCAAATCCAAATCAGATCATAGAACAGTTATTTTGTATTTTCTGTTTAGTTTCAAACTACCCACATTATTTCATAAGCCAACAAGAGAATAAAAGTAAAAATATATATATATGTTTATAAAATAAACAAGATGGTGGATGGTGTTTTAAAACCGCACGTATAGGGCGCCTGGGTGGCTCAGTTGGTTGAGCAACTGCCTTCGGCTCAGGTCATGATCCTTGAGTCCGGGATCGAGTCCCACATCAGGCTCCCGGCTCCACGGGGAGTCTGCTTCTTCCTCTAACCTTCTCTCCTCTCATGCTCTCTCTCACTTTCTCTGTCTCTCAAATAAATAAATAAAATCTTTAAAATAAATAAATAAAACCACACTTATAAATCTTTAAGACCACATGACCAGAAATCGCTTAGCCATATTACCATTCCTCATTTTAATACAGCTATAACATTCCTTAACAAGTCCCCCTTCACTATTTACCTTAACTCTGCAGTGCAGTGGATAGCTAGAGGAATTTTGCTTAGAGAAAAACAGGAAACCCATCATGTAAAGGATAAGAAAGAAAACATCTTCTCTCAGAGCCAGATTTTTTGTCTTTTGTACTTGGCTCAAATCAAGAACAAAATGCATACTCACAAGCAAGTTTTTAACCAAAAGGTTAGATTTTCTGCAAAGTCTGAATTCTACCTGAATCAAAGAAACTTTAAACAGTATACAGGCACAAGCTTCAGAGATCTGGATGAAGGTGCAAGGCTATTAAAAAATGCTATGGGCTTTAGATTTTGACAGAGTTCAAAAGCTGATGGTTTCATTTGGAAGTACAATTTTCAAAGAAAAAAGGGTTGCTAAAAGAAAGTAAACAATTTTACTTATCTTCACTAATCATACTGACAGGTATTGGATGTATTTAAGATCATGCCAAAAATCTGTCACATGGCAAAAATGGGCTTTAAATGTCATGTGATTCGATGGCTACCAAAACAATGAAGAGCAATTAGAATAGTGTAACTCTAGCCAGTGTCTTATGTTAACATGTTTGGACATCAGTTGTGAGAGAAAGGCCAACCACTTTGCTTCCATATGAGCTGTGTCTTCAACATTAGCATTAGAGTTTGATTAAACCTTGAAGAAAAGTCACTGAGCTATTCTGCTTTTGTTCTTTTTCCTAAGGGAAAGGGAAAGGAAATCAGAAATTTCTGATTTCTGATGAGGCTGTGGACCTAGAAAAGAATTTCCATCAATTTCTATTTATCCCCAACTTGTTTAGTCAGGTGTAGTTTTGTACTTTATTCTCTAACTACAATTGTTTCCTCAAGATGAAGGTCATGACTTCTCTGCCTCTATGTAACCCAAATAAATCACAGGACCTTATGTGGCACAATATATAAATCGAGTTGCATTTAAAGAATTATGAATTCTAGAAGGCTTAGGCCAGTGCAGAAGATTTACACAGCACTCTACACAGAAAGCAAAACAAAAATTTGATATATACATATTCTTCTATTCTCAAAGTTCCTTGGCATAACACTTGCCAAAAAATCTTTCTTGCTTTCTTTCATCTACTAAATTCTTTCATTGAAATAATTCTCTCTGTGTTCATTTCCTCCTTTCTTGCCCTGTAGCATACTGTCTAGTCATCTGATCAGAAGCTCTCTCTGGTAGATCTCTTCCCATCCACAGGCCACTGCACAAGGGCTAGCAATCTAATAGCTTCATTCCTTCCTTTTGGCAAGTGTGGTTCTTCCCTTACTCTAACTACTCTCTTGCAAGAAGTTGTTATGAAACATCTCATTATGTTTGAAACCTCTGATAATACCTAACACATCCCTAAGGTCATTTTCGATATTTAAAAACATTTCTGCCTGAAAAATGTGCAGATTTTATTAGTTTCTTGTTAAGGAAATATTTCTTCCAGCTCCTCATTTTTCTTATGCCATATTAGCAAAAAAGAGGTAGCAATGCACTTTCTTCTTTATGAAAAATGTTAAACAGACTCACATCTTAAGGTACCCAAAGTACAATGCATCAGATCAACATTGTAGGAATGTTAAGAGTAGGTAGACCTACAGAAATAGTGTTCTACATATTAAATGACAATTGCATCATGCACATTAACCTGCGCAGCAGATTCTGTCTGAGAATCATGTCCCTCCTTCTGATATTCCTGCATTAAGAGAACATTCACAATAACTAATGCAGAATTCACGTGCACGCACACACACACACACACACACACACACACACACACACACACTTCTATGAAGAAGAAAATACTTTAGGTCAGTTTTTTTCTTAAAGAAAGTTTGCTCTTTTTTAAGATTTTATTTATTTATTTGACAGAGAGCAAGATCACAAGCAGGCAGAGAGGCAATCAGAGAGAGGGGGGAAGCAGGCTCCCTGCTGAGCAGAGAGTCTGATGTGGGGCTCGATCCCAGGACCCCAAGATCATGCTTGAGCTGAAGGCAGAGGCTTTAACCCACTGAACCACCCAGGTGCCCCTAGGTCAATTTTCGACCTTCCACATTGATAGAAAGGACCAGTGAACTAAAGAAACTAGAAATCATTCATATAAAAATTAAGGTAATATATTTTTGTTGCATATTTACTTTTAATCACATCTGTCATATTTTAATGATGAAGAGTTTTATTCCTTAAACACACTACAAATAAATGTGACAAAAGGTAGACTAGAAACAGTTGCAGTGCATGCTTAGAAAAAAAAATCACAAAACCATGCTGAGTGGATCCAATACTGATTCATGCTGTCTAATGTCATCTATTTCTCCTCTGATAGTGAGCAGTTCTTTTGTTCTTTTTTACTGACTTCCTCCTGTGCTTCTGATGGTGATTGTTCCAGGTATGCTAAGGTTCTGATACCAATTCTAATATGTGGGGTTTTCCCCTACATAAAGCAAATTTCTAACACTGCCGGGTGTCCTGCAATTTAACTCAATTCTGACACTATCTACCTAGAAGTAGCATCAAATCCACAGGTTAGGGGTTCAGTCTTATAAGAGTGCCCCCACCCCACTTCAGATACCAATTGCAATCCCAGGTTGTCACCTGTGCTTCTGATCAACCAGCTATAAATCAGAGGTTCCCAACACACCCTATTTGGGTTCAGTTAATTTGCTGGTGTGACTAATAAAACTTGGAGAAACATTTTACTTACCAGATTATTATCAGTTTATTATAAAAAGAATATAACCTATGAACAGCCAGATGGAAGAGATTCATGGGACAAAACATGGAAAAAGCACATGGAGCTTCTATGCCCTGCCTCAGCACACCATTCTCCCTGAATCTCCATGTGTTTACCAACCCAGAAGCTCTCTGAATCCTGTTCTTTTGGGTTTTTATGAATTTTAACATCAGGCATTTTTAAATTATTGGCCATTGACAATTGATCCATCCTCTAGGCTTCCTCCCCCCTCTGGAAGTGACGGGGATGGAACTGAAAGTTCCAACCTTCTAATTAAATGGTTGGTGCTCCTGACAACCAGCCTCATCCTTAGGAACATTCCAAAAGTCATATCATTAACATAACAAGAGACACTTTTATCATTTTTATCACAGAAATTTCAAGAATTTTAGGAGCTCCTTGCTTAAAATGGTACAAAAAATATATTTCTTATTATAAATCACAACAACACACACTCCTTTTCCATGTTCCCAGGCTCACTGCTCATGTTTTCCTTCAAAAATACCCCAGAGTGCCTAGGTGTGCAGTTGTTTGAGCATCTGCCTTTGGCTCAGGTCATGATCGCAAAGTCCTGGGATCATGCCCTATATCAAGGTCCCTGCTCAGTAAAGTCTGATTCTCCCTCTCCCTCTGCCTCTTACCCCTCACTAGTGCTCCTGCTCTCTCTCTTGCTCTCTCTCTCAAATTATAAAACCTTTAAAAAAATACTGCTATATGAATCATGAATGAAAGAGGAGAGATCACAACCAACACTGAAGAAATACAGTTATAAGAACATATCATGAGGAAGTATATGCCAATAAATTAGATAATCTCAAAGAAATGGATGCATTCCTAGAGACATATAAACTATCAAAACTGAAACAAGAAGAAATAGAAAACTTGAACTGATCCATAAACAGCAACGGAATCAAAGCAGTAATAAAAAATCTCCGAAAAAACAAGAGCCCAGGGCCAGATGGCTTCCCAGGAGAATTCTATCAAATATTTAAAGAAGAATTAATATCTATTCTTCTGAAGCTGTTCTAAAAAATAGAAACAAAAGGAAAACTTCCAAACTTGTTCTGGAAGTACAGCATTACCCTGATCCCCAAATGAGAAAAAGACCCCACCAAAAAGGAGAATTACAGCTCAATATCCCTGATGAACATGGATGCAAAAATTCTCACGGAAATACTAGTCAATAGGATCTAACAGTATATTAAGAATAATTCACCACAACCAAATGGGATTTATTCCTGGGCTGCAAGGGTGGTTCTACATTTGAAAATCAATCACTGTAATATACTATATTAATAAAAGAAATGACAAGAATGATGTGATCTTCTCAATAGATAAAGAAAACGCATTTGACAAAGTACAGCATTCTTTCCTGATTAAAACTCTTCACAGTGTTGGAATAGAGGGAACATACCTCAATATCATAAAAACCAAATATGAAAAACCCATAGTGAATATCATTCTCAATGGGGAAAAACTGAAAGTTTTTCCCATAAGGTCAAGAACATGGCAAGAGTGTTCACTATCACCACTGCTGTTCAACATTGTAGAGGACATGCTAGCCTCAAGCAATCAGACAACAAAAAAGAAATAAATGTATCCAAATCACCAAAAAAGAAAGCAAACTCTCACTTTTCACAGATGGCATGATACTCTATGTGGAAAACCTAAAATACTCCACCCCAAGTTGCTAGAACTCATACAGGAATTCAGTAAAGTGGCAGGATATAAAATCAATGCATAGAAATCAGTTGCATTTCTACACACTAACAATGAGAAGAAAGAGAAATTAAGGAATCAATCCCATTTACAATTGCACTCAAAACCATAAGATACCTAGGAATAGGAGTAGCTGGCAAGATGGCAGAAGAGTAGGAGGCTGATATAGTGTTGGATCCCAGAAGTTCAGCTGTCTAGTTATCAAACCATTCTAAATTCCTGCAAACTCAATAAGAGATAGAAGAGAGGAAGAATAGCAATTCTAGGAGCAGAAAATCAACCACTTTATGGAAGGTAGGATGTGTGGAAAAGTGAATCCAAAGTGACAGGACGATTGACCACGGGGGGAGGGACCAGCTCCCAGCAGTCACAGACCAGTGGAGCACAAAATCAGAACTTCTAGAAGTCTGCTCCACTGAGGGACATCACTCCAGAGGCTAAGCAGGGGGATTAGCCCTATGGGAACAGTGTGGTTTGAGGACCCGTGGAGTCACAGAGGGACCGGGGGTATCTCAGGGTGGCAGAGCCCCCGGGTATCAGACAGGGAAGCCAATGGCAGAGATGGAGCCATGCAGTGGGCTATTAACTCAGGCTTAACTTAGACTATGTTCCAGGGCACCGTCAGGCCACTGCTTTTTGAGCAGGGACCCCACAAGGGGCAGCTCTGGAAAGACACCTTCCTTCCTCCTTTGGAAGGAGTGGCACGGGAGCGCAAAGCAGGAATCTGCTAGATTTAGAGACTCTAGATGGGGCCGTGTGCCAGAGACAGAAATGCTTGGTCACAGGCAGGGTGAGCTTGGAGAGCAGCTGGAAACCCAGGAGACAGGAGTGACTGCTTTTCTCCAAGGGTGCACTGAGTGGTAGGGCCTGGAGCTCTTGGCCCCTACAGGGCAGAGACTGGGAAGCCACCATTTTCATTCCTGGCCTCCATGGTGGTATGGAAAGCATTCAGGGAACAAAAGTTCCCAAAAACCTGAACAGATTTATTGGCCTGGCCCCTGGCAAGGGCGGTGCAATTCCACCTTGGGCAAAGACATTTGAGAATCATGGCAACAGACCCCTCTCCCAGAAGATCAATGAGAATATCCAGCCAAGACCAAGTTTATCAATCAATGAGAACTGTAGAACTCCAGAATTAGGGAAAAAAAAAAAAAGCAACATATAGAATTCATGGCTTTTTTTCCCCATGATCCTTTAGCCGTTCAGAGTTGAACGTTCTAAATTTTGGGGGTTTTTTTTCTTGTTTTATTTATTTATTTTATTTTTCCTCTTTCCAATTTTTGCGTTTTTAACTAGTATCTTATCAATAACTTTTCAAAAATCTTTTCTAATTTTCACTGTTACATTCATATTTTATCCCTCACTGTATTTAACCTTATTTTTTGTATACATATACGGTTTTTTTTCTTTAAAATTTTGGGATATAATTTCTTCTAATAGATCAAAATATACCCTAAATCTAGGACACAGCTTGGTTCTAGTATACAGCCTGATCACATCCTTTCCTCCTTTATTTTTTTTTCCTCTCTTTTTCAACTGACCTCTTATCAATCCCTCTTTTAGAATCTTTTTTAATTTTCAACTTTACATTCATATTCCATCCCTTCATAGTGTTTACCCTTAATTTGTATATTTATAAGTTTTTCCTTTCTTTAAAATTTTGGGAGGTAGTTTCTTCTAATAGACCAAAAACACCCAAAATCAGGTGTGGAGCTATGTTCTAATCACGAGTCTAATATATATATATATATACATATACTAGATATATATGTAGATAGATATATCGATATATCTATATTGATATATCGACATATCTATATTTCTATAGAAATATATACATAGAAATTTCTATATATAGAAATTTCTATATATGGATATATATCTCTATATATAGATCTATATATAATTCTATATATACATCTATATATATAGATCTATATATCTAGATCTAGGTATATAGATATATATATAAAATTTCATTTTCTTTTTTATATTTAATTTTAATTTTTTTTCTCATCTTTCTTCCCCCCACTTTTTTGTTCAAACCCTCGTTTCAGTTCTCTTCTGATTTTTCTGGAGTCCTTGCTACCCTTTTAGTATTTTGCTCTCTTGCTCATTTACTCTTCTCTCAATAAAATAACAAGGTGGAAAAATACACCAAAATAAAAAAAAAGAGGAAGTACTGATGGCTAGGGACCTAGTCCATATGGACATTAGTAATATGTCAGAAATAGAGTTCAAAATGACAGTTATCAAGGTGCTAGTGGGTCTAAAAAAAAGCATTGAAGATATTAGAGAATCCCTTTCTGGAGAAATAAAAGAACTAAAATCTAACCAAATTGATATGAAAAAAGCCTTTAATGAGGTGCAATTAAAATGGAGGCTCTTACGGCTAGAATAAATGAGGCAGAAGAAAGAATATTACTAGAAATCCTAGCTTCAGCAATCAGACAAGAAAAAGAAATAAAAGGCACACAAATTGGCAAAGAAGAAGTCAAACTCTCACTCTTTGCAGATGATAGGATACTTTAGGTGGGAAACCCAAAAGACTCCACTCCAAAACTGCTAGAACTCATACAGGAATTCAGTAAAGTGTCAGGATATAGAATCAATGCACAGAAATCAGTTGCATTCCTATACACCAACAGCAAAACAGAAGAAAGAGAAATTAAGGGGTCGATTCCATTTACAATTGCACCCAAAACCATAAGATACCTAGGAATAAACCTAACCAAAGAGGCAAAGAATCTGTACTCAGAAAACGACAAAGTGCTCATGAAATAAATTGAGGAAGACACAAAGAAATGTAAAAATGTTTCATGCTCATGGATTGGAAGAACAAATATTGTGAAAATGTCTATGCTACCTAAAGCAATCTATACATTTAATGCAATCCCTATCAAAATACCATCAATTTATTTCAACAAAATGGAACAAATAATCCTAAAATTTATATGGAACCAGAAAAGACCACGAATAGCCACAGGAATGTTGAAAAAGAAAACCAAAGTCTGGGGCATCACAATTCCAGACTTTAAGCTCTATTACAAAGCTGTAATCATCAAAACAGTGTGGTACGGACATAAAAACAGACACATAGACCAATGGAACAGAATAGAGAGGCCAGAAATGCAACCTCAACTCTATGGTCAACTAATCTTCGAAAAAGCAGGGAAGAATATTCAATGGAAAAAAGACAGTCTCTTCAACAAATGCTGTTGGGAAAACCAGACAGCCACATGCAAAAGAATGAAACTGGGCCATTTCTTACACCACACACAAAAATAGACTCAAAATGGATCAAAGACCTCAATGTGAGACAAGACTCCATCAAAATCCTGGAGGAGAACACAGGCAACAACCTCTTCGACCTCAGCCGCGGCAACTTCTTCCTACAAACATTTCCAAAGGCAAGGGAAGCAAGGGCAAAAATAAACCACTGGGACTTCATCAACATCAAAAGCTTTTGCACAGCAAAGTAAACTGTCAACAAAACTAAAAGACAACTGACAGAATGGGAG
>CM052801.1:60374703-60400579 GCA_028533885.1 Nasua narica | reverse complement strand
TTGCTGTTTCTTTGTGTATCTTGTAATATTTTGGCAAAAACTATATGTTTAAATAATATATTAAATTTATATTTTTTCAAGGCCATTTTCTGTTTGTTTTACTGTTTCGTATACAACTATGGACTCTATATCCAACACTGAAACCACTAATGTCCCTGATTGTTTTCTTTTATATTTATTTTTTAAGGTTTTATTTATTTATTTGACAGAAAGAAATTGAGAGAGAAAGAGAGCAAGAGTACAAGCAAGATCAGCAGAAGGCAAGGGAGAAGCCAGGTCCCTGCTGAGGCTTAAATGACTGAGCCACCCAGGTGCCTCTGTTTTCTTTTATATTTAGTCTAACTTCCAAGGGGTCATCCCTTTATCTGCATCGTAGTTAATGAATAATTTGGGCAAATATTTTATATAAATGCTTTGAACTTGATAGGCATCCACTCAATGCCAATCGACCTGTGTGGATGCAAAGTGCATTCAAATTTGCTGTTAAGTCCCCCTTGGCTTTTACCTTTTGCTAGGCTCTCCAGAGATTTCACTATATATGTGTAATTTTTCTTTCAACTGGAGTGTGTGGAGAGCTTATATCTGTTCTTCTCTTGCTCTTATTTTTAGAATCTTCGTATTAAATTTCTGGCTGGGCTCTTGCACACCCTAAGTGGAACTGCAAACTCAGTTTCCAAACCTTGGGTTTCTTTTATTTTTCCTAGTCTAGTGTACCATTTTAGCTAGAAAAACTATTGAGGTTTTACTCCTTCTCCACCAGAATTAAGTCCCCTTTTCTAGAAGCAAATTTTGTAGTTTTAATTAGTTGCCTCTGAATATTCAAATGCTCTTAATTTGGCTGTCTAAGCAAACTGGTGAAGAGTAGGGAAGAGAGCTTCCCCAAGCAAGAAGACCATAATATTCTCCCTGTTTTTACTAAAAACTCTCACAGTTTTTCAAGAATAAACATAATTCAGCTTGTTAACTATTGCTAAATTTTCAGTACCCCAAAATGTTTGCTTTGATTATTTTATCCAGTTTTGTACTTGTATTTTGAAGACAGAAGTAATCAACCTCTTTACATGGCCATAACTGAAAGTCCCTCTAACATTCTCTGAAACAATCTTAATTAATTAAATTAATTAGGATTTTACCACCAACAGCTGCATCAAAATTTGTCAAAGCATCAATAGATATCACATTGCTAAATCCAATTTTCAGTTCTAATTTTTTGTGACCCATAAGTACCATTTGACACAGTCAATCTCCCTTTTTTATAAGCAAATTTAGCCCACCGTTTTTTAAATTTTTTAAGTTTTTTTTATTTAAATTCCACTTAGTTAACATACAGTGTAATATTAGCTTCAAGTGTACAATATAGTGATTTAATACTTTTAACCAGGAAATCTCAAATTCAATGAGAAGAATCACATGTCTTTAGCCTCAAACAATGGCAAGATAGTGTTTTAAATATCTAAAGGCAACATGGGGCGCCTGGGTGACTTAGTGGATTAAATCTTCTGCCTTTGGCTCAGGTCACGATCTCCTGAGATCAAGCCCTGCATCAGGCTCTCTGCTCAGCAGGGAGCCTGCTTCCCCCCATCTCTCTGATTGCCTCTTTGCCTACTTGTGATCTCTCTCTCTCTCTGTCAAATAAATGAATAAAATCTTTAAAAAAATAAAAAAAATAAAGGCAACAATGCATTTTATTGCTGAAGAAATAAAATTACCAAAATTTATTTGTAAATAATAAGATGAGAGATACATTTTTGAAAGGACTCTCATCCATTGGGAATTGTATTATCACTACGTTGATATAGTACCTAATGTTTTGGAACCAATAATAAGAAATTCTTTATAGTTATTTAATGAATGCTTTTCAAGATCTCATTTATCTCCATGATGTTAGGAAGTTGCTAAGATTTTGTTCCTGATCTTGCAGACACCAAAACAATTTGTGATACATAAAAGAAACTCATGTGAGAGAGCATGTGCTTGTTGCCATTGGAGATGTTGGATAACCACCTGGTGAGGATGCTACAGAGAAGATTTAACCCCTGAGGTAGTGATTGACCTGTACCATATAAATTTATTTTACAGTTCTGGTATATTATGAAGGTTAATGGCAGAAATGTACCTTTTCTTTTTTTTTTTTTTTTTTAAATTCATCATCTCCCCTGTTCCCAGCTGTCAGTTTTTTGTTTTTTTTGTTTCCCCCCTTTCTTTTTTTTAAAGATTTGTTTGTTTGTTTGTTTGACAGAGAGAGAGAGAGATCACAAGCAGGCAGAGAGGCAGGCAGAAAGAGTGGGGGAAGCAGGCTCCCCGCCGAGCAGAGAGCCAGATGTGGGGCTCGATCCCAGGACCCTGAGATCATGACCTGAGTCAAAGGCAGAGGCTTTAACCCACTGAGCCACCCAGGCGCCCCAGAAATGTACCTTTTCACTGGGCTTGAATTTTACCTGTGCACGCTTGTCTAGAGTTAAGAACAGGGGCACCAAAATCACATTACCTGGATTCACATCCTGATTCTACCAGTTTGCTAGCTCTATAAGTTCAGATGGTTTTCTTTACTTCTCTGTTTCAAAATTTTATAAAAGAGGGATAATAGTACTCACCTTAGAGTTGTTATGAGCATCAGATAATGTATGAAAGGTATCTAGTACAGAGCTGGATACATAGTAGATACAAAATAAATAGTTGTTATTATTACTGTTATTTACCAGATGATATAAGTGGTTGGAAATATTTAGCTTACACATCCATGGGGCAGCATAGTATCAAGTAATAGCAGATATAGCTCTAGATGAGTATCAGTTTTCTCTTATGTAAAATGGAAGAAAAACATTTTGTTTCAAGTGGGATTTTGTTTAATATGGTTTGAATGAAATAAAGTATGATGAAACAGATGAAATTATTTTTATTTTGTATAATGAAATCAATCACTGGATGTTTGGATATATTTGGAATATTTTTCTCCTTCAGTCAGAATGTTTGTCTCTGATTAGACATATACTTAGTTTTAGTTCTTATGGAACAGTCATCCTTGCATTGTTAATCCTTAAAAGAAAAACTCTTGGGGCACCTGGGTGGCTCAGTCAGTTAAACGTCTGATCCCAGGATCCTGGAATTGAGCCCTACATAGGGCTCCCTGTTCACCAAAAAGCTTGCTTCTCTCTTTCCCTATGCTGCTCCCCTGCTTGTGTGTGTGCTTGCACTCTCTGTCTCTGTCAAATAAATAAATAAAATCTTGACAAATAGTAAAATAAAATAAAAACTTTTCAAAATATGCTGGTTTAGCTTACAACTAAGTAGCTCTGAGCAATGTTGTGCTTTCAACTGCAAGTAGATACAAATGTGAAATCACCAATTGCATGGTTGACTTCTACACTGAGCTTCCTTCTAGTGTTTGCTATACAGGTAAAGACTCAGTTGGAGGACCCTGACCACATAAATGACACATACTAGCTTATAAGAATCATAGTACTATCCATCTATTCAACAGACTGTTTCCTTAAATACAGAGAGAAACAGGGTTGACTGTGCTGCAGTATTCATAACTAAAGAACTGATTCACTCTACCATAGTCTGACTTAGGCAGAATGATAAATAAGAACATTATCATTTTGCAGGGCAAGATGAGGCCCAATTTAAAAATACCTAAATTATTAAGAAGCCCTTGAATAGCACATGTCATTGTCCAAAACATGCACCAATCTACCATGAACAAATTTTAAATGCCCATATTTTAACTGATAAATTAGTGAGCATGAAGTATAATTCCTTAGTTTAAGTGTATATATATTCCTTGTGAGTTATTGTATTTATCTCCAATGCACTGTAGTCACTGAATGCAGTTAGCATATCAATTTTGAATTTTCTCAAGCTTCAGGTAACACTAATTACTGAGTAGGCAGTTTGATATCTGCATTGAATGTATCTGTATGCATAAAATATTATTATCCTTGAAAGTTGAACAAATGTTCAACTTTACATTATTTTATATGCATTTCAGATATAAATGTATTTTATTCCATACCAAAGAAAATGTATTCCGTTTCTTCTGTAATTTTCTAGAGTAAGCCCTCGTCTAGATGATCTCTGTCCATAAAAGGCTTTGCACTTCTGACTCAGCAATTTAACTTCTGCTAAATTACCCTTTTTTACCAATATTTTCCTTGTCAAATTTAAAGAGAAATTTGCATTCATCATTTTGGCTTTTTCTCACTTTGTAGTTTCCCTATCCTTTGCCCCTTTCCTAACTCTTTCCTTAAGAAACAGAATACAGTGGTGGGGAGGTTTTCCCTCCTTGTGCCTACCAGCAATTTCCACCCACAGATGATGTGAAATATGTTTTAAAATAATGCTAACAGGTTCAAATTAGAGAAGGGAGGAAGATTAAATTCAGTGTAATCCAACATCATTTCTCTCATATTTTTAGAGTCAGTACCTCTAGCACATGGCTATTTTTAACAGTAGGTTTGAATAAGACATCAGGATCCTGCAGTGAAACTGAAACAAAATATATGAGTCCTTTAACCCTTTGATATGTTATATTTAAAGTACTTATTTGAAATATGTCCTTTGGTTCAAAATCACAAGCATGTGCTAATCAGAAGCACAGCACATATCCTTTAAAGTTTTTCCCTTCTACCTGAACGCTTTTCTTATAGCCACAAAATAGACTGAAGAGATTGAAGAGTGATTAGCTTTAGTTTAGTGGGGCAGTGGGGGAGGTCTGATGCCACGTACTCTGTATCTAGCTTATTGGATAGTAAAGCCATGACTAAGGCAGAGCACCTCTGGAAAAGAGACAAGATCATTATTCATCTTAGTTTCCCCCCATGCCTATTACAATATTTATCACATAGGAGAATAAGAGATGCTGTATAAATTATTATAATAAATGAATGAATGAATGATAAAAATGAACAAGTAAATAAATTGCTAATCAGTCCTAAGAGGATTCTTCTGTATGTCTAAATGATGGATGGGAATTGTTTTGTTTTTGTTTTTATGTTTGTTTTGTTTTTTGTTTTGTTTTGTTTGTTGTTGTTGTTGATTAGTATTCACTGAAAGAGTAGCCAGAGAGATGGATACAGTACTACCAGACCAGATTTCCTCTCTTGGTAGATCAACCTTTTGTCTCTCCTGGACTCTCAGAGGGCATAAATGCATTTTAATACAAATTACAAGAAACAAAAGGGAAATTTTTATACAACTGCTGACAAACCATAGTCTACACAGATGCTGGAGCATTTAGATATGGGGGTATTCTACAGATCTACTTGTCAGATATTACCAACCTGTTTAGAGAAGCACAAATTCAAAAAAAAAACCCAGTTTAGTTCATGCTTGTCTTAATAAAGTAGAATCAAATGGTAATGTAATACACTGGTTGGATCACTTAGCACCATATTGTTCAGAGGCTAAAATTAAATAAACTAAATTAACATGTCTCTCTCTTTTGCTCATCCAATGGCTAATCAATTTGGCAGATATTCAGTGGCTCTGTTTAGCCTATATTATAGAGACATAACCATAGACTAAACTGGCTTAGGCAAATTTGAAATGCTCATTCAGCGTTTATTTTCCACATGTTCTTCCTTAAGCCATATTTTAATGAGAAGAGAATATGTATCAATGTGTTTTCCATTTTAATATTTCTCTGTCAAAACTCAGTTTAATGTACATACATTGATAATACATATCTAATTTTTCTCTATTAGACTTTGGAAAATTCTATTAACATGCTTTATGGCACACATTATATGTTAATTCTTTTCCTTTTCCTCCAAATGAATTATAATACACAATACACTCACGATTATTGTGTTTTGACAGATAAATTACATTTGCCATATCTGGTAGCTTGATGACAGGAGTAAAAAGCTTCAAATTAAGCAGTCCTAAAATAATTCTAATCTTTTATTGAAGAGACTCTTTTTCCCCATTGTATGTTCTTTCCTCCTTTGTCAGAGATTAACTAACCATGTAAATCTGGGATTATTTCTGGGCTATCTATTCTGCTCCATTGATCTATGTACCTGTTTCTATAAAGCTTTGTAGTATATCTAGAAATCTGGAATTGTAGTACCTCCAGCTTTGTTCCTCTTTATCCAGATTGCTTTGACTATTCATAGTCTTTTGTAGTTTCATACAAATTTTGGTATTATTTGTTCCAGTTCTGTGAAAAATGTTAGTATTTTGATAGGGATTGCATTGAATCTACAGATTGCTTTGAGCAATATGGATGTTTTAACAATATTAATTCTCCCCATGTTGTAAACTTAGAAAACTAATTTAATATTGTGTGGCAACTATAATCAGATACAAATAAATAAATAAACAATCCTAAAAAATTTACTCTTTAAAAGATGTGTTTTAATAAAACATGATGCTGATTAAAAATACTAAGATGCTGAAAACAGTGTGGTCTGCAGGAAAATGAGATAATTTTTCTCAGACTAAAAGTCACATAGTGAGATATTATAGAAGATATTTGATTAGTGGACTGTAAAAATACAATATCCTGAATTGAAATTTAGACATATCTACTGCTTATAGTCCTTTCTCAAATGGTTGCACATTACCCTTGTCAGAAAAGAAAAAGAAAGCATTGTCTGATGGCAAGTAAGCATACAAAGTTTTCCAATAATTTTCAAGGAGAAATTATATTCTTATTCTCTTAGCTTCTAGGAATCCAAGAACACATTTTACTAAATTCGTTACTTGTAGAGAAAAGATAGAGTTATGCTTCTTTTCAATACCCTTGTTACTGAATTCCTAATTGTCTAAATAATAAAAAGTTAGATGTGCTGTTGGAATAGATGACTTTTCAAGTCCCTTCCAACCTAAATAATAGATATATCCATGGTTCTAATAACATCCAAGTTTTACTTCCTAAGATAGGAGAAATGTGAAGCATAAATATGAATGTCACCTCTCTTCCTAGAATTTGAGTTCTTTTTTAGAGATTAGAAAGTAATTCTATCACTAAAGGAAGAACTTAAGGAGACCAAAGGACACATATCTTTAAAAACTTTACTTTGTTTTCAACCAGGTTCTTAGAGAGAAAATATCACTTGGGAGTATTAATGGTGTATGTACTTTTAAGGAGAGCAGAGTTCATTACTTTAAGAAATTTTTGAAGGTGAAAATCAGAGTATGGAAACGAGAAGATATTGATTAAGCAACCAAAGGAAAAAAGGTGGGATCTTGACATACCTTAGTAAATACTCAAGTCCCAAAATAAATGATCTTGGGGAACTGAAAAAGATAAATGCCTAATAAGAATTATCTTTGAAAATGAGAATAATGCTTCCTAAATAGAAAAGACTTTGAACCCACACAAATTCTACCTTCCAAGAATTTGGCTAAAAGTAGCTCAAAAAGCAAGAAATTGGCATTTTAATACTTTGTTTGAGAAGGAGAAAGATAAAGTATGAAAGTAGAATTAATTTTTGCTGTGACATGATAAAAATTTCAAGGGCATCAGTGTTTATATTTTAGCACATCATGATACATACACAATTATGTATGCTGAATTCTGTCTAGAAATAAGTAGATCCTATTCTCTGAAAATATTCTTTGGAAGGGAAACCTACTATGTGACAATATCTACCTAATATTTCCCAAAGAATTATATTAACCAAACAATCATTGAACTATATTTATGTGAATGTATCTTGGAGCTCCAGAAATAAAAGAATGGCAATTATTATCTTTGTTACATTTAACAACCTCAAGAAGTCTTTTTATTTTCTTTATTAACTCAGGACTTGTATGAGAGGTTTCAAGATTCCACTCAGTAATATAAACAGGCAGGATAAGGGATAAATGTAGAATCTAAACAATAGGGATGGGGCAAGTGCTGGGGGAATACTGGATTTGAAGGTGCTGGATTTGAAGGTGCACCCAGCTGAATATGGGAGTATTCAAGAAACACAGAAGTTTCAATCTCAACTGAGAAAATATCTGAGAACCAAAATGATAAAGCAAGATCTTAATAGCGAGGCAGGGGACTAAATCCGGGACTTTGTAGAAAACAGTCCTCAGAATGCCAGGCAGGAAAAATATCATTCAAGAAATCTGGAAGTAAATGGGGTAGTAGATAGGATATCAGGTTGAAATGTGGGAATAGGGAAAAAGTCCATAGGACTGGTCTAATGCTGAAAGATATAGAGAGCTAAATCTCAGAGCCAACAGAGATATAATCCCTGGGCACTTACAGTTCTGGATCTGATTATTATAGAGGAGATGGGGGGAGCAAAAAATAATTCAGTAAAGTAATGAGTAGGTCCTGATTAAGAGGGGCTGATGGTTTTGAATATTTTAACTGTTCACTATATGATCTTTAAATCATATAAAAGAATATATTAAATATATGTTGGCAACTGTAACACATAAAAATAATATAAACACCTGAAAGCCCACTACCCAACCTCATTGCTACAAATCACAAGTCTGACTCTACCTATGTAGCTCTTTCTTATTTCAGCCCCTTGCCTTTCTCCAAAGGTAATAATTTTATTTGCAATTTCATGTTTATTATTCACTTACTTTCAAAAAAAGCTTTATCACATATTTATGTATTCTTAAATAATACATTGTTTGTTTTTTGCTTGTTTTTTAGCTTCATAAAAATGGAATCATACTTTACTATGGTGACTTACATTTTTACTTTTTTCCTAAGATCTATCCAATTTTTGTGTATGAGCTGTAATTTGTTGTTTTTCAGTGCTATGTGATATTTTATTTTTCAATATACCAAGATTTATTTATGCATTTATTTATCCATTCTCCTATCAATATTATGAACAATGCTGCATGAGCAAGAGTTCCTATAAAACCTACCCCTAATTTGGATACTCGGGCATAGGGTATACAAATGTTTATCTTTATAAGAAAATGTCAAATAGTTTTCCCAAGTGTGTACCAAATTTACTCCTGCCTCAGCAGATACTGTTTCCATTGATCCTTGTTCTTGCCCACATTTGGTATTGATAATCCTATTTTTTTTTGCTCTGTAAAATGCTATTTCATGTTACTCTTAATTTGTATTTCTTTGATTAGTAATGAGACAACACCTTTTCATGTTTTTGTTCTCCTTATTTGTTTCATCTTTTACAACATTTCTGTAGCAACTCTAGCCCATTTTAACTAATGGGTTATGGTTTTTACTTATTGATTTATAGTAGTTTCTGAAGACTATATTCTACATACTAATCATTTCACAGTTATATGTATTATAATTACATCATCTCAATTTCAGGCTTGCTGTATCATTTAGTAATGAACAAAATTATTCATTTTTAATGTAGTCTAATATATCAATTTCATTTTTTCTGGTTAGTATTTTTTGCATCTGATTTTTTAAAAAAATCCCAATACTCACCTCATAAAAATATCCCTTCATTTTTTTTTTTTAAGTTTGTTTTAAGGATGCCTGGGGGTGTCGGTGGCCTAAGCGGCTGACTTCAGCTCAGGTCATAATCCTAAAGTCCCCAGGATTGAGTCTCACATCAGGCTCCTTGCTCAGCAGGAAGCCTGCTTCTCTTGTTGCCTGCCACTCCCCCTGCTTGTGCTCACTATCGTTCTCTGATTAAAAAAAAGTTTGTTTTACATTATTTTACAAGTGATTCAAGAAGAGGGAGTTGAAATTGAATGAATGGGGAAATTTTAATGATTCAGCAAATTCTTCTGAGCACTTACTATGTTCAAGTTATTGGACTAGGGGCTGAGTCTTCCATTACCTCATTTATATTTACCTCTTTAAGTATAATATTTCTGTTTAACCCTCTGTTCTCCCACATATCAGAAACTTGGACTCATGATCATGACTTAGTAATAAGAATTTCTTAGATCCCCATGTACCATTATTTAATTGAGTCATGTCTAGTTCTCTATTTAGTTGTCATTACCCATATTGCCCTGCTGCTAGGCCCTGGCTTTCTTAGAAGCATAGGTTTCACAGAAAATCTAGACATTTTTATGTAAGGTAGAGTCTATATGTATACAAAAAAAGTTTCTTGCATGTTTGGTAAAGTATGTTTTATTAACATATGCTTGTAAAGAGAGAAAAAGGCTCCATGGTAATCCAGAATAACAATTAAAAACACTTCAGATTTTCCTGGACGCTTTAATAAAAATATTGAACTTGTTGCCTTATTTCATTTCCAAAGTCAATACAGAAGCACTGTGTCAAATAAGCAAACTCCTCACACTTCCCTGAATTCCAGGTGTTTGACTAGGAAATATTTAGATGACATAATAATTAAAAAAATCACAATGAAGATGGATACTTTTATTTATACGTTATTCAGAGGACACTGCTGTATTTTTTTACAGATACTTTCCATAAAATCAGGAGACATAATAAATAGGCTGTGATAGTTCTCTCAGATGAAGGTGATGACATTTCTCAAAATGGTCTGTTGTAAAAAGAGGTGACTTCGAGTTCTAGAAATTGGTGAACATTTCTTGTGGAATATTTATGATGTGGACTTAAATTATATTTGCTATGGATGTGTTCTGAATATAAATTTAGAAGATTAAAAAATTACCTTCTTCCTAGGGAAGTTAACCTTTCTCTTTTCCATTTCTTTTCAAGTGCTTATTTGCCTAGGAGTAGAACACTCTGAAAGCTAAAATATGTGACTTTGTGTTTGCTGATTAATATCTATAAAATCATTTTAATAAACTTACTCTTCTATTAATTTCAAAATAGCTTCAAGTTTCAGATGCTTATGAATTCAAAAATGAACTATAGATCAGACCAGTGCACCCATTCAACTCTCTTAATAAAAGGTTTTTAGAAGGACTATTTATGCTTGACTTATTAACTCTCCACATAATTACTTATGGTTGGTTTGTAATGCTGACACCATTGCCAACCATATCCAGAGATACATATTCAGAATGCATTCCTATAAAATAGGCATATAAGTAAAAGCTTCTTCAGAGTGACTGTAAAAGAACACTATCCTTCAGTCTCAAGCTATGGTTGGTGTTTTAAAAGGTTTTTGGCTGTCAGAAACTGTCAATTGAGACCTACTGGTCATGTTTCAAAATGATCCACCTTATCTTCTGCTGTTCACAGCCATTGCTATGCCAAATTGTTTCAAAACCTAAATACACTGTATATTTATAACAACTGCAATCCCGGGCTTTGTGGTTGGTCTGCTTCTACTCACCACACAGATGTCATCTACCATCCATAGATAAAAAGACACATGATAAAATCCAACAAAATAAGACTGATGATAAGATGGAAGTTTCTTTAAAACATAACCAGTTGTTTATTTTATTTTACAAGTCATATTTTTATCACTAAAATGTTCCTGCAATGGAGAAGCAACTTTTATAATAGCAATAATATGATTTTACATTTCAAAAATTCTTCACATTTTCTAAAGCCTGTTCAATGTATATAATCTTATCTGATCCCTACAATAATTCTATGGTAAGTACAACAGGTATCATGCCCCCCAATTAACAGATGAGAAACTAATACCAGGAGAAGATTAAGTGACTTTCTCAGACACAAAACCTTGTAAATAGCTAGGCCAAATCTCAGAATCCAGATTGTTGTCCTTACTTCTTTTAAATATGATAATTTGAAACAAACTGTCTTCCAGCGTTTCCTCTTAGCCCCAGCATAAAAACAGGTCCATAGGAATGCATGGGGTCTTAAACCAACCTGAATTTTTTCTAATTTTTTTATATTTGAACTTTGCATAACATTTCTTATGAAAAAAATAGTGTTTGGATACAAAAGGAACAGAAAGCTATAAAAACTACTGAAATAGATTTTCTCCACCTCCAACTTTCTTTCTTACTTTGATTAGTAAAGTGTTAATTAGTCAAATGTACATCTGTTCTCCTTTTATGACTTCATTGTTGCTGTAGTATAGTTGTCACTTTGGCTATATAGTCATGTATATAAATATATATAAATAAAATATAGCCATATAGTCATATATATATATACAGCCATATAGTAATCTATATAAATAAATATACATATATATAAATTATCCTATTTTCACTAATGAGTACATATGTAAATTTTTAAAAAATATACATGTACATACACACACTCAGATGTTTCGATTCAACATCTGTGTGTTTAAAACCCATGATCACATAATCTAATATGACAGAGATTCTAGTTTGTCCCATTGAATTTTGGAGGGTTGATGGTTAAGAAGGACAACTAGGACACTTTTATTCACCATTAAGTGATACAGAATTGTATAGGCACTGATGATGACATCAGTTGCCATCTAGCTGTGGGAAGAAGAGGTATACTAATTTAAGACAAAAAAATATGCAAACCAAGCAGATTTTCATTAATTTGAAAGTTTTTCATTTGCACTAGGGATAAGTTTAGCCTTTTTTTTATAAGTAGCAAGAGTGAATTCATAAATATAAAATAATAGTTCAAAAACAATATTATTTTTCAGGAATTGACGAATTTAATCTAAAATGTATGTGAAAGTGGAAGAGACCTAGGATATCAAAAGAATTTTGAAAAAAAGAAATAAAGATGGACATCTTACACAATATGACTTCAATATATACTACAAAGTTACAGTCATTATGAAACCCTTGTACTGGCATACAGATTGGCAAATAGATCAAAGGAGCAGAATGGAGAACCCAGAAATAGACACAGAATTCTGTGGTTATTTAAGCTTTGACAAAGGTGATAAATCAATCTAATTGTTGAAGGAAAACCTTTTTAAAAGCTATATTAGAATAACTGAGTATCTATATGGAGGTGGGGGGACAGAGGACAACTATGAACTCAACTTTACATTAAATCCAAAAATTGATTTAGGTAGATCATAGTCCTAAACATAAAACTTAAAATAATAAAGCATACAATGAAAATAGAAAAAACTTTTTTGACTTGGCAAGAGTCGGGGTTTTTATCACAGAAAGTAAAAACCATAAAAGAATAAAAACAATATATTATACCATCAAGTTAAAAAATTGTCATCAAAATACAAATTTAAGAAAATGAAGAAGTAAACCACAGACTTGAAGAACATAAAGCAAAACAAGCAAATTACAAACTACTAGTGTTTAGAAATATTTTTTTAGAATGCATACAAATTAATAATAAAGAGGCAAATAATCAAATTAAAAATTGGATAATAATTTGAACAGACACTTTGCAAAAGACGAAATAGAAATGAGACATAAGTACATGAATAAGTGCTTGCCATTCATCAAGGAAAGGCAAACTAAAAACAAGATGAAATACCATTATACACTTGGCAGTGTTGCTAAAATATAAAAGACTGACAGGACAAAATGGTGTCAATGATATAGATCCATTGGAAGTCCAATATATTGTTGATGAAAATGGAAAAATGTTAAAAGCAACTTTGAATGAAGGACTAGAATTTCTTATGAAATTAAACACACCACAGTGAAGAATTGCCAATTCCAATCCTGAGCATTTACCAAAGAGAAATTAAAACATATTCTCACAAATTGACAGTACAATTTGTATTGTAGTTATATTAGGTATCTATTGCTGTATAACTAATTAGCACACACTGGCTTAAAACAACACATAATTATTGTCTAACAGGTTTTGTGGGTCAGAGACTGAAGCACATCTTTTTTTTTTTTTTTAAAGATTTTATTTATTCATTTAACAGAGAGAGAGAACACAGGCAGGTAGAGAGGCAGGCAGAGGCAGAGAGAGGAGCAGGCTCCCTGCAGAGCAAGGAGCCCGATGCGGGACTTGATCCCAAGACTCTGGGATCATGACCCGAGCCAAAGGCAGTTGCTCAACGAACTGAGCCACCCAGGTGTCCCTGAGACTGAAGCACATCTTAACTGGATCTTATGCTTAGTGTTTCACATGAATGAAATTACAGTGTCAACCAGAATGCATTTTTACCTTGACGCTCACCTGGGAAAGAATCTACTCCAAATGTCACTAGGGGTTTTTGGAAGAATTAATTGTCTTGTGGTTGAGAGCTGAGCACCCCACTGCTGGCTTACTGTTTGTTGGAAGCTGCCTTTACTTCCTAGTCATGTAGTCCTTTCAAAATGACTATTTCTTCCAAATTGGGTAAGGAGAAAGTCTCTAGAAAGAGATTACTAGCAAGACATGGAATTGTATAACAACAAAACCATGGGAGTGACATACTATCACCTTTTCTATATTCTGTTGGTTAGAATCAGGTCACAGGTATTCTCCACTCAAGAAGAGGAGATCATACAAGCACATGAGCACCAAGTAGTGAGCACAACAGGAGAACACCCTAGACTCTGTCCACCATAAAGTTTACAAGAACTTTATTTATAATAGCAGAAAACTGGAAAGAGCCAAAGTGTTGATCAATAGGAAAATGAATGAATAAACTGGAGTAAAGCTATGAATAAATAACTACTCAGCAATCATAAGGCACTAACTATTGATATATGCAATGATGTAAATAAACCTTAAAAATATGTTGATTAGTGAAATAAGCCTTACACAAAAGACTGCATAGAGTATGATTCTATTTATTTGAAATTCTATAACAGGAACAACTAATTTATGATGAGAAAGATTAAAGAAGCAATTTTCCCTTGGAGATGGGAATGAGACTGATTAAGAAGAGACATGAGAGAATTTTCTGAGATGAAGTAATGTTCTATAGCACTACTGTAATGTGCCTGATTAGGGAGCTCAGGTTAAATCACTAAAGTGCTGGGAGTCATGCTGTATGAGTGACACTAAAAACTGTAATACTTAGTAAGGATATTTTCTCAAAGTTTATCATTCACTTCATTTCCAAAAAAGT
This sequence comes from Nasua narica, assembly GCA_028533885.1. Taxonomy (NCBI): domain Eukaryota; kingdom Metazoa; phylum Chordata; class Mammalia; order Carnivora; family Procyonidae; genus Nasua; species Nasua narica. Next base: position 60,385,790 of record CM052801.1, on the reverse strand, counting down.
TTATTTCTAGATAAAAATTATGAGATTCTTTATCACAAATGAACTTCAGATAAAAAATATAGAAGAAAGTATAGAATTAGAAAAATCACCATTTTGCCATCCTCAATATAATCATTGATTTGGGCAATGATTACCAATGGTTCTAAAACTGCTGGGTGAGAGGATATTGGATCACAGGACAGTCACAGTTCTCAAAATATCAGTCAACAGAATGTATATTGACTGTAAAGGGAAAGATATATTACACTGGAGAAATCTGACATAAAAAAAACATTTAAAAAATGATCAAACTTGGCATCACTTAAATCATGGTGAGACAACCTGACATTAATGACCTGAACTCTTTAAAAATGTCAATTGGTAAAAGAAAAGAGGCAAAGAGGACTATTCTAGATCAAAGGAAGCTAAAGAGTTCTGATAAGCAAATACAGTAAATGACTCTTAAATGGTCCCTAGATTTAATAATAAAACTCTAAAGAACTGTGGAGGAAGAGTTGAAGAAATTTGAATATAATATCTATTAGACAATATTTCTTTAACAATGTTAAATTTCTTGGATGTGACATAGATAGTGTAGTTATTTACAATAGTTTCCTTGTTAAAGAGATACATGGCAAAATATTTAAATGCAAAATTTCATGCTATCTGAAACTATTTCTGATGGTTCAGCAAATAATAGATAATAGGCCATAGGGAAAGAAAGAGGAAAGAAGAAAGAAAGAGAGAAAGAAATAAAGAAAGAAAGAAAGAAAGACAAGGGCAAGATGATAATTGGTAAATCTAAGTTAAGGGTATGCATGCTCTTCTTTCAACTTTTATGTAAGTTCAAAATTGTCCAAAATTTTAATGACTATAATTTCACTGTTAACCATGATGGTATATTTAGTACCATGCTAGCCCTCCCACTATACACAATTATAAAATTTGACAAAATATATGGAGCAGGCACACCTGGGTGGCTCAGTAGGTTAAAACCTCTGCCTTCGGGTCAAGTCATGATCTCAGGGCCCTGGGATCGAGCCCCCCATCAGGCTCTCTGCTCAGCAAGGAGCCTGCTTCCTCCTCTCTCTCTGCCTGCCTCTCTGCCTACTTGTGATCTTTCTCTCTCTGTCAAATAAATAAATAAAATCTTAAATATATATATATATTAAAGATTGCTCTCTCTCTATATATATATATCTATATATATATAGAGAGAGAGAGCAATAGTTTTCAAACATTATAAAACAGGCAATAGAAGATTATGGTTGCTGACAAAGGGAAACACAGGAAGTGAGCCCAATTATTGTCCTGATTTTCAGCCAAGAGACACTTTCCAGAATGTATTAGAGAGGCGGAGCACAAACCATGTCAATCTTCCTGAGCTGAACAGAGTTCAAAGTTAGGTGTTGTGTAGGTGGCTGGATTTTGTAAGGGAAAATAAAAGACAAGGGGAGCTATGCAGAGAGAAGCTCCAGAAATCCACAGAAGGATACCAATGAATACTAAGTTGCATGTGTGCAAGGTAGAATACAACTACTGAGGATACATAAACTAAATGGAGATTCCAGAGTTTACAAAGTACTAGCAGTTATTCAAATTCTGATCAACCAAGTAGAACAGACATTACTGAATAGTATAGTATGGACATTAGATGAGACTTGCCTCATTCACATGAGATATTTAGATAAGACATAGTTGCACACCTAAGAAGAAGAAAAGAGAAGAGGGACAGAAAATTTATTTGAGGAAATAATAACTGAAAACTTTTCTAATCTGGGAAAGGAAACAGACATGCAGACTGAGGAGGCACAAAGAACTCCCATCAAAATCAACAAAAATAGGCCACCATCAAGACATATTGTAATTAAATTACAAAATATACAATATAAAAATTTTTATATAATAAAGATAATATATATAAAATAAAATATTATAATTTGCAAAATATAATATAATATAAAAAATAAGGAGAAAAATTCCTAAAAGCAGCAAGAAAAAACAAGTCTGGAACTTAGAAGAGAAGACCCAAAAGACTATCTGCAGCTTTCTCAACAGAAATTTGGCAAGTCAGAGGAGAATGGCATGATATATTAAATGTATTGATTGGGAAAAATCTGCAGCCAAGAATACTCTATCCAGCAAGGTTATCATTCAGAATAGAAGGAGAGAAAGAGTTTCCCAACAAACAAAAACTAATGGAGTTTGTGACCACTAAAACAGTCCTACGAGAAATATTAAAGTGGATTCTTTAAGTGGAAAGAAAAGACCAAAAGTGACAAAGACCAGAAAGTAACAGAGAAAATATCCACAGACAATGACAAAACAAGTAATAAAATGAAAATAAATACGTATCTATCAATAATTACTCTGACTGTAAACAGACTGAATACTCCAATCAAAAGACATAGGGTATCAAAATGGATAAAAAGAAAAGACCCATCTATATGCTGCCTATAGGAGACTCATTTTAGGCCTAAAGACATATTCAGATTGAAAGTGAGGGGATATAGAAATATTTATTATGCAAATGAACATCATAAAAGTCAGAGTAGTACTATGTATGTAAAACAAACTAGATTTTAAACCAAACACTAAGACAAGAGATGAAGAAGAGCTCTATATCATAATAAAAGGAACTATCCAACAAGAATATGTAACAATTTTAAATATTTATGCCTTCAATGTGTGAGCACCAAAATATATAAAACAATTAATACTAAACATAAAGGAATTCATTGATAATAATACAATAACAGTAGGGGACTTTAATACCCCATTAACATCAGTTAACAGATCTTCTCAGCAGAAAATCCATAAGGAAACAAAGGATTTGAATGATGCACTGGACCAGAAGGGTTTAAGACATATGTTAGAACATTTCATCCTAAAGAGCAGAATGCACATTCCTTTCAAGAGTACGTGGGGTATTCTCCAGAATGGATCAAATACTACATCACAAATCATGTCTCAGCAAGTACAAAAGATTGAGATTTTAAAAAGTATACAAAGTACAAAGTACAATATACGTTTGCTTTTCCCTCTGAGAAACAAACTGAGGGTTTGGGATTCATTGTTTACATATAACACCCAGTGCTCCATGCAATACATGCCCACATTTTCTTTTTTTTTTTAAGATTTTATTTATTTATTAGAAAGAGAGCACAAGCAGGGGAAAAGCAGACAGAGGGAGAAGCAGGCCCCCGACTGAGTAAGGAGCCCAGTGCAGGACTCAATCCCAGGACCCCGGGATCATGACCAGAGCCAAAGGCAGATGCTTAAACAATGGAGCCACCCAGGCATCCCACATGGTCACCTTAATACCCATCACCGGGCTAACCCAACCCCCACCCCCTTCCCTCCTAAAACCCTCAGTTTGTTTCTCAGAGTCCAGTCTCTCATGGTCAGTCTCCCCCTCTGATTCCCCCGACCCTTTGCTTTTCCCTTCCTTTTAGTGTCCTCCATGCTATTCCTTATGTTCCACAAATAAGTGAAACTATATGATAATTGACTTTCTCTGCTTGACTTATTTCATTCAGCATAATCTCCTCCAGTTCTGTCCTTGTTGATGCAAATATTGGGTATTCAAACTTTCTAATGGCTGAGTAATATTCTATTGTATATATGGACCACATCTTTATCCATTCATCTGTTGAAGGACATCTTGGCTCTTTCCAGTTTGGCTGTTGTGGACATTGCTGCTATGAACATTGGGGTGCATGTTCCCCTTCTTTTCACTACATCTGTATCTTTGGGGTAAATATTCAGTAGTGCAATTGCTCAGTCATAGGGTAGCTCTATTTTTAATTTTTTGAGGATCCTCCACACTCTTCCAAAGTGGCTGTACCAACTTATATTTCCATCAACAGTGTAAAAGGGTTCCCCTTTCTCCACATCCTCTCCAACATTTGTTGTTTCTTGCCTTGTCAATTTTTGCCTTTCTAACTGGTGTAAGGTGGTATCTCAATGTGGAATTGATTTGAATTTCCCTGATGGTTAATGATGACGAACATTTTTTCATGTGACCATTAGCCATTTGTATGTCTTCATCAAAGTGTCTGTTCATGTCTTCTGCCCATTTTTTGACTTGATTATTTGTTTTTTGGGTGTTGAGTTTGAAAAGTTCTTTATAGATCTTGGATATCAACCCTTTGACTGTACTGTCATTTGCAAGTATCTTCTCCCATTCCATGGGTTGCCTTTCTGTTTTGCTGACTGTTTTATTTGCTGTGCAGAAGCTTTATATCTTGATGAAGTCCCAAAAGCTCATTTTTGGTTTTGTTTCCCTTGCCTTTGGAGACGTGTCTTGAAAGAAGTTGCTGTGGTCAATGTCCAAGAGGTAACTGCCTATGTTCTTCTCTAGGATTTTGATGGATTCCTGTCTCACAGTGAGGTCTTTCATCCATTTAGAGTTTATCTTTGTGTACAGTGTAAGAGAATGGTTGGGTTTCAGTCTTCTACATATAGCTGTCCAATTTTCCCAGCACCATTTATTGAAGAGACTGTCTTTTTCCCACTGGCTATTTTTTCCTGCTTTCTCAAAGATTATTTGACCATACAGAAGAGAGTCCATATCTGGGCTCTCTACTCTGTTCCCTTGGTCTAGGTGATGGTTATTGTGCCAATACCATGCTGTCTTGGTGATCACCACTTTGTAATATAGCTTGAAATCAGGCAACATAATGCCCCCAGCTTTGTTTTCCTTTTTCAATATTTCCTTGGCAATTCAGGATCTTTTCTGGTTCCATACAAATTTTAGGACTGTTTGTTTAAGTACTTTGAAAAATTCCAATGGTATTTTGATCAGGATGGTATATAAAGTATAGATTGCTCTGGGCAGCATAGATATTTCAACAATGTTTATTCTTCCAATCTATGAGCATGGAATATTTTTCTATCTTTTTGTGTCTTCTGTTTCTTTCATGAGTATTCTGTAATTCCTACAGTATAGATCTGTTACCTCTTTGATTAGGTTTATTCCAATCTATCTTATCACTTTTGGTGCTATTGTGAATGGAATCAATTCTCTAATTTCTCTTTCTACAGTTTCATTGTTAGTGTATAAGAAAGCAGCTGATTTCTGTGCATTGATTTTAGATCTTGCCACATTTCTAAATTGCTGTATGAGTTCTAGTAATTCAGGGGTGGAGTTTTTTTGGGTTTTCCACATAAAATATCATGCCATCTGTGAAGAGAGAGAGTTTGACTTCTTTGCCAATTTAAATATGTTTTATTTCTTTTTGTTGTCTGATAGGTGTTGCTACGACTCAGTACTATGTTGAACAACAGTGGGAAGAATGGGCATCTTTGTCATGTTCCTGATCTTAAGGGAAAACCTCTCAGCTTTTCTTCATTGAGAATATTTGCTGTGGGTTTTATTCATAAATGGATTTTATGAAATTGAGGAATTTTCCCTCTTTCCCTATACTCTGAAGAGTTTTAATCAATAAAGAATGATGTATTCTGTCAAATGCTTTTTTCTGCATCCATTGTGAGGACCATGTGGTTCTTCTATATTCTCTTATTAATTTGTTCTATCACATTGATTGATTTGCAAATACTGAACCACCCTTGCATCCCAGGAATAAATCTCACCTGTTCATATTGAATAATTTTTTAATATACTTTTGGATCCTATTATCTAGGACCTTGTTGAGAATCTTGGCATCCATACTCATCAGGGATATTGGTTTGAAATTCTCCTTTTTGATGGGGTATTTGCCTGATTTGGGGATCAAGGTAATGCTGGCCTCATAGAAAGAGTCTGGAAAATTTTACCTCTGTTTCTATTTTTTGAAGCAGCTTCAGGAGAATAAGTATTATTTCTTCTTTGAATGTTTGGTAGAATTCCCCAGGGAATCCATCAGGTCCTGGAATCTTGTTTTTTGGGAGGTTTTTGATCACTGCTTCAATCTCATTACTAGATATTGGTCTATATAGGTTGTCAGTTTCTTCCTGTTTCAGTCTTGGAAGTTTAGAGGTTTCCAGGAAGGCATCCATTTCTTCTATATTACTTAATTTATGGGCGTATAGCTGTTGATAATAATTTCTGATGATTATTTCTATTTCCCTGGTGTTAGTCATGATCTCCCCTTTCATTCATAATTTTATTAATTTGGGTCTTTTCTCTTTTCTTTTGGATAAGTCTGGCTGGTGGTTTAGTGATCTTATTTCTTTCAAAGAACCAGCTTCTAATTTCATTAATGTTTTCTACTACTGTATTTCTGGTTTCTAATTCATGAAACCAGAATTTCTAATTCAGATCTAATTCAACAGATCTCTGTTCTAATCTTAATTATTTCCCTTCTTGTGCATAGGTTAGATTTAATTTGTTAATTCTCCAGACCCTTAAGGAGTAAAGACAGTTTGTGAATTCAGGATATTTCTATTTTTTTACGTGAGGCTTGGGTGACTATGTATTTCCCCTTAGGACTGCTTTTGCTGTATCCCATTGGTTTTGGATCAATGTGTCTTCGTTCTCATTGGTTTCCTTGGAGGATAGACCCTTTGAGAATGATGTAGTGTTCTTCTGTATCTCTGACTACAGTCTTTAGCTTAAAATTTAATTTATCTGATATGAGAATTGCTACCCCAGCTTTCTTTTGAGGTCCGTTGGCAAGAAAGATGGTTCTCCATCCTTTCACTTTCAGTCTGAATGTATCTTTTGGTTCCAAATGTGTCTCTTGTAGACAGCATATGGACGGGTCCTGTCGTTTTATCCATTCTGCAACCCTGTGCCATTTTATGGGAGCATTTAGGCTGTTCATGTTGAGAGTGATTATTGAAAGATAAGTGTTTATTGACATCATATTGCCTGTGAAGTCCTTGTTTCTATAGATGACAAATTTCTGTTCTAAGTCAGTCATGAGCACATAAACACGTAGAACCCCCTTTAATATTTCCTGGACTGCCGGCTTGGTGGTCATATACTCTTTTAATCCTTGCCGGTCTTGGTAGCTCTTTATCTCTCCATCCATTTTGAATGTCAGCCTTGCTGGATAAAGAATTCTTGGCTGCATGTTCTTCTTGTTTAGTGCCCTGAATATATCATGCCAGCCCTTTCTGGCTTGCCAGGTTTCTGTGGACATGTCTGATGTTATTCTGATGGGCTTTCCTCCGTATGTAAGGAATCTCTTCCCCCAGCTGCCCTCAGGACCTCCTGTCTAAAATTATAATTTGCACATTTTAAGATTATGTGTCTTGGTGTTTTTCTAGATTCACTGATCCTGGCAGGTGTTCTTTCCACTTCTAGGACATGAACACTTGTTCCATTCCCCAAATTGGGGAAATTTTCATTCAGAATCTGGTCAGCTATATCTTCTAGACTTCTGTCATTGGTTTCCATGAATTGATTAAGTTCTTCTTTGATTTCCTCATTGACACATACATTCTTTTTTTTAATATTTATTTATTTGACGGAGAGAGAGAGAGAGATCACAAGTAGGCAGAGAGGCAGGCAGAGGGAGAAGAGAAACAGGCTCTCTGCAAAGCAGGGAGCCTAATGCAGACTTGATCCCAGGACCTTGAGATCATGACCCAAGACAAAGGCAGCCACTTAACCAGCTGAGCCACCCAGGCGCCCTGACACAAACATTATTAAGGATGGTCTTTAGCTTCCAAGTTTTTGAATTTCTTTCAAACTTTTTCTTGTGATTGAGTTCCAGTTTCAAAGCATTGTCATCTGAGAACATTCAGGGGATAATTTCAATCTTTTGGTATGAGTTGAGATCTGATTTGTGACCCAGTATGTGGTCTATTCTGGAGAAAGTTCCTTGTACACTTGAGAAGAATAAGTATTCTGGTTTTAGGGTGGAATGTTCTGTATATCTATGAGGTCCATCTGGTCCTGTGTCTCATTCAAAGCTCTTGTTTATTTGTTGATTTTCTGTTTAGATGATCCATCTATTGCTGAGAGTGGACTGTTAAGTTCCCCTATAATTAATATATTATTATCAGTATGTCTCTTCATTTTGAGTAGCAGTTGGCTTATGTAGTTGGCTGCTGTCATGTTGTACATAAGGAGTCTCTTCCCCCTAGCTGCCCTTAAGATGTTTTCCCTGGTTTTTAAGATTCGCAAGTTTCACCATCACGTGCCTGGGGGTCGGTCTGTCCTCCTTGATCTTGGGGGGTGGTATCTCTGCCTCTAGGACACAAATGTTTGTTCCATTCCCCAGATTAGGGAAATTCTCAGTTAGGATTTGCTCAACTCTATCTTCTAGTCCTCTCTTTCTCTCCACCCCCTCAGGGATCCCAAAAATTTTGACTTTGGAATATTTCATGGTGTCATTTATTTCTCTAATTCTGTTTTTATAAATTCTAAGCTGTTTGCTCCAGGCCTCCTCCTGTTTCTTCTTTTCTATCAGTTTGTGTTCTAAATCACTAATTCATTCTTCTGCCTCATTTACCCTAGCTATTAGAGTACCTAGATTAGATTGTATCTCATTGATAGCATTTTTAAGTTCTGCCAGTTCAGCTCTCACTTCTGCCCTTCGAGAATTTATGTTGCCATTAATGGTTTTCTCCAATGCAGCTATTATCTACATAACTGTTACCCTGAATTCTATTTCCAACATCTTGCTTATATCCCTATCCATTAGTTGTTTCACAGAGGTCACAATCTCTGAAATTTTTGTGTTGGGGATTCTTCCCTCTAGTCATTCTGGTGAGAGATTGTTGAAGGAATATAGTGTCCAAACTATTGATCACAACCCAAGCAAGATGCACCTGTTTTATAGGAACCTTAGGGTTGTTGGCCTCTTGTTCTTTCAGCCTGTCTTCTGGGCGAGGAGTCTACCATTCTGTTACTCATGCAACCCCATTTGGGCAGAATTCCCCTGCCCTCATGGGGGAGATGGGCTCAGTGGATCCCAGTTTAGGGAGCTTTTATTCTCTGGCGGCTTTCCCTGGTGGCTTTCTGTGCCTCTTCTGAGAGTCAGAGCAGAATTGACTGTATCCAATCCTCTGTCTCAAAACAGAGAGAATGCAGTCTGTTCTCCAGAAAGCCCTCCAGGCCACACTTACTGTGTTTTTGTCTGTGATGCCAAAAACCACAGCATTCTGGGTTGGGCACCCCACAGCAGCACTTCCAGCCCTCGCCTCCAAGTGAAGGCACATTTCTGCCCTTTGTGCTTCTAAAACCACCAGCCACCCCCAGTTCACACATGTACCCCCGCAGCTCCAGGTTTCAGTCTGGAAGGCTGCCTTTAAGTCCTTTCCTCATGGCTACAGGTCTGCGAGTGTCTGCCTGTCCCAGCATGGGATGTTTTTGTGCTCCTGTGTTGTTTCATCTTCCCGATGATGCCAGTGCTTATGGCAGCTTCCTCCCCCTTCCATTTATCTTTTGATATCTGCCCAGAATTGTGGCTCCCTGCTTCATACCTCAAAACTAGCTGCCAGAGGTATTCTGTTGCTATAGATCCTGATATATCTTCTTACATCTCAGGCTGATTTCATGGGTGTTCAGAGTGGTCTGGTAGATATCCAGCTCAGTTCAGGGGACTGGTTGAAATAGGGTCCCCTACTCCTCTGCCATCTTGGCCCCCTTCCCTCTACACAATTCTTTATAACCATTTATTTTTTTTGGCATTTAAGAAAAGGATATTCAAATATTTTAAAAATAAGTGTGAAGCTTTTAATACATAAAATAGAGTTTGAGTACTGCTTTTCTTCAGTAACTGAATTTAAAACTGTAGAAACAAAATAAAAAATGAGGAATGGCTAACTATTGCCACTGAAATAACTTGAAGTAAATGCTGAAGAAAAGAATGAGTTGTGTCAAGGTACTGACCCATACTTTCTCAGAGAGGCCATAGACTGAAAAGCATGTAGTCAACTTTTCAGAAAAAAATCATCCTCATCTTGCTGTCTCACCCCTATATGGCCAAAGTTGCTTTAGAAATGACAAGGAAGGACTGTGCAATATGAATCACTGTCAGAGAGTTTTGGCAATAATATTCTGGGTCAAGCTAGCATACTCAAAATGCTTCCTATCAAAATAGCACAGTGACTATATGGTGTCCAATAAAAATGAGAATCTGGAGTTGTGGTTATGAAAGCACTGCAAATTAATAAACAATTCACTTTGTTATTTGAATTTCCCAAAGTAAAGTAGGTCTCAAAGAGCCTAGGAAGCACTGATATTCAGGAGCAATGATTGGGGGGAGGGATGAAACAGAAGGGGTAGAATCAAAAAATAAGCCAGAGAGATTTTATCACAAAGTCAGTGTGAGGGCAAGTAGAAAAAAACATTTTACATTTCTAGTTGCCATCACCAACAGCAATAATTCTCTCAGTCCCCCAAGTTTGTGTTAAAGCTTCAAAGCAAGATTCTAAATCCTTTCACAAGTTTTCGTTAAGATAAAGCAGAGCATTTCCTTACACAGTTTGGGTAAAGATATTTAGCCACCCTATATCTATTAAAAAAATTTAAAGAACCCATAGTGCTAGAATATTTCTGTGAGTTTGGAGAATTCATTTAATGAATGTATATACTGTAAAATGAGGATAATAAAGTTTAGGCGGTCTTTTTGCCTTGACCATTTATGTCAGGTTGTGAGTGAAATTATTCTTGTTTTTTCCTACCAAATGACATATGCATATGGCATATATCTGTTAAGATTATTTCTTCCACAAACTCTATAGGATTAATTTTTGCTGTATTTGATTATGTTGCTGATCATAATAATTCTACAAATCAATAAGGAATCCTGAGTTGTTGGACTCAAGAGCAAGCAGCATACCCATTTTTCATCTTAGATAGACTTACCTCATCTCCTTTTGCTGAATCCATTCTGTACAGGGGATAAGCTAAAAATGTACAAATGAATGATGCCTGATTTTTGTCCTTCAATTTTGGCACATTTTTTTGTTCAAAAGTAGTGCTCAGGATTTTGTGCTCAAGATATGTCAAATGGTCTGAATTATCTTCCTCTGAGTTTCTCTTATGCAGGAGACTGCTTTGTCTAAGAAGCTCTCTTCCATGTCAACGTAACACTTTTGATGTATGCAGTAACTGTTGTTGCTTTCTTTACTTTTGACCAAGAATACCATGTTTGTTGTTTGTAGTTTTCACATAATTGTGTATATTTGAAAGATTATTCTATATATGT
>CM052801.1:60356048-60374203 GCA_028533885.1 Nasua narica | reverse complement strand
GGAGGGGGTGTTGAACCAGGAGAGACTGTGGACTCTGAGCAACAAACTGAGGGTTTTGGAGGGGAGGGGGTGGGGGGGTGAGCCTGGTGGTGGGTATCGAGAGGGGCACGTACTGCATGGAGCACTGGGTGTGGTGCATGAACAATCAATCTTGTAACACTGAAAAATTAAAATAAACAAATTTGGGGAGAAAAAAAAGGCAGTTAGTACATATGTATGACTTTGTGGGCCATATGCATCGTAACTACTCAGTTCTGCCTTATAGCATGAAAGCAATCATAAACAATACATAAATGAATGGGCTGGCTGTGTTCCAATAAAATTTTATTTACAAACAGAGGTACTAGGTCGGATTTATTTTATGAGCCATAGTTTTAATAGTCAATCGTTTTATCTTTCACATTTAGGTCTATGACCAAACTTCATTTAATTTTTGTGCATAGTGTGGCATAGAATCAAGGTCCATTTATTTCCATATGCATATGCAATTAATCTGACAGCATTTCTTAAAAAGATTATTTTTCCCTCACTTAATTACAATGGGATCTTTGGTGTAAGTTAACTGACTCTATTTGTGGACTTATTTTTGGAGTTTATTTTGCTCTATTGGTCTATTAGTCAATCCTTTTAGCAATATCACATTGCCTGAATCCTAACAAGCTTGTCATTAGTCTTCAAATCTAACAGTGTTAAGTCCTCCACCTTTGTCTTTTCTTCAAGATTATATTAACTATTCAAAGACCTTTGCATTGTGATATAAATTTTATAATTGGCTTGTTAATTTACACAAATACCATATATACCCTATGGGAATTTGATTGGGATTACATTTACTTTACTGATTAATTTTGGAATTGACATCCATAACACTATCAACCCTTCCAATCAATCTATAAACATATTATGCTTTTCCATTTATTTAGATCTTTTTTAAACACTTCTCAGAATGGTTTGTTGTTTTAGGTGTAATGGTTTCTTACATACTTAATTAGATTTATTTCTAAGTATCTGATTCTTTTTATTGTTATTTTTTCCCAAGTATGTTTATTTTATTTTTTCAGTGTTACAAGATTAATTGTCCATGCACCACACCCAGTGCTCCATGCAATACATGCCCTCCTCAAAACTCACCACCAGGCTCCCCCAAACCCCATCTCCTCCCCTCCAAAACCCTCAGTTTGTTGCTCAGAGTCCACAGTCTCTCATGGTTCATCACCCCCTCTGATATCCCCCCATTCACCTTTCCCTTCCTTCTCACAATGCCCTCCATGTTTTTACTTATGCACCACACGTGAGACCATAAGATAATTGACTCTCTCTGCTTGACTTATTTCACTCCGCATAATTTCTTGTTATTTTAAGTGACATTTTTAATTTTATTTGCCAGAACATTTTGTTAGTTTACCAAAATACAAATAATTTTTGCATCTTGAATTTTTTTCAAGAAGCTTTAATAAATTTACTAGTTAAATCTAATTTTTTTTCAAACTTTGCTTGTCCCTGATATCCAAAAGTTTTAAAACAACTAAAGAAACTACTGAACTACTATAGAGTATGGGTAATAAAAGCACTACCTAAAATAATGGGTATGAAAAAAGATTTAAAAACGTATAAAAGAATTCATGGAAATTGAAATTTTTATGATAATGTGAACTGAAGATTAGAAGAAGTCTATCAGATCTCTGTCTTGGTTGGATGAATAGTTAATGCTACCATTTACTAAGACTGGAAATACAAGGAAAAGAAAACTCTTTGGAAAAAATTATGAGATCAATTTTTAATAAATCCTTTTGAGTTGTCTGTAAGATATCTAAGGGAAATTTTCCATTAAGAAATTGAATATAGAAATGTGGACTTCAGCTATTTAAAGTTTTTAGAACTGTAAATGTTAGTTGAAGCCATGGAGACATAGATTAAAGCATATAAACAAAAAGAAGCTAAAAATTTTGGTAATGGAAAATGCCAATATTAAAGAAGCAGTGAAATGAGAAAAGGCAACAAAGGAGAAGAAAAAGAAGGGGCACCTGTGTGGCTCAGTGGGTTAAAGCCTCCGCCTTCAGCTCGGGTTGTGATCTCAGGGTCCTGCGATTGAACGCTGCATCAGGGTCTCTGCTCAGCAGGGAGCCTACTTCCCCCCCTCTGCCTGCCTCTCTGCTTGCTTGTGATCACTCTCTCTGTCAAATGGATAAATAAAATCTTTCAAAAAAAAAAAAAGAAGAAGAAAAGGAAATGTCCAAGAGAAGAGAGACAAGAAAGGGTAATCACAGAAGCCAATGAAAATAAGTTTTTCAACAGATAGAGCATGTTCTACAATGTTAACTGCAATGAAATGGTCAAGTGATAAAGGTACTGAAACTGAAATTACCATTTTAGAAGTCATTTACTTTTTTCCATATATAGTTCAGCAACATGATGAGGAAGGAAACTAAAATGAAGTAGATTGAATTGGAGTTGAGGAAATCAAAGAGAATGGAGCAAATTAGTGTTTGTAACATCTCTCATGTGAAGAAGAGGAGATAAGGCTCTGGACAAAGGGTGATACACATTCAAAGGAGGATATTTTTGAAGGAGAATATTTGGTAAGATTTATAGCTCTATTTTACTCAAAGAATTTGAAGCTATATATGCAAGAGAAGATAATTAATGGACAAGACCTTGCAGTACATAGGAGAGTGCATTCAATGTATAAACACCACCCGAATTAAATCAAACTTATTATTTATCATTTATTTATTTATTTGTTTGTTTGTTTGTTTTAGAGAGAGAGATAGACCATATGAGCAGGGGGAGAGGGAGAGAGAGAATCTTAACCAGGCTCCAAAATCAGCACAGAGACCAATGTGGGCCTCAATCTCATGACCCTGAGATTATGAACCGAGCTGAAATCAAGAGTTGGACACTTAACTGACTGGGCCAACCAGGTGCCCCTAAACTAAACTTTTGCATAATAGGATAGATAGAAACATAAATACTTATGTTTTGTAGATGTTAGGGCACAGAATTTGGATATAAGTTAACACCTGCTAGTTTTAACTTCTCTCCCACCTAGTCTCACACTCTATTATCTCACCTAGAATCTTTGAATTACTTTTAAGTTGTCATCAAGCGGATGGAAAAATTTACCACCTTGCTCTACTTTCCTTAAATATAAATCAGTCTTTCTGATCTTAAACCAGTCTTGCTAATGGATTTTCAGGTTGCCTAAGAGTTGTTTGATCTAGACTGGGCCCAACTAAGGTGGTTTGTGCTGCTCTAATGTCTCCTACCCTTCTCTCGGGAGCAACAGAGTAGCACAAAATACATATTTCTTTATACAATGGCATACTTACCTTGAAATCCTTTAGATATCCTAGGGTATTATGTCTTTAATTATGCCTATAAAAATCAAGTTGCAGATTTAATTAATATGTGTTGGTCTCTGTGAAGATAGGAACATAAAAGGAATAGACACTCATTCTATCTTTGGTACATAAGCTACCATCTACCCAATCTCCTCCAGAGTTAAGTGAATAGTAAAGCAATGTATGTTCTGAAGATTTTTGTTATAAGCTAATAATCATAGGGGCATAGAGACTTTAAAAAAAAACAATGCCAATTTACTACACTGCATTTAATAGATTGAACATCAACAAAGAAAGAAATAGATTTTATTGAAATATTTCTATAGTATCAGTGAAGAAGTTGATACATCTGGTAAATGGAGATTTATGATTACATTAATCAAAGGAAACTTTGAAGGTAATAAATTGAAATAGACAGGTTTAAATAACTATAACAGAAAATGAGTGGTCAAGATCATTTTTAAGAGACTTCCTCAAGACATTTAATATTAACGTAGCATTATAAAATCATATTATACCTCTATAACAAACAAATTAATATTTTGAAATGCTTCCCTTTGCATTTACCACAACATGCAAAATACATAAGGTGATGATTGGGAAGCTAATAAAAAAATGAGGCCGAGTTCATAAATTAATTCATTAGTCTAATATTTGTACAGTATATTTTTCTTTTAATGAACACTCATAAGTCGTATTAGCATTAGTGGGAGGAAGTTACACTTGCATGAGAAGAATGCATCAGTCAACATGTAAAAGTCTGAGAACTCTTTGTGAAGGATTTGTTATTTCAGTTTATTGCAAAAGTGCTGCCTGCATGACACAAGATAGAAACATTCAATCATGCAAATGTTTCTTAATACTTGCATGTTTTACATTGTAGGTAAAATGTATAAAGTATTTACTTCATTTTATCTGTAAAAAGAAAAAGCAACTAACATTTGCCAAACACCAAGCATGTGCCAAACACTGTGCTAAGTCCCTGATAAGTATGGTTATTGCCAAAAAATGCTATAAAATCATTCCAAAACTCATGGCTTAAAACAATCATTTACTTTCATGAGTCTGTGGGTCAATTAAACACTGGTTGATGAGATCTTAAGCTAGTGTAGATCATGGGTATGGGGGTTGTTCATGGGTATGGGGGTTGTCTAGGAGTTGTCTGATCTACTCTGGGTCGAGGTAAGGTAGTTTATTATGCTCTAACGTCCCTTACCTTTCTCCAGGGAGCAGCAGTGTAGTCCAGAAATATTCTTATGTTGTTGTCAAAGCAACAAGAGAGATTTAAAAGCTGAGTGGTACAGAAGCTTTACATATTTTGATCATGTTATGTCCTATGACATGCCATCTATTAAACAAGCCATACCCAAACTCAAAGTAAAGTGTTGGGGAAATATATTCTATATCTTTAGTGGGAGAAATGGCAAAGTCCTTGGGCAAAAGGACATGTATACAGGATGAGGTAAAGAACTGGGGCCGTTAACAGATTCTAAAATATACACTATTTTGTTTAATCCTCAACATATCCCCACAAAACAGTATTATTAGCTCCATATTACAAGTAGGAAACTGGAAAATTGAGAGGTTAAGTGATTTACCCAACTCATAGAGTTAATACGTTGCTGAGTTAATGACAAAATTCTTGATTTTTGTTGTTCTAATAATTTCCTATGCAAATAGTTTAAAAATTTGCAACTAAAATGGGCTGCCAATCCATATACAAATGATACTAGCAGATCAACAATGAGCCTATATATGTGGATATATGTATATACTCATTGATTAATAAAAGCAACCACTTGAATCAACAGAGTGATATTTATTTATTTATTTATTTAATATATTTTTTGGATTTTTTCATTATTTATTTTTTTATTAACATATAATGTATTATTTGCCCTAGGGTACATAGCTGTGATTCATCAGGCTTACACATTTCACAGCACATACCATAGCACTTACCTCCCCAATGTCCATAACCATAACCCCCTACCTCCCAGCCACCCTTAGTCTGTTCGTGAGTTTAGGAGTCTCTTATGGTTTGTCTTCATACCCATCCCATCTTGTTTCATTTCTCTTCCCCACCCTTCAACGACCTCCCGCCGTGCATCTCTAATTCTTCATATCAGAGCAATCATGTAATAATTGTCTTTCTCTAACTGACTTATTTTGCTTAGCGTAATACCCTCTAGTTTCATTCACATCATGGCAAATGCCAAGATTTCGCTTCTCTTGATGGCTGCATAGTATTTCATTGTATATATATATACACCACTCTTCTTTATGATTCATCTGTTGATGGACATCTAGGTTCCTTCCATAGTTTGGCTATTGTGGACATTACTTCTATAAACATTCGGGTGCATGTGACCCTTTGGATCACTACATTTGTATCTTATACTATGTTGAATAGCAGTGGGAATAGTGGTCTTCCCTGCTGTGTTCCTGATCTCAGGATCAGGAAGCTGAGAGCTTTTCCCCATTGAGAATGATATTCGCTGTGGGTTTTTCAGGGATGGTTTTGATGATGTTGAGGAATGTACCCTCTATGCCGACACTGTGAAGTGTTTTTGATCAGAAAAGGATGTTGTACTTTGTCAAATGCTTTTACCGCATCGAGAGTATCATATGGTTCTTGTTCTTTCTTTTATTAATGTATTGTATCACATGGATTGATTTACAGATGGTTAACCAACCTTACAGCCCAGGAATAAATCCCACTTGGTCATGGTGAATAATCCTTTTAATGTACTGTTGGATCCTACTGGCTGGTACTTTGGTGAAAATTTTTACATCTGTGTTCATCAAGGATATTGGTCTGTAATTCTCCTTTTTGATGGGGTCTTTGTCTGGTTTTGGGATCAAGGTAATGTTGGCCTCATAAAATGAGTTTGGAAGTTTCCTGTCCATTTCTATTTTTTGGACCAATTTCAGGAGAATAGGTATTAATTCTTCTTTACATGTTTGGTAGAATTGCCCTGGGAAGCCATCTGGCCCTGGGCTCTTGTCTATTGGGAGATTTTTGGTAAGTGCTTCAATCTCCTTACTGGTGATGGGTCTATTCACTTTTTCTATTTCTTCCTGGTTCAGTTTTGGTAGTTGTGTGTCTCTAGGAATGCATCCATTTCTTCCTGATTGTCAAATTTACTGGCATAGAGTTGCTCATAATATGTTCTTATAATTGTTTGTATTTCTTTGGTGTTGGTTGTGATTTCTCCACTTTCATTCATGATTTTATTAATTTGGGTCCTTTCTCTTTTCTTTTTGATAAGTCTGGCCAGGGGTTTATCAGTTTTATTAATTTTTTCAAAGAACCAGCTCCTAGTTGCATTGATTTATTCTACTGATCTTTTAGTTTCTATTTCATTGATTTCTGCTCTGATCTTGATTATTTCTCTTCTTCTGCTGGCGTTAGGCTTTCTTTGCTGTTCTTTCTCCAGCTCCTTTAGGTGTAGGGTTAGGTTACGTATTTGAGATCTTTCTTGTTTCTTGAGAAAAGCTTGTATTGCTATGTATTTTCCTCTCAGGAATGCCTTTGTTGTGTCCCATAGATTTTGAACAGTTGTATTTTCATTTTCATCTCTTTCCATGTATTTTTTTAATTCTTCTTTAATTTTCTAGTTAACCCATTCATTCTTTAGTAGGATGCTCTTTATCCTCCATATATTTGAGTTCTTTCCAACTTTCCTCTTGTGGTTGAGTTTGAGTTTCATGGCACTGTGGTCTGAAAATATGCAGGGAATGATCTCAATCTTTTGGTACCAATTGAGATATGATTTGTTTCCTAGGATGTGATCTATTCTGGAGAGTGTTCCATGTGCACTAGAGAAGAAACTGTATTCTTTTGCTTTGGGATGGAATGTTCTGAATATATCTGTGATGTCCATCTGGTTCAGTGTGTCATTTAGAGCCTTTATTTCTTTGTTGATCTTTTGGTTAGATGATCTGTCTATTTTGGTGAGGGGGGTATTAAGGTCCCCTACTATTGTTGTATTATTGTGGAAGTGTTTCTTTGACTTTGTTATTAATTGGTTTATATAATTGGCTGCTCCCACGTTAAGGGCATAGATATTTACAATTGTTAGATCTTCTTTGGGACAGTCCCTTTAAGTATGAGAGAGTGTCCTTCCTCATCTCTTATTATAGTCTTTGGCTTAAAATGTAATTTATCTGATATAAGGATTGCCACTCAGCTTTCAGTGATGTCCATTAGCATGGTAAATTGTTTTCCATCCCCTCACTTTAAAGCTGGAGGTGTCTTTGGGTCTAAGATGAATTTCTTGTAGACAGCATATAGATGGGTATTGTTTTTTTTATCCATTCTGATACTCTGTATCTTTTGATTGGGGCATTTAGCCCATTTACATTCAGGGTAACTATTGATAGATATGAATTTAGTGCCATTGTATTGCCTGTCAGGTGACTGTTAACTGTACATTGTCTCTGTTCCTTTCTGGTCTATGTTCCTTTTAGGCTCTCTCTTTGCTTAGAGGACCCTATTCAATATTTCCTGTAGGGCTGGTTTGGTGTTTGCAAATTCTTTTAGTTTTTGTTTGTCCTGGAAGCTTTTTATCTCTCCATCTATTTTCAGTGGCAGCCTAACTGGATATAGTATTCTTGGTTGCATATGTTTCTCATTTAGTTCTCTGAATATATCATGCCAGTCCTTTCTGGCCTGCCACGTCTCTGTGCATAGGTCTGTGACCAATCTAACATTCCTGCTGCTGTATGTTACAACCTTCTTGTCCCAAGCTGCTTTCAGGATTTTCTCTTTGTCACTAAGACTTATAAGTTTTACTACTAGATGATGGGGTGTAGACCTATTTTTATTGATTTTGAGTGGGGTTCTCTGTGCTGTTTGGATATTGGTGCTTGTTCCCTTCACCAGATTAGGGATATTCTCTATAATAATTTGCTCCAATATCCCTTCCACCCTTTTCTCTCTTTCTTCTTCTTCTGGGATCCCAGTTATTCTAATATTGTTGCATCTTATGGTCTCACTTAACTCTCGAATTCTCCCCTTGTGGTCCAGTAGTTGTTTGTCTCTCTTTTTCTCAGCTTCTTTATTCTCAGTCATTTGGTCTTATATATCACTAATTCGTTCTTCTGCCTCATTTATTCTAGCAGTAAGAGCCTCCATTTTAGATTTTACCTCATTAAGAGCTTTTTGGATTTCAACTTAGTTACATTTTAGTTCTTTTATTTCTCCGGAACGGGATTTTATTTCCCCAGAAATGGATTCTATACTATCTTCCATGCTTTTTTTTGCACCCAGCTAACACCTTCATATTTCTCATTTTGAACTCTATTTCTGACTTATTACTATTATCCGTATTGACTAGGTCTCTAGCCATCGGTACTGTCTCTTGTTCTTTTTTTTTGTGGTGAGTATGTCTGGCTTGTCATTTTATCGAGATAAGAATGGATTAGTGAGAGAGAAAAGTACTCTGGAGTTCCACAGTTTTCACTGATTGATGAACTTGATCTTGGCTGGATATTCTCAGTGATCTTCTGTGGGAGGGGCCTGTTGTGTGATTCTCAAATGTCTTTGCTGGAGGTGGAATTGCCCCACCATTGCCAGGGGATGGCCCAAGCAATTTGCTCAGGTTTGCTCTCGGGAGTCTTTGTTCCCTGAGCACTTTCCATACTGCCTTTGAGGCCGGGAATGCAAATGGTGGCCTCCCAGTCTCTGGCTGGAGGAGCTGAGTGCTCGGTGCCCCACTCCTTAGCACACCCTCAGAGGAAGGCAGTCAATCACTCCCATCTCCCTGGTCCCTGCCCAAGCTCGGAGCTCAGCAGCCCATGGCGGAGTGCCTTTATCTCTGGCGTGGCTCTGTCTGGAGCCAGCCAAACCCAGCAGATTTCTGCTGCATGCTCCTGTGCCACTCCTCCCAGAGGAGGAAGGAGGAGGTCTCTCCGGATCTGCCTCCCTCCTCAAAGATCCATGGCCCAACTGTGCCTTAGATCACGGTCTAAGGTAAGCTCAAGCTGATAGAGCACTGCACGGTTCCTTCTTTGGCTCTGGCTTCTCTGCCCGGTACCTGGGAGCTCTGCCGCACTCAGACACCCCCGGTCCCTTTGCGACCTCAAGGGTCCTGAAACCACACTGTTCCCGCGATGGCTGAATCCCCTGCTTAGCCTCTGGAGTTATGTCCCTCAGCGAAGCAGACTCTAAAAGTTCCAATTTTGTGCTCTACTGCTCTGTGGCTGCAGGGAGCTGGCTCCTCCCCCTGCAGTCTCTCTTCCCATTGCTTTGGATTCACTTTTTCCATACATCCTACCTTTTGGAAAGTGGTCAATTTTCTGCTCCTAGAATTGCTGTTCTTCCTCTCTTCTCTCTCCAGTCGAGTTTGCAGGCTTTTAGAATGGTTTGATTACTATCTGTCTGAACTTCTGGGATCCTACTCTATCTCAACCTCCTACTCCTCCGCCATTTTGCTGAATCTGGAGTGACATTTAAATTATGCTTCAGGTTCTCTCCTTTTTTTAATTGAAGTTTAGTTGACATACAATGTCACATTAGTTTTGGGTGTGCAACTTCATGATTCAACAACTTTATACATTACGCTATGTTCACCACAAGTCTAGCTACCATCTGTCACCATATGTTATTTTAACACAATTGACAATATATTCTCTATGCTAGTCCTTTCACCCCTGTGACATTCATTCCATAACTGTAAGTCTGTATCTCCCACTCTCCTACACTTTTTGCCCAGTCGTCTTCCCCCTAACCTCTTGCAAGCACCAATTACTTTCCTGTATTTATGGGTCTCTTCTTGCTTTATTTGTTTACCCATCTGTTTTGCTTTTAGATTCCACGTATAAGTGAAATCATATGGTATTTGTCTTCCTCAGTCTGACTTATTTCACTTTGCGTAATACCCTCTAGGTCCATCCATGTTTTCACAAGTAGGACGGTCTTATTCTTTTTTATGGTGATATATATATCACGTCTTCTTTATCCATTCATCTATTGGTGGGCACTTAAGTTGTTTCCATATTGGCTATTGTAAATAATGTTGCAATATATAGGAGTGCATAAATCTTTTCAAATTAGTGTTTTTCTTTTCTTTGGGTAAATATCTGGTAGTAAAATTACTGGATTGTATAGTATTTCTATTTTTAATTTTTGAGGAGTCCCTATACTGTCTTCCACAGCAGCCACACCAATTTACATTTCCACCAACATTGCATGATAGTTCTTTTTCCTCTATATCCTCATTAACACTTGTTATTTCTTCTATTTGACATCAGTCATTCTGGCTGCTGTGAAGTGATAGCTTATTGTGGTTTTGACTTGCATTTCCTTGATGATTAGTGATGCTGAACATCTTTTCATGTGTCTACTGGCCCTTGGTATGTCTTAGGAAAAATGTTTCTTCAGGTCTTCTGCCCATTATTTATTTATTTATTTTCTAAGATTTTATTATTTATTTGACACACAGAGACAGAGAAAGAGAGCACAAGTGGAGGGAGCTGGAGGCAGAGGGAGAGGGAGAAGCAGGCTCCCCACCAAGCAGGAAGCAGGGAACCCGATGAGGACTCCATTACAGGACCCTGGGATCATGACCTGAGTTGAAGGCAGCCACTTAATCAACCGAGCCACCCAGGTTGCTTCGGCTACTCAGGGTCTTTTGTGGTTCCATACAAATTTTAGGATCATTTGCTCTAGTTCTGTTAAAAAATGCTACTGATATTTTGATAAGGATTAAATTGGTCCTGCACATTGCTTGGGGTAGTACAGACGCTTTAACAATATTAATTCTTATAATCCATAAATACAAAATATCTTTACATTTCAATTTCTTTCATCAGTTGGTCTTACCATTTTTAGGTACAGGTCATTCACTTCCTTGGATAAGTTTATTCATAGGCATTTTATTCTTTCCAGGGAAATTATGAATGAGATTGTTTTCTTAATCTCTCTTTCTGCCACCTCATTATCAGTGTATAGAAACACAACAGACTTTTGTACATTACTTTTATACCTGCAATTTTACTGAATTCATCAATTACTTCTAATAGTTATTTTTTTTGGTGGTCTTTAGGGTTCTCTATGTATAGCATCATGTCATGTGCAAATAGTGATTATTTTACCTCTCCTTACCAATTTGGATGAATTGTATTTCTTTTTTTAAATGTTTTTTATTTCTTTATCTTTATTTTTTATTTCTTTTTCTTGTTCAATTGCTGCTCCTAGGATTTCTAGTACTTTGTTAAATAGAGTCAGCTAGCCTAGACTTCCTTGTCTTGTCTTGTTCCTAATCTTAGACACTCCCAATTTTTCACAATTCATATGATGTTACTTGTGGATTTGTCACATATGGCCTAATTGTGCTTTAATTTTAAATTGCTCATAAATATAAAATCTCTGCCAGAGAGGTATGTGACAAGATGATTTTGTCCTTCTAAACTTCCTTTATCATCCCAATTGTGAAGAAACAATATAATCAGTTTTCTTTCTCTTTTTCTTTCTGATTCTGGGCTGAGGGATGTTGAAAAAGTTGTGAAAGCAGACTAACTACAATTTTACACATGTACAGACATACTTTGGGAAAGAAAGAAATAAGTTGAGGGAACACATACTATGTAGCATAAGTTTTCTCAAAAAGTGTATTAATGATAATATAATTTATTCAGACATATATAAAAACATATTCAAGTTTCCTCCATCCTTAAAAACATATAGCAGCAAAAATTTCCCTGTCATTCCTTCAACTTACTATTGTATCTTTTTTGTAACTTATAGTACTCAAATCATATGGTTGTCATGAGAATTAAATGAGGTAATATCTGGTAACCACTTTGAAAAATTCCTAGCATATTAAGTACTTAATAAAAACTCTCTCCTTTGATGATACCGCATTGTTATGTCTTCTTCCTTTTTTTAACATACTAATTCCTCCTCCCAATACCTATATGTATGTTTTCTCCCAGTTTATTTTTATACTTCTTTTCTATAATCTTTTGTTAATCTTATCTAATAACATGAGTTTAACTATTATGTTGGTGCCAAAAACTCTCAAATCTATGTTTGGCCTAACCACTCTCCAAATACCACTTTCTGTTTCAATTTAACACAATTTCTTCATATTCAGTTTCCTAGTGACAGAAAAACTGCTCAGTAGTCTGATCACATAATCCCTTTATATACTTGAAGATTACAACTTTCATGCCCTAGCCATCTTTTTTGCTAAACTAAGTACTCCAATCCTTTTAACCATTTCTTATAGAGCCTGTTTTCCATTCCTTTGAAATTCTTTATTTTTCTGTACCTTCCCATCTCTCTATATTCTTTTTATAGTATATTCATTCTTTGCAATTCTCAAAAAAAAAAGTTTTGACTAATGTTGGTTAAAATGAAAATGAATTCTAAACTTGGTTGCTAATTTCATATGAGGTTTCATTATTTAGATTTTAGGTAAGAGCAATAATTTTCCTGTTCTGCTTGATTTTAGCTGGGTCTGTTTCAAAAGATAAACAGATAAATTTAAATTAATATGAATGAAAATATTAAGACCTCAAATTTTGGGGTTTATGCATAGCAATTTGTCATTATTAATTCATATTGTTCACTATGTGAAGGTAACCAAACAAAATAGAGTCCAGTATTGGGCACATCTAGGCTTATTCCATATCCTAGGAGGCCAGCTAAAGGAGTTCTTATGAGGATATATAGAACATCATTTTACACTACAAAAATCAAAACCCAGAAGTATAGTGAATGTAGGAGTGAATTCAAAATAAACTAGTGTCTTATTTATGAATGAGTCATCAGACACAGGCAGCTTTCTGAAAAATTTGAATATGTAAACATTTTATAAAATATCTGAGAATATGAAGTTGAATTCTAAACCCTCACACACCAAATTTCTTTAAAATATTCTCTTTAGGGGTGGTTGGGTGGCTCAGTTGATTAAGTGTCCACCTTCAGCTCAGGTCATGATCCAGGGGTCGTGGGATCAAGATCCACATCAGGCTCCTTGCTTCTCCCTCTCCCTCTGCTCCGCCCCTCTGCTCATGTGCTCTCTCTCTCTCTCATACATAATTAAATAAATAAAAAATAAAATAAAACAAAAATCTCTTTAAACCATTGTCCCCATGAACACTCTGGCCACTCACAATATATACTCATCAATCTTTTCTCATTAGGGCTTCTAAGAGTTTGAGGAACTGTTTGTGCAGCAATTACAACTATGTTCAAAACAGTCATATCATATAGCTCTATTGTTTATAGATTGACAATAAAGAACCCATGGGGATCCAAAGCACTATAAATCTCTAAATATCCTTGGGGCTATAGGGAAGTTTCAAAAGCACTGATAAGAAACAGGTTGTAGATATTAAGCAGATATGGTGTTTAAAACAGTCACACATGTATCAAACACATGTGAGGTAAATATTAATCTAAGATAAGACCAATATTTACCTTAAGAAACACTGCAAAATTGTTCTAACCAAAAACCCCAGTGCATACTTGTATTTTTATATACATTCCATTACTAAAATTAATTTTGACAAAAATTTTGATCTACTTTTATTTTGACATCTAAGGAACATTTACAGCAATGCAAAAAAGTACATAGCACTTTCTATTATATTGCTGTAGTCCATTTATTCAGTTAAAGGAAACACCATTATGTAACAACTTTTTTATAATCAGCTTTGTGCTCCCTTCCTTGAAAAGTTTACAATTTACAACAACTAAGAGTATGGACTAAAAAAATAAAGAACTTTGGAAAGAGAAAAATTCAGCTTAAAATCCTGTTTCTACCACTTCATTTATTATTCAGCCTTGGGAAAGTTTGGTTTTTTTTTTAAGATATTTTTTATTTATTTTAGAGAGAAAGAGAGATAAATCACAGGTAGGCAATGAGACAGGCAGAGAGAGAGGAGGAAGCAGGCTCCCTGCTGAGCAGAAAGCCCGATGCGGGGCTCGATCCCAGGACCCTGAGATCAGGACCTGAGCTGAAGGCAGAGGCTTTAACCCACTGAGCCACTCAGCCCCCCAGCCTTGGGAAAGTTTTTTTAACCATTCTGAGGCTCAACTATACAGTGGAGAAGTATATTAATGCCTGAATCATCAGGTTGCAATAAAATTTAAATGAGGGGCGCCTGGGTGGCTCAGTGGGCTAAAGCCTCTGCCTTCAGCTCAGGTCATGGTCCCGGGGTCCTGGGATCGAGCCCCGCATGGGGCTCTCTTCTCAGCGGGGAGCTTGCTTCCCCTTCTCTCTCTCTGCCTGCCTCTCTGCCTACTTGTGATCTCTTTCTCTCTGTCAAATAAATAAATAAAATCTTTTTAAAAAATTTAAATGAGATGGAGTTTTTTTCCTTTTTAGGTCCCCTACTTTATTATTTTGTCTTATTCTTTGCACTTTTTATTTATTCTATTCTTAAGACAATTAAATTAAATAATTATGTTGCTCTGAATACCAAAATCTGGGAATAGAGAATTACAGGTCTCTTACTTATATTTAATCTAAGACTTTTATTGTACAATAACATGATTGAAGCATTATTTCCTTTAATATACATAAAAATTCACTTGTTTTTTGGTGCAATTGTAATTGGGATTGATTCCATGATTAATTTTTCCGTTCCTTCATAATTGGTGTATAGAAATGCAACAGATTTCTGTGCATAGATTTTGTATCCAGCAACTTTGCTGAATTCATGTATTAGTTCTAGAAACGTTTTGGTGGAGTCCTTTGGATTTTCTACATAGAGTATCATGTTCACTGCAAATAAGGAAAGTTTGACACATTCCCTGCCAATTTTAATGTCATTACTCCTTTTTGTTGTCTGCTTGCTGAGGTTAACACTTTTAGTACTATGTTAAATAACCATGGTGAGAAGAGATATATCTGTCTTGTTCCTGAGCATAGAGGAAAAGCCCTAATTTTTTTTCCCCATTAAGGATGATATTAGCTGTGGCTCTTTTGTATATGGTCTTTATGATGTTGAGGTGTGTTCCATCTATTCACACTTGTTGAGGATTTTTACCAAGAATGGATACAACATTTTATCAAATGCTTTTTCTGCATCTATTGAAAGG
The DNA here is from genome assembly GCA_028533885.1 of Nasua narica. NCBI lineage: Eukaryota > Metazoa > Chordata > Mammalia > Carnivora > Procyonidae > Nasua > Nasua narica. Next base: position 60,358,804 of record CM052801.1, on the reverse strand, counting down.
ATGATATGGTTCTTATCATTTCCTTTATTAATATGGTATATCACATAAACATTTGCAAATATTGAACAAACACTTCAGCCTAGGAATAAATCCCACATAATCATGGTGAATAATTCTTTTATTTTTTTATGTTAAGTTAACCAACATATAGTACATCTTAGTTTTTGATATAGTGTTCAATGATACACTAGTTGTATATAACACTCAGTGTTCATCCCTACATGTGGCCTTAATACCCATCACCCGGTTACCCTCAGTTTGGTTCCAAGAGTCCAGAGTCTTTCTGGGTTTGTCTCCTTCTCTGATTTCTTCCCATTCAGTATTCCCTCAATTCTCCTGTGGTCTTCCATGCTATTCCTTATATTCCATGTATGAGTGAAACCATATGATAACTGTCTTTCTGTGCTTGATTTATTTCAATTAGCATAACCACTTCCAATTTGATTCATGTCAATGCAAATGGTGGGTATTCATCTTTTCTAATGGCTGAGTAATACTCTATTGTATATATGAATCACATCTTCTTTACCCATTAATCCACTGAAGGACATCTCCTCTCTTTCAACAGTTTGGTTATTGTAGACATTGATGCTAGAACATTGGGATGCATGTGGCCCTTGTTTTCCCTACATCTATATCTTTGCAGTAAATACCTAGTAGTACAATTGCTGGGTCATAGGGTGGTTCCATTTTTAATGTCTTGAGGAATCTCCATACTGTTTTCCAGAGTGACTGTACCAATCTGTGTTTCCACCAATAGTGTAAGAGGGTTTCCCTTTCTCTATATCCTTGCCAACACTTGTTTCCTGTCTTAATAATTCTTGCCATTCTAACTGGCGTAAGGTGGTATCTCACTGTGGTTTTGATTTGTATTTCCCTGATGGCTAGTAATACTGAACATTTTTTCATGTGTCTGTTAGCCATTTGTAGGTCTTTGGAGAAGTGTCTCTTCATGTCTTCTACCCATTTCATGACTGGGGTATTTTTTTTTGGGGGGGGGTTGAGATTGAGAAGTTGTTTATAGATCTTGAATACCAGGAATTTATATGTAATGTCATTTGCAAATAACTTCTCCCATTCCATGGGTTGCTTCTTAATTTTGTTGACTATTTCCTTTTCTGTGTAGAAGCTTTTTATCTTGATGAAGTCCCAAAAGTTCACTTTTGCTTTTGTTCCCTTCCTTTACAGACATAAATTGAAAGAAGTCACTGTGGCAAATGAAGAGTTTACTGCCTATGTTCTCCTTTAGAATTCTGATGGATTCCTGCCTCACACTGAGGTCTTTCATCCATTTATAGTTTATCTTTGTCTGTGGTGTAAGCAAATGGTCCAATTTCATTCTTTGGCACATGGCTGTCCAATTTTCCCAGCACCATTTATTGAAGAGATTGTCCTTTTTCCACTAGATATTCCTTCCTGCTTCATTGAAAATTAGTTGACCATAGAGTTGAGGGTCCATATCCACTCTCTTCATTCTGTTCTGTTGATGTATGTGCCTGTTTTTGTAACAATACCATGCTGTCTTGAAGGTGACAGCTTTGTAATATAGTTTCAAATCAGGCATCGTGATGCCCCCAGCTTTGGTTTTCTTTTTCAACCACCCCTGGCCATTCAGGGTCTTTTCTGGTTCCATACAAACTTTAGGATTATTTCCTCCAGCTCTGAAAATGTCAATGCTACTTTGATAGGGATTACATTGAAAGTGTAGATTGGTCTGGGCAGCACAGACATTTTAGCAATGTTTATTCTTGCTATTCATGAGCATGGAATGTTTTTCCATCTCTTTGTGTCTTCCTCAATTTCTTGCATAAGTGTTCTGTAGTTTCTAAAATTTAGATCCTTAACCTCTTTGGTTTGGTTTATTCCAAGGTATCTTATGGTTTTTGGTGCTATTGTAAATGGAATCAATTCCTTAGGTTCTCTTTCTTCAGTTGCATTGTTAATGTATAGAAATGCAACTGATTTCTGTGCATTGATTTTGTATCCTGCCACAATACTGAATTGCTGTATGAGATCTAGTAATTTGGGGGTGGAGTTTTTTTGCTTTTCCACATAAAGTATCATATCATCTATGAAAAGAGAAAATTTGAGTTCTTCTTTGCAAATTTGAATGCATTTTATTTCTTTTTGTTGTTTGATTGCTAAAGCTACAAATTCTAGTACTATGTCAAACAACAGTGGTGAGAGTGGGCATCCCTGTCATGTTGCTGATCTTAAGGGAAAAGCTGTCAGTTTTTCCCCATTGAGAATGATATTCGCTGTGGGTTTTTCATATATGGTTTTTGTGATATTGATGTATGTTCCTTCTATCCCTATATTGTAAAGTGTTTTAATCTGGAAAGGATATTGGATTTTATCAAATTCCTTTTCTGCATCAATTGAGAGGACCATATGGTTCATGTCTCTTCTTTTGTTAATGTGGTCTATCGCATTGATTGATTTGTGAATGTTGAACCCACTTGTACCCCAGGAATAAATCCCAGATGTTTGTGGTGAATAATCCTTTTAATGTACCATTGGATCCTATTGGCTAGGATCTCACCGAGTATTTTGGCATCCATGTTCATCAGGGATATTGGTCTGTAATTCTCCTTTTTTTAAAAAAAAAATGTTTTTATTAACATATAATGTATTATTTACCCCAGGGTACAGGTCTGTGAATCATCAGGCTTACACATTTCACAGCATTTGCCATAACACATACCCTCCCCAATGTCCATATCCCTATCCACCCCCCCACCTCCCAGCAACCCTTA
>CM052801.1:60339286-60355548 GCA_028533885.1 Nasua narica | reverse complement strand
AATTTTATATCCTGAGACTTGACTGAATTCCTGTATGAGTTCTAGCAGTCTTGGAGTGGAGTCTTTTGGGTTTTCCACATAAAGTATCCTATCATCTGCAAAGAGTGAGAGTTTGACTTCTTCTTTGCCAATTTGGATGCCTTGTAATTCTCCTTTTTGATGGTGTCAGGTTTTGGGATCAGGGTAATGCTGGCCTTAACTGAATGAGTTTGGAAGTTTTCCTTCCATTTTTATTTTTTGGAACAGCTTCAGTAGAATAAATATGATTTCTTCTTTAAATGTTATGTAGAATTACCCTGGAAAACCTTGTGTCCCTGGATTAATTTTTTGGAGGTTTTTTATTACTATTTCGATTATCTTGCTGGTTATTTGTCTTTTCAGATTGTCTATTCCTGTTTCAGTCTTGGTAGTTTATAAGTATCAAGAAATGCATTCATTTCTTTCAGATTGCCTAGTTTTTTGGCATATAGCTGCTGGTAACAAGTTCTAATAATTGTCTCTCTTTTCTTGGTATTAGCCCTGATTTCTCCCCTTTCATTCATGATTTTACTAATTTGGGTCTTTTCTCTTTTCTTTTGGATAAGTCTGGCCAGAGGTTTATCGATGTTAAGAATCCTTTCAAAGAACCAGCTTCTAGGTTCATTGATCTGTTCTACTGTTCTTCTAGTTTCTGTTTCATGGATTTCTGCTCTAATCTTTATTATTTCTCTTCTACTGCTTGGTTTAGGCTTTATTTGCTGTTCTTTTTCCAGATCCTTTAAGCGTAAGGTTAGTCTGTGCATTTGGGATTTTTCTAATTTTTTGAGAGAGGCTTGGATGGCTATGCACTTTCCTCTAAGGACTGCTTTTGCAGTATTCTCTATGTTCTCAAACTATGTGCTTTCATTTTCATTGATTTGCATGAATTGTTTAAGTTCTTTAATTTCCTGGCTGACCCATTAATTCTTTAGCAGAATGCCTTTTAACATCCAAGTGTTTGCATTCCTTCCAATTTTTTTCCCCTTCTGGTTGAATTCCAGGTTCAAAGCATTATGGTCTGAAAATATGCAGACCATATTTGGTTGAGACCTGATTTGTGACCCAGTATGTGATCTCCTCTGGAGAAAGTTCCATGTGCACTTGAAAAGAATGTATATTCTGTTGTTTTAGGATGGAATGTTCTGTAAATATTTACAAAGCCTACCTGGTCCAATGTGTCCTTCAAAGTTCTTATTTGTTTGTTGATCTTCTGCTTTGATGATCTCTCCATTGCTATGAATGGAGTGTTGAAGTCTTCTATATTAATGTATTATTTTCAATATGATTCTTTATTTTGGTCATTAGTTGGTTTATGTAGTTGGCTGCTCCCATATTGGGGGCACAGATATTTACAATTGTTAGATTTTCCTGTTGGATAGACCCTTTAAGTATGATATAGTGTCCCTCAACATCTCTTACTGCAGTCCTTGGTTTAAAATCTAATTTGTCTCATATAAGAATTGCTACCCCAGATTTCTTTCAAGGTCGATTTTCATGGTATATTTTTCTCCATTCCTTCACTTTCGATCTGTAGGTGACTTAAGGCTCAAAATGAGTCTCTTATAGACAGCATATGGATTTGTCCTGCTTTTTTATTCAATGTGAAACTCTGTGTCTTTTGATGGGAGCATTTAGCCTATTGATGATGACAGTAACTGTTGAAAGATATGAATTTAATGCCATCATATTGCCTGTAAAGTCCCTGTTTCTATAGAGTGTCTCTGTTAATTTCTGGTCTATATTACTCTTGGGGTTTTTCTTCTCTTATAGAATCCCACTTAATATTTCTTGTAGGGCTGGCTTGGTGATCACATATTCTTTCAGTTTCTGCTGGTGCTCAAAACTCTTTATTTCTCTGTACATTGGGAATGACAGCCTTGACAGATAAAGTATTCTTGGTTTCATGTTTTTCTCATTTAGTACCCCGAATACATCTTTTCAGCCCTTTCTAGCTTGCCAGGTCTCTTTGGTAAGGTCTGATATGATTCTGATGTTCCTCCCACCATAGGAAAGTAATCTCTTCCCCCAGATGTTCTCAGGATAGCTTCCTTGGATCTAAGATTTGAAAGCTTCCCTATTATATTGGTCAGTTTGTTGATGTATTTTTATTGATTTTGGGAGGTGTCATCTTTGCTTGTTTCCTTCCCCATATTAGGGAAGTTATCAGCTAATATTTGCTCAACTATACCCTCTAGTCCTCTCTCTCTTTCTCCACCCCCTCAGGGACACCAATAACTCTGACATTGGAACTTTTCATGGCATCACTGATTTCTCTATTTTTGTGGGCTGCTAAATGCCTATCCCTATCTTCCTCAGCTTCCTTCCTTTTATTAGCTTATCTTCTATATCACTGATTCATTCTTCCGCTCATTTACCCTGGCTGTTAGAGTATCCAATTACACAGCAATTCACTTAAAACATTTTTAAGTTCATCCTGATTAGATCTCATTTCTGTCCTTAGAGATTCTATATTGTCACTAATGCTTTTTTCAAGCCTAGCTATTGACTTCATGAATGCTATCCTGAAGTTTATCCCCAACATCTTGCTTATATCCATATCCACGATTTCTGTAGCAGGGCAATGTGTCTGGTTCTGTCTCTGTTGTGAGTTTCTCCTCTTATTCATTCTGTTAAGGGATGGTTGGGGGAATGAACAGAGTCCAAAATATCAACCATGATGCAAGCAAATTCCACCTTAGAAAAAATCCGAAGTGGCTACCACAGATAACTCACCAAAGCTGTGATGATCCAAAACAATAAAAACAAAGGAAAAAGGAAAAAAAAGAGGGGAGGGGAGAGAGTATAATCTCTTGATGTGGACAAAGCAGGGTGATTTGCTTGTTCCTGCTTGATTTTTGGTCTACATGTTAGAAGACACTATATCCCAAAATTGCAAATAAAGCAGAATAGATAGATAGATAGATAGATAGATAGATAGATAGATAGATATAGATAGCCTCAAGATAAAATTGAATGGAGTAAAAAACAAGCTATTATGGGACATAAATGTATAAAACATATATGTAAGAAAATAAAAGTTAAGAAGCAACTTTAAAATATTGTTTGGGAAATAATCTATTTGAAACAGGAATAGGGTCAAAAAAAAAAGAAGGAATAAGAAAAGAAACTGAAAAATGAGTATAACATTTTAGCCTGAAATGTAAATGAGTCATGAGGTAACACCTAGAGCTCCCTATATTATTTACCCTTGGTGCTGGAGTTTTACAGTCCTGTGGGAAATAAACTTCTCATTTACCTGTTCTTCCAGTATGTCTTCAGCTTGGCTTCTTAGGCATCTTTGCCTGGGTAGAGTTGCCCCACCCCTTGTCAGGGGGATGGGCTTAATGTGAGGTGGTTGGTTGTGTGGCTTTTGTTCCCTAGTATATTTGTGCTTCTCTTTACAGGGTCAAAGCATATATGGCCTTGCAGGACTCTCCGGCCCAGAACCTCAATGTCTTGGTCTCTCCCCTTCATCAAATCCTCCAGATCAAACCATCTCCACCTTCGTGCATACCAAACTCCACAGACTCACTCAATTCGTGCCCTCTGCACCTCTCCAAAGGGAATCATTGGGAACTGCGAGTGTCTCTGTGCTTTGTGACTTTTCATTTGTTAGCTGCCATGGGGTCACACATACACCCTCTTCTGTAGCTCCCAGGTCATGCTGGGTGCTGCCCAAGTGTCCTTTTGAGGGTCACAATGTCCTGAGAGCTGTTTCCCATCATGGGGATGGGACTTTTTATGCAAAACTGCTGAATCCTGTGGCTTCTGTGACTGCACTTCTCCCAGGAGAGTTACGGGGACCTTTGAGTGTCTCTGCACCTTGTGATTCTGCAACTGCCAGTGTCTGTGGGCTCAGGACTACATCCTCTTCCTCTGCTCCCAGGTCACACTGCATACTGCCTCATCATCCTTTCATGGGCCACACAGTCCTGATAGCTGTCCCTGTCATGGACACAAACAATTTTATATCTCCCTTAGGATGTTAAACAGCCCACACTTTCTAGTCCTTTTCATGGTGGTAAGGCAGAGAGCGGACTTCCTACTGGCTTAGTTCTCAGTTTATGGTAACCAGAGCTGAGAGTCCTTTCTAGGCTTGCTGACTATAACCAGTTTCCCTGCTCCACTGCTTGGGAACTCTATCAATTCAGGCCTCCCCATTCTTTCTGAGTTTCCTGGAATCCAGAAACTGCAATGATCCACCTGGAACTTCCCCCTGCTCATCCCCTGTGCCTATTTCAGAAGGGGGTGCCTCTCACTACAGCAGATGTCCAAGGGTCCTGATTTTTTACTTTGGTGTTATATCACTTTCTGGTGGCCTGCTTATGGAGGCTCCCTCCCCTTTCTGTTTATCTTAGACTATTTCCCCTGAAGATTTAAGGTTTTGCATCTCCTACCTTGCAAAAAGTAGTCATTTTTCTGCTTGTGGAGATCCAGATAAAACTTCTTACATCTCAGGTTAAATTCATGTGTGTTCAGAATGGTCTGTTAGATATCCAGGTAAATTCAAGGGGTCATATGAAATGAGGCCCCCTACTCTGCTGCCATCTTGTCCCTTCCCCCTGGATAACTATTTTAATGTACTTTTTTATTTGATTTGCTAGTGTCTTGTTGAGAACTATTTCCCTTCTTCTGCTAGCTTTCAGTTTTGTTTATTTATTAGTCCTTTTCTACTTCCTTGAGTTGTAAAGTTGAGTTGTATTTGAGACTTTTCTTGTTTCATGAGGTAGGCTTATATTGCAATATACTTCCCCTTTAATACCATCTTTGATGCATTCCAAAGGTTTTGGATTGGCATGTTTTCATTTTCATTTGCTTACATATATTTTTTTTAATTCTTCTTTTATTCCTGGTTAACCCATTCATTCTTTCATAAAATGTCATTTACTCTCCAATTACTTGTGGTCTTTCCAATTTTTTTTTATAATGGTTGAATACAAGTTTCATGGTGTTGTGGTCTGAAAATATGCATGGTGTGATCTCAGTCTTTTTGTACTTGTTGAGGTCTGATTTGTGACCCAGTATGTGATCTATTCTGGAAAATGTTCCATGTGCACTGGAAAAGAATGGGTATTGTGCTACTTTGGGATGAAATATTCCAGATATATTTCTTAAGGCCATCTGGTCCAGGGTGTCATTTAAAACCATTGTTTCTTTGTTGATCTTCTGCTTAGATCATATATCCATTCCTGTAAGTGGCATGTTAAAGTCCCCTATTATTGTTGTATTTTTATCAATGAGTTTCTTTTTTGTTATTAATTGATTTATATACTTGGGTGCTGCCAAGTTGGGCACATAAATATTTACAGTTGTTAGATCTTCTTCATGGATAGACACTTTAATTATAATATAGTGCCCTTCTCCACCTCTTGTTACAGTCTGATTTAAAATCTAGCTTATCTGATATAAGTATGGCTACTCCAACTTTCTTTTGATGTCCATTAGCATGATAGATGGTTCTCTAGCCCCTCACTTTCACGCTTCAGGTGTCTTTAGGTCTAAAATGATTCTCTTGTAGGCAGAATATTGATTGGTCTTGATTTTTTTGTCCATTCTGATCCTCCATGTCTTTTGATTGGAACATTTGTACATTTACACTCAGAGTAATTATTGACAGATATGAATTTAGTGTCATTTAGTTACCTGTAAAGCTGGCATTTCTGGTGATGTTCTCTGTTACTTTTTAGTCTTTATTGGTTTTGGTCTCTCTTTCCCACTCAGAAAGTTCCCTTTAATAATTCTTGCAGTGTTGGTTTAGTGATCACAAACTCCTTTAATTTTTGTTTGTCTTGGAAAGTCCTTATCTTTGCTATTCTGAGTATACCCTTACTGGACAAAGTTTTCTTGGCTGCCTACTTTTTCCGTTCAGTACACTGAATACATCATGCTACTTTTTTATTGTATGCTATGTTTCTGTGGACAGAATTTCTCTGAACCTGATTTGTCTTTCCTTGTTGGTTAAGGACTTTTTTTTTCTTACTGTTTTCAGGATTATTTCCTTCTCTGTGTAGTTTGTTAATTTGACTATGATATATCTTAGTGTTGGCCAGATTTTGTTGAATTTGATGGTAATTCTCTGTGATTCTTGGATTTTTATGTCTGTTTTTCCTTTCCTAGATTAGAGAAGTTTTCAGTTATAATTTGCTTAAGTAAGCCTTCTGCCCTTTTCCCCTGTGTTCTTCTTATGGGACTCTTATAATAGAAATGTTATGCTTTATGGAGTCGCTTAGTTCCCTATGTCTTCATTCATGATTCAATACCGTTCTTTCCGTCTTCTTTTTAGATTCATTATTTTCCATAACTTTATTTTCTATATCACTGATTCATTTCTCTGCTTTGTCCACCCTCATTGTCATGGCAACCAGTCAGTTTTGCATCTCACTTGTAGTATTTTTTATTTTGGCCTGACTAGTTTTAGATCTTTTACCTGCAGTAAGGGATTCTATAGTGTTTTCTCTGCTTCTCTCAAGTCCAGCTAGTATGTTTATGATTTTGTTTTAAAATGTAGTTAGGCGTCTTACTCATATCTGTTTTGATTAAATCCCTGGCCATGACTTCTTTCTGTTCTTTCTTTTGAGGTTCCTCTGTCCCATCATTTTGCCCAGATCACTGTGCTTATGTGTGTGTGTTAAGAAAGTGTGTTATATTCCTTCTTTTGAGAGTAACAGCTATGTTAAGAAATGGTCCTATACTGCCTGGTGCTTCTGGAAGTGTTTCAGAGTGTGAACTCTACTGTTTTATCTTGGCTTCTCCTTCCCTCAGGTCTGTCCTTTACAGAGGTTCTTCTTGCCTCACTGGGGAGTGTTTGTACCTTCTCCACCGTGTGGCAAGTTTTAACTAGGTGTGTTTTGATCTTCTTGTTAAAAGAACTAGATCCTATTTCGGCAAGACCTGAAACTTCGCAGTGCTCTATAATCAGAAGACTTGTTGTATGTGAGAGGTTTGTGCTGGTCTTCTGGGAGAAGGGCCTGCTACACTAGTTCTCAGGCACACCCTAGTAAAGATCAACCTGCTCAGGTGCAGGGGGGTGGGATTTGGAGGAAGAGGCTCCAGCCTCCACTTGGGACACTGCATCGCTAGCTGAGATTGGTCAATGCTGATGGGTGAGGGGGACAAGGGTGTTTCAAAACTCCAAATTTTAGAGACCTGGTGTGTTACAGACCCACACTTATCCCCAGGGGGAGGGGGAGGATCTTATCATGCTGTTGCTGGTGCTGGCTAATCCCAGAAAAACAGTCATATGACTGCACAGTGTTTCAGAGTTTATGGTAGAGGAGTGCAAAAAGCTGGCACCAAGTTTTTCTTCCTTCAGCAGGTGACTATGTTCCCATGCTAATGTACAGGCCAGCACATTAGTGCCTACCAGCTCTTTTGTCTCCAAGGAGGCCATGCCACTTCTCCCAAATGTTCTCTAAGAAGGGGAATGCTTTATCCCCAGGTGATGCAAGGGAATCCTTAGACCATACTGTAAGATTCTGGGCCTCTGCCCTCCTTCCCCACAGAAGTATTGCTAAACCCACCAGATATTACCTCAGTGATTGCACATACTTCTAAAACTTCAGACTTTGAGCTCCACTGTTTATAAAGACATGGTAGTCAGCCCCTCTCCTTTGCCAGTCAACAGGTGGGGGAATATTTTTTCTTGTGCAATCCTTTACATGCTGCTGTCACTCTCTTTCTGTCTCTTTTTCCCTCTCACTCCTCTCTCCATGATCAGGGCTCCCCTCTGCAGTACCTGCAAGTCTTTTCTCCCCCACAATCAATTCTCCACAGTACCTACTTTCTACAATGTAGCTGTTTTTCTCCCTCTAGATGTGCAGTTTGTTCTCCCAGTCCTCAGATTCATTTCTTGGATGTTTCTTGATATTTATCTGGCTGTGTTCAAAGGACAAGACAAACATAGTGTCTCCCTATTCAGCTGCCTTCTTAAGTCCTCCTCTGATATGCTTTCTTTTAAATGAATACCCTCAGTTAAATGCTATTTTTTTCAACAAGAACATTTTTTATTTGAAGCATACTTCAGAATAATGGTTTTAATGATATATATAAAACATTCCATCCAAGAAATGTAGACCACAGGTTTTCTTCAAGTGCATGCAGAAGAATCCCCTGGTTAAATCACAAAAGAAAATAACAAATATTACAAATTTAAGAAGACTAAAATTATATCAAGTATATTTTCTAATCACAATGGTAAAAAATAAAAATGAACAATAAAACAAAGCTGGAGGAGCACCTGGGTGACTCAGTGGGTTAAAGCCTCTGCCTTTGGCTCAGGTCATGATCTCAGGGACCTGAGATCGAACTCAGTGTCAGGCTCTCTGCTCAGAAGGGAGACTGTTTCCCCTTCTATCTCTGCCTGCCTCTATGCCTACTTGTGATCTCTCTCTCTCTCTGTCAAATAAATATAAATAAAATCTTAAAGAAAAAAGAAGCTATTGTTCCATTGCTTCTTAAAAAAAAAGACAAAGCTGGACAATCTACAAGGTAAATATTTAATACGCAAATATTCAACAACACGCTACCACACAAGGAATGCACCAATTAAGAAATAAAATTGCAAATAAAAATATGTCTCAGGGCACCTGGGTGGCTCAGTTATTAAGTGGCTGCCCCCACACTGGGCTCCCTGCTCAGTGGAAAGCCTGCTTCTCCCTCTCCCACTCCCTCTGTTTGTGTTCCCTCTCTCACTGTCTCTCTCTCTCTCTCTCTTTGTCAAATAAATAAATAAAATCTTTAAAAAAAATATGTCTCAGAGCAAAAGAAAAAGAAAGCACATATTCCAAAACCTATGGGAGGCAGCAAAAGCAGATGTTAGAGTGAAGTTTATGCAATGAGTGCTTGTACAAAAAAAAAAAAAGTTCAAATAAAGAACTTAACATCACACCACAAAGAACAAGAAAAGGAGGAGACTTAGCTGAAATTTAGTAGAAGAAGTAAATAACCAACAAAAAGCAGAAAAAAAATAAAATGGAGCCCAGAATAAACAATAATATAACATTGAAAATAATGACCAGATTTAAAAAAAAAAGACAATCCCTTAACTCCATTAACTAATAAAGAACGAGAGGAAACTCAAACATCACAATGAGAAATGGAAGAGAAAGCAAAACAACATATAACCACAGAGATACATATTGTGATAACAAATTACTGTTTAAAAATACAGTAACAAATCAGATAACTAAAAAAGATAATTGCTGGGGCGCCTGGGTGGCTCAGTGGGTCAAGGCCTCTGCCTTCGGCTCAGGTCATGATCTCGGGGTCCTGGGATTGAGCCCCGCATCAGGCTTTCTGCTCGGCACGGAGCCTGCTTCCCCTCTCTCTCTGCCTGCCTCTCTGCCTGCTTATCATCTCTCTCTCTCTGTCAAATAAATAAATAAAATCTTTTAAAAAAAAAAGATAATTGCTAATAAGAAAAATTCACAGGTTACCATGAATCTTGAATCCAAGAAATAAGAAATCTTCTTAAACCAATAGAAGAATAAAAGCTGAATTAGTTCTCAAAAATTTCTGAGCATAAAGAAGCCTGAGACTATATTGTCTCATTGCTGAATTCTACAAAACATTACAGAAAGAATTAATAATAATCTTTATCAAAATCTTACAAATGATAGGATAGAAGGAATATATCGAAAATCATTCCATGAGGTCAGTACTACCATAACACCAAAGCAGAATGAAAACAATACAGGAACAAAAAGTCTAGTTTGTCTGATGTAAGTATTGCTACTCTGACTTTCTTTTGACATCCATTTGCACATTTACATGATAAATAAGTCTCCATCACCTACTTTTTAAAAAATATTTTATTTATTTATTTGACAGAGAGAGAGAGATCACAAGTAGGCAGAGAGGCAGACAGAGAGAGAGGGGGAAGCAGGTTCCCTGCTGAGCAGAGAGCCCTATGCGGGCTCAATCCCAGGACCCTGAGATCATGACCTGAGCCAAAGGCAGAGGCCTTAACCCACTGATCCACCCAGGCGCCCCCATCACCTACTTTTTTAAAAAATATTTTTATCCATTTAAGTGAGAGAGCACACACATGAGAGAGAGAGAGAGAGAGGGAGAGAGAAACAAAGACACCACGAGTTGGGGGAGGGGCAAAGGCAGAGGGAGAAGCAGACTCCCTGCTGAGTAGGGATCCTGACCTGGGGCCCAATCCCAGGACCCCAGAATCATGACCTGACCCAAAGGCAGAGGCTTAACCAACTGAGCCACCCAGGTGCCCTCTATCCTGCACTTTTAATCTGTAGGTGTTCTTAGGTCTGAAATGAGTCTCTTGTAGGCAGCATATACATTGATCTTCTTTTTTTATCCCATCTATCACCCTATGTCTTCTGACTGGAGTATTTAATCCATTTACATTCAGAGTAATTATTGATAGATATGTATTTGGTGTCATTTTATTACTTGTTTTATCATTGTCTTCAGAGATTTTTCTTTGTTCCATTCTAGTCTTTGTAACTTTTTGTCTCTCTTTGCACTCAAAAAGGACCCTTTAATATTTCTTGCATAGCTGGTTTAATGGTAACAAACTCCTTTAGTTTTTGTTTATCTGGGAAACTCTATCTTTCCTTCTATTCTGAATGATAGCCTTACTGAATAGAGTATTCTTGGCTACAGATTGTTCCCATTCAGTACTTTGAATATATAGTGCCACTCTCTTCTGGCATGCCATATTTCTGTTGAGAAATCTCCAGCTAGCCTAATGGGTTTTCCCTTGTAAGTTAAGGACTTCTTTTGTTTTACTGCCTATTTTAAAGATTTATTTATTTTAGAGGCAGAGGGAAGATAGAGTCTCAAGCCGACTCCACACTGAGCATGGAGCCTGACACAGGGCTCAATCTCATGACTCTGAAATCATGACCTGGTCCAAAACCAAGAGTTGAACACTTAACAGATTGCACCACTCAGTAGCCCTGTCTCATTGTTTTTAAGAGTTTTTCTTTATCACTATATTTTGCAAATTTAATTACAGTATGTCTTGGTATTGGCCTGTGGGTTTTTTTAATTTGCATGAGAGTTCTCTATGCCTCCTGGATGTGAATATCTCTTCCTTTCCCCAGATTAGGGAAGTTTTCTATTATTATTTATTGAAATAAATTTTCTGACCCCTTTTCTCTCTACTTCTCCTGGCAGTCCTATAATATGATAGCTATTACATTTGATGGAATCACTGAGTTTATTCTCCTGTTGCATAATTCTCCTTTCTCTCTTTTGTTCAGCTTCATTGTTTTCCACTATTTTGTCTTCTAGGTCACTAGTTCACTCCTCTGCATTTTCCAGCCTGCTGTTCATTGCATAAAGACAGTTTTCAGTCTCATTTATCGCTTTCTTCATTTTTTTTTTTTACTTTCTTCATTTTGATTGATTCCTTTTTAACTCTTTTATCTCTGTTGTAAGGGTCTCACTGATGTTTTCCATTCTTTTTCTCAAGCTCAGTGAGTTTCCATATGATCGTTGCTTTAAATTGTCCATCAGACATGTTGGTTATATCTGTTTTGTTTAGATCTCTGGTCATGATGTTATCTTGTTCTTTCATTTGGGATGAATTACTCCATGTTGACATTTTGTCTATGTCTCTGCCTTCTTCTCTGTGTTAAAAAAGTCAGTAATGTCTCCTGCTTCTGAAAGTAATGGCTTTAGGAAGAAGAGGTAATGTAGTGGCCAGGGCCTGGCACTTCAGGAAGTGTCTCTGATGTGTGCTGCCTGAGCTCTGCTGTTGTGTTTTACCTGCTCTATCCTCTAGGCCAGTTGTCTACAGAAGTTCTTCTTCCCTGTTGTGGGAAGTGTTTGGTCCCTAGACTAAATGTGACAAGCTTTAACTAGATGTGCTTTGGTCTGCTTTTGAAATAAGATCTGACTCCAACTCCACCAGAATTGAGGCCCTCCAGAACTCTGGTTGGGAGATGTGGTTTGAGCAGAAGTTTGTGCTGTTGTTTGGGGGAGGGACCTGCTGCAATGGGACTTACACAAGCTTGACTGACAGAACACAGAGGTGTGGGGCTTGATGTAAGCAAGTTAGGCAGGCATTATCCACACTGAACTTCTTCCTTCAGGTGGCTCTGTATTGATGCTGAGGGGCAGGGGAGGAAAATGGTACCAGCCATCTCCTTTGTTCCCAGGGAGGTATCTCTGTGAATGTTGGCTCTCAGGAAAGTACTCCTGAAGATTAAATATCCTCCCACTATGTGCTCTAGATGTTTATCAGATCACCATTTCCATGCTGTCTGCCCCCAAGTTGTTTGTCTGCCTTCTCTCCATGACCAGCTAAACCCTCTGAACTTTAAAACACCAGGCTTTAAAACCCACTGGTTGCAAGAACTCATGAAATTTATCCTCTCTTGTTTTCCAAGCCAATGGCTTGGGGGAAATATTCTCCTTGTGCATTCCCCTTTGTGCTTCCCCCTCTCTCGCCCTTCTCTACAACTTTGACTCTCTCCCCTCCACAGAAGTCACAATGTTTCTCCTGTAAACCACATTTATGTACTCCTTACTTTCTTTGATGTGACTTCTTCTCTCCCTTTAGTTGTGGAGTTTGTTCTGTCAGTCCTCAGGCCAATTTCTGTGGGTATTTAGGATGATTTGCTAGTTATCTAGTTGTGTTCATTGGATAATATGAGTCTCAGGTTCTCCTATTCTGCTACCATCTTAGTCCCCCTATACTGAGATAAAGTTCTAATCTAGATATTACTCATCCCGAGTCACCACTTTATTTTCAAATGTTGTAAAAGAGTTGCCTAAATTTACATTTTTTCTCATTGCTACCCTCCCACTCACCTGTCAGCACATAGTAATTTGTCTTCTACACCTACCACTAAACTAAACCTGCTTTTTGCTTATTATGTACTTTCTCATTGATGACTCTAATGTATTCTCAGTTCTCATCTTCTTTGATTACTTCAATAGAATTTTTCAATCTTGTCCACCTCCTAATTTCAAGATCTGTATACCTTGGCTTCAATATCTCTGTGTTCTCTTGGAATTCCATTTATTTTTCTATTGCTTTTCTTTCTCAGTATCTTTCAAGAGTTGTTCTTCCTTTACCCAGATGTTTTTCATTGCTTTGTATTAAAACCTCTTCTCTTGTCATAGTGCATTCTGCCTGTGTGATCTCAATCAGTTCTGTGGTTGACCATTACCATCTATAAGCTGCTGACTCCAAAATCTATAACTCTTCTATTTATTTAAAAACCAAGCAGTAAATGTTGACAGCCCAGATCTCTTACCTTATTGTCAGGCATGTGCATCTGACTGTTCACAATGAAATTAATCCTTCTCACCTTCAAACCTGAGCTGTGTTCTTCATATTGCATGTACCCAGTTGCCCAAACCAAAAATGTGCATTTTAGCCTCATTTCTGCCACTTCTTGAATTCCCACACTCAACCATTTGCTTATTCCTATTGATTTTACATCTAAATGAGGTAAGAGAAGAAATTATGTAAATAAGAGAAGAACACCCCAGGCAGAGAAGATAGGAAAGTTGTTTTGAAGGAGCAACAAGGTGGTCAGCGTATCTGAAACAGTGTGTCTGTGATGTTATAAGGAAAAAGTGGTAGGAAATTAAATCAGAGAGGTAGAGTATCTCTCACTTAAGGTCTTTGCTCATATGTCATCTTATCAGAGAGGCTTTCCCTGACTACCCTCTATAAATTAAGAATCTCCACATTTACACTCTTCACTTCCCTGCATACTACTTTATATTATGCATAAATTTATCTTTTTTATTATCATTACCTGTTTACTTTTCATCTCCCCTATATATTACTATTTCCAAGAGGCCATGTATCCTGTTTACTAAATTCACTTATGTGATCCCAGTGCCCAGGAAAGTTCATAGAGAACATAGTAAGCTCTCAGTAATTGTTGACTGAATGAATATGGAAAAATGCGTGGAGCATAGTAGAAGTTCAATAAATTATGGCATTATTATCATTATTATCATTATTGATCTATAAAATACTTTGGAAAAAACCATTAAATGACAAACTAGGAAATGGCAAGTAAAGATGTGTGATTAATTGATTAGAGGTAAATCTGGAAAAGAAAATCTATAGTATCCAACAGAGCTCCATCACATGCCACATATATATCTTTGGTGTCTATCTCTCACAAGCACAGGGCAACAAGTTGTTGTTCGAAACTGGGGAATCCAGTAATATTAAAAATATTCTTCAGGGGAACCTGGGTGGCTAGATGGTTAAGTGTCTGCCTTTGGCTCAGGTCATGATCTCCAGGTCTTGGGATCGGGTCCTGGAATTGAGCCCCACTTTGGGCTTCCTGCTCGGTGGGGAGTTTGCTTCTCCCTCTCCCTCTGCATACTGGTTCTGCTGCTTGTGCTCTCTCTGTATCTCTTTCAAAAAAATATTCTTTGGTTCTTTGTTAAGGTCTGTGGAACAGTCTCCTCAAATGGAGGCAACATTAATAAAACAATTAATAGCAACAGAAAGAAAAAGACCTCAGTGCAACCTCATTTTCTAGCTTGCTGGCTCTTACTCGTGACAGCCTGGTCCCAAGCTTGTCAGTAGCCCTTGATCCAGTTTCTCTCCTCATCCCTACCCCTGAGACTGTGAGGGCTTTTAGCAGAGGCTCGGCACATTAACTACTTCAAAGCAAACCTTTATTACGTTGTAGGGAAGAACATAAAATAGATTAATTTCAAAGAAAGTTAGCTACTTTGGGAAACGAAGTAACATACTGCAACAAAGGCATTTATATTAAATTAAAAAGTACATATTATAATAAAAAGTTTATTTTTCTGATAAACATTAATAAGACACTGTAGTTGACACTTTGTCTAGGGAAAAAACTGTGGGTTACTATAAATAGCTAGGTCAAGTTAGCTATGTATAGCCCCAAAGCCTTAAGATTACTGAGGCATTAATAAGGGGAAAGAAAATGCTAGTACTAGAAGCAATAGATCCCTTTTATACTTGGGATCCAACACATAGCTTTGAGTAGTGGACTGTATATGAAGTTGAGAAGAGGTCAGAATAAAAATCCTACTAGTAATATTTAGTTGCCATGTATATACTAAAATTGGCAATAAAATTAGAGCAGTATGTATTTTCTGAAATTATTTAAGTCTATGGGAAGGTAAATAGAAGAGAGGATTTGTCTTTTAAGTGAAACTTAAAAATTAGAACCCGGAGATACATTTTATTTTTACTTTCTTATTTTAAGTTTTTATTTAAATTCCCATTCGTTAACAGTGCAATATTAGTTTCAGGTGTGCAAAATAGTTATTCAAAACTTCCATGTAACATCCTGTGCTCATCACAACAAGTGCACTCCTTAATCCCCATTCCCTATTTAATCATCCCCCCCACCCACCACCCCTCCAGGAATCCTTGGTTTGTTTCCTATAGTTAAGATTCTTGTGGTTTGCCTCCATTTCTGTTTTCATCTTATTTTATTTTTCTTTCCCTTCCCCTGTGTTCATCTGCTCTGTTTCTTAAATTGAGTGAAATCATATATTTGTCTTTTTCTGACTGACTTATTTCATGTAGCATAATACTCCCTAGCTTTACCCAAGTCATTGCAAATGGCAAGATTGCATTCTTTCTTTTATGGCTGATTAATGTTCCATTATATATATACCACATCTCTATCCATTCATCAGTTGATGGACACTTAGGCTCTTTCCGTAGTTTAGATATTGTAGGTAATGCTGCTATAAACATTGGGCTACATATATCCCTTTGAATTATTATTTTTGTATTTTTAGGTAAATAACTAGTAGCACAATTGGTGAATCATAGGGTAGTGCTATTTTTTTCTTGTAGAGGAAACTCCATACTGTTTTCCACAGTGGCTGCACCAGTTTACATTTCCAACAACAGTGCTAGAGGGTTCCCTTTTCTCCATATTCTCACCAAAACCTGTTTGTTCTTGTGTTGATTTTAGCTATTCTGACAGGTGCGATGTGATATCTCATTGTAGTTTTAATTTGTATTTCCTTGATGATTAGTGAAGTGGACCATCTTTTCATGTGTCTGTTGGTCACCCCACATCTATGTCTTCTTTGGAAAAATCTCTATTCATGTCTTCTGCCCATTTTTTTAATTTTTAATTTTTATTTTTTTCTCCCCAAATATGTTTATTTTAATTTTTCAGTGTTACAAGATTGATTGTTCATGCACCGCACCCAGTGTTCCATGCAATACGTGTCCTTCTCAATACCCTCCACCCCCTCCCCTCCAAAACCCTCAGTTTGCTGCTCAGAGTCCACAGTCTCTC
>CM052801.1:60247300-60338786 GCA_028533885.1 Nasua narica | reverse complement strand
TGGAATAAAGACAGTCTCTTCAATAAATGGTGCTGGAAAAATTGGACAGCTATATGTAGAAGAATGAAACTTGACCATTCTCTTACACCATACATGAAGATAAACTCGAAATGGATCAAAGACCTCAACGTGAGGCAGGAATCTATCAAAACCCTAGAGGAGAACATAGGCAGTAACCTCTATGACATTAGCCATAGCAACTTCTTTCAGGACATGTCTCCAAAGGCAAAGGAAACACAAGCGAAAATGAACTTTTGGGACTTCATCAAGATAAAAAGCTTCTGCACAGCAAAGGAAACAATCAACAAAACAAACAAGCAACCCACAGAATGGGAGAAGATCTTCGCAAATGACACTACAGACAAAGGTCTGATATCTAAGATCTATAAAGAACTCCTCAAACTCAATATTCACAAAACAGTTAATCACATCAAAAAATGGGCAGAAGACATGAACAGACACTTCTCCAAAGAAGACATAGAAATGGCTAACAGACACATGAAAAAATGTTCTGCCCATTTTTTAATTGGATTATTTGTTTTTCACATGTTGCATTTTATAAATTCTATATATTTTTGTATACTATTTATGAGATGTGTAATTTGCAAATTTCCTCTGCCATTCCATAGGTTGACATTTGGTTTTGTTGATTTCTTCTCTGTGCAGGTGCTTTTTATCTTGATGAAGTCCCAATCATTTATTTTACTTTATTTCCCCTTGACTGGGGGGACATATACAGAAAGAAGTTGCTACAGCTAATGTCAAAGAGGTTACTGTCTGTGTTCTCCTCTAGGATTTTGATGTATTCTTGTCTCACACTTAGGCCTCTCATTCATTTTGCATTTATTTTTGTGGATGATATAAGAAAGTGGTCCAGTTTCATTCTTTTTTTTAAGTTTATTTTTTATTTATTTTAATTTGTCAACTTACATTACATATCCTGTATTATTAGTTTCCAGGGCAGAACATAGTGGTTCATCAGTAGCATATAATGTCCAGGGCTTATTACAAGTGACCTCCTTAATGTCCATCACCCAATTACCCCATGCCCACACACACCAACCCTCCAGCAACCCTTGGTTTGTTTCCTACAGTTAAAAGTCTCTTATGGTTTGCCTGCCTCTCTTTTTTCATTTTATTTTATTTTTTGCCCTTACCCTATATTCATCAGTTTTGTTACTTAAGTTCCACACAAGTGAAATCAAGTGTTATTTTTCTTTTCTCTGACCTGACTTATTATGCTTAGCATGATATACTCTAGTTCCATCCACATTGTTTCAAACGGCAAGATTTCATTCTCTTTGATGGCTGAGTACTATTTCATTGTATATACCACATCTTCTTTATCCACTCATCTGTTGATGGACAACTGGGCTCTCCATATTTTGGCTAATATGGACATTACTATTATAAACATTGGCATGACTGTGCCCCTTCAAATCACTATGTTTGCTTCTTTTGAATAAATCCCTAGTACTGAAATTTCTGGGCCCTAGGGTAGTTTTATTTTTAACTTTTTGAGGAACCTCTATACTGTTCTCCAGAGTGGCTAAACCAGCTTGCATTCCCACCAACAGTGTAAGAGGGTTCCCCTATATCCTCATCCTTGCCAACATCTGTTGTTTCCTGAGTTGTTCATTTTAGCCATTCTGACTAGTGTGAGGTGGTATCTCATTTTAGTTTAGAGTATTTCCCTGATGCTGAGTGATGTTGAGCATTTTTTCATGTGTCTGGTAGCCATTTGAATGTCTTCTTTGGAGAAATTTCTGTTCATGTCTTATGCCCATTTCTTGACTGGATTTCTGGTTTGGAGCTATTGAGTTAAATAAGTTCCTTATAGATTTTGGATACCAGCCCTTTATCTGATAAGTCATTTACAAATATCTTCTCCCGTTCTGTAGGTTGCCTTTTAGTTTGGTTGTTTCCTTCACTCTGCAGAAGGTTTTATCCTCATGAAATCCCCATAGTTCATTTTTTTTGCTTTCATGTCTCTTGCCTTTGGAGATGTGTTTAGCAAGAAGTTTCTGTGGCCAAGGTCAAAGAAGTTTGTCTGCTTTCTTCTGTAAGATTTTGATGGATTCCAATCTCAAATTTAAGTCTTTCATCAATTTTGCATTTATTTTTGTGTGTGTGGTGTAAGGAAGTGGTCCAGTTTCATTCTTTTGCATGTGGCTGTCCAATTTTCCCAACACCATTTGTTGCAGACTGTCTTTTTTCCATTGGACATTCTTTCCTGCTTTGTTAAAGATTAGTTGACCATAGAGTTATGGGTTCATTTCTGGGTTCTCTATTCTGTTCCATTGATCTATGTATCTGTCTTTAAGTGAATAAAATAATGTCCTGATGATTACAGCTTTGTAATACAGCTTGACATCTGGATGTGATGCCTCCATCTTTGGTTTTCTTTTCTACATTACTTTGAATAATTGGGGTCTTTTTTGGTTCCATACAAATTTTAGGATTGTTTGTTCCAGCTCTGTCAAAAATGATGATGTTGTTTTGATAGGAATTGCACTGAATGCATAGATTGCTTTGGATAGCATAGACGTTTTAGGAATTTTTTTTTCTTCCAATCCATGAGCATGGAATGTTTTTCCATTTCTTTCTTCTTCAATTTCTTTCATAAGTGTTCTATAGTTTTGAGAATACAGATCTTTTAATTCTTTGCTTATGTTTATTCTTAGGTATCTTATGGATTTTGCTGCAATTGTAAATGGGAATGATTCCTTGATTTCTCTTTCTTCCACTTCATTGTTAGTGTACAGAAATTCAACTGACTTCTGTGCATTGATTTTATATCTTACCATCTTGCTGAATTACTGTATCACTTCTAACACTTTTTTTGGTTGAGTCTTTTTTCTATAGAGTATCATGTCATCTGTGAAGAATGAAAGTTTGACTTCTTCTTTGCCTTTTTAGATTCCTTTATTTATTTTTGTTGTCTGTTTGCTGAGGTTAGGATTTCCTACATTGTGTTGAACAACAGTGGTGATAGTGGACACCCTTGTCATGTTCCTGACCTTATGGGAAAACCTGTCAGTTTTTCTCCTTTGAGGATGATATCATTGTGTGTCTTTTGTATATGGTTTTCATGATATTGAGTACGGTCCTTGTATTACCACACAGCAGAATTTTTATCAAGAAAAGATGTATTTTGTCCAATGCTTTTCTGCATCTATTGACAGGACTATATGGTTCTTGTCCTTTCTTTTATTGATGTGGTGTATCACAATGATTGATTTGTGGATATTGAACCACCTTTGCAGCCCAGCAATAAATCTCACTTGGTCATGGTGAATAATCTTATAATGTACTGTTGGATCCATAGCTAGTATCTTGTTGAGAACTTTGCATCCATGTTCATCAGGAATATTGGTCTATAATTCTCCTTTTTAGTGGGGTTTTAGTCTGGTTTTGTGATCATTGTAGTGCTGGCCTTATAGAATGAGCTTGGAAGTTTTGCTTACATTTCTACTTTTTGGAATAGTTTGAGAAGAATAGTTATTATTTCTCCTTTAAAGGTTCAGTAGAATTCCCCTAGGAAGCAATCTGGCCTTGCATTCTTGGCAAGCATTTTAGGAGATTTTTGAAATCTAAATGCATTTTAAGAGATTTTTGATTACTGATTCAATTCCTCTGCTGGTTATAGTCTGTTAAAGTTTTCTATTTCTTCCTGTTTCAGTTTTGGTAGTTTGTATGTTTCTAGGAATTTATCCATTTCTTCTACATAGCCCAATTTGTTGGCATCTAATTTTTCACAATATTCTTTAATACTTGTTTGTAGTTCTGTAGTGTCAGTTGTGATTTCTCCTCTCTCACTTGTGATTTTACTTATT
Organism: Nasua narica; assembly: GCA_028533885.1. Classification (NCBI taxonomy): domain Eukaryota; kingdom Metazoa; phylum Chordata; class Mammalia; order Carnivora; family Procyonidae; genus Nasua; species Nasua narica. The sequence continues at coordinate 60,334,950 of CM052801.1, read as the reverse complement.
TGGGTCCTTTCTCTTTTCCTTCTGATGAGTCTAGTTAGTGGTTTATCAATTTTATTAATTCTTGAAAAGATCCAGCTATTAGTTTTGTTGATCTGTTCTACTGTTTTTGTTGTTGTTGTTATTGTTGTTTTGTTTGTTTTCTTCTTTGTTTCTTATCATTTATTTTTGTTCTAATCTCTATTATTTCCCTTATTCCGCTGGCTTTAGGTTCCTTTAGGTATAAGGTTAGGCTTTATATTTAAGACTTTTCTTGTTTCTTGAGGTAGGCCTGTATTGCTATATACTTCCTTCTTAGGACCACCTTTGCTGCATCCCAAAGATTCTGGACTATTGTGTTTTCAATTTCACTTGCTTCCATGTATTTTTTAAATTTTTCTTTAATTTCCTGGTTAACCCATTCATTCCTTAGTAGGATGTTCTTTAACTCCAGGTATTTGTGGTCTTTCCAAAGTTTATCTTGTGGTTGACTTCAAGTTTTATAGTGTTATGGTCAGAATATATGCACGGTATATCTCAATTTCTTGTACTCACTGAGACCTGATTTGGGACCCAGTATGTGGTCTATTTTGGAGACTGTTCCATGTGCACTTGAGAAGAATGTGTATTCTGCTGCTTCAGAATGAAATTCTGTGTATATATCTGTGAAGTCCATCTGGCACACTGTGCCATTCATCACGCTTGTTTCCTTGTTCATCTTCTGGCTTAGATGATCTGTACATTGCGGTGAGAGGGATATTAAAGCCCCTACTATTATTGTATTATCAATAAGTTTCTTCAATTTTCTTATTAATTGGTTTATATATTTGGCTGCTCCCAAGTTAAGGACATAAATATTTACAATTGTTAGATTGTTTTGTTAGATAGACCCCCTTTTGTTATAATATAGTGTCCTCCTTCATCTTTTATTACAGTCTTTGGTTTAAAATCTAGTTTGTCTGATATAAGGAGGACTACTCCAGCTTTCTTTTGATGTCCATTAGTATAATAAAATATTCTCTACCCCCACTTTCAATCTGGTGGTATCTTTGGGTCTAAAATGAGTCTTTTGTAAGCAGCATATTGATGGGTCTTTTTTCTTGAGATTTTGCTGTTGTTGTTGTTGTTGTTGTTGTTATCCATTCTAATACCCTGTCTTTTGTTTGGAATATTTAGTCCATTTACATGCAGAGTAATTGTTGAAAGACACGAGTTAGTGTCATTGTATTACTGTAAAGTTGTCCTTCCTGTAGATTTTCTCTGTTCCTTTCTGGTCTTTGTTACTTTGGGGGTCTCTTGCTCCACTCAAAGGATTCTTTTAATATTTCCTGAAGGGCAGGTTAGTGTTCACAAATTCCTTTAGTTTTTGTTTGTCCTGGAAACTATTTTATTTTTTTTAAGATTTTATTTATTGATTTGAGAGCAAGCTTGAGAGAGAAGGAGAGGGAGAGCACAAGCAGGGGGAAAGGAAAAGGGAGAGCACAAAGCAGACTCCCTGTTGAGCAGGGATCCCATGTGGGGCTCAATCCTAGGACCCCAGGATCATGAGCAGAACTGAAGGCAGATGCTTAACCAATGGAGCCACCCAAGTGCCCCTATCTTGGAAACTCTTTATCTCTCCTTTTATTCTGAATGACAGCCTTACTGAATAAAGTATTCTTGACTGTGTGTTTTTCCCACTTAGCATGTTGAATATATCATACCAGTCCTTTCTGGCTTGCCAAGTCTCTGTGGACAGGTCTGCTGCCAGCCTTATGGGTCTAACCCTGTAGGTTGAGGTCCTCTTGTCCTGAGCTGCTTTCAGGATTCTTTATCTTTGAAATTTACAAGCTTCACTACAGTATGTGGAGGTATTGGCCTATTTTTATTGATTTTTAGGGGGATTCCCTGTGCTTCCTGGACTTAAATGCCTGTTTCCTTCCCCAGATTATGGTTCTATAGTGCTATAACTTGTTCAAATAAACCTTCTGCCCCTTTATCCCACTCCTCGTCTTCTGGGACCCTTGTTATTCAGATATCATTTCACTTTATGGAATCACTGGCTTCTCTAGGTCTCACTTTGTGATCTAATAATTTTCTTTCTCTCTTCTTTTCAGCTTCCTTATTTTCCAACATTTTATCTTCTATATCATTGATTCTCTTTTCTGTTTCAGTCATCCTCATTTCTATAACTTGCACTTGGAACTGCATCTCAGTAATAGTATTTTCAATTTTATTTTTACTAGATTTTAGTTATTATATTTCTACATTAACGGATTCTCTACTGTTGTCTATGCTTTTTGCACATCCAACTACTGTCTTTATAATTGTTGTTTTAAATTCCAGTTCAGACATCTGACTTAAATCTGTATTCATTAAATCCCTGGCAGTTAGTTAGTACTACCTCTTGTCTTTTCTTTTGGAGTGAATTTCTCCATTTTGCCATTTTGTCCAGAAAAGAAAAGAACAAAGCAAGAGGAAAAAAAAAAACAATAACAGCAACAACAGAGAAAAAAATGGGCAAAACAAACAAACAAAACAAAACAAAACAAAACACTAGATCCTGGGTGTGTTTTGGTGTGCTTCTTAAAAGAAACTGGATCCCAAAATAAGAAAGAAAGAAAAACTTTAATATAATATAATATATACATATAACTTATAAGAACTTACATGCACATGTATATATCTACATATATACACACATATACACATATCTATGTACACACACATATTATGTATATAAACTTATATATATAACAAACTTACATATATATATAACAAAATACAATGAAACTACATATATATTTAAAAAATAAAAAAGAATTAATAAGAAAATAAATATATTAAGAATAAGAACTTATTCTTAATATAATAAGAATAATTATATAAAAAGAATAATTATTCTTATTAAGAATAAGAATAAGAATAAGAAAAATATTACTGAAAGACTGAAGAATAAAAAACTAAGAATACTATATACTGTTTTCCCCAAGAGCTAAAGCTTTGCAGCCTTCTATGAACAGTAAACTTGGTGCCAGCCAGTTCTTCCTGCTGGTCTTCTGGAAGAGGGGCCTGTTGTGGTGATTCACAAGTGTACTTGCTGTATTGCAAATGCACCTCCCTTCCACAGAGGCAGGGCTCAGTGTAAGTGGCTTCAATTTCACTATGTGGCATTTTTCTGCTTCCTAAAGGGTTTCAGCACCGTTAGGCAGATGAATATCAGGGCACCCTGCTTTCTAACCCTAGAGCTGAAAGTTGGCACCCCGCACTTGAAGAGTGAGCCCTCACAGAAAAGCAGTCAATCACTCTTGTCTCTCCAATTTCCATCAGTACTCTGTGTTCACCCATCCTGTAATCAAGTGTTATCTCAGGCACAATACTGAGCTTCAAAACTCCAAATTTTATGGACTTCTGCTGTGTGGATCCATGATGTTCCTCCTGGGAGGAACAGGGAGAGGAGTCTTGTCACACTTCTGCCTTTTGCTGGACCCCTTCCAGGAAAGAAATCACGTGACCATGCAGTAATTCACAATTTTTTTAAGTTTTTATTTATTTATTTGACAGAGTGAGAGAGAGATCACAAGTAGGCAGAGAGGCAGGCCGAGAGAGAGGGGGAAGCAGGCCCCCTGCTAAGCAGAGAGTCTTATGTGGGGCTTGATCCCAGGACCCTGAGACCATGACCTGAGCCAAAGGCAGAGGCTTTAACCCACTGAGTCACCCAGGCGCCCCAACAGTAATTCACAATTTATGGCAAAATAGAGCAGAAAGTCAGCACCTAAACTCACTGTTTTCAGCCAGCTTTCATGGTCCTATGCCTGGGAACTCTGCCCTCAGGCACCACCTGTTTTTCCTGTGACCCTGGGGATCCTAAGACAAGGCTGTCCCACCCTAGATTCTGTCCCATTTTGCCAGTTAAGCACCTTTAAGCCAGGAACGTACTCCACTGTAGCACTCTACCGCTTGTAATACTTTGTGGTAGCCTCCTTGAGCAGGCTCCCTCTCTTCTGCTGTATCCTCAGATATATCACTCCAGATTCAAGCCTCTGCATCTCCTACCTTCCAAAAAGTTTTCACTTTTCTACTTGTATAATTATAGCATTTCTTTTCTCAGATCTCTGACTGATTTCCCAGGTATTCAGAATTATTTGATAATTATCTGGGTGAATTTGAGAGACCAGCCAGATAAACTTAAGGTCACCTACTCTTCCACCATCTTAACTCTGGGCCCAGTTTTATTCTTTTGCATGTTGCTGTCCAGTTTTCCCAACATCATTTGTTGAAAAGAGTGTCTTTTTGTCATTGCATATTCTTTCTGCTTTGTTGAAGGTTAACTGACCATATAGTTTTAGGTTCATTTCTGAGTTTTCTATTCTGTTCCATTGATCTATGTGTCTGTTTTTCTGCCAATACCATATTGTCCTGATCATTACAACTTTGTAATATAACTCAGAGTCTGGAATTGTAATGCGTCCAGCTTTGCTTTGTTGTTTTGGCTCTTTGGGGTCCTTTGTGATTCCAAACAAATTTTAGGATAGTTTGTTCTGGCTCTGTGAAAAATGATGGTGGTATTTGATAGAGATTGTATTAAATGTGCATATTGCTTTGGGAACTATAGACATTTTAATAATATTTTTTCTTCCAATCCTTGAGTGTAGAATCTTTCCATTATTTTGCATCATCCTCAATTTCTTTCAATGGTGTTTTATAATTTTCAGAATACAAGTCTTTCACCTCTTTCCTTAGGTCTATTCCTAGTTGTATTATAGTTTTTGGTGCAATTGTAAATGGCATTAATTCCTTGAATTCTCTTTTTGCAGCTTCATTATTTGTGTATAGAAATGTAACAATTTTCTGTACGTTGATTGTATATCTTGTGACTGAATTTGTGTATCAATTCTAGCTGGGTTTTTTTGTTTGTTTGTTTTTGTTTTTGGTGGAGTCTTTCAGGTTTTCCATATAGAATACCATGTCACCTGCAAATAGTGAAAGTTTTGCTTCTTCCCTGCAGATTTGGATGTTTTTTATTTCTTTTTGTTGTCTGATTGCTCTGATAGGAATTCCAGTATTATGTTGAATAACAGTGGTGAGAGTGGATTTTCCTCTTCTGGTCCTAACCTTAGAGGCAAAGCTCTCAGGTTTTTGCCATAGAGAATGATATATAGCTATGGGTTATTCGTAGATGGCCTTTATTGTATTAAGGTATGAACCTTCCAAACCTACTTTATTGTGCTTTATTATCATTAATGGGTGTTGTACATTGTCAGATGCTTTTTCTGCTTTACCATAATGATCATATGGTTCTTACCATTTTTTCTTATTAATGTGATGTTTTATATTGATTTGTGAATGTTTTTTATTTTATTTTATTTATTTATTTTTTTTCCCAAAATATGTTTATTTTATTTTTCAGTGTTACAAGATTGATTGTTCATGCACCATACCCAGTGCTCCATGCAGTACGTGCCCTTCTCCATACCCACCACCACCTCCCCTACAAACCCCTCAGTTTGTAGCTCAGAGTCCATAGTCTCTCATGGTTCATCACCCCCTCCGATTTCCCCCCATTCACTCTTCCCTTCCTTCTCACAATGCCCTCCATGATTGTCTTTATGCTCCACATGTGAGACCATAAGATAATTGATTCTCTCCACTTGACTTATTTCACTCCACATAATCTCTTCTAGTCCTGTCCATGTTGATACAAAAGTTGGATATTAATTCTTTCTGATGGAGGCATAATATTCCATTGTATAGATGTAACACATCTTCCTTATCCATTCATCTATTGAAGGGCATTTTGGTTCTTTCCCCAGTTTGGTGATTGTGGCCATTGCTACTATGAACATTGGGGTATATGTGGCCCTTCTTTATACTGCACCTGCTTCTTTGGGGTAAATACTCAGTAGTGCAATTGCAGGGTCATAGGGTAGCTCTATTTTTAATTTCTTGGGGAATCTCCACACTGTTTTCCAAAGTGGCTGCACCAACTTGTATTGCCACCAACAGTGGAGGAGGGTTCCCCTTTCTCCACACTTTCTCCAGCATTTGTTGTATACTGTCTTGTTGATTTTGGCCATCCTAACTGGTGTAAGGTGGTATCTCAGTGTGGTTTTGATTTGAATCTCCCTGATGGCTAAAGATGATGAACATTTTTTTATGTGTCTGATAGCCATTTGTATGTCTTCTTTGGAGAAGTGTATATTCATGTCCTCTACCCATTTTTAATGTGATTATCTGTTTTGTGAGTGTTGAGTTTGAGGAGTTCTTTATAGGTCTTAGATATAAGACCTTTGCCTGTAGTGTCATTTGCAAATATCTTCTCGCATTCTGTGGGTAGCCTGTTGGTTTTTTTGACCATTTCCTTCACTGTGCAGAAGCTTTTCATCTTGATGAAGCCCAAAAGTTCATTTTTGTTTTTGTTTCCTTTGCCTTTGGAGACATGTCCTGAAAGAAGTGGCTGTGGCTAATGTCATAGAGGTTACTGCCTATGTTCTTCTCTAGGGTTTTGATAGATTCCTGCCTCATGTTAAGGTCTTTTATCCATTTCAAGTTTATCTTCGTGTATGGTGTAAGAGAATGGTCAAGTTTCATTCTTCCATATATAGCTGTCCAGTTGTCTCAGCACCATTTATTGAAGAGACTGTCTTTTTTCCACTGGATATTTTTGCCTGTTTTGTCAAAGATGATTTGACCATAGAGTTGTGGGTCCATCTCTGGGCTCTCTATTCTGTTCTACTGGTTTATGTGTCTGTTTTTGTGCCAGTACCATGCTGTCTTGGTAATTCACAGCTTTGTAGTAAATTTGAAATCAGGCAATGTGATGCTCCCAGCTTTGTTTTTCTTTTTCTCTAATTTCCCTTTCCACATTTTCATTGTTAGTGTATAGGAAAGCAAATGATTTCTGTGCATTGATTTTGTATCCTGCCATGTTACTGAATTACTGTATGAGTTCTAGTAGTTTGGGGGTGGAGTCTTTTGGGTTTTCCATGTAAAGTATCATGTCATCTGTGAAGAGAGAGAGTTTGACTTCTTCACTGCCAATTTGAATACCTTTTATTTCTTTTGTTGTCTGATTGCTCTTGCTAGAACTCCTAGCACTGTGTTGAACAAGAGTGGTGGGAGTGGGCATCGCAGAAGACAGCAGTGGAGAGGTAAAGCGAAGTGGGAATACTGGAACCGATATCGGAGGATAAACAAAAGGGGGAAGGAGCCACCAGAAGTGATCCAAGGACAGTAATACCCCAAAGGAAAGTGCCTGGTGGTGGGGGACCAGCATTAATATAGAGTCCGGTTAAAAACACTTAAAAAGAGCAAACAGTTCTGAGAAGCAATTAGTAGAAGGGGGTGGTCACGGGCACTGGCTTGGGCCCATGCTTTCAGAAAGAAGAGCCCCAAAGTGAGACTGGTGGGGGGATCCAGTCTGCAGTTCCTGATCCTGCAGCTTTCTGCTCTCTGCAACATTCTCTGGGCTGTGCACGCACCTGCAAGTGCCTTTAGAAAGTCTGCTGTGGTCCAGGAGTGGCAGCTTTTCTCTGTGTGCCTGGCATTCTAGACTGGACATTTTCGGTCTGCTGCAGGGTCTGGGGGATCCCAGCCGGCCCCAGAGAGAATGTGGGCAGGCAGCCTAACCTCCCTGGAGCCACAGAAAGACAGCTGTGGTCGCGTGCCACCTTTGACAGGCTGCGCTGTGAGCAGAATTTTGCAGAGGGGAGTGTGTGCTCTGGACCACCCAGAGGGGAACAGACTCAAGCTTCTCTGCGAAGCAGAGGTCTGAGTGCTTCTGGGAAGATTCCTTGCTTGGACTCTCTGAAAAGGTGAAAAAGCTACAAAAGGCCAAAAACTTTCAGAGGGTGAAAGACTGAGAATCCAGTTTCCACAGAGCTCAGCCCCTTGACTGGGGCGCGGGGTGACTCAACCCAAGCAAGACTGACTGGAAAACAATGTGGCAGGCTCCTCCCTCAGAAGACCAGTCAAAAAACAAAAGGACTATAACCACATGGTCCCCATAAAATTCTAAGCCCCCAGCATCAGGGGAAATCAATATATTAAGCTCCTGATAATACCCACAAACCTGTATATTTCATAGATACAAGTTTTTTTTCTTTTTTTCTTTCTTATTCTCTTTTTTTATTCACTTGCTTTCACATTTCTTGTTTTTTTTTTTAATTTTTTTAAAACTAGTTAACATTACAACTAGAGGCTTAATACAACTATAAACCCAGAAAGACCTGAAATAACCTTCCTCGCTTGCAAGGAGTTATAACCACCCTCACATCTTATCCTTCTGTCAGTGTTTCTACGTATTTGCTTTTGTTCTGGTCTTATATAAATCTTATTCTTGGGATTCATTCTGACTGGGTTCTTTTATTTCTTGTTACTTTTGTTGGTCTATATGTTTGTTCGTGTTTGTTTACATACCCTATAAATCTTATTTTGGGGGCCCATTCTGGCTGGGATTTCCTCTCTCTTTCTCTCTATCTTTGTTAATCCTTATTCTTTCTTTTTGGTGGTGAATCCCAATTGCTCCAAAACCTTCCAGGGTGCACCCTGCCTGGTTCGTAAGTGATATATCCAGTTATACATCCTCTCATCCACTTCTCATCCAAATGACTAGGAGGAGGAACACCCAACAGAGGAAAAACCCAAAGACTGCACCCTCTCCCTCAGAACTATTGGACATGGACATAAACAGTATGTCAGAAAGGGAATTCAGGTGACAATTATCCAGGCAATGGCTAGGATGGAGAAAAACATTAATAACATAGAATCTCTAAGGGCAGAAATGAGATCCAGTATAACTGATGTAAGAAGCGATATCAATGAGATCCAATCCAATATAAATAGTCTAACAGCTAGAGTTATGGAGACAGAGGATAGAATTAGTGATTTGTGAATATTTTTTTAAAGATTTTATTTATTTATTTGACAGACAGAGATATAGTGAGAGAGGGAACACAAGCAGGGGGAGTAGGAGAGGGAGAAGCAGGCTCTCTGCTAAGCAGGGAGCCTGATGTGGGGCCCAATGTGGGGCTGGATCCCAGGACCCTGGGATCATGATCCAAGCTGAAGGCAGATGCTTAACGAATGGGCCACCCAGGTGCCCCTGATTTGTGAATATTGAACCACCCTCGCAACCCTCAAAAGATCCCACCTGATCATGGTGAATAATTTTTGTAATTTATTGTTGGATTCACTTTGATAATATTTTATAGATGATTTTTACATGTATATTTATCAATGATATAGTCTTGTAGTTCTCTTTTTTGTGATATCGTTATCTGGTTTTGCTATCAGGATAATGTTGGATTCCTAGAATGAGTTTTTTCTTGTCTATTTTTTGCAATAGTTTCAGAAGAATAGGTTTTAACTTTTCTTTAAATTTTTGGTAGAATTTCCCTGTGAAGCCATCTGGTCCTGGCCTTTTGTGTGTAGGGAGTTTTCTGATTACTGATTCTATTTCTTTGCTGGTTATTGGCCTGTTCAAGCTTTGTATTTCTTTCTTTCTCAGTTTTGGTAGTTTATATGTTTCTAGGAATTTATCCATTTCATCCAAATTGTCTAATTTGTTGGCGTATGGTTATTCATAACATTCCTTATAATTGTTTTTATTTTTGTGGTGTTGGTTTTTATTTCTCCTATTTGTGATTTTTGTTATTTAGGTCCCTTCTCCTTTCTTTTTAATAAGTTTGGCTAGGTGCTTATCAATTTATTAGTTTTTGAAAGAACCAGCTCTTGGTTCCATTGATCTCTTTTACTGTTTTGTTTGCTGTTTGTTGTTTCTTTGTTTGTTTTATTTTCTATGTCATTTATTTGTATTCTAATCTTTATTATTTTCTTCTTTCTTCTGGTTTTAAACCACACATTTTTTTTTCCTTTTTAGTCCCTTTTTAGTTCCTTTTTAGGTGTAAGATTAGGTTGTTTATTTGGAATTTTTCTTGTTTCTTGATGTAGGCCTTTACAGTTATATACTTCTTCTTAGGACCCCTTTTGCTATATCCCAAATGTTTTAGACCATTGGGTTTTCATTTTCATTTGTTTTCATGTATTTTAAATTTCTCCTTTTATTTGCTGATTGGCCCATTCATTGTTTAGTAGCATGTTATTTATCTTCCATGTATTTTTATTCTTTCCAGACTTTTTCTTGTGATTTATTTCTAGCTTCATATCGTTGTGTTCAGAAAAGGTGCATGTTATGACTTCAGTCTTTTTGTATTTATTGAGGCCTGATACATGACCTAATATGTCATCTATTCTGGATAATGTCCAATGTGCACTTGAAAAGAATGTCTATTATGCTGTTTTAGGATGGAGAGTTCTGAATATATTTGTTAAATCCATCTATTCCAGTGTGTCATTCAAAGCCAATTTTTTCTTGTCGATTTTCTGTTAAATAATCTTTCCATTGCTGGAAATGGAGTGGTAAAGTCCCCTACTATTATTGTATTGTTATTGGTTAGTTCTCATATGTTGTTATTAACTCTTTTATTTATTTGGGTTATCCCATATTGGGGGCATAAATATTTACAACTGTTAAATCTTGTTTGATTATCTTCTTTATTATTATATGATACTTTTTTTTTTTTGTCTTGTAACAGTCATCCTTTAAAATTCTAGTTTGTCTGATATAAATAGTGTTACTCTGGCCTTATTTTGATATCCATTTGTGTGATAAATGTTTCTCCATCACCTCACTTTCAATTTGAAGTTGTTTTTATATCTAAAATGAGTCTCTAATTGCAGCATATAGTTGCATCTTGTTGGAGTTTTGTGTGTGTGTGTGTGTGTGTGTGTGTGTTTGTTTGGTTTTTGTAATCCACTATGACACCCTGTGTCTTTTTATTGAAGTATTTAGTCCATTTACATTCAGAGTAATTACTGATAGGTATGTATTTATTGCCATTTATTCCTTGTTTTTTGGTTGATTCTGGAAATTTTGTCTCTGATCCTTTCTTGCTTTGTTTGTTTCATAGTTTGCTGATTTTCTTTAGTATTTTTGTATTTCTTCCTCATTTCTTTGCATGTTATTGTTGGTTTTGATATGTGGTTACCATTAGGTTTATATGTAACCTCTTCTGCAAATAGCAGTCTATATTGAATTGATTTTCATTTAAGTTTGAACCTATTGTTTTCTCCTTTCTTCCTCACGTTTTAGGAATATGTTACTATGTTTTATAACCTTTTCTTGTGAGTTCCTTGACTGATTTTCTTACAGAAATATTTGTTTTAACCGCCTTTGTGTTTCATGTCTTTATAGTGTCACATTCAATCTCTCTTTTACACTCAGAATTCCTTTTAATATTTCCTGCATGACTGGTTTAGTGGTCATGAACTCTTTTAGTTTATGTCTCCTTCTTTTTTGAATGATAACTTTGCTGGATAGAGTATTCTTGGCTACAGATTTTTCTCATTCAGCACTTTAATTATATTATGCCACTCCTTTTTTTGGCTTGTCAAGTTTCTGTTGGAAACTCTGCTGTTTGCCTTATAAGTTTTCCCTTGTCAGTTAAGGTCTCTTTTGTCTTGTTGTTTTTAAGATTTTTTTTAATAACTATATTTTGAAAATTTAATTACAATATGCATTAGCATGGGCCTGTTTTTTATTTTGTTTTGTTTGTTTTTTTGTTTTTGATTTTTTTAGGTGAGATTTCTCTGTGCCTCCTTGATCTGGATGTCTGTTTCTTTCATCAAATTAGAGAAGCTTCTGCTATTATTTCCTGAAATAAATTTTCTGCCCCCTTTTCTGTTGTCTATTCTTCTGGGAGTCGTATAATACAAATGTTATTACATTTCATGGAGTCACTGGATTCCCTAAGTCTTTAATTTTACATAATTCCTCTTTCTCTTTTTTCATCATCATTGCTTCCTATTACTTTGTCTTCTAGGTCATTAATTAAGTTCTTTGCTTCTTCTAACCTTCTGTTCATTGCATCATGCCTTTTTCCAATCTTGTTTATTGCATTCTTCATCTCTAACTAATTCTTTTTAGACTCTTTTATCTCTGTTATAAAGTTCTCACTGATGTCTTCCATACATATTTTTCCCCAAATATGTTTATTTTTTCAGTGTTACAAGATTGATTATTCATGCACCACACCCAGTGCTCCATGCAATACGTGCCCTTCTCAATACCTACCACCAGGCTCACCCAACCCCCCATCCCCTCCCCTCCAAACCCCTCAGTTTGTAGTAGGAAGAGAAGGGTGAATGGAGGGAAATCGGAAGGGGTGATGAACCATGAGAGACTGTGGACTCTTCTATACATGTTTTAATCCCGGTGACTATCATTAAATCATTGTTTTCAATTCTCCATCAGGAAAGCTACTTATATCTGTCTTGCTTAGATCTCTGGCTGTGGCCTTATCTTGTTCTTTCATTTGGAATAAATTCCTCTGTCTTGGAATTTTATCTAAGTCTCTGCCTTCTTCTCTGTGTTAGAAAAGCCAGTTATGCCTCCTGTTCCTGAAAGTAATAGCTTTATCAAGAAGAGTTCATGTAGTGTTCATGGCCTAGCACCTCAGAAAGTGCCTGCAGTGTTTGTTGTATGAACTCTGCTGTTGTGCTCTGACTGCTCTATCTTTCAGGCTAGTCATCTTTAGAGTCTCCCCTGCCTATTGTATATAGTGTTTCGTCCCTGGTCTGAATGTAGCAAGTTTTAACAAGATGTGCTTTGGTCTGTTTGTGAAATGAGACCTGTCATCACCTCCACCAGAACTGAGACCCTACAAAACTCTGGTCAGGAGATGTGGTACAGGCAATTGTTTGTGCTGCTTTTCTATAGGAAGTACCTGCCACCCTGAGGTGAGCATGATGGGAAAGTGCTGTTCCACAGTTGCACAAAGGTATGGGGCTTAGTATAGGCAAGTTAGGTAGCCAGTGTTCAACTGTGCTGCTTCCCACAGGTAGCTCCATGTTCATGCTGTGTGGTGAGAAGGAAGTGGTTCCAGTCAGCAACTTTGTCCCCAGAGAGGTGTGTCTGTGAATGCTCCCTCTCAAGAACATGCTCTGAGAAGAACAAATCATCTCTCCACTGTGTGCTCCAGGTGTTCTTCAGATTGTTGTTTCCAACCTCTATGCCCCCAGAGTGTTTGCCAGCCTCTCCAAGAGCAACACAGGGTCATCCTTTAAAACTCCAGGCCATAGGCCCCACTTACTGCAAGAACTCATGAAATTAAACTCTTCTCAGTTTTCAAGCACCTTCTTGGTTGTTCCCCTGTGTGCTCCTCTCTCTCTTGCCCTTCCCTGTGACCATGGCTCTCTTTCCTCCACAACAGCTAATATCCATTTCTCCCCCAAACCACATCTCCACACTTCCTACCTTCCTTGATGTGGTCTTTTGTCTCCTGGCTTTCAGAAGCTGGAGTTACATTTTAAAGTATCAAGCCCAGAAGCTTGTACTGGGGCAGGAGTTAAAGGATGTAAATCTAAGAGCCAAGGTATCATCACTTGACATTTTATGGAAATCAACTCATTTCTTTATTTAAATAAACGTATTTATTGTAAAAGGGAGCTATATTGTAAGTGGCAGACCATTATCACTTGTTATTAGTAGACATGACCATACAATTAATATAATATGGCTAATAATATGGCTATAACTTAATAATATGGCTAAATAATATTATTAAATCCATCTACAATATATGGCTATAACTTAATAATATGGCTAAATAATATTATTAAATTCCATTTACAATATGTTGCTAGTTTTAGTCTCTCAGCTCAAAGAAAAAAAAAGTGTTCATTTTTTTCCTTTTTTAAAGGGACATTAGCAACTGTTTGAGAGTTGCTAACAACAAACTTGCCCCAAAGTAGGAATTCTCATTAAAGTAATAAGAAAAACTAAATGATCATTGAAAAGAGGTTAACTTTCTTATTATAAATCATATATCATGTGCCTGTGTCCTACCAGTAGTATGTGTTCCACACTTAGGAAAATTTAACCTAAACAAATAATAATTTAGATGTCATAGTCTAAAGGAACTTAAAGGTAATAAGGAAGCACAAAGCAAGAGTGAAAAATAATATGAACAATCAGGAGCTGGTATATTTATAATAATTGAAGATATGAGATAGGAACCTGTGTATTTATAGTAACTAAAGATAGTATATTCACAGTAACTAAAAATACATATGAAGATATGTATCAGTCAGCTTGTGAGGCTATACCAAGGCAAAAAAGCACAATGAAACAAACCCTTATTGGTTTATCAACAACCAATAGTTTTTGTCTTTGTGTTTTGTTTTTTGTTTTAATTCCCTGTCAGCAACTGTGGGTCAGCTCTGGCTCTGTAATTTGTCTCCTTTCATTATGGGATCTAAGTTGAGGTAGCAGTATCTATTTCAGTCTCTTAAAGCTTCTGCTCAAATGGCACATATTTTGTTCATATTTATTCTCTAATGAAGTCACAAGTTGAACCATGAGAGACTGTGGACTCTGAGCAACAAACTGAGGGGTTTGGAGGGGAGGTGGGGGGTTGGGCGAGCCTGGTGGTGGGTATTGAGAAGGGCACGTATTGCATGGAGCACTGGGTGTGGTGCATGAACAATCAATTTTGTAACACTGAAAAAATAAAATAAACATATTTGGGGAAAAAATTAAAAAATAAAATAATAAAAAAAGTCACAAGTTCAACCTGAAAATCAATGAGGTAGAGTATATACTCCACACGAAAACACTGCAAATCACATGGCCACAGATGAGAATGTATAACCCTCTTATGGAGAGAGTGAACAATTAGGAACAATATCGTGTATCATAAAGGTCATGATAGCAAATACCAGGGACAAATATAACTGTCAGTACCATTTATTGAGTGCTTACTATGTGCTTGCCCCTTCCTAAGTGCTTTACATGCGTTTTTCTCATTGATTCCCTTCAACAACCTTATCACAAGGTAATTCTTACCTAAGGAGAGAGCTGTATCCCTCCTTGAGGATGGTGGGTAAGACTATGTATGATAGGTACTCATGACGCAACAAGTTAAGATTTTATAAGCAATTTTATAAGGATTACTAGCTAAAGATACAGCCTTATAGTTTCAAGACATGGAGCACAAAACAGAAAATCTGGAAGGATGCATTATAAAGCACTCGTGAAGCACTATACTAACATTAGGTGATATTTTGGGGCAAGAAATTGGTTAAGTGAGGGGTTCATGATATAACAATTTGGCTACTGCAAGGATTTTGTTTTAGTTACAAGCTAATGAAGCCTGAGATATTGGGTTAGATTTTTTAAAATCTAGATTTCTCTTCAAAACACTATCTTATATTTTAAGTGTGACCTTAAGTTATCTTTTTTTTATTTTTACTTTTTCCACTTTACTTTTAAAAAATAGGTTATCCAGCAACACATGATGAAGGAGGAAATTATCTCAGAATAAAAGACTATGAAATTAAACAAATTAAACTTTGCTTAAAACTCAATATTTTACTTATTTTCTCCATTTTCCATGTATTAATTAATACAGAACCATGATAATCACCAGTCCACAGGCCAGTATCTTGGAGCTATCACTGTAAGTTCTATACTTTTATTATTGAGACCACAGAAAAATATGCTTTGACCACTTTAATTTACTCTCACCTAGAATTCCCTTCACAGGATTACCCTTGTACATTACCCTTCCAGCTTTTATTAACAATTATGAAATAGTATTTTTTTAAATAGTATTTTTTTAAGATTTTATTTATTTTGAGAGAGAGAGAAAGAGAGAGAGAGAGAATGGGGTGGGTAGAGGTAGAGAGAAAGAGGAAATATGAAACAGACTACATGCTGAGCATGAAGTTCCATGCAGGGCTTGATCCCACAACCATGAGTTCACTACCTGAACTGAAATGAAAAGTTGGATGCTCAACTGACTGAGCCACCCAGGTGCCCCACTATTATTAAATATTCTGCATCTACCTTAAATGTATAAATTTTTCATTGCCCCATTCAGTGAATTACATGATAGTAATTAACACTATGGGAAACTTTGTCTCTCCTGAGGGTTGATATGGATTTGATATGGGTCCTACTTTTCATAACTTCTAACTTATTTTGTTCTGGTTTTGTGGAACCTTGGAGCCACCATTGCACTTCAATTACAGAAATTTTATTTATTTTTATAATTAATGAACATACATTCCTCTTTTTTCCTTGGTTTATGTTTTTTTCTAGTTTACTAGCTTTTCTAGTTTACTAGTTATGATCCAGCTCAATTCTTTTCCAGATAGATGTGGGTTATAAATTAGTATAAATTACCTAGTGGTCTCATTATTTTCTACTGATGTCAATATTTTGTTGTCTCTATTTGACTGTGAGTTTCTTGAGTGTGGATCAATGATTGATCTATCTTTGTACTTTTGATTGTGTTTAACATATAGCAGATACTGAATGCACATTTGTTCAATGGCTGGTTGACTGGCTGGCTAGCTGAATCAAACCTTCTACCTCTCAGTTAGATGTACTATTTTCATCCATGTTCATTATTTTAGAAATTACATAAAGTAGAAAAACCTATACAACTATTAATGTGGTAAGTCACTAAGTGTTAAGAAATCTTTCAAAGTAAGATCTTATTCTCAATTGCTATCTTGGAAAACCATAATGATGTTAAATATAACATCAACATTATTCAGAATAGCCAAGGTATAGAAAGAATCAAAATATCTATTGACAGATAAATGTAAAATGGAAATATATATATATGAATATTATTCAATTTTTAAAAAGAAGACATATGACAAAGATGGATAAACCTAGAAGACATTATGCCAAGTAAAATAAGCCAATAACAGAAGGAAAATACTGCATGATTCCACTTACATGAGGTATCAATAAGAGTCAAACTCATAGAAACAGAGAGTTGAATGGTGGTTGTCAAGCACTGGAAGGAGGAGAAAATGGGGAGTTGCTAATCAACAGGTATAAAGTTTCAGTTTTGCAAGATGAATTAGTTCTACAGATCTGTTATATAACATTATGCCTATAGATAGCAATACTGTATTGTGCATTTAAAAATTTGTTAAGAGAGTAGATGTCACTTTAAGTGTTCTTACTACAATAAAAAAAATTAAGTGAGTAAAAAATATAGTATCAGCATATCTCCATAACTATGAAAGAATACTATACAGGTACTTAGAGATATCTCTTTCCACTTTGGAATGTTAAAAAGATATTTGTAATGTTGCCAGGTTTTATTTTACTTGATTTATCTGATACTCTGTTGGCTTAAGAGTAGAATATCTGGTTTTATCACATATTTCATTCAAGAATGTCACACTGTTTTCATTCTTCTTAGCTCCCTCATCCTTAACCCATTTTTATTCCACATCCCACATTCTAAGTGTCCTGTTTGGGAAAACAAATTCCTAATCATGGAGGAGTTAAAATAGTCACTTTTTTTCAGATACTAAAATATTACAGCTTTCTAAGTGTGTCTACTATTTACCGAGGTGACTCCAGAAGATACTACTATTAATCAAACAATACTTCAGACTACAATTGTGAGTCACCACCTAAGCATTCTCCCAACACTCACTCAAGTGTTCACTGTCTGTGAAACTCTCTGCATTATGAATAAAGTAAATGTGACAAGTGTAGGGCTCTGGGTTGAAGTAAACTAAATTCTTCAGATAATTTTACATGTGAAAAATAGATAAGGTTTTCACAGGAAAAATGCAGTAGTAACACAGAAGTGAATTGTTTGCATTACAGAAGACAAATTTTGAAATCAACATGTGTCTTAGTCTCTTTAGGCTACTGTAACAGAATACCTCACATTGCTATAACACAATACCACACAATAGAAACTTATGTCACACAGTTCTAGAGGCTGGAAGTTCAAGATTCAGGTGCCAGCAGATTTGGAGTATGGTTAAGACCCACTTCCTGGTTCATAGATTGCTATCTTATTGCTGTGTTCTCACAAGGTGGAAAGGGCAAGGGAGATCTCTGGGGTTTCTTTTTTAAGAACACTAATTTCATTCATGAGTATTCCAACCTCAGGACCTAATCACCTCCCAAAGACCCCCAACTTAATACCATCACATTGGGAATTAGTTTTCAACATATAAATTTTTGGGAAACATACATATTTGGTTTATAGCAACATGTTTGGTTGTTATTGAAGAAGATTCTACCAGGTCAACATGTTTTTCTTTTTCTTTTTTTTTTTTAGGTCATGGCAAAGAAGGCACAAAACCATTGTAATAAAATTCTTTCATAAAAGAAAGGAATGGGCAAAGACACTTCAAGGATAACATAATGTGTTTCTGAAAGGGAGTAACCAAGTATTCAAAAGACATAGGTCAGGTAACTATACTACCTAGAATCTAGAGAGACTCATGATGAAGATTAACAAACAACTGAGAAAAAAGGGTGTCAATTTCAGGTCAGAAATGATGGTGTTCTTTATATCTACTCAATCTATATTCTAGCTCATATGACATGTAAATCAAGCCTTTTTTTCACTTAATTATAATTTTGAGTGCACATCTTATCAGAACAAATTTAAAAACAATCTTTAAGTGAATTAATTGCTCCCAGAAGTGATTATCTTTTAGTAACAAGAAGCCAGAGAATAACTGAGGGCAGTAGAAAGAGACCAAAATAACACATTGCTGCCTGAAAGATTCGGAAGCGTTTACTGGCAGAAGTATTAAGAATTGCCAGCAGTCAGATTTTTCATTTAGCCTTTCAAAATACAATGATACTGAAGCCAAAATGTTGGGGTGTGTCTTATATAATCATCTGACTCTGAAACTGTTCAGAAATAACCTTTTCCTGAAGTATCTAGTCATAGAAATAGCACAGATAAATATTATGCAGTTGAATTAGGGAATTATTTCACCACTGGATTACATCTTCCTCTTTTTAAAATTAACTACACATGTCTGTTATGTAAATACAGTGTCAAGTGTTGGAAATAATATCATTATATTAAAATATTCACTTCTGACTACATTGTGATCTGCAGCTGCTCAGTAGAAACCCCTGCCCTTGTCTCAAGGCATTGTCTGTCAATCCAACTTAATGATCATAAGGATCTTTCTCTGACTCCAAGGATCAGGGGTTCATTCAAGCAGGTATCCTGTAGGGAAGTATCTTAGTTTTTAGCAGAAAATCTGCGCCCAAGGGTCTTTTCATTAGACCTACTTACCACATCTTTTCATAAAACCAAAATTCTGCTACCTTTCATGATAGCAAAAAGATGACTTTTTTTAAATTTGTAAGTCAATGTCTCAGCTATGAGGTTACAATCTGTAAAAACTGTGAAAGTACTTACTTTAAGACTTGGTACAGTACTAAGCACCCAATGGGCACTCAAGCAATATTAAGATGTTTCTGATAATGACACCTTGGGTTTAAGAGGGAACAAATTATTTCTTTGAGCACTGAAAATGTATTTTAAGAGCTGTATATTTTGCAAAATGCTTCTTCAAATCTGGTTAAAATGCATTTGGCAACTTGTGGTGAAAATTCTTGGATACTCTGTAGTGTCATAAACTACCAATGTATATGATAACCATATTTTGTTTCTAAATAAGACTTGCAGCTATTTCAGAAGTGCAGTTATTCTTTAGATAGAAAAACAAATGTTTACTTGCTTATTATGAACTAAGTAAAGTCCCCTTTTACACATATTCCTTTTTTTCACAGCCAATGTATTTTCCAATTTTGTCTCAGAAAAATTATTAAAAAGAGTTAGACAGTGTCCCATATTCTGAAGAGCTCAAATATATTACCTAGTGTCTTAATTTTCCAGCATCATTACCTAATAGGTCCTGCAGGTAATACTATTCCCCTTTTAAAGATAGAAGAGTTAAGTCTGAAAATAGCTGGTGGTGATTTTATAGGTTAAGAGAATTGTCACAATTGAAATGTAAAAATGAGGGTATCTTTATAGATCTTGGATAGAAGAGAAAATTCTGAAAAATTTAATGGTACTCTGGGTAAATCAAAGATGTTTCACTTAGCACTTTAGCAACCATGATATTTTGCATAAAATAGAGTGGTGATTCTCAACAAGGAGGATATGGTTTCCCTATGGGACAGTTAGAAATGTGTAGGGGCATATTTGTTGTCATAATAAGTGGGAGGAGCACTGATAGTTAATGAACAAGAACCAGAGGTTGTAGACATTCTGCAATGTGTAAGATAATCCTTCACTTTAAAAAAATCATTTCATGGCATGGGAGTTGTGAGAATATGCAAATGAGTCATTGTAATAAAATTGGGAGTACAGAAGAGATGATGTTATTAGTAATGACAAGGACCAGCAAGTAACAATGTTTGTGAAATTGAAGATTACTGAGGAAGCCAAGTGTTATTTCCAGTGCTCAGAACCTACCTTGATTCCTATTATGGAGAATAGAATGTCTAGAGGAAGCAGTGTCTTAGTCCCAGTATGAGCTTCACTTTCAACCCATCAATAGTGTTGAGAATACCTGGAGAAGCTGAAGTCATTTCCAATAATCAGACCCCCCTATTTAACAATTGAACAATGAAGATGGAATAAATATTATGAGAAGGTGTGATCTTAGTTTCAGTGTACAAAGCCCATTATTAATTCCCTTTGGAGGAGAATAATTTGAAGATTTGTGTGGATCCCTCTTGGCTTCTGTTTATAGAATTGAAGATGCTTTCTGGGGAAACTAGGTATTGTGCCAAATGTTCAGGTCTTCTTTTTATCCCCATCAATGGTGAGTTAATCCAATAACATGGATTAAGTGTCATTTATGTGGCTAAGACTCAATTTTTTAATAATAGCTCAGACCTTTCCCCTGAAAACCATGCTTTTATTTCCAATTGCTTATCAACATCTCTAATTAGATATCTAAAAGAAATTTGAAATTCAGTATCTTCTAAACGAAACTCAATTATCCTTCTTTTCCCACACTACAAAAGCTACAATCATTCCTTTTTTTAGTAAATGGAAAATTTTACTATCTAGAAGTTCAGGCTAAAAACTTGGAAGCCATTCTTCATCCCTCTGTTTATCTCATATTCTATATACAATTCATCAGGAAATACTGTTGGCTCTTTAAAAGTCCAAAATCCAGCCATTTCTCATCATCTCTAGAGCTAAACATCTGTTATAGCCACAATAATTTCTTGCCTGGTTTATTACAATAACTTCTTTTTTAAAATTTAAATTAAATTAGCCAGCATATTAGTTATTAGTTTCAGATGTAATGTTCAGTAATTTATCAGTTGCATAAAACCCCAAGCATTCCTCACATCATTCACCCTCTTTAATAGCCATCACTAAGTACCCCATCCCCCCAACCACCTCCCTTCTAGCAACTCTCTGTTTGTTCTCTATAGTTAAGAGTCTCATAGTTTTTCTCCCTTTCTGATGACTTCCTGTTCAGTTTTCCCTCCCTTCCCCTATGATCTTTTGCACTGTTTCTTATATTCCACATATGACTGAAACCATATAATGGTTTTTCTGATTGACTTATTTCACTCAGCATAATGCCTTCCAGTTCCATCCATGTAAATGTAAATGGTAAGTATTCATCTTTTCTGATGGCTGAGTAATATTACATTGTGTTCATATACCACATTTTTATCCATTCTTCTGTCTCATCTCTTTCCACAGTTTGCCTATTGTAGACATTGCTACTATAAACTTTGGGGTGCATGTGCTCTTTCAGATCACTACATTTGTATCTTTGGGGTAAACACCTTGTAGTGTAATTGCTAGGTTGTAGGGTAACTCTATTTTTTTAACTTCTTAAGGAACTTCCATACAGTTTTCTAGAGCAGCTATACCAGCTTACATTGCAACCAAACTGTAAGACCATACTCTTTTCTCTGCATCCTCACCAACATTCGTTGTTTCCTGTCTTATTAATTTTAGCCATTCTCACTGGTGTGAGGTGGTATCTCATTCTGGTTTTAATTTGCATTTCCCTGATGCCAAGTGATGTGGAACATTTTTTCATGTGTTTGTTGGCCATTTGTATGTTTTCTTTGGAGAAATGTTGGTTCATGTTTTCTGCCCATTTCTTGACTAGATTATTTGGTTTTAAGGTGTTGAGTTTGATAAGTTATTTATACATCTTGCATACTAGCCCGTTATATGGTATGTCATTTGCAAATATCTTCTCTCATTCTATAGGTTGCCTTCTAGTTTTGTTGACTATTTCCTTTGTTATGCATGGGCTTTTTATCTTGATGAAGTACCAGTAGTTCATTTTCGCTTTTGCTTCCCTTGCCTTTGTAGACATATCTAGAAGAAGATGCTGTGGCCAAGGTCAAAAAAGTCTTTTTGCTGCCTATGTTCTCCTCTGGATTCTGATGGATTCCTGACTCAACTTTAGGTCTTTCATTCAATTTGAGTTTGGAGTAAGAAAATAGTCCAGATTCATTCTTCTACATGTGGTTGTCCAATTTTCCCAACACCATTTGTTGAAGAGACTGTCCTTTTTCCATTAGATATTCTTTCCTGCTTTTTCAAAGATTAGTTGACCAAAGATTTGAAAGTCCACTTCTGGCTTTTCTATTCTGTTCCATTGATCTTTGTGCCTATTGTTGTGCCAATACCATGTAGTCTTGATGATTACAGCTTTGTAATAGAACTTGAAATCTGGCATTGTGATGCCACAGCTTTGGTTTTCTTTTTCAACATTCCTCTCGCAATTCAGGCTCTTTTGTGGTACTATTCAAATTTTAGGATTACTTGTTTCAGCTCTATGAAAAATGTTGATGTTATTTTTTTAAGACTATTCATCTTGTTGAAAGAGAAAAAGAGAGAGAGAGAGAAAGCAATAGCAAGGGATGGGTAAGATGGAGAAGCAGGCTTCCTGCTGAGCAGGGAATCTGATGACATGGGGCTCAATCCCAGGACCTTGAGATCATGATTTGAGCCAAAGGCAGATGCTTAACCAACTGAGCCACCCAGGTGCCCCACAATGGTATTTTGATAAGAATTTTATTGATTTTGTAGATTACTCTGGGCAGCATAGATATTTTAACATTTATTCTTCCAACCCATGAACATGGAATGTTTTTCCATTTTTTGTGTCTTCCTCAATTTCCATCATAAGTGTTCTTTAGTTTTTCGAGTACAGAACTTTTACCTCTTTAGTTAAGTTTATTCCTAGGTATCTTATAGTTTTTGGTGCAATTGTAAATGGGATCAGTTCTTTAATTTCTCTTTCTTCTGTCTCATTGTTGATGTATAGAAATCCAACTGATTTCTGTGCATTGATTTTATATCCTTCCCCCTTGGTGAATTACGGTATGAGTTCTAGTAATTCGGAGTGGAGTCCTTTGGGTTTTCCACATAAAGTATCATGTCATCTTCGAAGAGTGAGAGTTTGACTTCTTTGCCAATTTGAATGCCTTCTATTTCTTTTTGTTGTCTGATTGCAGGGGCCTGGACTTCTAGTACAATACTGAACAATAGTGGTGAGAGTGGGTATCCTTGTAGCATTCCTGACCTTAGAGAAAAATGTCTCAGTTTTTCCATGTTGAGAATAATATTCGCTGTGGGCTTTTCTTAGATTGGCTTTTATGACACTGAGGTACATTCCCTATATCCCTACATTGTGGACAGTTTTAATCAAGGAAGGATGCTGCATTTTGTCAAATGCTTTTTCTGCATCAGTTGAGAGGATCATATGGTTTGTGTCCTTTCTTTTATTAATGTGATGTATCACATTGATTGATTTGCAAATGTTAAACCACCCTTGCAGCCTAGGAATAAATCCCACTTAGTCATGGTGAATAATCCTGTTAATATAGTGTTGGATCATATTAGCTGGTATCTGGGAGAGAAATTTGCAATCCATATTCATCAAGGATATTGGTCTGTTGTTCTCCTTTTGGGTGGGTTCTTTGGTTTTGGGATCAAGGTAATGCTGACCTCATAGAATGAGTTTGGAAGTTTTCCTTCTACTTCTGTTTTCTGAAGGCCTCAGAAGAATAGGCATTAGTTCTTCTTTAAATGTTTGTCGGAAGTCCCCTGGGAAGCCATCTGGCCCTGTAATCTTGCTTTTTGGGAGATTTTTGATTATTGATTCAATTTCTTTGCTGGCTATGTGTCTGTTCGTTTTCTATTATCTCCTGTTTCAGTTTTGGTAGTTTATAAATTTCTAGGAATTCATTCATTTCTTCCAGGTTGCCTAATCTGTTGGCATATAGTTGCTCATAATATGTTATTAAATTTGTATATTCTTGGTGCTGGTCACGATCTCTCTTCTTTCATTCATGATTTTATTAATTTAGGTCCTTTTTCGTTTTGATAAGTTTGGCTAGGGGTTTAACGATCTTATTAACTTTTTCTAAAAACCAGCTTCTAGTTTTATTGATCTGTTCTACTATTCTTCTTGTTTCTATTTCATTGATTTCTGCTCTAATCTTTATTATTTCTCTTCTCTTGCCTGGGTTAGGGGTTATTCGCTGTTCTCTTCTCTAGTTCCTTTAGGTGTAAGGTTAGCTTGTGTATTTGAGAATTTTCTAGCTTCTTGAAAAAGGCTTGTTTTGCCATGTACTTCCCTCTTAGGACCACTTTTGCTGCATACCAAAGGTTTTGAACAGTTGTGTTGTCATTTTCATTTGTTTCCATAAATTTTTTAAATTCTTCTTTAATTTCCTGGCTGACCCATTCATTCTTTAGTACAATTCCCTTTAACATCCATGTATTTGTGGTCCTTCTAAATTTCCTCTTGTGACTGATTTCAAGTTTCAAAGCACTATGGCCTGAAAATATGCAGGGAATAATCCCAATCTTTTGGTACTGATTGAGGCCTGATTTGTGACCCAGGATGTGATATATTCTGGAGAATGTTCCATGTGCACTCAAAAAGAATATGTATTCTGTTACTATAGGATGGAATGCTTTGTACATATCTGTGAAATCCATCTGATCCAATGTGTCATTCAAAGCTCTTGTTTCCTTGTTGATCTTCTGCTTAGATGATCTGTCTATTGTTGTGAGTGGGGTGTTAAAGACCCCTACTATTAATGTATTATTATCAATGTGTTTCTTTAATTTTCTTATTAATTGGTTTATATAATTGGCTGCTCCTAAGTTAGGAGCATAAATTAAATTATTTAATTATTATTAATTAATTATTATTAAGTAAATTGCTAGATCTTTTTGTTGGATAGACCCTTTAAGTATGATATAGTATCTCTCTTCCTCCCTTACTGCAGTCTTTGATTTAAAATCCAATTTGTCTGATATAAGGATTGCTACCCCAGCTTTCATTTGATGTCCATGAGTATGATAAATGGTTCTCTACCACCTCACTTTCAGTCTGGATGTCTTTGGGTCTAAAATGAGTCTGTTGTAGACAGAATATGAATGGGTCTTGCTTTTTTATTTAGTATGATATCCTGTGTTTTTTGATTGGAGCATTTAACCCATTTACATTCAGAGTAACTGTTGAAAAATGTGAATTTAGTGCCATTGTATGACCTGCAAAATCACTGTTTCTGTTTATTGTCTCTGTTCTTTTCTGATTTATGTTACTTTTGGGCTCTCTCTTTGCTTACAGGATCCCCTTTAATATTTCTTGTGGGGCTGATTTATTGATCACAAATTCTTTTAATTTCTGTTTGTCCTGAGAACTCTTTCTCTCCCTCCATTCTGGATGGCAGCCTTGCTGGTTAAAGTATTCTTGACTGAATGTTTTTCTCATTTAATACCCTGAATATATCATACCAGCCCTTTCTGGTCTGCCAGGTCTCTGTGGATAGGTCTGATGCCAGTCTAATGTCTCTACCCTTGTACGTTAAAGACCTCTTTTCTCCAGCTGTTTTCAGGATTTTCTTTTCTCTCTGAAATTTATAAGCTTCACTATTATATGTTTGGTGTTTAGTTATTTTTATTGGTTTTAAGGTGTTCTTTCTACCTCTTGGACTTGAATGTCTGTTTCTTTCCCCAAATTAGGGAAGTTTTCAGCTATGATTTACTCAAATACACTTTCTGTCCACCCTTCTTTGTTCTTCCAATTTAGAAAATGATTCTAGTTTTTTTTTCACTTTATGACATCACTAATTTCTCAAAGCCTCCCCTCATGATCCATTAGATTTTTTTTCTCTTTTCCTCAGCTTCCTTACTTTTCATCATTTTGTGTTCTATGCCACTGACTCTCTTTTGCCTCATTTACCCTCACCATTGAGCATCCATTTTAGACTGCATCTCAGTCAAGCATTTTTAATTTAGGCCTTATTAGATTTTAGTTCCTTTTTTTCTTCACTATGGGACTTTCTAGTGTCTTTTATACATTTTTTTCAATCCAAGCTTGCATCTTTATAAGCATTTTTTTCTGAATTCTAGGTCTGACATTTTACTTATATCCATATCAATTAAATCTATGGTAGAGAGTATTACCTCTGGTTCTTTTCATTGTTGTTGTTGTTGTTGTGAATTTCTCCTTCTAGTCATTTCGTCCAGAGAAGAATAGATGAATGAGATAACAAAATCAAAAATATCAAGCACGACCCCAGTGAAATACACACTAGACAAACCTGAAGAGTTCAGAAACCAAAAAAAATAATAATAATAATAATAATAAGTAAAAAAAAGAGAATATAATCTCACCAGTGGACAAAACAGGTTGATTCACTTGGTCCTGGGTGTATTTTGGTGTGTTTGTTAGAAGACACTAAATCCCAAAATTGTAAAGAAAGCAAAAAAGAAATAATAATAATGATAATAAATACGCACAAACACACACAAAATAAAATTGAATACAGTGAAAGGAAGCCAAAAATGAAGAATATATCTATACAATGTAAATGCAAAAATGAATTTAAAAAAGACAAAGAAAAGTGTTGATAAAATAAGAAACTAGTGAAAAAGAAAAAATGAAATAAAGAAAAATAAAATTTTAAGCTGAAAGACTAAAAAATCATGAGAAAAAAACCCTCAAGTTCTATATACTATTTTTCACTAGCACTGGAATTTCGCAGTTCTGTGTGATCCGTAAACTTGGTATTAGCCTGAGGTTCCTGCTGTTCTTCTGGGGGAGGGGCCTGTTGCACTGATTCTCAGGTGTCATTGCCTCAGTGGGGTCACATCACCTCTTGCCAGGCAGCCAGGCTCAATGTAAGCTGCTTTGTGTTGCTCTATGTGACATTTGTTCCATGAAGTCTTTCTGCACTGCTGTAGCGGATGAAAACTAAATAAATAAATAAAAATGGTGGGGCTCCAATCTCTAGTCCCAGAGCTGAATGATTGCATCTCCCACTCATCCATGCACCATCAGGGGAAAGCAGTCAATCACTTTTGTGTGTGCCAAATTCTGTAGACTCCTGTGTTGTGCACCTGTGCCTATTGTCTCTGGAGGAGGAGCAGGATCTCACAGTGTTTCTGCCACTTGCTGGGCCTTTACTTGGAAAGTGGTCACCTGACCCTGCCAGGGTTCATAGTTTATGGTAATACAGAGCTGAGAGACCACTCCTGGGCTCACTGATTGTAGCCTGCTTTCTCACTCCAATGCTTGTGAACTCTACAACACTAAGGCACTTCCATTCTTTCTGTGATTCTCGGGGATTCTGAGGTCACACTGTCCCACCCAGGATTCTACCCTGCTTCACTGCCTGAGCATCTTTCAGGCAGGAACATCCCTCACTAGAGCAGACTTTTAAAAGTTCAAATTTTGCACTCCACTACTATAAAACTTTCCTGTAGCCAGCTCCCTCCCCCACCCCCATGGTTCATCTTCTGATATATCCCTTCAGATTCACATCTCCACACCTCATACCTTGCAAAAAGTGGTCACATTTCTATTTGTAGAATTGTAGCAATTCTTTTCTTAGATCTCAGGTTAAATTCACAGTGTTCAGAACGATTTGATGGATATCTAGCTGAATTCATGGAACCAGATAAAACAAGTCTCCCCTACTCTTCTACCATCTTCCTGAAACTGAAAATATAAATTCTGAAAAATAATGTGTATTTAACTGAGAGAACTGAGCCTGCTAGTCATTGAAGGTTCCAGAGCCAGCTGAGACTACCTCCAAGGAAACCATGTAACTACACTCCAGAGGAAGAGCCCAGTTGCATAGCTCCTCCAGCATTTTGTCCAGTGGTTCCAAAGTGCTTTGCTGGCAAGGACAGCATGATCAGCTCTTTCTAGGAAAGATAAAGGTTTCTCATTATGGCAAGTTTTCCTGTGAAAACTCTATCTTTTTTCAGTTGCTTATTTGTTTTATTTAGAACTGTTTTGACAGCTCTCTGCTTTCTCTGCTTCTATAAATAATCAGCCTTAATGATAAGGTATAACCTGCATATTCAAATGCACATTTACTTCTATAAATTTCCATGCCTTGAATAGTCACAGTTACAAAGACATCATTTTTGAACATGAACATATGGTTCTGAGAAATTCATATTTCAAATCCACAATTCAACTTAAGAACTGAACATAATGTTTTCATTAACACTGATGATACATAAAACTGCTTCTTAAAAAATAATAAAACCTGGATTTGAGTTGTGGGGTTGGAGCTCTGAAGCTACTTAAGGTTGATTTTTTATGTTGGAAAAACTTATGTCTGACAGCAAGATAAAGCATGCATAAAAACTGTCTTAATTCACAATGCTTCTATTCAGTCCTTAAGAGAAACTTATAGGCATAATTTTCTTGATAGACTAACAAGTGACTATTTGTTCATTGCAAGTGTTCTATCACTGATCTTTGCACTGACTCTCTCATTTGTCTGGATAGTGTAAGTATGTCCTTCTTGCTGGTCATCAGCAAGGGAAATCTCTAATTTCCCCTCAGAGACTCCTCTGATGCATACACTGGAAAGAGACTGTAGAAAAGTGCAGGAGTTTCACACAACTGTATATTACTCCGGAGTGACTTGGGACTCTATGGAACACTTGAAACTCACTCTGTACACAAAGAACCAAAGTACAGTCATTTGGAAGATTTTTTATTTAAATGTATTTCTAACAAAAGATGCCAGATACCCGTCTTACCCCAAATGGAAACATTCAATTTATCTATTAATGGTGAGCCTAGAAAGCTGCAGTCCAACTCCCTCCCACTATGCTCAAACTGTTCTTAAAAAATCATCTCTTTGAGTAAAGAAAGGAGTTCAGGCATCATGCAGAATAAATTCTTGCTTTAATTTAAAAGTTCTACAAGAAATAGAAGATCCATAGGGAGACTTTGAACTCCCTGTGGAGACTTCCTCTTCTTATTGCATATAAGAAATAAGTAGCTCATGAAACAAGGGAAAGATAAGGACAAAGGGCATCTGAAGTAAACTGAATTCCTTGAAACCTGTATCCTCTTCTTTCCCTGGCAATGGAATCTCCCAGTGACAGCTCTCTTCACTACCATCTAGTGATCTCTAACACTCTGCTTTATATCATGTAATTCACCTTCCAGTTTGCCTTCCCCTTTGGGATTCACTCCCAAATTGTTCTGAGTTTCTTGGAGAACAATCATATCAGTCTGATCTATAATAATAGATCAGATAGATAAAAGAAAGTCAAACAAAATGAAGTCATAATGAAAAAAAGTACATTGGAAAAGTTGAAAAATCTATAATATACAGAAATAAGAAACTTTCAAATGTACTTTTGAAAAAGCTCCATGAATTTTAACTCTGTGTGTGTGTGTGTGTGTGTGTGTGTGTGTGTGTGTAGGTATGGATGAGACTTTGAAGTCTCATTTGAATTTGAAAGAAAACTAGAAAGTAACATTTTGGAGAAATTGAAAATTGGTAGTCCAAGGGCTGAATTTAGCTGGAGTTTTATTGTTATTGTTCTTGTTTTTGGAGGAGAGTAGCAGAGAGCTTTATTTTGTTTCATTACGTTTGGATATGAGTGATTTTTGGTAGGGAACTCACTTCCTAGTTTTCCTCAAGTGGCACCTGTTTCTTTTGTCCTCAATCTTGCTGCATCACATACTTGGCACCAGGCAGTCTTTGATTTTATAGCTCTTCTTGGCTTAGAGAATTTTAAGGCTGAAAAGAGACATTAGAGATGATCTGGTCTCATTTTCGAAATTATTTCCTGTAGTCCCACTCTTCCAACTTTGTACAATATTTCTTGTAATAGAAAAGAAACAGAATTTGAAATGCCCTGCAATCAGTGCATTTCTAATGTTCTAGCTCATGGAAAGTTCACCAATTGACAGCTGACATGCTTTTAGCATTCTTGCTTTCCTGTTGGTGGCAGAATAACTTCTATGTGTTATGATAACCTCCAGAAGAAATTTTTATCCCAAGTCCAATGGCACTATAACAACTCCATATGGATGCTACAGACAGAGGTAGACCTTATGAATATGCTTTATGATTAAAACCTTCAAATTGTGTTGCAACACCTAGCATAGACATTATACACTGATAGAACTCATGCCTATACCTGATTTTATAATGAATTGAGGAGGGTCCTTTGGCTTCCTGTTGTTGCTTTTGTTTAAGAGTTCAAAATCCAGCAGGGTCACAAACAGAATTAGCTCAACAGTGAGTAAAATCCATTGGAAAGCAGAGAAATCACATCTCTATTGCAGGTTCAGGCTTGGATAGCATTTTTCCATATACATCTGACTAGAATTTCTTATTGCTGCTAAGGAAAATAAAGGAAAGTCATTTAGCATAAGGAATACTTTTCCTTTCAGCTTTGCTTGAAAAGCTCTTCAACTGCAAGGAAGGTAAGATGAGCCATATGCTGCCTGTATCATGTGGGGGAATTTGATCAACTCTCGAGGGTGAGAGTTCCCCCTAAAGCAGCCCAGCAAGACTCTTGCTAAAACTGGACAAATACGGAGACAGACTCCAAAGTGCTACAGTGGAGTCCTACCTGGGAATAGGATTCAGAGGAGCCTGTCTGAAGTTTGGTTAAGTAGAGATTCTTTGTCATTGGAAATAAACCCAATTTTTCACCCCTTCAAAATCTACAGGTCTAAGCACATATAAACTATCCACTGGGTACCTGAATCCATAGCCCCAAATATCTTGGAACAAATCATGCAAAAAGGTTGACTAGGAGGCACCTGGGTAGCTCATTCGGTTGGGCATCTGCCTTTGGCTGACTCTCCCTCTGTGCTATCTCTCTCTCTCTCTCAAGTAAAATACTTATTTGACAGAGAGCACAAGCAGGGAGAGTGATAAAGGGAGAGGGAGAAGAAAGTCCCCCACTGATCAGGGATTCCCGACACAGGACTTGATCCTAGAACTCTGGGATCATGACTCAAGCTGAAGGCAGACACTTTACTGACTGAGCCACCCAGGTACCCTTCAAATAAGATCTTAAAAAAAAAAAGTTTGACTGGTTTCTTTTAAACTCATGACTACTCCTTCAAAGGACACTCCCTATTTCTGTCCCTCCCTTTGGATGTATCTCCCATGCCTTCAGCTCTATTGGAGACTTGAAAATTATTTCTTAATATAATTGGCCAAAGACTTCCTTCCTTCTTCCTCAACTGAGGTGTTGGATCCTACAATGAAAATGATCACTAACTATGTCCCCTCCTCTCCCTAGGAGTCACTCCCGGTAACCAAAGCCTTACCTAGCAGCCCTCCACCCCCCTCCCCCCCAAAAAAACCACTCCATACAGGAGTACCGTGGTGCTCAGGATATCTCTTGAGCATGTAGGAAATAAAGTTGCAGAGTTGGAAATCTCTAGCTCAGCAAATGCACTGGAAATTTGAAATGTATTTTGGAGAAATGGGTTTTCCTGAGTCACAAAGTAAAGTGAACTTCAGAATCCCAAGTTGGTGCCTTGCAAAGCTTTTCTTTATAAGGAGATAAAATAGGACCAATGTCATAAAGATCATCAACTTTACAATGGTTCTCTTGGTTTATGCAGTGAATGGGACACCATGACTACATGGAAGAGAGGTTTGTCTATTTATGTTAAAATTTCCTCCATGGCCATAATTAAAGAGTCAAGAGATAACAAATGCTAGTGTGGATGTGGATAAAAGGGGATATTTGTGCACTGTTGGTAGGCTGATAAACTGGTGCAACCACTATGAAAAATGGTATGGAGTTTCCTTCAAAAATTAAAAATAGAGCTATTGTATGATCCAGCAACTTTGTTTCTGGGAATCTATCCAAAAGAAATAAAACACTGACTCAAAAATATAACTGTACCCCCATGTTGATAGCAGCATTGTTTATAATAGCTAAGATGTGGAAACAACCTAAGTGTCCATTGATAGATGAATGGATAAAGAAAATGTGATGTGGTATGTGGTAAAGAAAAAGAAACGTGTGTCTGTGTCTGTGTGTATACAGTGGAATATTATATGACTATAGGGAAAAAAAAGAAAATCTTACCACTTGTGGCAAAGATGGACTTTGAAAGTGTTATGCTAAGTGAAATAAGTCAGAGAAAGACAAATACTGTATAATCGTATAATCTCACTTATATGTGGAGTCTAAAACCAAAACAAAACAACAATAATGATAAAACCAATACTAAACTCATAGAAAAAGAGATCAGACTGTGGTTACCAGACTTGGAGGATGGGGAGAGAAAGAATTACATTCCACAGGCAATTAAGGAGAATGAAAGCTCATAGACAGCATGAAGTTAAAAATAGAAGTGTCAGTGAATTGAATATTATTTTCTTGACCATGTAAGGGATAGGGTCCATTTTAGGAAAACCTGGGGGAAAATGTTTGAAAGGAGGTTTTGAAATCTTATTAAAAAAGCATTAAACTGAAACTATAAAAAAGAGAGGAAATGTCTTTAAAATATTGTGTGCCTGAATCTGATGTCTTATGCTTTGTGCACAGGACAAAGCAAGAAAAACACTTGGAAAAGGACCTCAGTAATTATCATGAAAAAATAATAGGGAAAATATATTTGGGAGCCATAGTTTTAGTCTCAGCTGTCCTTTACCAATGGTGAGAATATGGGTGACAAATGAAAGCATCTAGAAATTCTTACACGAAGAGGTTAAATAGATTTGAATAAGTGTCACTGGGGCTTGATGGTATGGTGAAAAATTGTAATTAAAGATAATAATCTGGGGGCGCCTGGGTGGTGCAGTTGGTTAAGCAACTGCCTTTGGCTCAGGTCATGATCCCGGAGTCCCGGGATCGAGTCCCACATCGGGCTCCCAGCTCCATGGGGAGTCCGCTTCTCACTCTGACCTTCTCCCTTCTCATGCTCTCTCTCACTCTCTCTCTTTCCTAATAAATAAATAAATAAAATCTTTAAAAAGAAAGATAATAATCTGTTAAAAATAGATTTAACAGGACAAAGAGCATAAGATGTTGCAAAAATACAGAATGAAAAAGAAATCCATGAATTTAGAGGCAGAAGCATGGTGAGGAGAAACAACAAAATAACTAAAAGTAGGAATCCTGTACAACCTGTTTGAAAACAGGGAGGATATAAATGAAACTTTCTAATAGTAATCACACAACTAGTACATTGGAAAAAAAATAAGGGAGACTAAAATTGAAGAAATATGCCTGAAGTTTCAGTGTTTGGAAAGCAAAGCATATGATAAATTGCTGACTTGCTTAACAATTGACCTCATAGGCACTTAAAGAAGCAATGGGGAAAAGGGTTTCTCTGGAATTAGGATAGTCAAGAATACATATTGTTAACATGTTAAGTATTTTGATTTTAGCAACATATTTAACAAAAATGTTCTGATTATTTTGTGGATAAGATGCTAAAATATGGATATGGATTTTACTATCCAAATGGTTTCTAAGAACACTGAGCAAGACACTAGCCAAAGAGTATTATAGGCCACATTTATTTCTGAAGACAAAACAGTTACCTTTGAGTAGCTTAAATAGCCATAAGTCATATGAGTTTCAGAAACACTTAAATGAATAAGAAAATAAATAGCTTTTATTCCCAGAAAACAAGACATTGAGTGACATGGTGACTATTTTAGCTAAGTATGCCTATCTAAGAAATAGACTTCAACCTACTAACTTAAAGAATAACAGTGTAAACTTTAGGTAAAAATGCGGCAGTAAAGAGCAATTTAAAAGGATGTCAGACATTAATAGAATTTCATGGATGGAGCTTCCTTTCACAAATTCTTATTGGTCAAACAACTTTGAAACCAAGCAATTAGCTTAACTCCTCAAGGGAAGTAGGTGTTCTCCTCCTTTATGTGTTCACTTTCAAAATTATGTACTTCTTAATGACTGAATATAAAGATAATTCTGGCAACTGCCTACACTAGCTACCAGTGGGATACTAACTGGAGCAGAGAAGGAGAATTTTAAAAGGATTTATCAAAATAATTGCAGGAGAATATTTTTATTTAAAAAATAAATTGTCATAATTAGAATAGAATCATAACTCTTTTGCAAGTACTTCTGCATATACTTTATCTTTGTTACCTTTAACAATTTGACATTCAGTTAAAATTAAATGCTTCCTCCACAGTGTGGAAAAATTCTGATTTACTCTTCCATTCAATTCTTAGCTTAATGGGAAATGATGCAGAATTATTTACTTTTAAAGAAATGATCTCTCTTAACCTTGTTAAATTTTATCCATCCTCTGCAAACTAAATAATACAGAAAAAATGAGAAGACAGGCGGACTTGTCAAATTATAACCAAGAGCTTCTTTCCTTTAGGACAAAAAAAAATACTAAGAATTAAAGTGTAAAGAAAAAAGAGATGGAATTGTTATAAAAGCCTAATAAGATTTGTCAGTTATAATAAAATTCAGTATGCTCATAGTGGCTTTTGTTTGTAACCCAAATATTTCCTTTTTTAATTTTTAAAGATTTTTAAGTAATCTCTACACCCAATGTGGGGCTCAAACTTACAACTGTGAAAGCAAGAGTCACATGCTTTATCGACTGAACCAGCCAGGAACCCCATGAAACCCAAATATTTCATGATCGGCAGATACTTCTTCAAAAAGACCTAAAAAGATAATATAAACAAATACTTCATAATTATGCTTCAAAGCCCTTTAAGATAGACTCTTTAAGACCCTGAAAAGATATGCATTATCATAACTGGTGCATGCATGTCCATGTTAAAAGGAAAGGAAAAGAAGCTTCAAGGAGCTCTAATACCAAACACAAAACTGGAAGTAAGAATTTCTAAAAACACTTTCCCAAGTAGAAGAGTTCAAAACTTCAGTTTTTTCCTTTAATGTTTTCAATGAGAAGTCCATACTGTTGGACAGAAACTTTCTTTTCTCAAAATAATTCTATCTTGTTTGACTTTCATCTCTTTTTTTCAGATTCCCTAAATATATTTTCTTCATATGTCTTTTATACATTAAGTATCAAGAACAAGTATATTTCTACTATGGATTAAACTTCCTTTTCCTTGTTATAAAAGCTTTCCAAAAGTGAAAAAAAAATCAAGTCTTTAAAAATAATAAATCCGGATGCCAGATATCATCAGTACAAAAAAAAGTAGAATATTAAAATTAATGAAAACCAAAGTAGATGATAGCACTCATATTTAAAATGCTTTATAAGTAATGTTATTTGCATTTCTTCTTCCCATTCTGCAGATGGTGAAGTTAACATGCAGCAGGAAAAAAGGTTTCATCCAAGGTAATGTGATACATGTGCTCTTACTTTATGAATTTGCTGTGTCATGGTTTATTTTGCCATGCTGTAATTTTGCAACTTCAGATCTGAGAAGATGCTTAAATACTTTGATAATGGCAGCATAACATTAAGTAAAAAGCATTTTTAATAATGTGAAAAAAAACTATTGCAAACTAATTCTATGGCACACTAAGAAATTATAATTCCTGTATATCTCTTAATAGCTTGATTCAAGTTTAACTTGATAGATGAATAAATAATATAAAATCATTTTTCTTGGACTTATTTTAGTTAAGAAACCATTTAATAATATGCATGGGTATGAATAGTGGAAGTCTGGTTAGGGAGGATGTAGAGGGAAGCTCGTTTGATGGAATTAACTAAGCACATGACTTATGAACTAAACTCTTATTTACAGAATCATTAACCTTTGAGTAGGAGGCAATATAGTCACCTATATTGGTGGTTCTCATCCCAGACTTATTAAAGTAGACTTGATAGTGACAGGGCAGCTGGTCCATGGATCTAAGTTTGGGAAGACCTGACCTCACCCATCCTCTACGCACTGCAGAAATCCCCTCCACAATGTCTCCAGTATACTGCCATCTACTGTAAACACTTCCAGTGACAAGAACCTAATGGCTTAAGAAGGCAAATACTTCACCACTTAAAAGCTCTGTTAATCTAATTCAACTGGGCACACATATTTTGAAAACCTACTATGTTCCAGGCACTTTATATTTCTAATTCTCATAGTTACTCCATTGAAAAATTCCTATTGCCCTTATTTGTGGATTGGGAAAATGAAGCTCTGAGAAGTCGAATGGCTTATCCAAATTCCCATAATTTAGTGGCAGAACTCAGACTGAAATCTTTTACTGCCTGAAGCAAACATTTTCTTGTTTAATTCTTAAAAACCCCTTATAAGGTATATAAAATTACACCCAATTTACAAATGAGGAAACCAAAGATTTGAGATCTTTAGTGATATTCCAAGTAAAACAACCAGTAAGTGACAGATTGGTAAATCAAACTCAGTTCTGTCAGACTCCAAAACCTGAGATCTTAACCATTATGCCTTAAACCTTCTCAAACATTTGAATATAATACATTGTAATAAAAAACAGAAGCAGCATAGAAAAAGGGGTAGCCAACTCTAGTATTAAAGGGGATCCATTCAGTTTTCTAGGTAAGGTGCAACCTAACCTTGGTTTCAAAAGATAGAGATTATCCAGGCAAACAAATGAGAGGACACAATGTTAGAAAATGAGCACATAGAGAGGTGTAGAACTAGAACACATCACCATTACAATTTGCCTGAATTCCACATATCCTTCTCTGGAATAATGTTCATTTTTATAATCTTTCATCTGTCACCTTTCCAGTCTTTATGTTTCTTCAAAACACTTATTACTGTAATAATAACAGATATTACTTATTGAATACTCACTATATGCCAGGCACTGACCACAGAACTTTACATGGAATGACTCATTTAGCCCTCACAAAACTCTTTGAGCTAGGAACTAGTAATATGCTTATTTTGCATGTGAGAAACCTGAAGGCAGTAAGAGCAGCTAATTTATACAGTAATATATACAGCTAATTTATATAGCCAGTAAGTATGAATTTGAAGTCCAATGGCTAGCTTCAAAGCTGCCTTTTATAACCACTGCACTCTACTACCTCCCTAGTTGGCATTATATTATGTAATTATCTGTTCCACTTACTGTCTCTCTCCTCTGACTGAAATGTAATTACATAAGGGCATGGACTATGTGTATTTTGTAAATGCTGTTTCTCTAGAACCTAAAATAATACCTGGCACAAATGAGTTGCTCAACAAATAATTTTTCACTGAATGAATTATTTTAAGACTTTTTTTTTTTTTTAGTATCTGTTATATACGAGATTGTGCTAGGTACTAAAATTATGGAGGAAATCTAATCCCTCTTCCACAAAACAGTTCTTAAAATAAGTAAAGGCAAGTTTTGTATCCTTTTTAACTTTCTTCTTTCCTAGAATCAATAACCTTATTTTCTTCAATCATTTATCATGTCACATGATATTACCTAGCCCTTCTCCTCAGGACAGTAGCAGTTCATCAGTAAAAATAAGGGGTACACAAAATTTACCAGAGTGCTTTATGAATGGTCTGACTCCTTTTTCTTATACTCTGCACTTCTTTTCATGGAACCCAAGATTGTCATTGATTTTCTAGAAGCTGTACCAAATGATTCACCCTTGTAGAGATGGAAATAAAATAAAAGGTAAACAATCTTTTTGGTAGAATTCCCCTGGGAAGCCATATGGCCCTGAACTCCTGCTTGTTGGGAAATTTTTGATTACAGCTTCAATTTCTTTTCTGGTTATGGGTCTGTTCAAATTTTCTACTTATTCCTGTTTCAGTTTTGATAGTTTATTTCTAGGAATTTATCCATTTCTTCTAGATTGCCCTATTTGTTGCCATATAATTGCTTATAATATTCTCTTATAATTGTTTGTATTATCTTGGTGTTGGTTGTGATTTCTCCTCTTTCCTTCATGATTTTGTTTATTTGGGTACTTTTCCTTTTCTTTTTGATAAATCTGGATAGGGGTTTGTTGATCTTATGAATCCTTTCAAAGAACAAGTTCCTAGTTTTGTTGATTTGTTTTATTTTTACTTCTGTATCATTGATTTCTGCTCTGATCTTTATTATTTCTCTTCTCCTGCTGGATTTAGGCTTTATTTGTTGTTCTTTTTTCCAGCTTCTTCACATGTAAGATTAGGTTATATATTTGAGACTTTTCTTATTTTTTGAGAAAGGCAAGTATTGCTACATACTTCCCTCTTACGACTGCCTTTATTGCATCCCAAAAGCCTTGAATTGTGGTGATTTCCTTTTCGTTTGCTTCCACGTATTTTTTTTTTTAATTCTTCTTTAATTTCCTGGCTAACCCATTCATTCTTCAGTAGGATGCTCTTTAACCTCCACCTTTTTGTGTTCCTTCGAATTTTTTTCTTGTCATTGACTTCTTGTTTTATGGCATTGTGATCTTAAAATATACAGGGTATGATCTAAATCTTTTTGTACCAGTTGAGATTTGATTTCTTACCCAGTATGTGATCTATTCTGGAGAATGTTCCATGTACACTTGAGAAGAATGTGCTTTAGGATGAAATACTCTGAATATATCTGTGAAGTCTATCTGGTCCTGTCTGTCATTCAAAGCCCTGTTTCTTTGTTTCTTCTGCTTAGATGATTAGTCCATTGCTGTGAGTGGGGTGTTAAAGTCCCCTATTATTATTATTGTATTATTATCAATGAACTTCTTTAATTTTCTTATTTATTGGTTTATATAACTGACGACTCCCAAGTTAAGGGCATAAATATTTACAATTATTTGATCTTCTTGTTGGAAAGAGCCTTTACATATGCTATAGTATACAATTCCTTCCCTTATTACAGTCTTTCATTTAAAATCTAGTTTGATATAAGAAGGACTATTCTAGCTTTCTTTTGATGTTTATTAGCATGCTAAATAGTTTTCCACCCCCTCATTTTCAATCTGGAGGTGTCTTTGGGTCTAAAATGAGTCTCTTGTAAGCAGTATATTGACGGGTCTTGTTTTTTGGGTTTTGTTGTTGTTGTTTTTATCCATTCTGATACCATTTTGATTGGAACATTTAGTCCATTTACATTCAGAGTAATTATTGAAAGATATTAATTTAGTGCCATTGTATTATTTGTAAAGTCACTATTCCTGTAGATTGTCTCTGTCCCTTTCTGGTCTTCATTACTTTTGGGCTCTCTCTCCTTCAAAGGATCCCCTATAATATTTCTTGAAGGGCAGGTTTAGTGTTCATGAATTCCTTTAGAATTTGTTTGATCTGGTGTGCCTGGGTGGCTCAGTGGGTTAAATCCTCTGCCTTCAGCTCAGGTCATGATCTCAAGGTCCTGAGATCAAGCCCTGCATCAGGGTCTCTGCTCAGCGGGGAGCCTGCTTCCCTCTCTCTTTGCTTGCCTCTCTGCCTACTTGTAATCTCTCTCTCTGTGTCAAATAAATAAATAAATAAAATCTTAAAAAAAAAAAAAGAATTTGTTTGACCTGGAAACTCTATCTCTTCTATTCTGAATGACAGCTCTGCTATATAAAGTATTCTTGGCTGCATATTTTTTCCCATTTAGTATATTGAATATATCATGCCAGTCCTTTCTGGCCTGCCAGGTCTCTGTGGACAGATCTGTTGCCAGCCTTATGTGTCTACTTTTGTGGATTGAGGACCTCTCGTCCTGAGGTGCTTTCAGAATTTTCTCTTTATCTTTGAAATTTGCAAGCTTCATTATAATATGTCGAGGTGCTGACCTGTTTTTATTGATTTTGGGAGGGTTCTCTGTGCCTCCTTTACTTGACTGCCTTTTTCTTTCCCCAGATTATGGAAGTTCATAGCCATAACTTGTTCAAATAAGCTTTCTGCTCCTTTCTCCCACTCCTTGTCTTCTGGGAATTCTGTTATTCAGATATTATTTTGTTTTATGGAATTGCTGATTTCTCTAAGTGTCCCTTCATGATCTGATAGTTTTCTTTCTCTCCTCTTTTCCATTTCCTTATTTTCTGTCATTTTATCTTCTATATCACTGATTCTCTCTTCTACTTCATTCATCCTTATTTTTATAAACTTCACTTAAAACTGCACCTCAGTAGTAGCATTTTTAATTTTGGCCTGACTAGATTTTACTTCTTTTCTTTCTACAGGAAGGGATTCTCTAGTGTTTTCTATACTTTTTTTTTAAAGCCCAACTAGTATCTTTATATTTGTTATTTTAAATTCTGGCTCAGACATCTTACTTATACCCATATTAATTAAACTCTGGCAGTGAGTACTACCTCCTGTTCTTTCTTTTGGAGTTAATTTCTCCATCTTGTCATTTTTTTCCAGAAAAGAAAAAATAAAGAGAAAAAACAATAATAACAACAACAGGAAAAAAATTAAACAAAAACAAAACAAAACAAAAAACTAGATCATGGGTCTGTTCTGATGTGCTTATTAAAAGAAACTATATGCCAAAATAATAAAGGAAAAATATATATATAAAAGACAATGAAAGGAAACAAAAAAAGTAAAATGTATACATAAAAATAAAAACTTTAAAGAATAAAAAAGAATTGAAAAAATAAGAAAATAAGAGGGGTGTCTGGGTGGCTTGGTGGGTTAAAGCCTCTGCTTTAGGCTCAGGTCATGATCTCAGGTCCTGGGATCGAGCCCCACATCAGGCTCTCTGCTCAGAGGGAGCCTGCTTCCCCTTCTCTCTCTGTTTGCCTCTCTGCCTACTTGTGATCTCTCTCTCTGTCAAATAAATAAATAAAATCTTTAAAAAAATAAGAAAATAAGCAAAAAAATAATAATGCAAGACTAAAAAAAAAAAAAAAAAAAGAATGCAATATAGTATTTTCCCCAGGAGCTGAAACTTTTCAGTCCTCTCTGATGAATAAACTTGTTGAGAGCCAGTTGTTCATACTGGTCTTCTGGAGGAGGGACCTGTTTCACTGATTCTCAGGTGTACTTGCCCTATTGTAAATGCACCTCCCTTGCACAGAGGCAGTACTCAGTGTAAGTAGCTCCGGATTCCACCATTTGGCACTCTTTTGCTCCCTGAAGGCTTTTAGCACCAATGTGTGGGATGAATATGGTGGCGCCCCACTCTCTAACCCTGGTGTTAAAGGTTCATGCTCCCCACCCCCCACCCAGTGAGCCTTCATAAGAAGCCTTCACAAGAAAGCTGTCAATTATTCTTGTCTCTCTGATCTTTCTTTCTTTCTTTCTTTCTTTCTTTCTTTCTTTCTTTCCTTTCTTTCTTTCTTTCTTTCTTTCTTTCTTTCTTTCTTTCTTTCTTTCTTTCTTCTTTCTTTCTTTCTTTCTTTCTTTCTTTCTTTCTTTCTTTCTTTCTTTCTTTCTTTCTTTCTTTTCTTCTTTCTGTTATATTAGTCACCATAAAATACATCATTAGTTTTTGATGCAGTGTTCCAAGATTCATTGTTTATATACAACACCCAGGGCTCCATGCACTACATGCCCTCCTTAATACCTACCACCAGTTTCTGGTTTCTGTCAGAGCTCTGTGTTCACCCAGCCTGTGATGGAGTGTTTTTATCTCAGGCTAATGAATAAGTTTCAGAACTCCAAATTTTATGGATTCCTGTGGCACTGACCCCTGCTCTTCCTCCTGGGGGAGGGAGGGAGGTCTTGCCACACTTCTGCCTTGTCCTAGACCCCTCCCAGGAAAGCAATCACATGACCATGCAACAATTTGCAGTTTGTGGCAATATAGAGCAGAAAGCCAGCACCTAGATTCACTGCTCTCAGCCAGCTTCCCTGCTCCTATGTCTGGAAACTGCCACACTCATACACCACCTGTTCTTGCTACCCCAGGGATCCTGGGGGGGGTCCCACCTGAGATTCTGCCCCATTTTGCCATCTGAGCACCTTTAAACCAGGGATATACCCCATTGTAGCTGACTTCTAAAACTTTAGATTTTGCACTTCACTGCTTATAATACTTTGTGGTAGTCTCCCTAAGAAGCTTCCTCTCCTCTGCTGTATCCTCAGATATACCACCGCAGATTCAAGCCACTGCACCTCCTACTTTCAAAAGGTGGTTGCTTTTCTACTTGTAGAATGGCAGCATTTCTTTTCTCAGATCTCTAATTTCTCAGGTTTTCAGAATGATTTGATAACTATCTAGCTGAATTTGAGGGACCAGACAAACTTAGGTTCCCTAGTCCTCTGCTATCTTAACTCTTTCCCCTTAGTCTTTTTAATAATGCTATGATACTAAGCCATTTCCTGTTATCCATTGTGCTGTAGAAATTCTACAAATGTTTCTATTTTTAAATCAATATAGAAAACTTCATAATTACCCCTGTTAAATTTCATCTCATTACTTCAGGGGCATTCTTCTAACCTCGACTTGAATTCTTTGAGTGTTTGATTCATCTTACCTGTTATCCATCTCAGAATTGAGGCATCAGCACATTATACAAGCAAGATCACTATGTCTTCATTCAGATAATGGCTCAATATATTGAAAGGGACAGAAACAAATGCAGAGTTTTGTGGCAAGGCATTAGAGACCTTTCTTTAGGTCAACAATGATTCACTAATAAAGACTTTGGGTTTGATTATTCAGCAAGTTATGAATAAAAACTTACCTTTACAGTACAATCTATATTTATATTTTAGCGTTTAGTCCACACAATAATCACAGATCATTCTGTCTATGGGTTTTACTGAAATTAAAACACATGTGACACATGTCCTTGACAATCTTGATTCCAGGGAACCTTCCCTTTATCACTTCTTCAAGTGTTACTAGGTAAAACTGCTCAGCAAGTCAAGCGTTCATCATATGCTTTGCTTTCAGAACACTCGAACTTTAGGCATATTTCTTGAAATTGAGGTTTCCATTAAGATTCTTTTACCATTGTTGCTGTTGTGTGATAACCATTAAAAACCATCATCCATGTCTTCCATTTGATCAAATAGGTCATATGATATTCCCACCATTATTTTTGGTATCTCTCCTTACCACACTTTTGCCTCGAGATAAATGGATTTTTCTTTCACTCTGTATCTTTGCAACATCTGATGTTCTTTCTCCTACTAAACCTATTTTTGAACAAATTATTTACTTCAATCACAATTTTTCATTGAATACCATCCCATCAAGTCTGAGAGACACCTATTTTATTGTATTTAACTTATTTATGTTAAAATTTCAAGATAATTTCCCAAAAGGTTTACTACTATTTTCAATATAAAATAAATGCAAGGAAATCTTATAATCAGTGTGTCTCATTCATTCTGTTTATATCTATTCAAACTCCAGGACTATTTTTACTATCTTCCTAAACCTTCATTCTTTTCTGAGACTATCCAAAAATCCACCCAAAATACACACATTTTGAGAGACAAATAGTCTATTCTAGCATTTATTCTAAGTGTTTTCTATGTACCAAGAGTAAGACTACTGATCTTATTAAAAAATTACTGCCCTGCTCATTGCCCCATGCTGCTCATAAAATAAAGTAGGATTCGATGAAGGAAATTTTAAAACCTGATTATAAGGTGCTCATATATTAGTTAATATGTGTAGTAAGAAAAATAAATAAGTATTAATATGAATTTATACTAAAGAAAAATGCAAAATTGTATGTGCTTTTATCTGGAATATTGATGTCTGAAGATAAAAATTAGCATAAACCTCATTACTGTGCAGTATTATTGTTCAAAACACTAGATATTACACTGCAATTAATTGTATTAACAATTAAGACAAAGGAAATCCTTTTTAGCTTGAATGAAAGCTTTAAAATAATCATTTCCAACATGGAAATGAAATGAATAATTTGTTGAAAAAGCATTT
This sequence comes from Nasua narica, assembly GCA_028533885.1. Lineage (NCBI taxonomy): Eukaryota > Metazoa > Chordata > Mammalia > Carnivora > Procyonidae > Nasua > Nasua narica. The sequence goes on along the minus strand of CM052801.1, from coordinate 60,291,115 downwards.
GTCCTTTGAACTTCAGTCTATTCAACATCTGAAATGCTTATTAGAACAGAGTTCTGTTCAGCACATTTTAAACTTTAAATAATTATACCACCCAGTGTGCATTTCTGTAAAACATTAGTAACTGACAATATTAATTCATAAATCATTTATATTAGATTACACAGTTGCTCACACAGTTAAAAAGATAAAAAGTAAATAGAAGCAAAACTGTGCTAATAAGGTGAAAAACTGAAGTTATAAGGAACTTGTGCAAAGAGGACAAACCTTCTGAAATGACTTGAAGGCTTAGAAGTGATGATGGTAATGTCTTAAACTTGTTAAAGGAAATCAATATACTCTTTCATTGTCACTCTCTTTGTCAGTTGGTCAGGTCCATATCTGATAATGACAAAGTGAGATCCTTCTTTGAGTTGTGTCAGCCTGAAAATGCTACCTGAACAATAATTACTAAATTGAGCATTGATGGGGCTATAAAAATCAACCTTCCCATCATACAGTAATCCTTTTAAATCAGATCTTGTCATTAAAAGCATATTAAAAATGTTGAGTACTATTGCTAAACACTTCATTAATGTCTACCAATCCTCATTTCACATGGACAAGCATAATGGCCTTACACACACACATATGCATGCACATGCACGCACATACACACACCATATTGCAAAGCAATTGGAATAAAAGAAATATGGTAAATGAAAAAAAAATGTGGGCCACAGAGGTTAATATCATCACTTGAGGCATTCCATTCTCAGTTGGTTTTAAAGTTTGTGCAAAGTTCTGAAGTGTTTAGGCAATGGAATTAAGGCAAACTCAATGTTATACATTAGGAAGGGAATGAAGCATAACAGAAATATATTTCCTACTTCAGTTCATAACTTAGCTCCCTACCCAAATGACCAAATTGGAAACTAAATCACTTAGTAATTTTCATTCAATACATTGTTGAGTGCCAGTTATACAAAAGTGAAACAGATAGAACCAATATCTGCTTTCACGAACCTGAAAGAGAAGCAGGGAAGATAAACAAAGGAAACGTAGCAGGGAAGATAGAAAATTAAATACCCTAATACAAAGAGTGGAGAATGCTATTGTAGATTAGGGGAAAGATTATCTGCTAGTGTTCTTTGAGGAAAGGACACTGACTAAGATCTGAAACTCGAGTAGGAGTTCTGGGTGAGAAATATACCAGGTAAAAAAACAAAAACAAAAAAATGAGGCCATTGCCCCTCACATGAGGTGCTCCAAGTCGTCTATATTTCTTACCTGAATTATGCAATAATTTTCTAGCTGGATCCCTGCCTCTAGTTCCCCCCAGCAGAATCTCTAAGTAGCATGCCAAGTAATTTTTCTTAAAGATGAAAATCCTTCAATGGTGCAATACTGCCTAGTCTGGAGAATGATTTACAGACTTCCTAGCAAAGCATTTATGCTTTACAACTTCACCCCAAATTCATTTATTTGTTTCATTTCCCATCACTTCTGGAAATCAATGGCTTCTTAAAATGTCCATAACGCAATCCTCAGATCTTGTGACTATGTTATTTTACATAGCATAGGAGACTACAGATGTCATTAAAGTTACAGAATTTAAAATAGAAGGATTACCTTGGATTATTCAGGTGGACCCAATCTAATCACATTAACCCTTGAAGGCAGAGCACTTTCTCTGGTTGAAGACAAAAGACACAACAGAAGAAAAGTCAGAATAATTTGAAGCATGAGAAAAACTCAATGTGTTATCACTGGTATGAAGCTGGAGAGCAAAATGATGAGGATTGCTGAGAGAAGCTCCTAGCTAAGAGCCAGAAAGAAAACAGGGATCTTATCTCAGCTCTACAGCGACAAGAAATTGCATTCAGCAAACAATGTGAATGAGCTTGGAAGCAAATGCTTCCTCAGAGCCTGCCAATGCAAGCTCAGGCTAGACAACGCATTGAACTTGAGCCTATGAGACTCTGAATTGAAGAAACTGAGGTTATCCCAGCTCTCTAGTCCCTGTGTAGTTTAGCCATCACAGTCTGTATGCATAGAGATTAAAATTTACACTAAAAATTGAATGTTAATTGGTTGAATTAGTGATTCAATTTGGTTTTATTGAAAACCTGCATAATTTGTATTAAAAGTGCCAATCTTAAGTGTCCATCAATGGAGGAATGAATAAAGATGTAGCATGCACACCCACGCAGGTGCACATGTACTGGAATACTATTCAGCCATAAGAAAAAAAGAAATCCTTCCATTTGCAATAACATGGATGGGCTCTGAGAGTATTATCCTAAGTGAGGTAAGTCAGACAGAGAAAGACAAATACTGTATGATATCACTTGTGTGTGGAAACTTTAAAAAGTGGGGAAAAGGAACTGAAAAGCCCAGAGTGGAATGATGGTTACCTGAATGGGAGAGAAGTCATTAAAGGTACATACTTGCAACTAATAGGTAAATAAACCCCAGAAATCTAGTACAGAGTACAGGGATCACAGACAACAAAACTATATTATAAATATATAACTTGTTAAGAGACTAGATCATAATTGTTCCTACCACTAGAAGAAATGGTAATTATGTGGCACAATAGAAGTGTTAGCTAACATTACAATGGCAATCAAATTGCAATATAAATGTATCAAATCAATATGTTGTACACCTTAAACTTACACAATGTTATATCAATTAGATCTCAATTTTACAAAAGTCAAAAGAAATGGAAAAAAGTGCCCATCCCTAAGGGTATTTAACTGGGATATCCTTTCCTTGTGATTGCTCTTTATTTTTGACAAGATCATACTTTACAAAATTAAAATTAAATTTTAAATGTAGTCAGCATTCCCCTTATTTCTACAACTATTTCCATCTCCTCTACTTTACCTTTATGAACATATTCAAGCAACTAGAACCAAAGGTGTGGTACACAGAACTCTAAAGGTGCTTTACCAAGGTTTCTGTCCTCCAGCAATCAAACACTAACCTAGACACTGTTGCAGAGGATATTGCTGATATAATTAAAGTCCCAAGTCATTTGACCTTAAGATCTGTAGATTATTTGTGTGAGCCTGGGACCCAATTAGATAATAGCTCCTAAAGTGGAGAGTTTTCCTGCTGGTGGCAAAAGAGGAAGTCAAAGGTGGAAATCAGAGAGATTCAACACACAAGAAGAAATCAACACACTGTTGCTGGCTTTGAAGATGAAGGAGGCCATGAACCAAGGAATCTGGGTAGACTCTAGGAGCTGAGAATAATTCCTGCTGAAAGTCATCTGGGAAATGGTGACCTCAGTTCTACAATCTTATGGAACTGAACTCTGCCAACAACCTGAATGAACTTGGAATCAGATTCTTCTCCAGAACTTGCAGATAAGATCCCATGCTTTGTGACACTCTGATTTTGGCCTTGTGACAACTGACAAAGAGAACTTAGTTGAACTCACCTGGACTTCTGACATATGCAAACTGTGAGATAATAAACAGTTGTCATTTTAAGCTGCTATATTATTGGTAATTTGTTATAGCAGCAATTAAAAACTAATATAAAAGTATATAAAAAGCACTGATATAACTACAATCTAATGCAGCTCCTCTGGTATCTGTCTCTAGTGTCTTCTCCCTAAAGAACTTGGGAAAATTATTAGTCAGTATGGTTTTTGGATAGCCTGCTTATTTAGTAGATATCTCATATATTCAGTGATATGTTCAAGTTACTCAAGCTCTCTGAATCTCAAACAACTAATCTATAAAATGCAGATAATAAAATCACAACCCACTTCAAGGGATTAAATGAGTTAATGTCTATAAAATACTTGAAATAGAGCCCAGAACATAAAAGTTCAAAAACCATATTTTATCATCATTTTGCCTGTTATCAAATGACTGTCTTTGCTTCATGCCCTAATGAGAGTCTTAGCGCTCATGTTGTACATTTGCTCAAAGTACATTCCTTATACATTGGTGCTACTGAAAGGCTAACATACAGGTTCTCTCTCTCTAACCCAAGTGCTCTAAGTTTCTTTCACTGGTTCTGCTAAATTGTCTTTGTGGTATCCATGTATGGTTCTTCATGCTGCTCTATGGAAACCAAAAGCCATTTTGTCCTGAAGAATATTATCTCCCCTGGAGAAGTCTCAAGTTGTGTAGTATCACTTCACTATAGTCTGACACTGAGTTGACACCCTCAGTGTCAATGGCTACAGACATTACTGATTAATCATTTTGGTCTCATATTATTCAAGTTACACAAACTTTTCAACCATTTTCCCAAAGCTGGGACTTAGCTTTTTAAGTTTTCTTGAATCGGTTTTAAAGAATCAACCATTTTTGAGATAAAAGAAATGAAACATCCACCCTGCTTAGAAAGCAAGCTAATGGATATTATGCCAACAGGAAATGTGTTTGAAGGGATAAAATCCATTTCCTGATGCAAAGCTCAGGCCCTGGCCTGGCAGGTATAACTAACAGTACAGCTATGGACCAATGGTTTTCATTCTAGTTGGTGAATGGATCATAAAATTTCCTCCAAAAACATCTTCTTTCAACAATCCGTAGAGCCAAGCTCTAGATTCTATAATATGAATTCAAAAGAAAACAAAACATGCGGATCCTCCAAAATGCATATTCTCCTTTATAAAAACTATGAGTACTACCTTTCGTATAAACAATTGTTCAGTAATTATAAAGAATGGAAATTGTAGGGACATTTGGGTGTCTCAGTTGGATTAAGCCTCCGCCTTCAGCTCAGGTCATGATCCTAAGGTCCTGGGGTTGAGTCACACATCAGGCTCCTTGCTCAGCAGAGAGTCTGCTTTTCCCTCTGCCTGCTGTTCCCTCTGCTTGTGCATGCTCTCTCTCTTACACACAAATAAATAAAACCTTTAAAAAAAGAATGGAAATTGTAACTTTATTAATATCTACTCTTTTAATCTTTTATTTCTTGAGATATAATTTATATATAGTAAAATACCCAGATTTTAAGTAGAAAATTTTAGGAATTTGACAAACGTGTATAACTATGTACTTATGACAACCAAATGTCGCTTGTGTGTGGAATTTAAGAAACAAAACAGATGAACATAGGGGAAGGGAAAGAAAAATAAAATAAGATCAAAACAGAGAGAGAGGCAAACAATGATACTCTTAACTATAGAGAACAAACTGAGTGTTGATGGAGGGAGGTAGGTGGGAGAATGGACTAGTTGGGTGATGGGCATTAAGGAAGACACTTGATGTAAAGAACACTGGGTGCTATATGCAACTGATGAAACACTAAATTCTTTTTTTTCCCCAAATATGTTTATTTTATTTTTTCAGTGTTTCAAGATTGATTATTCATGCACCACACCCAGTGCTCCATGCAATACGTGCCCTTCTCAATACCCACCACCAGGCTCGCCCAAACCCCCACCCTCACCCTCCAAACCCCTCAGTTTGTTGCTCAGAGTCCACAGTCTCTCATGGTTCATCACCCCCTCCGACTTCCCCCCATTCACCCTTCCCTTCCTTCTCACAATACACAATATGTTAACTAAGTTAAATTTAAATGAAAAAAAAACTAAAAAAAGAAAAGAAAATTTGCATCACTTTATAAAGTTCCTTTGGATGTTTTTAAAATCAATTCCATTCTTTCTAGCCCCTGCCCCAGGCAATGATTGATCTGATATCTACAAACATAAATTAGTAATATCTTTTCCAAATTTCATATAAAGTACACAGCACATAATCTTTTGTGCTTTTACGCATTCCATGAGGATAATGTTTCTGTTGTTGTTTTTCATTTTTTGTTTTATGCAGCATTTACTTTTTTTATAAAGTTTTTATTTGAATTCCAGTTAGTTAACATACAGTGTGACATGAGTTTCAGGTATATAATATAGTGATTCAACACTTCTATGCAAAACCTGGTGCTCATCACCAACATTACACTCCTTAATCCCCATCACCTGTTTAACCTTTGCCCTCACCCACCTCCCTTCTTATAACCATCAATGTGTTCTATATAGTTAAGAGCCTGTTTCTTGGTTCCCCCCCCTTCTTCTTTACTCCTTTGTTTTGTTTCATAAATTTTGTATATGAGTCAATTCACATGGTATTTGCCTTTCTCTGCATCATTTCACTTAGCCCAATACTCTTGTGTTAACAGTATTAACACATTGTGTTAATTAATAATTAATATTAATTAACAATTAATATTAATTAATAACACATTAACAAGAATGTGTTAATACTCTTATGTGTTAAGAATGAATTTTCATTCTTTTTAATGCCTCACTAATATGCCGCTGTATATAAATACCACTTCTTTACCCATTCATCAGTCAGTGGACACTTAGGCAGTTTCCATAATTTGGGTATTGTTTATAATGCTGCTAAAATATCAGGATGCATATATCCATTTGAATTAGTATTTTTTTTTCATTCTTTGGGGAAACACCTAGAAATGCAATTGCTGGATCATAGGGTAGTTCTTTTTTTAACTTGCTGAAGAAACTCCAGATTGTTTTCCAAAGTGGCTGCACCAGCTTGCACTCTCATGAACAGTGTAAGAGTTCCCCTTTCTCCACATCCTCACCAAGACCTGTTGTTTCCTGTGTTGTTGATTTTAGCCATTCTGAAATGTGTGAGGTGCTATCTCATTGTGGTTTTGATTTGTATTTCCCTGATGATGAATGATATTGAGCATCTTTTCATGTGTCTGTTGTTGGCCATCTCTATGTCTTCTTTTGAAAAAATATCAATTCATGTTTTCTGCCAATTTTTAATTGAATTATTTGGTTTTAGAGTTTTGAGTTTGATAAGTCTTTTATATATTTTAGATACTAACCCTTTATCAGATATGACATTTGCAAGTATCTTCTCCCACTCCATAGTTGCCTTTTAAGTTTTTGATTATTTCCTTCACTATGCAGAAGCTTTTGAGACTATTGAATTTCAAATTGTTTATTTTTACTTTTGTCTTCCTTGCTTCAGGAGACATATCTAGAAAGAAGTTTCTATGGCTGATGTTAAAGAGGTTATTACCTGTGTTCTCTCTAGGATTTTGATGATTACTTGTCTCACATTGAGGTCTTCAAATAATTTGCATTTATGTTTGTGTATGATGTAAAAACAAGAAAAGTGGTCCATTTTCATTCTTTTGCAGGCTGTTCTCCAGTTTTCCCAACATTATTTGTTGAAGAGACTATTTTTCCCCTTGGATATTCTTTCTTTCTCTGTCAAATATAAATTAACCATATAGTTATGATCCATTTTTGGGTTTTCTATTCTGTCCTATTGATATATGTGTATATTTTTATACCAGTACTATAATGTCTTGACCACTGCAGCTTTGTAAAATAACTGAAAGTACAGAATTTTGATGCCTCCAGCTTTGCTTTCCTTTTTCAAGGTTGCTTTGGCTATTCATGGTCTTTTATAGTTTCATACAAATTTTAGGTTTGTTTGTCCTAGTTCTGTAAATAATGGTGTTGGTATTTTGATAGGAATTGCATTGAATGAGTAGATTGCTCTAGGTAGCATAGACATTTTAACAATATTTGTTCTTCTGATCCATGAGCATGGAATATCTTTCAATTGCATCTTCAATTTCTTTCATCAGTATTTTATAGTTTTCAGAGCATAGGACCTTCACCTCTGTGGTTAGGTTTATTCCTAAGTATCTTATGACTTCTGTTGTAATTGTAAATAGAATTTATTCCTTAATTTCTTTTTCTTCTGCTTCATTATTGGTGTACAGAAATGCAACAGATATCTGTACATTGATTCTGTATCTTGTGACTTATTGAATTTGTGCATTACTTCTATCAATTTTTTGGTGGAGATTTTTGAGATTTCTATATAGAGTATCATGTCATCTACAAATAGGGAAAGTTTTGCTTCTTGGTTGCTGATTTGGATGCCTTTTATTTCTTTTTGTTGTCTGATTGCTGTGGCTAGGATATCCAGTACTGTTAAATAACAGTGGTGAGAATGGACATCCTTGTCTTGTTCTTGACCGTAGAGGAAAAGTTCTCAGTTTTTCCTCATTGAGGATATTAGCTGTGGGTTCTTCATATATGGCCTTCATTATGTTGAGGCAGGTTCCCTCTAAATTTACTTTGGTGAGGGTTTTTAACATAAATGGATGTTATACGTTGTCCAGTGATTTTTTTTTCTGTAGCATTGAAAAGATCATATGGTTCTTATACTATCTTTATTAATGTAGTGTAATCAATCACTTTGATTTACAAATATTAAACCATCCTTTCAACCCAGAAATAAATCCCACTTGATCATAGTGAATGATATTTTTTAAAAATGTATTGTTGGATTCAGTTTGCCAGTATTTTATTGAGAATTTTTGTGTCAATGTTCATCAAGGATACTGGTCTGTCATTCTTTTTTTAGTGGAGTCTTCATCTGATTTTGGTATCAGGGTAATGTTGACCTCAGAGAATGAGCTTGGAATTTTCTTTCCTTTTCTCTTTCTTCTTTTTTTTTTAATATTTAAAAATTTTTTATTAACCTATGATGAATTATTTGCCCCAGGATACATATCTGTGAATCATCAGGCTTACATATTTCACAGCATTTGCCATACCACATACCCTCCCCAATGTCCATAAATCTACCCCCCCACCTCCCAGTCCCACTTAGTTTGTTTCGTTAGTTTACGAGACTCTTATGATTTGTCTCCTTCCCCATCCCATCTTGTTTCATTTCTCTTCCCCACCGCCCAGGACCCCCTGCCCTGCCTCTCAAATTCTTCATATCAGAGCAATCATGTGATAATTCTCTTTCTCTGACTGACTTATTTTGCTTAGCATAATACCCTCTAGTTCCATTCACATCGTTGCAAATGGCAAGATTTTGTTTCTCTTGATGGCTGCATAGTAATCCATTGTATATATATACCACCTCTTCTTTATCCATTCATCTGTCAATGGACATCTAGGTTCTAGACATAGTTTGGATATTGTGGACATTGCTGCTATAAACATTCCGGTGCATGTGACCCTTTGGATCACTACATTTTTATCTTGAGGGTAAATAGTAGTGCAATTGCTGGGTCATAGGGTAGCTCTATTTTCAACATTTTGAGGAACCTCCATACAATTTTCCAGAGTGGTTGTACCAGCTTGCATTCCCAACAACAGTGTAGGAGGAGTCCCCTTTTTCTGCATCCTCGCCAACAACTGTCGTTCCCTGACTTGCTAATTTTAGCCATTCTGACTGGTGTGAGGTGGTATCTCACTGTGGTTTTGATTTGTATTCCTCTGATGCCGAGTGATGTGGAGCATTTTTTCATGTGTCTGTTGGCCATCTGGATGTCCTTTTTCCTGAAATGTCTGTTCATATCTTCTGCCCATTTCTTGATTGGATTATTTGTCATTTGGGTGTTGAGTTTGAGAAGTTCTTTATAGATTTTGGATACTAACCCTTTATCTGATATGTCATTTGCAAATATCTTCTCCCATTCTGTCAGTTGTCTTTTGGTTTTGTTGACAGTTTCCTTTGCGGTGCAAAAGTTTTTGATCTTGATGAAGTCCCAGTGGGTCATTTTTGCCCTTGCTTCCCTTGCCTTTGCAGATGTTTGTAGGAAGAAGTTGCTGTAGCTGAGGTCGAAGAGGTTGTTGCCTGTGTTCTCCTCCATGATTTTGGTAGAGTCTTATCTCACATTGAGGTCTTTGATCCATTTTGAGTCTATGTTTGTGTGCGGTGTAAGGAAGTGGTCCAGTTTCATTCTTTTGCATGTGGCTGTCCAGTTTTCCCAACACCATTGGTTGAAGAGACTGTCTTTTTTCCATTGAGTATTCTTTCCTGCCTTGTCAAAGATTAGTTGACCATAGAGTTGAGGTTGCATTTCTGGCCTCTCTATTCTGTTCCATTGATCTATGTGTCTGTCTTTGTGTCAGTACCACACTGTTTTGATGATTACAGCTTTGTAATAGAGCTTGAAGTCTGGAATTGTGATGCCTCCGATTTTGGTTTTCTTTTTTTTTTAAGATTTTATTTATTTATTTGACAGAGAGTGAGATCACAAGTAGGCAGAGAGGTAGCCAGAGAGAGGGGAAAGCAGGCTCCCACTGAGCAGAGAGCCCGATGTGGGGCTCAATCCCAGGACCCTGGGATCATGACCTGAGCTGAAGGCAAAGGTCTTAACCCACTGAGTCACCCAGGCACCCCCGACTTTGGTTTTCTTTTTCAACATTCTTCTGTCTATTCATGGTCTTTTCTGGTTCCATATAAATTTTAGGATTATTTGTTCCATTTTGTTGAAATAAATTGATGGTATTTTGATAGGGATTGCATTAAATGTATAGATTGCTTTAGGTAGCATAGACATTTTCACAATATTTGTTCATCCAATCCATGAGCATGGAATGTTTTTCCATTTCTTTGTGTCTTCCTCGATTTCTTTCATGAGTACTTTCTAGTTTTCTGAGGACAGATTCTTTGGTTAGGTTTATTCCTAGGTATCTTATGGTTGTGGGTGCAATTGTAAATGGAATCAACTGCTTAATTTCTCTTTCTTCTGTTTTGCTGTTGGTGTATAGGAATGCAACTGATTTCTGTGCATTAATTTTATATCCTGACACTTGATTGAATTCCTGTATATGTTCTATCAGTCTTGGAGTGGAGTCTTTTGGGTTTTCCACATAAAGTATCCTATCATCTGCAAAGAGTGAGAGTTTGACTTCTTCTTTGCCAATTCGGATGCCTTTTATTTCTTTTTGTTGTCTGATTGCTGAGGCTAGGACTTCTAGTACTATGTTGATTAGCAGTGGGGATAGTGGGCCTCTCTACCGTGTTCCTGATCTCGGGAAAAGCTCTCAGCTTTTCCCCATTGAGAGTGATATTTTCTGTGGGTTTTTTGTAGATAGCTTTGATGATGTTGGGGAATGTACCCTCCATGCCTACACTGTGAAGAGTTTTGATCAAGAAAGGATGTTGTACTTTATCAAATGCTTTTTCAGCATCAATTGAGAGTATCACATAGTTCTTGTTCTTTCTTTTATTAATGTATTGTATTACATTGATTGATTTGCGGATGTTGCAGCCCAGGAATAAATCCCACTTGGTTGTGGTGAATAATCCTTTTAATGTACTGTTGGATCCTACTGGCTAGTATTTTGGTGAGAATTATTACATCCGTGTTCATCAAGGATATTGGTCTGTAATTCTCCTTTTGGATGGGGTCTTTGTCTGGTTTTGGAATGAAGGTAATGTTGGACTCATAAAATGAGTTTGCAAGTTTCCCTTCCATTTCTATTTTTTGGAACAATTTCAGGATTATAGGTATTAATTCTTCTTTAATGTTTGGTAGAATTCCCCTGGGAAGCCATTTGGCCCTGGGTTCTTGTTTATTGGGAGATTTTGGATGACTGTTTCAATCTCCTTCCTGGTTATGGGTCTATTCAGGTTTTCTATTTCTTTCTGGTTCAGTTTTGGTAGCTTGTGTGTCTCTAGGAATGCATCCATTTCTTCCAGATTGTCTAGTTTGCTGGTGTATAGCTGCTCACAATATGTGCTTATAATTGTTTGTATCTCTTTGCTGTTGGTTGTGATTTCTCCTTTTTCATTCATGATTTTATTCATTTGGGTCCTTTCTATTTTCTTTTTGATAAGTCTGGCCAAGGGTTTATCAATTTTATTAATTCTTTCAAAGAAACAGCTCCTAGTTTCATTGATTTGTTCTACTGTTCTTTTGGTTTCTATTTCGTTGATTTCTGCTCTGATCTTGATTCTTTCTCTTCTTCTGCTGGATTTAGGTTTTATCGGTTGTTCTTTCTCCAGCTCCTTTAGGTGTAGGGTTAGGTTATGTATTTGAGATCTTTCTTGTTTCTTGAGAAAGGCTTGTATGGCTATATAGTTTCCTCTTAGGACCACCTTGGCCAGAGATTCTGAACAGTTGTGTCTTCATTTTCATTTGTTTCCATGAATTTTTTTTAATTCTTCTTAAATTTCCTGGTTAACCCATTCATTCTTTAGTAGGATGCTCTGTAGCCTCCATGTATTTGAGTTCTTTCCAACTTTCCCCTTGTGATTGAGTTCTAGTTTCATGGCATTGTGGTCTGAAAATATGCAGGGAATGATCCCAATCTTTTGGTACCAAATGAGACCTGATTTGTGTCCCAGGATGTGATCTATTCTGGAGATTTTTCCATGTGCACTAGAGAAGAAATTGTATTCTTTTGCTTTGGGATGGAATGTTCTGAATATATCTGTGATGTCCATCTGGTCCAGTGTGTCATTAGAGCCTTTAGTTCCTCCTTGAACTTGCAGTCTGAGGCTGCAGGGAGTTGGCCCACCCCCGGCGGTCTCTCTTCCTGTCGCTTTGGATTCACTTTTCCAAACATCCTACCTTTTGGAAAGTGGTCGATTTTCTGCTCCTAGAATTGCTCTTCTTCCTCTCTTCTCTCTCCTATTGAGTATGCTGGCTTTTATAATGATTTGATAACTATCTAGATGAACTTCTGGGATCCTACTCTATTTCAACCTCCTACTTCTCCACCATTGCTCCTCCTCTCCTCTCTTTCTGTCTTTCTTTCTTCTTTCTTTCTTTTTTATTTCTTTCTTTTTTTAATACTTTGAGAAGTATAAGTATGAACTCTTCTTTAAATGTTTGTTAGAATTCCCCAGGTAGCCATCTGGTCCCAGACTTTTGTTTGTTGGCAGATTTTTGATTACTGTTTCTATTTCTGTGCTGGCTATTAGTCCTTTAATATTTTATATTTCTTCCTGTTTTAGTATTATTATTTATATGGTTCTAGGAATTTATTTCTTCTAGGTTGTTCAGTTTGTAGGCATAAAGTTTTTCATAATATTCTCCTGTAATTGTATTTCTGTGGTATTGATTTTTATTTCTCCTCTCTCCCCTGTGATTTTATTTATTCAGGTCCTTTCTATTTTCTTTTTGATAAGTTTGGCTAGATTTATCAATTTTATTCATGTTCTCAATGAATCAGTTCCTGTTTTTTTTTTTTTATCTATTCTATTGTTTTTTTTTTTTTAGTTTCTATACCATTTATTTCTGCTTTAATCTTTTTTTATGTCCTTCCTTCTGCTGGCTTTAGGCTTCATTTGTTTTTCTTTTTCTAGCTCCTTTATGTGTAAGTTTTGGTTGTCAATTTGAGATTTTTCTAGGCCTGTATTGCTATGTACTTTCTTCTTAAATGACCACTTTTGCTGTATACCAAAGGTTTGGGGCCATTGTAGTTTCGTTTTCATTCATTTCCATGTATTTTCTTAAAATTTCTTTATCTATTGTTACAGACTTTGTCTTAAAGCCTAGTTTGTCTGATATAAGTACTACTATTCCAACTTTCTTTTGACACCCATTTGTGTGATAAATGTTTCTACATCTTCTCACTTTCAATGTGCAGGTGACTTTAGGTCTAAAATGAGGCTCTTGTAGAAAGCGTATAGATGGGTCTTTTTTTTTAATCCATTCTGACAAATTATATCTTTTGATTAGAGTGTTTAAACCATTTACATTCAGAGTAATTATTGAGGGATATGCATTTATTGCCATTTTATTATTTGTTTTGTAATGGTTTCTGGAGAGTTTCTCTGATCATTTCTTTTCTTTGTCACTTTTGGTCTTTCCACTCAAAGTCCCCTTTTATATTTCTTGCAGGGCTGGGTTAGTGGTCACAAACTCTTTCAGTTTTTGTTTGTTTGGGAAACTCTTTATCTTTCTTTCTATTCTGAATGATGACCTTGGTAGATAGAGTATTCTTGGCTGCAGTTTGTTCCAGTTTGTTCAACTCAGCATCTTTAATATCATGCCACTCTCTTCTGGCTTTTCAAGTTTCTGTTGAGAAAGCTGCAACTAGCTTAATGGGTTTTTCCTTGTAATTTAAGAACTTCTTTTGTCTTGCTGCTTTAAGATATTTTTTCTTTATGACTATGTTTTGCAAATTTACTTACAATATGGCTTCGTGTTTGCCTGCTTTTGTTGATTTCTATGGGAGTGCTCTGTGCCTCTGGATCAGGAAATTTATTTCCCTCCCCCACAGTAGGGAAGTTTTCAGCTATTTTTTCTGCCCTTTTCCTCTTCTTCTGGGACTCCTATAATACAAATATTATTATGTTTGATGAAGTCACTGAGTTCCCTATGTCTATTCTCCTGTTGCATAATTCTTTCTTTCTTTTGTTCAGCTTCATTATTTTCTTTTGTTTTTCTTCCATATCACTAATTCACTTCTCCGCTTCTTCCACCCTGCATCTTGCAAACAAGATTTTCAAATTTGTTTATTACATTTTTCATCTCTGATTCTTTTTTAACTCTTTTATTTCTGTAGTAAGGGTCTTCTTGATATTTTCTATTATTTTCTCAAGCCCAATGAGTATCTTTATTTTTGTTGCTTTAAATTCTATATCAGGCATGTTACTTATATCTGTTTCACTTAGATCTCTTGCCATGGACTGATCTTGTTCTTTCCTTTGGGATAAATTCTTCCATCCTGACATTTTGTACTGCCTTCTTCTCTGTGTTAGAAAAGCCAGTTATGTCTCCTGCATCTAAAAGTAATGGCCTTAGGAAGAAGAGATCATGTAATGTCCAGTGCCTGGCACTGCATGGAATGTCTCTGGTGTGTGCTCCATGGGCTCTACTGTTGTGTTTTGGCTGCTCTATCCTTCAGGCCAGTTGTCTGCAGAGGACGTCCTTGCCTTCAGTGGACAGTGTTTGGTACTTGGCCAGAATGTTGTGAGTTTTAAATAGGTGTGCTTGGTCTCCTTGTAAAATGAGACCTGATACTTGTTCCACTAGAATTGAGGACCTGCAGAACTCTCTGGTCAGGAGACATGGCATAGGCAGGGGTTTGTGCTAGTCTTCTGGGGGATGGGCCCATCGCACTGGGACAGAGGCAAGGTTGCCTGAAAAGGGCAGTACTGTCAGATTGCAAGGGTGTTGGGCTTCATTTATGCCAGTTAGGCAGCCAGTATTGGTGCTTGCTGCTTCTTACAGCTGCCTCTGTGTTTCTGCTAAGGCATAAAGGAGGGAAATGGTTCCAGCAACCTTCTTTGTTCATGGAGAGGAGTCTCTATGAATGCTTCCTCTTAGGGAAGTGTTCCAGGAAGAGTGAATAATCTCCTCCCTCTCTGCCTCAGGCATTTTTCAGACTGTTGTTTCCATTTTGTCTGCTTTTGGGTTTTTTGACTGCCTTTTCTCCAGTAGCAAAGCAGTGCCCTCCTTGTTCTCTCCCACACAAGCCTGCTGACCTTTAAAATGCCAGTCTTTAGGGACATGATGTGAGCAGGAGTTTGTGCTGGTCTTCTGTGGGGAGGAGCCCACTGTGCTGGAACTGAGGCATGCTTGGCTGAAAAGGGCAGTCCTATCAGAGGACAGGTGTGCGGGTCTTGATGTAAACAAGTTAGGCAGCCAGTGTCAGCACTGCATTGCTTCTAGCAGTTAGCTATGTGTTTGTGCTGAGGGATAGGGAGGGAAATGGCACTGGCTAACAACTCCTTTGTTCATGGGGAGACATCTCCATAAACACTGCCTTTCAAGGAAACACTCTGAGAAGAGCAAATAATCTCCTCCCTGTATGCCTCAGATATTTTTCAATCTACTATTTCCAGTCTATCTGCCTCTGGGTTGTTTGCCTGCCTTCACTCCAGGAGCAGCACGGTAACCTCTGGGTTCTATCCCAACCAAGCCCACTGACCTTTAAAACCCCAGGCTTTAAGCCCTACTAGTTTCAAGAACTCATGAAATTCAGTCTCTCTTGTTTTCTAAGCCAATGGTTTTCAGGAAAAGTTCTCTTTGTGCAGTCCCCTGTATCCTCTACTCACTCCCATTTTTCCATAGGCACCCTTCCCTCACCTCCACAGAACCTGCCATCCCTTTCTCCCCTAAACCATATCTCCACACTTCTAACCTTCTTTGATGTAGCCTCTTCTGCTCCGTTATTGGTTAGTTTGTTCTGTCAGTCTTGATTGTCAGTCAGTTGATTTCTGAGATATTTAGTGTGATTTGATAGTTATCTAGTTGTGTTCCTGGGAAGAGATAAGCCTATGGTCCTCCTACTTAGCTGCCATCTTCTCTCAATCAACATCATGTTTTTGAAATTCATCTATGTTATATACATTTGTAGCTTGCACTTTTTTAAATTGTTGACTAGTATTCCATTTCCTAAAAACTACTATATATTTTTTTCATTTTTCTTTAAATGTATATTTTAGTCGTTTCCAGTTTGGAGCTATTATGAATTAAGTTGCTATCATCATTATTACAGGTGTTTTTCTTATGGATACGTTGTTTCATTTCTCTTGAGTAAATATTTAGTAGTGGAATTACAGGTCACTGGGTAGTTTTATAGTTGAGTTTATAAGAAATACCCAAATAGTTCTCCATCGTGGTTGTAACATTTTACACTCCCACCTGCAATATATGAGAGGTCTAGTCCTTCTACACCTTCACCAAAATTTAGTCTTTCCTTTTTCTCTTTTTTTTTTTCTAAATTTTAGGCATTATACTGGATGGGCAATGGTATATCAGAAGGTTTGAACTTTAAGGTGATTTTAATTTGTGTTTCCCTGTTGACTAAAGATGTTATGTACCTTTCTATGTGCTTACTAGCCCTTGGATATCTTATTTCATGAAGTATTTACTCAACTTTTTTGGTATTTTACTGGGTTTTTTTCTTTTATTGTTGATTTGTAGGCATTCATTATATAGTCTACATGTGAATTATTTGTCAGCTGTATGGGTTGTGAATATTTTTTCCCAGTCTGTGGCTGGTATTTTCATTTTTATAACAAGATTTTAGTGAATTCAACTTATGAGTTTTTATTTTAAGATTATTGATTTTGTGTTTTTTCAAAGAAATTTTTGTCTACCTCAAAATTGCAAAGAGGTGCTTTAGTGTTTTCCTTTAGAAGCTTTGTAATTTCTCTTTAATGTTTACATCTATGGTGCATCTCTAATTAATTTGTATGTATGCTGTGAGATAGAGCTCAAGATTGGTTGTTTTTCATATGTTTACCCAATTTTTGAAGCACAGTTTGTTGAAAGGCCTTTTCCCCATTGAATTGCCTTGAAAATATTTTTGAAATTCAACTGATAATATACATGTCAGCATTCAGATACATTTGTCAGATAATCTATCCTTATGCCAATGCAACATTTTCTTGATTACTGTAGACTTGCAGTCAAAATCTTATACACAAACTTTTTTTAAATTGTTTTGACTCTTAAGTTTTCTTTTTATTCCCCTAAATTTAGAACTCACGTGTTAATTTTATAAAAATGAATTTTTTTTCTGAGATTGCTTTGAGTCTATAGATCAAGTTGGGAAAGTGGACATATTAAAAATACTGAATGTTCCATTCTTTGAATATGGCATATACCTCCATTTATCTGTCATTAATTTTGGAAAATTTTTAGCCAACATTACTTCAAATATTTCTTCTATTTCTTTCTTGCTTGCTTCTTCTGGTATTCCCACTGTATGCATATTATACATTTTGTAATTACCCACATTTCTTAGACAGCTGTTACTTTCATTCTTTCTTTTTTTCTTGTAGTTCTCTTGACTTTTCATTTCTAGAAGTTTCTATTTACATATTTCCAAGTTTACTGATTCTTTCCTTGGCCTTTTCCATTCTACTGATGAGCCTATCAATGGCATTCTTCACTTGGCTACAGTATTTTTTTTTATTTCTAGCACTTCCTTTTGATTCTTTCCTTGACCTATGTGCTTACATTATCCATCCATTCTTACATGTTCACTTTGTTTGCTAAAGCTTTTATTATATTAATCATAGTAATTTTAAATTCTTGATTAATAATTCCAAAATCTCAGCCATATCTGAGTCTGGCTTGATGCTTGCTCTGTCTCTTCAGACTGTTTTTGTATTTTAGCATGCCTTGTAATTTTCTGTCAGTAGTTTCAACATGACATATTGAGTAATAGGAATTGAGCTAAATAAGCTTTTAGTATGACGTTTTATGTTTGTCTATCTAGAAGTTAGGCTGTGTTTATTATTCACTCTTGCTGTAGATGTCAGAGGCTAAAATTTCCTCTAGTGTCATTTTTCTCTCCTGCTGTCTCTAAGTTTCTTTAGAAACTCCTTCAGTAGAGTCTGAGACTTTCAGTATTATTTAGCTGTAATCTTCTGTTATTATACAGTTGACTGACTGATGTGGTACTAAGATGTGAGGGAAAGGGTAGATTATAGTTCTATGATTAGGTCTCAACATTTTAACAAGCCTGTATCCTTGGGCTGTAACCTTCACAAGTGCTTTTCAGCTGTTTTTTCATAATAGGTGAGTCAGAAAGACTGCATGTGGCTGGAGTTGGAAATTTCTTTTCTTCCAGGTCTCATAGAACTCAAGTTGTTTATGCTCTGACAAAAGTCTCCATTGAGAGCAGACTATTTTTAAGGAGAGCGGAGTGTTCTGGGTGCTTTTCAGAATTGTTACTTTCCTCTTACCCTTGCCAGAAGCATTAATTTTTTCCTCTGCTTCACCCTGAAAATCTAGTGGAGCTCCTGGACAAACTTTATAAAAATGTGCAGGCATCCCTAATACTGGGGCACCTGATATTTAATTCTCAAGATCATCCACACTGAGCATCCAACAATCTGTCAGTCACGGTCTAAGTGTTCCTACCAGTATTGGCTCCAGCAGCAGATATCTGCTCCTAGTAAATTGTGATTCTCTATGTTTCCTTGTCTTTCAATTTTCAGGGTGGCAGCTTGCCCTGTGACATCATTTCCCTGATATATCTCTCGATTCCTTGAAGAAGAGTTGCTGATTCTCAATTTGTTGAGCTTTTATTTTTTCTTGTGAGGACAGAGTGATATATTTTGTTTTAGAAGTGATAAGTTCTAAACTCCTTATATTTTGGACCAGAACCCGAAAGTCCTCTCTACTTATTTAGGAATGTTAAAATTTATCTAATAATACTTTGAAGTTTTTAGTGTAGATGTCTTGCACATCTCTTGTTCAATTTATTCTTAAGTAATTTAATTTTTCTGAAAAATTTATTTCGGGGGCATCTGGATGGATCATTCAGTTAAGCATATGACTCTTGGTTTTGGCTCAGATCATGATCTCAGGATCGTAAGACTGAGCCTTGTGGTGGGCTCCCTGACCAGCAGGGAGTCTGCTTGAGATTCTCTCCCTCTGCCTCTGCCCCTCCACCACTGCTATCTCTATCAAATAAATAAATAAGTTTTTAAAAAATTAATTTCAATTGCATGCTGCTAATACACTGAAACATATTTTTTTTAATTTTTGTATATTGATCTTACATTCTGAAACCTTGATAAATTTACTTTTCAGTTCTAGTAGTTAATATGTACATTCTTCATGATTTTCTACATATATAATTATGTCCTCCTTAATTAAAGAGTTTTAATTTTTCTTTCCAATTTTTATGCTTTTTATTTCTTTCTGTTGACTTACTGGACTGGCTAGGACATCCAGTACAATAATGAAGAGAAATGGGGGTAGAAGAAATTTTGACTTGCTCTTACTTTTAGAGAAAATGCATCCACTAGTTCACAATTAAGAATGACATTAGTTGTAGGTTTTTGTGGATCCCCTTTATTGAATTGAGCAAATTTCCCTCTATTCCTACTGTCTTTCTTTTTTTTTTTTTTTTTTAGATTTTATTTATTTGACAGAGAGAGAGAAAGCATACACAGAGGGAGTGACAGGCAGAGGTAGAGGGAGAACCTGCTCAGCAGGGAGCCTGATGTGGGGCTCAGTCCCAGGACCCTGAGATCATGACCTGAGCTGAAGGCAGACATTTAACCCTCTGAGCCACCCAGGCACCCCATTCCTACTTTCTTGAGAATATTTTGTTGTTGAATCATAAAGAATTGTGGGATTTGTCAAATAATTCACCTGCATCTATGAAGATAATTTTATGATTTTTCTTCTTTATTCTCATAAAATGGTGAATTACATTGATTTTCAATGTCAAACCAATTTTGTATTACGAGAATAAGTCCCACTTATTCATGATCTATCATTTTATAATATATTATGGTATTCAATTTACTAATATTGTGTTAAGACTTTTTTTGGTCTATATGCATGAAGGACATTGGACATTGGATATTATTTTCTGTTCTTGTAATGCTTTTGTCAGACTTTGGTAACTGGCATATCCTGGCCTCATAAAACAAATTGGGAAATTTTCTATCTTCCTTCACCTTCTAAAAGAGTTAGTATAACATCAATGTTATTTCTTTCTTAAATGTTTGATAGAACTTATCAACAAGAACTGGTGATCTGCAAATTTTCTTTATGTGAGAGTACTTGTATTACTCATTCAATTTATTTTATGTGGGTCTTACTACAATTTTCCTTTTTTTTCCAAATGGAAAACATTTAATATTAATATTTTTGTCTCAAGAACATTAAATTTTCATCAACTAAATTGGAGTAATTACATGAACTATGTTGTTAGTTTTGAAATAATTTTAATTAATTTAATAGCATTGTTCTTCCTTTGAAAAGCCCACATTTGACCCCTTACCGGGGGGAAAAATAAAAAATTTAAAAAAAAGATCAACAAGAGCTGGCTTTGCTAATATTAATTAGAAAGTGACTTTGCCATTCACAGGACCATGGATTTACCTCTTGATATATCAACTAATAAAAAATGGAGGTAATGTTTTCATTTGGAAGAAAGCTGACATGTTCTTTCCATTCCTATTTCTGCCTGGAGTTATTACAATTTTCTATATTTTTTGTATCAGTTTTGGAAATTGGTGCCATTCAAGGATCTAGTCCGTATCATCCAATTTGTCAGTTTTGTCAGCCTAAAGTTATTAGTAATATTCCTTAGATATCCTTTTAATGTGTGTAGGATTTGTATCAATACTTCTGCTTTCATTTCTGATACTTGTAATTTGTATTTGCTCTCTTACCGATTGATCTGCATCAGATGTTTTTCATTTTATTAAATCTTTCAAAGAACTAGATTTTTCTTTTTTATTTTTTCTATTCATGTTTTCTATTTTATTGATTTTTGCTCTTACCTTTATTAATTTCCTTCTTTATTTTGAGTTTGATTTGCTCTTCCTTTTTTAGCTTCATAGGGTAAAAATTATGGTCAGCAACTTTGAGTCCTGCTGCTTTTATATAAAGAAGACTTATTTCAGGGTGCCTGGGTGGCTCAGTTGGTTGAGCAACTGCCTTCGGTTCAGGTCATGATCCTTGAGTTCCAGGATCGAGTCCCACATCGGGCTCCCGGCTCCGCAGGGAGTCTGCTTCTTCCTCTAACCTTCTCTCCTCTCATGCTCTTTCTCACTTTCTCTGTCTTTCAAATAAATAAATAAAATCTTTTAAAAAAAGGACTTTTTTCTTTTTTATATTCAAACTTATAAATTTCTTACTAAGCACAACTTTAACTGCTTCCCACACATTTTGCTATGTTGTGTTTTCATTATCTCCCAGGTAGATTTTTTTTTTCTTTTTACATGAGCTGGTCATCTTTTACTGGGCATTAATTCTCAATCAAAATATGGAAAGATTTACACCACCATGTTTTTTTTAAAAAAAGGGTGCCAGGTAAAAAAAATGTCATGATCAGGAATATAGAGTCATGCTCTACGCTGAGTCCTCTTCAGTGGTACTTGCATAGCCCCTCATATTTGAGTTTCTTCTAAGACAGGCAATAGTTTAAAAGCATGTAAGTAGCCAGCACTATAGAAACCTCAGCAATGCTCTTATTCTTCACATTGACATACTTATAATTCCAGTAATAATAACCTCTTTGAAATGCTCCAAGCCTGCCTTTAAGAGGGAAATCCCATATCAATATCCGGCTTGGTAACGTCCTTATTTTGACATCCTTGACTTTATTCTCCTTCACAAGCAACACTGACACCGTATTGGTGTTCTAGGTATCAACTATCCAGGTAGATATATTTTATAATTCCCCTTATAATTATTTATTTCACTCAATGGTAATTTACAAGTAGGCTATTTAATTTTAAAACATGTGAGGATATTTCTAGATACCTTTTTGTTACTGATTTATAATTTGGTTCTATTGTACTTAGAGAAAATTCTCCAAAATATTTAAATTTTTGAAATTTATTGAGACTTATTTTAAGACCCAGCATATGGTCTATCTTGCTTAAGGTTTCATATGCACATGAAGAGAATGAGTTTTCTGCAGTTGTTGGATGAAGCATTATAAGATGCTAATAGAGTCAAACTAGTTGATAGTATTTTCAGATTACTATTTTTTATTATTATTTGTTCTCTCACAGAGGAAAGGATAAAAGTGTATTCAACCAAGATAAATGTCCCTAGTTTTGCCAATAATCCCTATTTTCTTGAATTCTATTTTGTCTATTATTATAATCATTTCAGCTTTCTTAAGCTTGCCATTTGCTTGTATATATTTTTACATTCTTTTACTTTTGATATATAAACATCTTTATATTTAAATATGGCTCTTGAAGGAAGCATATGGTTGTGTCTTCCTTCTTCATCTAGTAAAAGTTATTGGAAAAATCCAAATGCAGACCATAAAGAAGGAACACAGAAACAAAAAAAAAGACATCTAACAACCAAGATAATAGAGTTCAACCTAATTTCATCAATATTACATGAATGTAGGTATACTTATCAATACCTTCTAATTAAAAGCTTTCCTTTGGGTTAATTCAATAATTATTCCATCTTTAATTTCTTTATTGGATACTTAATTATATCTCTTTGTATTATTTTTAGTAGTTGCTCTAAGAATTAGACTATGCATCCTAATCTCATTATTTTATACTTAAAGTAAATATATCCATTCATATAAAAATACTTTGAAAGTTAAAATTTCATATACCCATGACCTTTTGAACTATCACTATCATGTGTTTTATATCTGTATAAGTTATAAACTAAACAAAGCAATGGTTTTTGCTTTAAACTATTATTGTTCAAAAATATTGAGGTAAGAGGGAGATGATATTTTAAAAATTTACCTCATATTTGTTGTTTATGATGCCTTTTATTTTATTTTTTGTCCTGTGGGTCTGAGTTCCCATCTGGTATAAATTCCTCAGTCTTAAGAACTTTCTTTAAGCATTTCTTGTAATTTATATCCTGATAACAAATTCTCTCAGCTTTTGTTTATCTTAACATTTATTTATTTCACTCTCATTTGAAAGAATATTTTTACTTGGTATTGAATTCTGTGTTGGCGATTTTTTCAACGCTTTAAAGATGTTATTTCTTTTTCCTTTGGTTTCCATTGTTTTTGGTGGAAAGTTGACATAACATTCTCTCCCTAAATATAATCTATATTGTTAGCTAAGCTTCTTGGATCTGCAAATTAATGTTTGTTTTTGTGTGTTTTTAAAAAACTAAATGTGGAAATGTTTAGACTATTAGTTTAACAATATTTTTATGCCACATTTTCTCTTTCTAGGACTCTATTTTCTAGTATATTAGATGACTGATAATGTCTTGGGAGTTACAGATATTCTCTTCATTTTTGCATCAGTCTTTCTTCCTCTTCTTCATACGGACAATTTTAATTGACATATCTTCAATGGGATGCCTGGGTGGCTCAGTGGGTTAAAGCCTCTGCCTTCGGCTCAGGTCATGGTCTCAGGGTCCTGCAATCAAACCCCACATCATCAGGCTCTCTGCTCAGCAGGGAGCTTGCTTCCCCCTCTCTCTCTGCCTGCCTCTCTGCCTATTTGTGATCTCTCTCTCTGTCAAATAAATAAATAAATAAATAAATAAATAAATCTTTTTCAAAAATTGATATATCTTCAAGTTCACTGACCATTTTTTCTATTATTCCCAATATACTTTCAAATGAAATTTTCATTTCTGAGATCTCACTTTTGAATTACAGAATACCCATTTAGTTTTTAAAACAGATATTATTTCTTCACTGAGATTTCCCAGTTGTTTACTCAATTTGACCATCTTTTCTTCCATGATCTTGACCACATGTATAATGCCTATTTTAGTCTTTTTCTGCTAATTCCATAATCTGGGTCATCTAGTCCTTTTCCACTAATTGCTTTTTCTCTTGAGTATAGATCAAATTATCCCGTTTCTCTACAGGTATCTTTTTTTTTTTTCTTTATAGTCTGGACATTTTAGATAATTCATTTTCAAGTTTCCAGATTCCTTTATGATTCTCTGAAGATTATTTGTTATAAATTATTTTCTGATCATACTGAATGAACATGTAGGGTATTGCTTTATATTCTGTTAACATGATTCTTTTTCAATTTTTTCCCTTTGTCCTAAGGTGAATGTCTTGATATTGTAACATAACTTCCACCTCTAAGACATGACCATTCTGGGGTTTTAGTTGTAAGCTTTAGATATTTACCAAGCCCCTCTGAAATTCCAAACTCTGGTTTACTTGCAATGGTACTTGTTGAAATATCCTGTTGCAATATGTAGCATTTTCAGTCTTCTGGCTCTTTTTTCCTGTGCTCTTTGAAGTATCCCCTCATAACTGCTTAGTTTGTGGATCATACAAGAATTTGAGGGGAGTTTATACACAGATTTGGGAACTCTTTGTAGCTTCCTCTTTGTCAGAATATCTCTCCTTAATTTCCAGATGAATTGGTACCCTTTAATTCCATTGTTTGACTCTTTAAGCCAAGTTTTCTGCTTGATTTCTACCTGTCCCATCATTCATGTTTTTGGCAGTATTTTTAGGATAAAAGATGCATAAATATGGATATCATAATTATCTGAGTAAAGTTTAGCCCATTACAAGTTTCTTCACCATTACTAGAACTGGAAAGTCAGCAAACTATTTAAAGTGATAGTAATGGGAACTTTGCCTTTACCACTCTTCCTTTGTTCAGTCACCCAGTCTTGGATTAAAATGGAGTGTAGTGTCATGTGTTTCTCAATAATGCAAATTCTTACTATAGCTTTAAATCCAACTTTATGCACCAACCCCTATAACCAAAGGATCATAATTGTTTCTGCTGGATCTTTTCTAAATTCTTTGTTCCTGAGCCAGTTGGTAGCACTAATATAATACCTACTCACATTTAGGATCTAATTAATGAAATAACTGCTAAATAAGTCAAAAATACTAATAAATGCGACCTTAATGAATGACTTGAGCATGACTTACAATGCAGCAGCATATTCTTCCAATTAGTCAGGGGAATAAAGAGGTAGTGTAGCATTTGCATATGGAATTTTATTGCTTAGCCAAGAAGGAAAAAAAATGCTGTCTAGTTCTTATTAAGGGAAGTATGACTTTTTATTTCTCTGATCATATTTATCTTAATACTCTTATCTTGGCCTTCAAAGCTAGAGAAATTGTCTCTAGCTTTATTTGACTGTTGTAATAGAATTTACCCCCATGTTACACTTCTGCCACTCTTTGTATCTTTCACCGCTCTGACATTTTCAAATGAAAAGAAATTTGAAGGGCATGTATACTCAAATACAAGCAGAGAAACTTTTTTCCAAAAATATAGCATGTAATATTAGTGATAGTACCTAGCATCATGACTTTCACCAGAGCTTAGTGACATTCAACAGTGGATTGATTGCCACTTGGTCAAGAACTAAGTGTTTAGAAAAATCAAATAAGAATGTTAGGACAGACGTGCCTGGTTGACTCAGTCCTTAAGTGTCCACTTTCAACTCAGGTCATGATCAGGGGATCCTGGGATCTAGCCAGCACTGGGCTTCCTGCTCAGCAGGGAAACTGCTTCTCCCTCTCCCACTCCCTCTGCTTGTGTTCCCTCTCTCGCTGTGTCTCTGTCAAATAAATAAAAATCTTGAAAAAAAAATGAATGTTAGGACAGAATACCAAGAGGCAAATCTTAAAAAACTGATATCACATAAAAGTTTTCTCTTCCAGTAATACCCTCAAATTAGAACTACTTAAAGCTTCTCTTGAGAAGTCATATAAAAACAATAAATCCATGCCTGTGAAATAGAGAATAAGTAAGAACACCATGTGACTTTGATTTATTATATACTCATTTGTCTTTTTCTTCCATTTTGACAGTAAACTCTGACAACAGAGTTTAGTTTTTTTCATCTTTGTGTTGCCATATTCCCTCATCACAGAATCTTACATGTAATCAGCTCCTAATGAGTGTATGTTGCAATTAAAATTTAGGTCATTTAATTTTAGTAAATTCTGGCTATAAATTCCATACTATATATATGAAGAGTATGATTCATTCCACTGAGGAAAAAGAAATTCATTCCCCAGTTACCCAATTGCTCAATCTTAACAGTTGAGAAATTTCTTTCTAATACTCTTTTGGAGTGAACAACAAAATTTATTAAAGCATATTGGATTTTTTAACTATTTGTGCACTCTTTTCTCTATTTTGAAAACAGAAAATATAATAATTTGGTTTAGGTCATAATGTATGACTTCTATATGTAGAATAAATGTTCATATCTAAATTACACCTTATCACTTTGGTCAATGAAGAATTTAAAACAACTAAAAGCCATAAGAAAATGGAATGAAGGGAGAGTAGTGTCTGAAATGATTAGTATACTGCATTAGTATTCTATACTGCATAGAAACAGGATAGTCCAGATTTTACTGAATAAAATTATATTTTTTCTTTCAAAAGTGCAGAAGAGGTTGTTTTTAAGTAATTTTACACCTAGCATTACTTATTCCATAGATGTTTTATATATTCAGCATCCACTTATATTTTGCATCAATTTATGTAGAAATAAGTAAGTTTATAGATTTAATAAACCCTTGTCTCCATTTTCTTTATTGATTTAATTGAGAAAATGTCCTCTTTTACCTATGAATAATTCATAGTTGCAAAATGTGATGACAGCAAATTGTTCAAAATCCTAAATGTTGTATAATTTGTATATCTAAAGATAAGGAGTGTAGATGTGTACCCTTTAATATACTTGTTTGTGTACATCTGTAAATTACTAGCCCTATAGATATTGCTTATCTATAGTTAAAATTGCTGTGACTCAAAAGGCCAGTGAATGACTGGAAGTTATTCTTCTCACATCTGTGAAAACAACCATTGGTTTGTGGTTAAAGTTGATGTTCATAGAGCCTACCTAAATACATAGGTTCCTCTGTGCTTTCTAGAATACCCAAAGATGTTACCCCATCTTTGCTTTTTCCAATATTAGTTGATTTGTCTGCTGCTAATATTTAGCTGTAGTCTATAGACAAGCTTTATTACTTAAGACTTACTTTTTCTATGTCCTTGTGACATATCTTAAATCTTTGTTGATTGCAGCCCCCTCTTCATGTTGCATTTACTTCATATATATATATATATATAAGTTATATATATATATAATTCACACATATATGTAATTGAAAACGAGAATCTCTGAACCCCTTTTTGTCCAGATTAACATCCAATAAAGTTCTATCTGTAAAATCCCTATGCAAATGTGTATGTGTGTGTGTGTGTGTGTGTGTGTGTGTGTGTATTAGTGTTGCTCTTATATATAAACCAAGAAGATAGCTACAATCTATACAATATTATCTAAGAGGCAAAAAAAGTCTCCCTAACTTAATTAACTATAATTTAATACCCTAAAGCCCCTTGCTACAATACAAATGCTTCCTGGAAAGGGCAAAATGTGAAAATCTTTAAAAGAATTAACTCCTCCACTTCAATTATTTTATCAGAGTATCCATAAAACAAAATATGACTAAAGAAGGGTGCCTGGGTGGCTCAGTTGGTTGAGTGTCTGACTCTTGATTTCAGCTCAGGTCATGATCCCAGGGTCCTAGGTTGAGCCCCACGTCAGTCTCCATGCTCAGCAGGGAATCTGCTTGAGGAATTTCTCTCTCCCTCTCCCACGGCCCTCCTCCTGTGTTCTCTCTCTCTCTCTCGATAAATAAATAAATAAATAAATATTTTTAAAAATATGACTAAAGAGTGGGATATACAGAATGCATAAGTATTGATGAAAGGGACTAAAGAAGACAAAGATCTAGAGCATTGGACTTCCTGGAAGAATTGGTAATCCATGATATTTAGCAGTGTCAAGCTCTGAGTATCCAAAGACAACATAACACTGGGCACCCAGGAATAAATGCACTGAAAAAGTATTAAAGAAAGGTATTGCTTCTTTCACAACTTTAAATCGAACTAACCCTCCCTGCTCCTAGCTACCTTGAATGTCTTGCTAGCATTAACATAGGAATCGGTTCAATGCTGATAGCCTGTCTGCATTCTAGTATGTTGTTGTTGTTATTTAATTCTGTTTATCATTCATAGGTGTATTATTGATTGAAAACAAACACGCATACACAAATGTTTAAACAACAAGATACTGCATCTTCAGAGGGTGATGTGTAAATTCAGATGGAACTGCTGACCTTAAATCTTTGATAACTGTTCTTATCTTATGTGTAAATTACAGAGATGTTAGGAAAGTAAACAGATTCATTGTATAACACTTCTCGGCAGAAAGATTATCCATAGGGGCACCTGGGTGGCTCAGTGGGTTAAAGTCTCTGCCTTTGGCTCAGGTCATGATCCCAGGGTCCTGGGATCAAGCCCCACATCAGGCTCTCTGTTCAGTGGGGAGCCTGCTTCCTCCTTTCTCTCTGCCTGCCTCTCTGACCGCTTGTGATCTCTCTCTCTCTGTCAAATAAATAAATAAAATCTTTAAAAAAATCATCCATAATAGTATGGACTATTTACAAATGCACCATAATGCAGTATTTAAAACTGGAAACCCACTCTGTCCAGATTTGCATCCAATAAAAGTAAAATTCCCTGTGTAAAAATAGGGGTCCTCTATTAATAAATGCTTAGTTTCTACATAGGGATTAAATAGGACCCAAAGTCATCTCCAAATTGTGTCCCTGTAAATGTCTAACAGAAGAGGAAAATGTAATTTGGTCATCTGGACAAATAACTATTATGCCCTCTTTTTAGGCCTCCCTGGTCTGCTTTTTACATTGCCCAGGCTCTGTGTGGTGACTGAACATTGTCCAAGCTGTGCTGCTGTTCAAAACCTGACACACATTGTGCTTGTGCAGTTGGAATGAGAAAGTGTTGGGGAACACAGCTTTCTTATTCATATGACTGTGCACCAAACTCTGGAAGGCCTGAGACACGAGACAGCCAAATGGTCTGTCAATTGTAGTTTTTTCCTTAACTTTGAAGTAAATCTTAAAATAAATCTTTATTTCATGACATTTGTTACATGAAAACTGGATGTTTGCCAGTTGCAGAATAGCAATAAACAACAACCTCTTCTCCTGTGGCTAACATCAGAAATAGCAAATTAGAAATAATGCTTTGTAGTGACTATACTATGCTAAACTGGATTACTTCAAGAAGTACTAAAAGAGCAGAGCAGGGCTGGCTCCTTTTGCTTACACCCGCCTTCTTGTGTGTGGCCCCCGCAGAACCTGCCTCTGGGAGGGTCAGTGTGGTTCAGCCCTCCCTTGAGCTAATTGGCCCAGACCACCTGTGGGTTGGGTTTGGGTTAGCCAACAGGAATGTAGAACCCCTGACCAGGAGAGAATATAAACCCCGCCTTTTCTCCTGCCAAACTTGTGCACCAATTCTGGCCAGGGTGATAGGCTAGCTCAAAGAGTTACTAAGCAACTTTCTGTGTGTTACAATCTCATTGGCCACTGGCTCCTCTAAAACTGCTGCGCTTTTTGAAACTCACTCTCTTTCTCTACATCATGCCGCTGTGTTGGTGAGTGTGGGAGACTGAGCTCAAGCTAGCTTGAATAAAGGGCTCTTTTGCTTTTGCAATGGACTTGGCTCCCTGGTGGTCTTTGGGGATCTCAAAATCTGGGCATAACAGTACTCAGAAGCTGGTTTGGTTGTTTGAAGTCTATAAATGAGCTTTGTGAAAGGCCAAGTCTAAACACTTTTTTTCCAAATAGCTTCAAGCTCTTGCTCTTTCCCTATGTGTGTCTCTCATTATGAGTATTTAAAAATAATTTTATTGAGATATAATTCATATACTATGCAATTCACCCATTTCAATGTACAATTCAATGACTTTAGTATATTCACACAGTTGTATGACTATACAATTCAAGTGTACAATTCAATGACTTTAAGTGTACAATTCAATGACTTTAGTATATTCACACAGTTGTATGACTATAACCACAGTCTAATTTTAGAACATTTTTATCACCCTAAAAGGAATTCATTAGCAATCACTTTACATTTTCTGCCAAACTCTGAAGTCCTAGGCAGCCACTAGTCTATTTCCTATTTCTACATCCTCCTTATGACTTTTATAATCTTAGCTTTAAGAATGATCTCTCTGGGTTAATGGCAGCTACTATTTACTGAAAGTACTGTACTTTTCTCATGTTGTCTTTAATTCACACAACCATCTTCTGAAGTAGGTATTTGTCTCCTCAATTTGCAGATAAAGAAATTAAGGCTTAGATATACTATAATGCTTTCCCAAAGCTACATAGTTGATAGAGCTGAAATTTTCATCCAGTTCTATCTCCTCAAAACTCCCATGTTTTTTTTCCAGTCTGTTAAAGTGAGTAGGGTATAGAAAATTAAATCTCAGATTGAGCCATATAAAATTGACAATATTAAGTCATTTTTCACCTACAAAAATGGTACTTTCATACTATTTAAATAAATGCTCAATGAATTCTGTTGGAATGGACCTTAAATTATTGTGCCAGTCTGCAAAAAAAGCTTTTAGTATACTGAAGTATTGGGATCTATAGAAGCTAATACAGCTGCTATATAGAGTTGACCCTTGAACAATATGGGTTTGAACTGTACAGATCTACTCATGTGTGGGTTTGTTTTTTTTTTTTTTACAAATACAGTACAATACTATAAATATATTTGCTCTTATGATTTTTGTAATGACATCTTTTCTCTAGGTTACTTTATCATAAGAATAATATAATATAATTCATACAGCATTCAAAATATGTGTTAATCAACTGTCTGTGTTATCTGTGAGGCTTCCAGTCAACAGTAGGCCATTAGTAGTTAAGTTTTGGGGGAGTCAAAACTTATACACGGATTTTCTACCACATCAAGGGGTTGGTGCCTCTAACTTTTGCACTGTCCAAGGGTTAACTGTACTGCCAAATGCCCTTTTCTTCCTCCTCGGGTCACTTAAAATAGCCTCATACCCATAAGGCAATCCACCTGGCACCAAGTTAGTCTCCTAAAATAATTGTAGGATTATTTTTAATGTTGAATTTCTTAAAGAAGGAATAGAAAAATATAGAGTATTTTACAAAGATGAGGGATATTATTGGCCTAACAAGTATACAGGAGCCCAGAGTCTATCTCAGAGTTTCACATCATTCCTTTCATAGTGAGAATCTGTTTTGAAATAAAACTCAGGAATAGGCCAAGGATCAGACAAGAGATAAGGATGTCTGTTTTTCACATTCTTTGGTAATGGATACATCAAAGCAACTACGTAAAATGGCACATAGACTTCAAGCTGTGAACTACTCTATAGGCATAGAAAGAACCTAGGACCCTCACTTTATTAACAGCGAACTCTGAGCTTCTATTTTGATTTAGCAAGGAACCACACACTGCTATCAGCAGTACCTAATGGAAAAAAAGATTATTAAAACTGCCATGTTGTGTATCTGAAAGAATTATTGATCTTATTCTCACAGACTTTAAACACACACACACACAATGATAATGGTATGGGTTGGCAGAGGGACAGAGTGTTTTGTTTTGTTTTTTCTCTCTATTTTTCTCCCATCCAAGTACTAACCAGGCCTGACCCTGCTTAGTTTATGAGATCAGATGAGATCAGGCATGTTCAAGGTGGTATGGCCGTAGACTCTTTTTCTCTATTCATTTGAGCAGGATTACTATAAATCTTACTTTCTTTAGAGGACTCCTGATGGTGCTTATGGTGTAAATGCAAATTTGGCTGTTTATCCTTTTTAAGAATACCTGAAAGATCACCCTTATGTGAAAGAATATGATCATTAAAAATGAGTAAGTTCCTAACAAATGATATTCTTGTCTAATTTCTGTCAAATAATTCTGTATGGCATTAGCAAATACTATAAACCAGAAACTCAGTAAATTATTTTATTCCCTTATATAAATTTTAGCTGCAGATGATTACTATAGCTGCAATTAGGTATCATGTTACATTGTCAATAATGCCAGGTGACAGGTGTAAAAAAGGAAAACTTTAAATTCAAGATAGTTCTAAATTACCTTATAGACCTTGGTTCTCTTTCATCTTCGTCTTAAATCTCTGTCATTGTAAGGAAAGTAAATAGCATGTTGTGTTATGATGGATTAGCATTGGCAGACACACAGCTGGGCATACCTAAGACAGTTGTTGGAAGCCAAAGTTCTTGTGGATTACCTACGTCTGTTGCCCAAGTTACCTGTGTATATTGACACTAATGATAATCTTCTTTATTAACAGGCTTAGCACACAAAATGTCTCTGATGAATTTATCAAGAGAGGTGCTGCTTTTCTGTTGATCTAAAGATCTGTCTAAACCACTATTTTATCCAAGCTATACAAACTCTTCCTGTGTGTATATTTTGGATAAAACTTGATATAATTAAAAGGACGGTCATATTTCTCTCTTTTGTTTGAATGTAAATCTGAATGAAAGTGCCAGTGGCAAACTGTTGGCATAATTATCTCCAATTCCTATGAGTTACTGTGTTTAATTGCTGAAGAAAGTATTCACTGAGGTTCTTTTAAAGTCCTTAATACACATTTTTAATTCTCCTTTTAATTATGCCAATTAAACCTCTGCTTATCCCAGGATCTACTCAGAAGGCAAAGACACTTCTATCTTTAGGCTTCCAGAAATATGAGATTTTGCAATTACCGAAGTAATTTTTCTGCTTTATTCAAGATTTTCTACCTTAATTCAGACTCTTATAGATAAATATTAAATTATTCCTTGCAAAAGCTACAAATCTTCTGGCAACTCTTATGGCAACATTATGTAGAAGGATTCTTTCCTTCTGGGGATTGAACTAGCAGATCATAATTTATCCAGTATTATTATCATCTTAAATTTTTTTGTCATGCAGAGTCCCATTAGATTAAAAAAGTCTCATCACTAAATTATACAGAAGTCCTGATTTCTTGCTGAGCTGGCTCTTCATCCAGTTATAAATTATACCTAGAGAGTAACATTTCAGAATCAACATTGTGCACATAGAATGAACCTGCTCTTCTAGTCAAAACCCATCATTTCCTTCAGAAACACTGATATGCAAAACATTTTTTTTTACTGATAACTTGGGTCAAGGCTGTATATACCACAGCAGCTAGACAACCTGTGTGGTGGAATAATGTAAGGGATACCTTCCAACCTAGTTCCTAATATAACGTTTCTTAGAATCTCCATTTTGTTTCTATCATGGACACTCATAATTTTAAATGAGGTCAAAGCTGGTACACTGTGTGAATAAGACTATCACTTTGGAAATGAGATTGTGGTGAGCTAATTACTTTTTTTCACATGAACTTGTTTTTTGTTCCCACTTTGTTGAAGTACTTCAAAATAAACTTTTGAATCTGTTTTGAACATCCCATAATAGGGCTAAATGTTTAGAGACCAAAATCATTCAAATGTTACAGTGTGGAAAGTAAATTTTATATCAACAGCAAAGTTTATATGTACTAGTAAGGAAGTCTTGTGCTCACTCATCACCCCCAAGAGAATGCTTTCTTCAGAAATGAATGGCTTCTTTTCATTTATAAGACAGAAGAAACATACAAATGGGAAAGGAGACTGATCTTTAGGACTGTGCTCAAGGGGAGATAGGCTATATGTAAGAAGGACATTGCCAATCAAAGATATGTTGGACATCATTAAAGGGAGTATGTGTTGGATGTCATTGAAGGAAGTCATGTCTCTTTAGTCACCTTCAGTTTTATGGCATCTTGTATAAATTGCAAAAAGAACTTACTTGCATGTGCTTGCATAAGTACAGTGAAAAGTGGTGAACATCCCAGGGTGGTTAACATTGTTTACCTTAGTGGACAGAGATGGGTAGTATGAATGGAAAGAGATATTTAAGGTTTTTTTAAGACAATATTTTAGAGCAGTATTAGGATCACAATAAAGTAAAAAGAAGGGTACAGGGATTTCCCATATACTTTTTGCCCCCACACATACATAGCTTTCTCCATTATAAATATCACTCACCAGAATACTTTTTTTTTTTTTTTGGCCAAGGATGAACCTACATTGACACATAAAGTTCTATAGTTTACCTTAGAATTCATTCTTGGTGTACTACATTCTATGGATTTAGACAAATGTATAATGACTTGTATCCACCATTACAGTAACACATAGAGTATTTTCGCTGGCCTAAAAATCCTCTGTGCTCTGCTTATTCATCTTTCCCTATCACCATCACCCCAGCAACTATTGGTATTTTTATTGTCACCATAGTTCTGCCTTTTCCAGAAAGTCATATATTTGGAATCATACAGTTGTAGCTTGGTGGCTCATTTCTTCTTTTTTTCCCTTTTTCTCTCCAGTTTATTGTTATGTAATTGACATATAACATTATATTATTTTAAGGTATACAACATAATGATTTGATATATATGCATATTGTAAGATGATTACCACAATAATTTCAATTAACTTCCTTCACCTCACATAGTTAACAATATGTTTTTCTTGTGATAAGAACTTTTAAGACTTACTCTCTTAGTAACTTTCAAACATTCAATACAGTATTATTAACTATTTCTCTCTTTTTTAGTGCTGAATAATATCACATTTTCTGGATATAGCATCGCTTATTTATCCATTCACCTACTGAATGACATCTTGGTTGCTTCCAAGTTTTAACAATTCTAAGTAAAGCTACTATAAATATCCATGTACAGGTTTTGGTGTGGACATATGTATTTAACTTTGGGGCAGAAATATCAAGTTCTGAAATTGCTAGATTGTATGGTTAGAATATGTTTAGTTTTGTAAGAAACTGTTAAACTGTTTCCCAGAATAGCTATACCATTTTGCATTCCTATCAGCAAGGTGCAAAAGTTCCTGTTAATCAATATCCTCTCCAGCATCTGATATTGTCAGTGCCAGAATGGATTTTGTCTCTTCTGATGGGCATGTAGTGGCATTTCTCTGATAACACGATGGGGAGTATCTTTTCAAATACTTATTTGCCATATGTGTATCTTCTTTGATGAGGTGTGTGTGAAGGTTTTGGCCCATTTTTTAAGATTTATTTATTTGAGAGAGAAAGTGCATGGGGGAAGGGGCAGAGGGAGAGAGAAAATACCAAGCAGACTCCCCACTGAGTGTGGAGGCTGACATAGGGTTTGATCCCAAGACCCTGAGATCATGACCTGAGCCAAAATCAACAGTTAGAGGCTTAATCAACTGAGCCACCCAGGCACCCCTCTTTGGCCCAATTTTAATCAAGTTGCTTGCTTTCTTAATATTGAGTTTCAAGGGTTCTTTGTATATTTTGGATAACAGTCATACATCAGTTGGGTCTTTTGCAAATATTTTCTCCCACTCTGTGGCTTATCTTCTATTTCTTTTGATATTGTCTTTTGTAGAGTAGAAATTTTTAATTTAATGAAGTCCAGCTTATCAATTATATTTTCCATAGATTTGTATTTAGTGTTGTAGCTAAAAAGATATTATCATACCCAAGGTCATCTAGGTTTTCTCCTCTGTTATTTTCCAGAAGTTTTAGTTTTGCATTTTGCATTTAGGTCTATGATCCATTTTGAGTTAATTTTTGTGGAATGTGAAAGGTCTGTATCTAAATTCATTTTTTTTGGCATGTGCATGTCCATGTTTAAGGGATTTTGGTTTGTTTTTATTGTTGTTGTTTTGTTTGCATTTCTGTGTTGCTTCTCTTGTTATTACACACATTTATTGTCATTGCAATTTTAAAAATCAAAATGTATTTTTAGTTAACTTTTCCCAAGAAAAATTGGTTGATTCTTTGTCTTTAACACTGCAATAAGTTATAGCCTTTATTAAACTGTATGTGGATCAACAAGCATGAGATATTGTAGAAAGTATCACAACCACAGAATTACAGATGTGGCTTTAAGATTCTTTTTATATTTTATACATCAGTATCTTTGAGAAACTGCAAACTACAAAAGTAATTGCCTACACCTCTGGAATAGGTGAAAATATGCTTTGGATTTACAAGATCATATGAGTATACCACCAATATTAATTGGAGCATTTCCTTCTGGCTTATTTTCTTTCACCAAAGAAAGAGAATTTTTTAAAAATATTTTATTTATCTATTTGAGAGACAGAACAAGTGAGAAGAGAGATAGAATGAGAGGGAGAAGCAGGCTCCATCATAGGGCTCAGTCAAAGGACCCTGGGATTATGACCTAAGGTGAGGGTAGATGCTTAACTGACTAAGCCACCCAGGTGCCCCAAGAGGACTTCTCATATAAAAAACTATGTAAGAAAAGAAGCATCTTGTGCAGACCTGAAGACTTCTTTTCCAGAAGAAAATCAGGAAAATAATTTCCTCCTTTGACAAATTCAGCTACTTTACCCCAACATATAAAATTTGAATTTAGAAAAGACTTTGAGAATCACCCTGATAAAAACCCCTCCAATTATATAAAAAAAAAGTCAACCGAAGTCCACAGATATTAAGTGACCTCCTAATAAGTACAATCCCTATCTGTTTTTGTTTTTATTTTTTTTAATATTTTATTTATTTGTTTATTTGACAGCGAGAGAGAGAGACCACAAGTAGACAGAGAAGCAGGCAGAGGGAGAGGGAGAAGCAGGCTCTCCGCTAAGCAGAGAGCCTGACATGGGGCTTGATCCCAGGGCCCTGGGATCATGACCTGAGCCAAAGGCAGTCGCCCAACTGACCAAGCCACCCAATTACCCCTGTTTTTGTTTTCAATTATGTCCTTCAAATCCCACTCTTGGAAATTTTGTAGCCACTGGGAGTACAGGAATATGAAATATAAAGTGTTCCTCAAGGTTCTTTGTCATAATGTTGTGAAGGAAAAGGGACAGATGTGACTTTTAGAGTTCTTTTTTCATGGAAGTTGTCACAACGTGGAGAAACAACATGGTACCTTAGAAGGAACATCTATAGCTATAAACAAATGTAGATGTTCCTGAAACATAGTAGAAGTAAACTGCTGCTTTATAGGACATTAACATGTGCTAACATTAACATGTTAGCATGTTCTTTAGCAATGTTCTTTATAGGACATTAACATTGTGCCTATGATTATGTGGGAATTCATAGGGTCAGGCTAGATAAGATTTAATAAACATATGCATCCCTGGAAGAGACTAGTTGAAAACCACAGAAGGAGTGTCCAGAAAACTGGGTCCCCTTTAAGGTCTCTGGGATGAAAACACCCAGATCCTCATTGAGACTCAATGCACTCATCCAGGGAGCCAATACTTGACTTAGGAGAAACATTTATCTGGAGGTCACACACTCATTAATGCTACACATTCCTTCCTGTTTTGCTCTTGCACTTGGTGTAGGGATAAAACTCAAAATAAAAGCAGAGATAAAGCTTGGCTCCAGACCTTTTGCCACTGGTCCCCAGGTCCTCTCCTTTCTCCTACTGAGGTGTCTGGAGTAATCTTCATTCACCACTTGAGGGTTTGCTGGCCAATCCCCACAAGTGGTGCCCCTTGTGAGGACTTGTGACTGTGGACTGTGCAGTAAGTCGTTGGAAGCCTGCTGGGGCTTGTCGAGTTTGAAAGAAATTTCAGGCTTGAGTTTCTATCTCTATCATGAGTCAACATCTCTCGGCTGAACAAAAACAATATATTAAGGTCCTTAACAGCTCCTCAAAGTGAGTGTGGGGCCACAGTGATGGAGGATCAACTCCAAAGTTTATTAAAGGTTATCATTAAATATAACCCTTGGTTTCCAGACTGAGGGACTTTAGATTTAGAAGTATGGGAGAGAATTGGAAAGAACTTAAAATGATGCCATGAACAAGGTAAGAGGGTGCCTTTTACAATGTAGAGTCTAATGAGGTCCACCTTAGCCCCCTTATATACTGAGGTCACCCCAAATATCTCTAAAGAAAAAGAGAGGGAACCTATGACTCCTTCAGCTCCCCAAATTAGTGCTTTAACTTCCCAAGTTAAACCCAACATGACAATTGTTGGAATGTATAAATACCTTCTTTAATTGAAAAGAAATAAACTTGTAATAATATGGTGATAAAATGGGATTGGATTCTATTGGGACTGATCTGAAATTATCAAAATGATGGAATTGTCATTAGACATATTTTGACCCTCACATTCAATTTTTATGATTGTATGGTTTGAGCATTTTGAGTAATACTATAACATGTTAAACAATGTAAACAGAATATTAAAAATGAATAGTATGAATTGAGAGAATAGCCATTAAAATTTTGATATTGTTTGCTTATGAAAAAGATTTAATGAAGAGAAAGTAGTACTATTAATTCATTTTCATGATAAAGTTTACCAGAAAAAAAAAAAAACATATGGGTATGAATCCTCTCCATGACAATTTTTGTACTCTGCATGATAAAGAGCACCACTCTGTTAACTTCATTCTAGAAATAATCAATGTAATGGCCCCATTAATTTCAAATCATTCAGCATATAGAAAGTATCTTATGTGGTCAGAGAAAGTAATATATATTTCTTCAAAGACTCAGGAGGACTTCTGCATTAATGCAATTTTATTTATTTTATTTCCATTGTAAATAGTTACCAATTCACTTCCCTCTGAAATGTTTTGAGTATCGAGCCATTTCTCATTATATGACTTAATATCCTGCTTTTATCTAAAAATGTGTAATAACCAAAAATATGTACCATTTATTAAGTCTTAATTATGAGCCAATAATTGGACTCTACATAAAATATCATTTATTACTCACAACAAACCTGTGACACAGCTATAATTTTCCACATTTAGTAAGTGAATAAACTAAAGCTGAGAGATAGTAACTTGCCTAAAATTGTGCATTTACTGAATGGCTGAGCCAGGATTTGATTTTCACTGTGTCAAACTCTGTGCTCTTTTAATAAGATTACATTTCCTCCTTAAGAAAATCATGTGATCTTGGATTTATAGTGTGTTTTTTCTCAAAAAACCCAAGATTATTTCTGATTTGGGTCTTATAAGAAATTCTCCATTAATAAAACATGTCTGGGGTGCTTGGGTGGCTCAGTTGATTAAGCATCTGACTCTTAATTTCAGATCAGGGCATGATTTCAGAGTTGTGAGATTAAGCCCCATGTTGGTCTCTACATTGGGTGTGTAGCCTGCTTGAGACTCTCTCTCCCTCTGTCCCTTCTCCCTTTTCTCTCTCCCCCTCCAAAAAAAAAAAAAAATTAATTCCCACTGAAGGGCCATGCATTATCAGACTATCCAGCTACTTCCACATCTTTCAAAAGTATTACCACAGCCCTTGCCTCTTTCTCCTTTGGCCAGCAGCCCTTCTGAATCTCCATACATTTGGATTGTCTTAATTATTCTATTCTTCTTTTCCAGAATACTTTGACTCAACTTCTATAGGCAAAGCTTAAGTGGTGTAAGACCTCTTATTTTTGGAATCTCACCTCTATCAAGATCTTTCATTTTCAATTCCATGACCCTGGCTTTGAATACCTGTGTCTTCCTTATTGCTTTGGCTTCACCCTCTTTGGGAAAAAAAAAATTATACTCACTATGGAGCTCCAGGAGAACAATTTCCTTTCCTTTTCTCATCATTCTCTCATTACTCATATTGTTTACCCTCCCCCTTCTCATAGCACTGTAATTTTTAGTGTCCTTCATATACTGTTTCCTTTATTCTATCTTAAGTTTAATCTTTTTGGCAATCTGGAAAATCAAAAGATATTCTTTAGGCTTACTTTCTCTTTATCATAGTAGATAAAGGACATTTAATGCATATATGAATAATTATTGCCTCTGGTAATAAAAGCAGATACAACAAACTCCCTCTATGTTGATAAAACAAGTCCCTTACAGTTCCAACCTTATTTGAATACCATTAGATTCACAAGTGGAACCACAGTACTTCACAATTTCCCTTCATATATCTCAATGAACTGCCAGTTGTGCTAAGCTCTGCTCCCTTTAGGTTTTGATAGTTCACTTCTTTCATTTGTCTGCCTGTAGTACACTATGGACCACTGATTGCCAGTAATTGACATAATGTTGGTGAATTTCCATTGACTGTCACAAATATCTTGAAGCATCTGGTAGATTATAATTCACCCAGAGAAATAGGGAAAACATTTAGAAAAACTTTAGGTAACAAATTTCTTAATTCTCTCTTTTAGCCTCTGTTGTGAGGTCAAGGTCCATCTATTCACTCCAAACAATTGATTATTGTTTAAGGAAATAGAGTGTAATTAAAAAAATAGTCAGAAGTGAGCTCTGAGTTCATGTTTCTAAAAAGTGCTAGTAGAATAATGCCACCTTCTATAGAAAAAAATGCATATGTTTAAAAATAAAATATGGTCAGAGCCAACTCTCCTCTTTTCTGAATACAATAAACACCAGCATTTAATGAAAAGCAGAACATAAACAATGTCTCTTCATAACCAATATTTAGAAAAATATAATACGATTTTGAAATGAATTGTATAATTCTAAGTGTCTTAAAATTGTTTTATCTTAATATTGGGGACTTTCTGTTCATTTGTGAAAATTTGAAAAGATTTAAGGGGTTAAATCTGGAATACTAGGAATATCCTGAGAAATAGAAAAGGAATTGAGTATAATTGTGTATGCAGACTGATTATCCCACTGTGATATAGATGCTGTGGAAGAGTGGGGAAAGGGCCTTGTCAAGGAAGAACATTAAGTCATAATGATGTAATATGAACCCAAGATGTCCAGCTCTTAGTTAAGAGCAGCCACTAAGCATCAGTTGGCTCACTTTAATTCTTTTGATTTGTTTTTAAAATAGCACAGTTCAAGCCATGGATTGCTATTCTTTTAAAAGACACTAGAAGATTATGGTCAGTGGGAAGTTTGAATCTCTTACAAGGAGATGCTGAATAATTTTCTAGAATCCTGAAATCTAGGCTATTATGTGTGATTTCACTTTTTCTCCTCTGTTATTTGCAGTGTTGTTTCAGGTATGAAATAAAAATTATTAATTTTACCTTCCAAACATTATTCACCTTGGTTCAGAATCTTCTTCAGAAGATGCTGATCATTTGAAAATGATAAACTGGGCATTTTCTTTTATCACAA
Source organism: Nasua narica (assembly GCA_028533885.1). Taxonomy (NCBI): domain Eukaryota; kingdom Metazoa; phylum Chordata; class Mammalia; order Carnivora; family Procyonidae; genus Nasua; species Nasua narica. Next base: position 60,249,983 of record CM052801.1, on the reverse strand, counting down.
TAGGCCTATTGACCTGAATGTTATCTCTGTGGCTGAGAAGTCCACAAGCACTGAGAAGCAGGATGGGCAACCACAGCTTCCCTCTAGGTATTTCAGCTATAAAATTTGTTGGACATTATCTTATCCCATGCCTTATTTGTCATGCCTATGTGTTCTATCTCCTAGTGTTTTATATCTTAAACATGAGTTTTAAAGAGAGTTTTGCTTCAACTGTGACCAAAATTATCAAAAATTCTTAAAGTAGAAGAGTTGTCTGAAGCTCATCAAGGTTAAGCTTAAGGTAATATTAAAAATTGGGAGATGTAGACATGAGTTGAACTACTTCAACAGTGAAAGAGTATTTAAAATATAAACACAGTATTCAAGGCAGAACTAATAGCCACTGGGCTTTAAGGTAACTTTGGGCCACAAAGGCCTTCTTTTATTCAGCTATCTACAGGCCTGTTTAAAAGTGAAGGACTTCAGAATAGGAATGCTTAGAAATTTTTCATTCATTTGGAATAATTAACTCATTCTATCTGGATCTTACATAGCTAGATAAAAATTGCAGTTCAGGTAGAAAGAAATGGCATAACTTCTGAAAACCCAGACTACTAATACCCTATTACACTGGGCTTTATGTTTTATGTGATTCGATTATGTAATAATTGAATTAACTTGATTCAATACTGTGATTGACAGTCTCAGGAGCTATAAGGAAGCTCGTGCTGGGGAAAACAAAAGACAAAATAGCTCAAGGACTCAATGTGGGAAGTCCTGAAATAAAAAAAAAAACAAAAACATGTTTTTGTGAGAAAATTTTTTTCCAGATATAATAATTTAAGAAGGTCACTAGACTGAAATTGTTCAAAGAAAAGTCCATAAAAACAAAGTGTTCAGCTTAGAAACAGCATCCTGTTGAGGGGAGCCTGTGTGGCTCAGTTGGTTAAGCATCTGACTCTTGATCTCAACTCAGGTCTTGATCTCAGGGTCACAAGTACAAACCCTGCACTGGGCTCCATACTGGGTGTGGACCTACTTAAAGATCCATTGAAGAAAATGGTACAAGTTTTGTTTATTTGTTTTCTCTTGTAGTTGTACATCTAGTGTATGTATCAGAGAGTAAAAGCAACACTGCTAGACTAAGCCTAATAGACTGAACAAGGAATTAATGTATTTACCTAAAGAAAATCATAGGTTGAGCAGGAGGGGGTACATCTAAATCTAAGCTGAATTTGGTTGTTCATGTTGAGTGTTAGTAAGACAAGTTTATCAAATCCTCTATTTTGGGAAGTTCACACACTAGGTGAAAAAGAGAATGCATATCATTACAACTTAGGACATTATCCTGAATGACACTTAACTTTATACTGTCGTATGCAATTATGCATACACAATATTGCATATGACTATGACATATGCAATAATAACTACATAACAACTACTAATATTACTAATACTCCTATTACTGTTGTTGCTACTATGAAGTAGGTACCATTTATTGAGAATCTACTATGGGTCAGGCACTGCAATAAGCATTATATATGTGTTACTGTCTTTAAATAGATATAGAACTTAGAAATATAAAAATTAGGAACACTAAGAGCTTTAGCAACTTTCCCAAAGTCACACAGTTTGGAAGTGGCAGAGCCGAGATTCAAACCCAGGCAGATATCTAAGCCTTAAAAACAAACATTAGTACACATAGTAAATGCACTACATCTTTTTCTCATAGATCCTTTCAACAAGCCTCCATGCTTAAGGGTAATCTGGGTATGTCTTTTTCTTGCAACTTTAAAGACCATAATGGTTCATAGCAGCAATGTCCACAATCTCCAAACTGTGGAAAGAGCCAAGATACCCTTCAACAGATAAATGGATAAAGAAGATATGGTCCATATATACAATGGAATATTACTCAGCCATCAGAAAGGACAAATATCCAACTTTTGTATCAAGATGGATGGGACTGGAGGAGATTATGCTAAGTGAAATAAATCAAGCGGGAAAAGTCAATTATCATAGTTTCACTTGTGGAACATAAGGAATAACATGGAAGAAATTAGGAGAAGGAAAGGAAAAGTGAATTGAGGGAAATCAGAGGGATAGATGAACCATGAGAGACTGTGGACTTTGAGAAACAAACAGGGTTTTAGAGGGGAAGAGGGTGGAGGGATGGGTGAGTTAGGTGGGGGGTATTAAGGAGGGCATGTATGGCATGAAGCACTGGGTATGGTGCATAAACAATGAATCTTGGAACACTGAAAAATTTTTAAATAATAATAATAATAAATAAATAGGGGAGGGGGGCAAGATGGCAGAGAAGTAAGAGATCCTGCAGCAATCGGTCCCCAAAAGTGAGCTGGAAATCTACCAGAACACGCTGAACACCCATGAAATCACCCTGAGGAGAAAGATTTCTAACCCCGGGATCTCTCCGAGAGCAGAAGACAGCAGTGGAGAGGTAAAAGCAAAGTGGGAACACTCGAGCTGATATCGGAGGATAAACAAAAGGAGGTGGGAGCCACCAGAAGCTAACCAAGGACAGTAATACCCCAAAGGAAAGTGCCCAGTGGCAGGGGACCAGCATTAATGTAGAGCCTGTTAAAAACACTTAAAAAGGGCAAAAAGTTCTGAGGAGTAACTAGTGGAAGGGGGGGGTCGCGTGTTATGCCCAGATTTTGAGATCCCCAAATACCACCAG